>CM055981.1:20847500-21570000 GCA_029531755.1 Holothuria leucospilota | reverse complement strand
TTTCACATAAGTGGAATGGTGAAATGTATTTCACTTACGTGGAATGTATTTCATTTAAGTGAAATAGAATCCAACTAAAGTAAAATGCATTCAATGAACGTGGAGTCATTTCCACTTAAGTCAAATGTATTCCGCATAAGTAAAATTGTATTCCACTTAAGTGAAATTGTATTCCACTTTAGTGAAATTGTATTCCACTTAAGTGAAATTGTATTCCGCTTAAGTGAAATGTATTCCACTTTGGTGAAATGTATTCCACTTAAGTGAAATTACGAGATAAATGCTAAAACGGCTTGCCATAGGGCCTACTTACAAAGAGCCACACTTTATCTTAATTTTGATTTTCCATGCAAGCCCTTTGAAAATCAAGAATTCATTGGGCGCAACATTTTCTCAATGGGCCACAGAATCGTGCCCTGTTTCATAATCAACGCCGACCGATCTTAGGTTTGATTCATCATGCAATAGTACTACTGAAATCAAACTTAACATCGAGCTTGACAACTTTTGAAACAGTCCCCTAAAGTCATATTTAAGAAAAGTCTTGCGGGCTATCCCCACTGTGGGCGAAACCTGAAACTACACCTCAAAGGAGAGTTACAGTCACTATAATAAGTTTGATAACCCGGGAAGTTTCTTTTTCATTAAATGGTATTTGCTTTGTGCCACTGGATGAGGTAAAACCCATAAAATATTTACTTCTGTAACTTTATGTGAGTCAAGAAAGAAGGGCACATAGATCAGAAGCTCGCCGAGCGCCCTCATTAATCAGAATGACATCACTATTTCAACAGACTGTTCGTGTCTAGTTTGGGAATTCCCCCCAGGCAAATTACTGTGTGCCTGTTACGCTTAAACATGAAGCACAATGGCAGCTACGCGTCATTAAACCGTTTACGGTGCAAGAAGTCTCGTCAAATGTAAGGTGCTACCGGTTGAGGTGAGATAAAGCGGAATCACTTGCTCACTTTCAAGATGGCGCAACAGACACATATAACTTTACAATTGATACTGTTTTTTGCGTTTGGAATTATCATGATCGACGCTCGTTATACGCCTATGATGCCAACCGTTGGTATGTTAGTGTTTCCATATTCTTTCAAAAGTATCGCAAAAATGTTTATTCAGCTCAATGTGAAGAACAGAAACGTTTGTAGGAATGTAATAGCACTTGTCGGACCCATATCTACGTAAGCTGTATGGATAAAGTAAAACTAATTTTCTTTCTTTAGAGTTAGAAAATGAGCCAACGTACAAATTTAACGATTAATATAGACTCTAAGAGCCAGAACTAATGGACAAGTGGCACTGGCATTTGGTGTACAGATAGGGTGAAGGTAGGCTTACATTTTGCGGCGGAGAGAATGCAAACTGTAGGTTTTGGTAATCACACTGTACCTTTTCATTTCGTTTGGGGACAACAAGAGCGGTAAGGTTCTGAGACGGGGTGACCCCCTCCCTGTGCCTCTCTGACTATGTCCCTGGTTATGCTAATGTTCACTGAACGTAAAAAAGAAAGTCAACATTCAACCAAAGATTTGAGGAACCAGAACAGTGAGTGCCCAACGTGCTATAGGCCTTCTGAAAATGTAGCTAGGTGAAAATTACACGAGTGTGTCCCCCAGCTTCGTTGAAGATAATCTATAGAGCTAAGCTGAACCTGACGAAGCTGTTTGACCTATCGTACACTCTCAACAGCTCATCGCTTTTGTTTTTTGCGAATTATATCTTGAGAAAATTTGCAGTCCTTACTTTTTCAAGAGCTTTTACATCGTCATGAGGCTGCAGGGGGTAATAAAGGATTACTGTAAACAGCTGGTACACATACAGGTACTCACAGGGTGTAGGCTGGCTTGATTCTCGGTCAATTTTACGTCGGTCGCATGTGTTTTGAAATACTGACTGAGTTGTAAAAACAGACTAATATAAGATATATTTCGTGTGCAAGGAAAGAATTACAGGGAAGCCATAAACCCTTTCTGAGTTATGTGATACTGAAAAGGGCTCACAACAAACCGCACTCCATTAAAATTAGTGCTGCAACAATGAATTGCACTGATGTTTCAACGATTTTGCAAGAATGCCTGCCGTACATGTCGGTTAGCTCTAAAGGCAGTGACAGGCACGGAGGTGGGGTTTCAGAAATGATTCTACTTGATTACGGTACCAGCATTACAGTGCTACTTTTCACTACGGTTTAGTTCTCTGAACATTCGGTTTTTGACAATGCATGGCCGAGATTTCTTGACTCCATTTCTCCCTCATAAGATATTTTAGATAAGTGCAACAGCTTGTGTTACTCACAACGACGTTATGCACACGCCACAGACAGTCGTATTTCAATTGTTGAAGAAAACACTTTAGCCTTACTAAGCTCGGCTGACTGACTGACTGACTGACTGACTGACTGACTGACTGACTGACTGACT
The DNA here is from genome assembly GCA_029531755.1 of Holothuria leucospilota. Classification (NCBI taxonomy): domain Eukaryota; kingdom Metazoa; phylum Echinodermata; class Holothuroidea; order Aspidochirotida; family Holothuriidae; genus Holothuria; species Holothuria leucospilota. The sequence continues at coordinate 21,567,571 of CM055981.1, read as the reverse complement.
GACTGACTGACTGACTGACTGTCTGACTGACCGACTGGCTGACCGACTTCAGTGGCGCCGCCGGGATGTGGTGATTGGGGGCACCACAGGTGACGTCGTAATGCCACCTCAGTTACCCCCAAATCTGCTTAATTTGTACCTTAATTATGCGTCCCTGCGACTGTATGTAGTAGTGAGGGATCCTTCTTTTGTTACTACATAAACTTAGATGCCGTCTGGGGGAGGGGTCTATGAGGAGGGGTTTTCCCCTCCTCTTTGGGAAATTTTTGTTAATTTAAGGTTGCTTAGATGCAAAATGGTGCTATCTTTGGGATATTTTTGGAACTAATTATATATGGCTGGAAAATGTCCATAATTTAGTGAATTCTAATTTTTTGTTAGGTGAAAGAGGAGAGTGTGTTGTCTAAGAGAAGGATATGTTTTCAACAAACCTCCTGAATAACCCTTTAATACTTTACTGCCTTCTCTTTGGGGAAAGTTTTACCTAAAAATACGTACGTGGAGTCCGCAAAAACATTCTTGGACAATTACGAAAATTTTCCTTTGCTGCATTGTGCATAATTGAAGGGTATCTAAGGATGGCAGACACCGGTATAGGGTCTCATGGAAGCGCTCTTAATTAATCAGATAAAATGCATGAGGCACTGACATGATGCTTATTAACTGACATTCAAATGATACTATAGAGTATGACTCCGAACACTTTGCAACTATCGTATTTTTACTAAGTTTGAACAAAAATCCAGACGAACAGCTTCCAGCAATGGGGCATGGGAGGGAGGGAGAGTATAGGTGTGCAGGGAGGTGATATTAGACCTCCCTGATAGATATAGCAAAAGTTGAAGGACTAAAAAGCGCGTTTAGAATGCTTTTCTCTCGTCGTAAGTGTATTAACAATCACCATCTATACCGATAATGGCTGCGCGCGAAGCGCTCGGTAAAAAAAATGAAAAATGTATAACGGAACATACGTACTTTCAACCTTCCACGCCTTGCTTCAAAGTAGATTGAAAGATCCCATATCGATGCGAGGTCCCTACAGAGGTTGGAGATGTACTTCTGTTTTTCGGTCGGAAAAGTGTTGTGATCAGAGTAGTTGCATGTATTAATACCTTAATAATGGTTATGAGATGGAGTTCAAACAGTGATGAATGCGATCGAAGCACGCCGAAATTTTTCATTAAATAAGATTTATATGACAAAGCCTGCTTTCATGATCTGCATTGAGACACTTTCAATACCCCAACAAACCTATATGCCAATCACAAAGTCAGTCTTTTACCTAAGAATTCGTAAACAGCCTTCAACTATTGCTGCTGTGATTCTCCGGGAGTTCTTACAGGAAGATATTAATGAGAACAATATTGGGGTTAGCTTTGAAGCGCGCGGAACGCGCGAAAATTTTTATAGTTTGCGAAGGATTTGCGAAAATTCTGGTAGTTTGAGCGCCATTTGTGGTACTGAAAATGATTACATAGATCCATCACTTAGTCGAAAACACACCTCACTCTACCCCCTACATAAATCTATAGCTTAAACGCCTTTTGGGATCATTTTAAAATTTTGAAGAAATATTTCTGAAATCGGTTGGGGCACGCCTTCCATGCCCCCGTGCCGGCAACACTGTACTGACCGACTGTCTCACTGCTAACAATGATTCAATGGACGCCAAATAAAAAGGCTTCCAGATCTAGCTTAATTGTAAATTTATAGGCGACGCCAAATTTACGATACAGAAATTCCAGTCTTGTGATTTTTTTATAGGCCTGCTCCAGTAACAATAACGAGACATTATAGTGCATAATTATATTCAAACCAGATTAATATAAAACTACTGATTCACTATCACTTATTTGAGGCGTTTCCACCCTCTTACAGATTGTATAAGAGATATACATAGTGAAAAAAGAAACTGCTGGAAACTTATTTGCATTACTTAAAATCAAGTTTGGTATCCTCTGGAAATGCAATTCTTGACATTGAGTAACAAACATCCTACTGTAACTGGAAGCAACCCACCCGAGTACTCGACGGGGGTTAAGTAGCCGATAATCGTGCCTATCCATTGCGGTTGACGTCGGCTGACAGTTTCATCGTACATTAGCAGTACATAAACCCGACGGTGGGCCATTCGAAACGAATCATGTGTGGATATTTTATAGTCAATTTTGTCAAACCAATCGCATTTGTTAAATAGGTGTTGTTTAACTAGGAAACCTGCGTAAATAAATGCAGTCAAACAGTAAACGAAAAGGCAAAGTTGAAGGAGCTTCATGAATAGGGACTAGCAGGCGAATCATGGAAAGGAATGTTATGATTTCAGGAAACTATGCAATTTTGTTTTTAGGACTAGGTAGAGAGCTTTTAGGACATATCATATTATCTAGCCTAATAAAAATAGATAAATCGTAGAGTAGGCTAACTCCTGAAGGCCATATTGTACAAAAATACACCGCAAAGTGGTAACGGCGACAGCTTCCTATTCCTAAGTCTTTGATCACTAAATGGTCACTGTTAATTAGGATTTGTAGACATAACGGTGAATGGTCATAAATGTCGCTAGCCATAATCAACACCAAGTTTTTTTAGTTAAAAGGTTCTACAATCGTAACAGGTCGTGTAAGATCGCCATTCAAACTAAAAATGCATGGTTCCTTATTTATACTACGAAAGAACGGTTTCCTAAACCCAACTCTCACCCATCAAGAGTGGCGAACCCTTTTATGAATAACGAAACTTTTTTCATTGAATAAACAGACTTTTTCTGTATTATGAATAACGAAACATTGTTTCACTATACCTTCTTACCTATTACGAACAACAAAGCTTTATTTTAGGTTAACGACCATTTCAGTCTATAGTTAGTTTTCTATTATGAATAAGGAGCCCCTTTTCAATTACGGCTACTGAAACTTTCTTCAAAATAAAACAAGAGGGTCCTTACTGCATTTTTGAGCGTCGGACCTTATGGGGACGGCGGACCTTATGACTTCTGGCTGATCTTTATTGTGAATAACTAGCTTATTTCAGTTATTACAAATGGAACTTTTAAGAGAACTACACGTTATGAATACTGGCCCTTTTGATCAATGACCTCTATGTCTAAAGAACCTTACGAATAATAGGTAGATTCAGTGCACATTCAGTTCCCATACAAAATGACATTTCCTTTACAGTTGTGGGCGGCTTGACGGCCTAGCATAGCAGGGTTGTTTTAGGGGGTTACACTTTTTCAGGGGCCCAGCAATATTTTATATGATTGCATTCCCGGAATACTGGAAATACGGCATTGCTTTGCTGTTGCCTATGGAAGGACACAGCTAAGTCTGTAAGTTCCTAAATTCCCCTCTCAACCCAATGCATAGCTAAGCCACTGGGACACAGACCTGCCTTTTGGTGGTACCCCTTTAACGACATTATATTCGCCTAAATTAGATGCAGTAAATGTATGACATCCCCTCTCCAGTCTGGTCTAACAATTAGACATCAACGTGGCCCACTCATCAAACAGTTCTCCAGACCCAAAGACCCAAAAGGATGCTGACGGCACCCCTTTTTATAGTAAGGTCTTCCCCAAACGCCCCTGCTAGCTAGCTAGTTATACTACAATTCAGCTATTCATATAGGGATGCAAGCAAACTACCGGTTAGCATGTCACACCGCATGAAACATACCGGTAGTTTTTATTCAGTGGCGAAGCTAAAAAAATTTTCGGGGGGCTCTAGGGGCTGGAGAATTTTGTGGTGCTCCCGTTCAGGGCCGGATTTACGAATGTGAGGGCCCTGGGCACGAAGCTATGTGGGGCCCCCTCGTACAGTCATATTGGCTCTTTGAAAAAAGCACTAGTATGATAGATTGGGCTATACGAGTTAACTTATCTTTTCAGCGGCTGGGCGCTTATATACAGACATAATTGTTCAACAGTTTTAGGCTAAAACCCAGATGTATCATCGAAGTGGCGAATCCAGGATTTGCCTGAAAAGAGAGGGGATTTTAAATTGTCAAGAGCTACTGATGCAGGGTAGTGGCCTGAGGGTGAAGTTTTTTTATTTATTTTTTTTTTCTGAAAAAAACTACTAAAGGTGCAATCTGGTGCATTTAAGCTGTTGGAACTAATTACTTTGTATTACAGAACCGTATAATGAAAGTAACACAAATAACTGGAACTAAGCTGGACCTAGCCATAAGGCGTTTAGGACGATTTTATTTCAGAAAATGCCCGAATTTGCAGACCTTGCTCAGATGTCATGTTGACTAAAGTGGTGCAGAACAAAATGCGATGGCAAAGGGAACAAGATTTGTCGAAAAGGAATAGGGTCGGGGTAAACTCTCGGACCAATTGGCATAAGAATTCAAGCGTGCAGCAAGGGTTTGGGCAAAGAGGGACACCCTCGTGACTTCGGTAAGCAATGGAGAACAGTACGTAAGCGGAGAACCACCGATGGTTGGCGCGAAGCGCTTAAGAAAATTTTGGATGAAAACACCTCCTAGATCACCAGATTTGGCAATTCCCAGGCACTTTTCCTGAATATGGAACGACACCACAGGCTTGTATCCTTCCCTTTTTTCATTTTTTTTCTCGGTTGGTCAATAAAGGGTTCATGTGTCCACATAGTTGCTCGCCCAGCGCCGTTACCCCGTGCAGCTAACTGCGGGAGGAGTGTGCGAAAATTTGCTGTCTTATTGTTTGTTTATAAAAGGCATTGAGCTTCGCAGAGCCGGATTTGTGCATGGGCCAGAGGGGCACGTGCCCAGGGGCCCCACACTAATTGGGCCCCCACAAACTGGGTTATCATACTTTTAGGCTCATCGGGAGACGCCATCCAGCTGAAGTTTAAATATCCTCACACATGAGCCACCAAATGTTGTGCATTGTTCGGAGGGTGTGAAGCCGAGAGGAATTTGAACGGGGTGGGAATTGTTTTCAGAAACTTCAGAAACTTCAGAAACTTCCAGTTTCATCGAGGAAGTTGGGGAAAACCAGATCGCTAAAATTTTCGGTCGCTAAAAATACTGACAGAAAATTAACCAAATGAAACCGAAGAAAAAAAACAGACGAACTTTATTGTAGAGCTCGAAACATTGATATTTTCACACGAATGAATGACTCTGGCCAAATTCCCGTTTTCACTCCAGCCAGGTATTACTAATTTGGTAGTTGGAATTTCATGCGCCCTGCCCGGGTAAGACACTCTATCAAGTCAGCCCCCACCGTCGGGGAATAGAATGAATTTGGTGTGGCGGATAACCTGAGAGTCAAGAATATTGTGTTCACAGAACAATTCCCAACCCTTCATATTCGTCTGTATTCACACCCTCTCAACAGTGCACAACATTTGGGTGCTCATGTATGAGGATATTAAACTTCAGCTGGACGGCGTTTCCCGGTGAGCCTAAAAATATGATAACCCAGTTTATGGAGGCCCAATTAGTGTGGGACCCTCTGGACATGTGCCCCGCTGACCCATGCTCAAGTCCGGCCTAGCTCCCGTTTATTATCTAAGCGGAGCGCCACGATGAGTTGGCGCTAAGCGTACTACGAAAATCTGAGATTTAAATACATCCCAGATTGCCGGAAATGGCACTTGCCAGGCTTGATAGCAGCCCATCAGGGTGTGCAATTTTTTTTTTTTGAAAATGTGTAGTTTGATTTTATTTTATTCTCAAACACATTTTTGTGAGGACGTATTAGCTCAGCTGCCTGAACTTGGGGTCCAAGGACTGCAAGTGTGAATCCCGTTTACTGTCTAAGCGGAGCGCCAACACGTGTTGGTGGCAGCGTACCAAGAAAATTTGAGATTTTAATACATCCCAGATCGCCGGAAATGACACTTACCAGGCTTAATGGCAGCCATCAATATGTGCAATTTTTGTGAAAAATGTAGCTTTTGATTTTATTTTATTTTCAAACACTAAGTTTGTCATAATCTATCCGAATTTATTCAAAATTATTCAGAGTGGATGAATTTTTTTGCCCAGATCGCCATGGGGGGGGGGGGCGCTGGGGGCTCGAGGATTTTGTAGTGGGCTCGCGCTCCCAAGTCCTCCCGCGTAGCTACGCCACTGCTGTTATTTTACATGACAAAGGAATGAATTTATCACATGTTTTAGTTCCACTTTCATTTAAGCTGTATGCTTTTTAAGTCTCACTATGGTAAGTTTGAAAGCTGGCGTCCCACGGACAAGGCATAGCATGACAAAGTTCAAATTGTGTAATTTCCCACTCATCAGACATTTTTGTAAATATTTTCAGTACTTGAGGCAATGGTAAATTTACAGTATTTCCAGTACTGTATTCTATTTTGAATGACTTCGAAAAGTTTTTTAGTATTCATATAGGGGAGTCGGGGCTAAATTTAGCAGCGTTTATTTCAGAAAACAGTTGCATGTTGATGACGTAAAGATCTTAATCTATTTATGTTTTTCAAGGGTGAATTAAGATAAAGAGAAAAACTGAGCAAATTAAACCAGCGTGGCCTTATGAATACGAACATTTAATATGAACATAACACAAATGAAGCATACTGTGAAACCTGTCGAAAATATTTAGACGCTTATTAAAAAATTTCACTATAGACGATTCCTGTCGATTTTAAATATGCTGTGCACGAATTGTATTTTTTCATTTTAAATCAAAACCAATGTATACCACTTTCTACTTGTACTATTTTCCGCCGTCAGCCTTAAATTTCTTCACGGAGAAATCAATGGAACATGACGCACAAATGTATAGATGACTAGACTAGACTACGAATTTGATAATGTGTGAGGTCATTCCAAAGAGAATAGTAGACAGGTTGGATATGAAAACAGGGTGTGCAATCTGTTCTATAGTACGGGGATTTTAATTGTTTCTTACTTTTCTAATATGTTACGAGAGTAACGTAAGACAAAAACAATACTGAGTTTAGAAATCAAGATTACGAGGTCGGCTTGATGTCATTATGCAAAATATTCTACGTTTTATTTCCATTTTGTTTCAATTTTTGTAGAGACTATCCCGAGTGAAATGATCCAAACAACAATCGGTGACCGTCTTAACATAACTTGTAGAGTAACAATAGACTTGAGGCACAATGGCAGACCGGAAAGAATCTCATGGGAGTTTAAGACATTCTTTCTTAAAAACTGTACGAGTAATTTGCGAATGCATACGGGAGAAGTCCGTGATGACTGTCACCAGATCAACACCGCAGAATCATGCACTTACGAATGGACATCAGTACCGTATATTTTGGACAGTGAAGGAGAGTATGAGTTCGCATGTATGAATGTCGAAGATGAAGGAAGTAATGGCTGTGAAGGGGTCAGATTGCTACGGGTAAAAGTTTCCAGTCCAGGTAGGCTTTAATTATTCCACTAATGCATTTTCATCGCTTGGTGGCCATATTAACATTAAACGGTGATTAACAAGATGTTTATGCAGATATCAATAACATACATCCGAACATATATCAACCAGTTTTTCTATTTTTGCTTGAAAGCATCTTAAAATAATTATTCATCTCTGATATTAGTTTTAATCGCAAATGTTATTTGAAGGTACATGTCAATTTCCTTCAGAATTAAATGATTGTTTCGTAAACAGACACACAGCTTGCTACCATACTCCTGTAACAGAAAATATTTGGGGCTATCGTTTAGCACAACTGTTTCTACGTTTGTTTCCACATTTTGTTAAAATTTCCACCATTATGACTATAACTTGTGGTAAAAGGGGATATGGCATGCTCCCCCAAACCAGGGAGTTGCTAGCAACCCCTGCCCAAACATATTTAGTAATAGCACTAGAATTTTAAATACAGATTATGACTGCACTTTGATTGACATTCATTCATGCAGTACAGCTTCATTTTTGTTGGTCTTAACAGGGTTCTAGCTACGGTGGGCGGCGCCGGGCGGAGCCGCCCCGCATTCCATATTTGCGCCCGACGCTCACGGTCAAATGTACTGTCCCCCTCCCGGGCACAAATTTTCCGCAAACTAAACTGAAACGTTGAAAATGCGCCATTTTGATCGTATTCCAAGCACACGTGTTATCATTTTACAATATGAAAAATGGAAACGCTGAAATAAAAGAAACAATCTTAATTAATAACGAGTTAACAAAACAGTTTTAGCCATTTCTATACTGCACCTTCAGATGATCATTACATTAAAAAACATTAACTAAAAAGTGGAAAAAATACCAAAAACATAAAAATAATTAAACATCAACTGAAAAACTGAATGAAATAACACATATAACGAGGTCAAAAAATTGCAAAAGGTAGCACCATTTTGAATCTAAGCCAATTTAGAGATACGGAATTTTCTCAAAGGGGAGGGACACCTCCCCCACCAACTACCGCCCGGTACTAAATATGCTCTAGCTAGAACCTGTTGGTCAACAATGACTTGTACAGTCAGTTGTGGTCCCAATTAATCTCACACACACGCATGTGATAAATACTCCCTTGAGCAATTTAAATTCAGTGCAGACTACTGTGGCTCTGTCTTGGTGGTGTACTAGACAGGTGGTTTGGTTTAAATTGGAGGCGGGGTCCGCTAGAAGTAAACTTAGTAGGGAGAATTGCTTCAGTCTGGGGTGAAATTGGTGAGTCGTTAGGCTTGAAAATTATATCAAATTTGTTGGAGATTGCACGTTACATTAGAAGATAGAAATAGTAAGACGTGAAAACTAATATTATGTTAATCAATTTCCTTTATGAAGGATTAACATTCATTTGTGAAAATTTAAAACCATTGTATATATTCCTTAATTACAATGGGCTGTTGCATCACTTCAAACATATTTAAAAATACTCCTATATCTCTATTAACAATTAAAGGTTTTACTTTGATTAACATTAATTCCGAATAATATAGCCTGTGTGTGTGATTGATCCATGATGACTTTTACAGTTAGTGGTTAACACAATGCATAGCAGACAGCGCAGACTGTTTGGATATGGCCTTGAGCAATTTAAGCTCAGTACAGGTTACTGTAGCTTTGTCTGGGATGTGACCTAGACAAGAGGTATTCTTTTAATTTGGAGGGCTTAAGAGTAAACTAAGTTGGGAGAATTTTACTGCCTGAGGCGTGATTTGTTGCTCTTAACAACTTTACCACGCTGACGTGAAATGTACCATAAGTTTCTATGACATGGCGCGCGCTTCAAGAAGATGATCAGTAGTCCTTAATTTATTTCAAAATATCACTAACCTCTTACAAAGTTCCTCTATTTCTCTAACAAATATCTTTGATGATGTGTCCAAAAAACTATGTTATACTAAAGGTAAACTAATTAGATATTCTTCATAAATTGAATATTCCAGTAACAAAAATATCGTCACATAATTAAACACATCCATTAATGAATTAGAATACCGGAGCGAACTAATTCAAATTGGGGTGACTGCATTTCCCTTTAAAGTAGAGTGTCAAAACGTCATTTTTGAAACTATCCACAGCATTCCCTTCTACTCTGATTCCTTCAACAACCACTGTTAGTACAATCACTACTAGTGGTACTGTTACTGCCCCTGGCACTACTTATTCACATACAAGTTATGGAGACGGTGGAAGTTCAAATTCTGTTACTACAGGAAGTCAGTTCTTGACATCTAACCCTGGTAAGTTCCAAGAATTCACGTAATGACCAACTTTTTACAACGAGTATCTTCTACTTACGAGTGAGGACAGTCTAGTGGTTGAATAAAAGCGTTTATTACCATAAGGTATATGTTGATGATGCCTGACGTCTTTCATTTTGCACTTCTTTTACCTAAATCGTATTTTTTATGTAAAAGACCGCGTTACCATGTAGAGATAGATCAGCTTTGCTACTTTCACCAACAGTCTCCCCTGAAACAAGTGTCGAAAGAACGTCAAAAGACGCAGTCAATACAGTAACAGGTGAGTCTTACGTGTGGTGAAAGTTTGATTTCAAAAACTGAAAAATAAACATTTAAATACTTACAAGGGCCAACTCCTGATGCAATTACAGATGTCTATTGCTGACAATTGTCAAGCAATTGATGCAATAGGGTGTTTTCTTTTAGCACATGCTATTGGGGATAGTGTTTCTATATACATAGCAGGGCCGTACGTGGTCTGGGCAAAATCCCATTTTGGGAGTGCTGTGGATTGTTTTAAAATGACGTTTGGGGGGAGGCGCACTCAATGGCACTTTCTAATGAAGCCTTCAGTGACGTACCTAGGAAATTTGAAACATCTTTTATTTGTCACTACCGCAAAGGGAGTCGTCCTTAGGGAGGGGTCTACACGGAGGGGTAATATTTACGTAACTCAGCTAAGGGATAAAATAGCGCTATCTTTGCAAACGTTTTGAACTGATTTTATGTTTAGAAATTCTCATTGTGTGTGTTTCTCCACGTCTTTCAACTTTTTTATAGGACAAAAGGTCATTTCCCACAAGTATCCTTTCGGGAAACATACATAACTGTGGTTTTGATTTTTTGGCTGGGTGAAATTTAGGAAAGGGATGTTGTCTTAGGAGGGGGTAACACCCCTACCCTTTGAGAAAGTCTTTTTAAGGTAGTTATCTTTAAATGCAAAATGATGCTATTTCTGTTCAGTTTCGATATGCTTACATGGTTAAAAAAATTATTATTGAGTGACTTTCCTAAATTTTTGGCAGGATTTCAGGGGGGGGGAGTTGTCGCTTTGCAAAAACAGTTGCACATCTTTGATAGTTAAGATGCAAAATTGTGCTATTTGGCAAAGCTTTCAACAAATTGTGTTTAGAAATTCAAATAGATAAGTGATTTTTTAGGTTGTTCGATGGCATAGTCCCAAGGCCACCATTCCTTGTCACGAAGAGAAGACTATCAAGAATTTTTTTTTTTTTTTGTCAGAAATGCACATTGCTGGAAGTGGCACTTTCTAGACCTTGCAACTTCAGGCGGTAACTCGACAAATTCACGTCATGAGTTCTGGCAACACCAGTTGTCCGTAACATAAATGTTCATTATACGCTTGTTATAAATTTGTAATAATTATACAATGCTGCTCTTTATCAGGATATTATGATAATTTGCAGAAGGTTAAATGCGTTCGGTGCTTTCGGAATTTACAAAGAAAGTTGGAAGAATAGAAACTAAAGGGTTGATATGACTTTTATCCAGCCCTTCCATAATTCACAACAACTGAGCTGACGTAAATCAGCTGTTTGCATTTATGTGCATAAAATTTAGACTGAAGTCATTTCGTCAGATCAGCATCAAAACACAAGGGGTTTTATAACTATATTGTTGGAATGTTGCCTGACCCACCACCTACGTACCTTTTATCCGTAACAGCTCCCTGATTTTATCTACCTCAGTTAATAGCCCAGTGTGGCAGCATAAGTAATTATAAACATTACTCTGGGGTACTCCATAGAAGGTAAAACCTAGCATTATTGGAAAGCTTAACCGATTCCGTTCAACTGTTTTTTTTTTCAAGAAAACTGTTTGAATCTATATGGTAGTCACATGCAATCACAACTTTATAGCATCTGGGTATGATCCTTTGGACAGGACGTCTCGTTATTGTCTGCTATGTATACATGCTTTATCGCATTTTGTTATATTATGGAGTCGAAATAGCTCCATGGTAATACACAATATTGGGTACTGAGAAAGTGCACCCATGTCACCGTTAAGATAGAGCAGCATTAAAGTTCCCAGATGTTTTCTATTTAATTGTGGAGGTTCTCTAACAAGTTGCTTAATGTTTTGTCAGTTCATACTGACTGACTTTAAAACTTTGCAAAATGCGTCGATTCACCAGTTAATCACATATTTACCGTTTTTCTCGAAGTCTGTAACGTTGAGCCGGTTTTTATTGGCAACTTACCTCTAAAAATAACACATCCTTTGACTGCAGACATCTATAACATAATACTTCAAATCAGGAACTACACACTTCCGGGTTGTCCAAAATCTTTGCCATTTGTTACAAAGTGATTATCCGTCTACATATGTATTTATTCTCTTTATAGGTAGCTCATCGACATCAAATTCAACCAGTGACCACCAAGTTAGTGGAAGAAAAGGTAAATGCTTTTGATAATAAGACATACTTTCAACATAGTTACGGGTAGTCGTCCTTTCCGAGGCGGATCTTTTCTCAAAAGTCAATCGTAGAAGAGGCAAAAGCAGGACTAGCAGGTTATACTATGGGAAATGGGAAGATCGCTCTCGCTCACCTTAGTACTTCATGTAAGGGCACAGAACACGGTTCCTTTGAAAAATGTAGATTTTTGCCCATAAGCTTTCCCTTTGTGATACCACTGGTAAGCGTAAGACATGCAAAGTTAAGATTATAGATAGGCACAGTGACATAAACTAACAACGTTTAATACCAGTATTCTGGCATTAGTAGGGTAGTAAGGACCAGTCAACATTGACGCCAAACACAAACTCGTGTGTATGTTAAAAATTTAACTGTTTACATCATATTAAAAGTCAATAATACATCTTCATAATGGAGGAGGACAAGTAAGATTATAAAGAAATACCAAAGGTCATGAAAAGAGATACAATGGTGAATATTATCAGTCATCATTGTAGTATTTTTAGTGACATACGAAGACATAGAAATACCAAAATGTAGAGAAATCGGGTTACTTTAGGTCTGCAAAATAGCCAAAGGAAAAAGTGTGTGGAGTTACATTTTTATGAACCACTCTTCTTTACATTGAATATGACTTTGAAGTGTTTTAACTTTGATGTCTACTTTTGAAATTAAAGCATGATTAGTCGCAATTTAAGGATTGAACATCTTGTATACAAATATGTTACGAAACCAAAATTACACGATGTGACATAATACATAAACACTACACGAGAAAGTTCTCGTATACAGGTTGGCATCACATTAACTTGTGCTATGAGTATTTCTGTGTAAATCAATGGATTGCGACAGTCTCAAAAACTTGACAACTTCATGTTAAAATATGAAAGGTCGTCTAGGTTCATCAGAGGTCAAACACTGAAAACGTGTTTACATAATTTGTCAAGGGAGGGAGCCATAATACTTTTCTTACTTGGCATGTAAATGCATTGAAGGAAGAGGAAAAATTGTATTGTTTTTTGGTGGATGTCAAAGGTCATCTACTGTATGGTCAAAATTTGAAAATCTTGGAAGCTAACATGGTATTTCCAGGTAGGAAGCATTGCTGCTTTTCATACTTAGCATTTAGATGCATTATATGAAGAGGAAAAACCCTCTTACTTTGATGGAGGTCAAAGGCCATCTGAGGTCACCTGATATTTTAATCTTGGAAGCTCAAAAAACTTACAAATGGCTTTATTTATACCCTATTAAATACAAAAATGTTGTTCATGTTGTTTTTGTGTTTGGTGAGAAGTTATTTCAGCTCACAATTTGTCAAATTTTGAAAACCTTATAGTATGACATTTCAAGGTTAGAACCTTGGCAATTTCTCGTACATACTATGTGAATGTATCACATTGATCCAGAACATTAACATTCTAGACCCTCTGCAGTTTTAAATAAAGCTTAAGTCTACTGAAAAGAATTCATCGAAACCTCAATGCATTTCTGCATTCTAGTTATTTTAAGAAAGTGGGATTATTCAGGATGAATAAGTTGAAGTCTGTATTTGCACCCATCAGTCCTTGGAAACATGTGTTAACTACTTAAATAAAAGTCAGTTTTGCCGGTTTGGATTATAACACCGCATGCTTTAACCTGAACTCCTTTGCCAAGTTGTCGTAATTTAGGAGCTCTTCAAGAAATGCAGCCGTATGTGTCTATCTGATTATTACATTTCAAGCACTAAAAAATGTTGAGCATAATTTCTAACGTTAATAGATGATGATCCACCTAGAGCTACCGTATATTATGTTGTTTTACCATTATCACTCTTGGGGACCATTGACTTCCCGATATCCATCTTAGAGGAGGGGGTATCTATACACTTCCGTTACATCATCGCAAGTCAAATATGTAAACGAGCACTAAATAAATAACTAAACTAAATAACTTTGTATTTGTATACTTTGCGATTGACTAGTATTTGCGCATGCGGTGCATGATCGTCGTAAAGAAAACACATGAAACTATTGGACAAGCTGATCAGAAATATAGTTCACATTTGCCTGGCAAAAATGTTTGGTTGCAACGCCATATCTATCATCGATACTAAAAGTATCTGATCACTTGATCACACTTCATTACTTAACGAAGTGATCGCTTGCCTGAACGAATACAGGTTCAATGGATCTGGATACATCACTTCGTTAAAACGGTAATGTTTCTGGACTACCCGTACTAGTCACGTAAGCACTGCGTGGGTATCATGCATATGTTTGCTGTCGAGCAACGTAACTTTTATCTTTTCCGTGTCATCTGTCTGGAGGTTCTCAATAAGGCAAAGGCCTTGCGCGACGTTTTCCAGATTTAATGTAGTTTCTATTGAAATATTGAACTCAAAATTACCCAATGGGAGGATATGGTAGGACAAAATTACGAAAATACACTTAATAATTTGGGATTTCAGGTAGCATTTTGGAAGTACCACTTAAACAGGCAAACTCTTGCACAGAGTCATGTGATCACTTTTCTTTGCAGTAAAGTCTAGTGATATTTTGAAAATGTACATTACTCCTTTTGGTGTCGACGTTATACATACTGAGTTAAGTGTGGAGAGACATCGCAGTAAAGAGAATGTCTCCCTGCAATTTGAATTGTTCTGGTAAAAGTAATATTAGCATTGCTGACGTCGCTGAGCCCGGGACGTCCATGGGCATTACCTAACTAAGTGATCGCTTGCCATGAAAAAAATATATTCAACCGGTGCTATGGCAAAGTGGATAAAGGCGGTGGCATTTGAAGTAATAAGGCTTGGCAACCGGGAGGTTCGGGGTTCGATTCCCTGCCGGGTCAAAGTAAGGTGGGTCGTCCATCCAAGAGCAATCTACGTGAGGTTTTCCGATCTGATATGACTTTTCAAAAGAAACCAAACTTGATCTAAATCGTTAGTTGGTTAGCCATCCGACGTGAAGTTGTAATTCATAAGCCATATAGGCTTCTCCCACATTTGTGGTCGCTTAGCGTCATAAAACAACTTCCCCTGAAGGCCTGAATTAATATAAGGTCAAGGATCTGGATAATCGGATTGTTAAACTTGTGACTCGGTAGACCCAATCAATTGCATCTGAAACTGCATGATAATGAAATGCTTAAGTTGAAAATTGTGTGTGCATGTGTCTTAAAGGAGGGTTTTCAGCAAAAAATTAATTTTCATATGTTAAAGAGGAACTAAGTCTACGCAATTTGGAGAAACTTCCATTCAAATCAGACATGTAGTACTTGAGATATCAGCAAATGAAATTACTACATTTGTGAGCCAAAGTGAGCTTGAGGCAAGCAGGGGTTAGGTCACTTCCTCACGTTGATGAGAACTTATCTGTTTCCTTCGTTTTTCAGTCTGTTGTGCCAACCAATTTCATAGCATGTACAGTTAGAACTGTACACGATGTATTACCATTAACAATTTCTGTAGCACATGCTAAGAAATTATAGCACAGATCAGTCATAACTGCTGAAGCCATGAGGATCGGGTGGTTGTGCTGACCTTGAAGTTAATAGGTATAGGACCTCACCCATGTGGAATGTGAAGTTTGTCAAACTCTTACGCCTCTCATGCAATCACATTCCGATAACATGTGATTGTGTGGCTTAATGTAAGGAGACGACATGTTTATTAGATAATTCCGAAGAGACTCCCTGATCTCAAAGTTGCTACAATACTAATACTAGTAACGTAGTAAATGATGACAGCAGTACAACATTATTGAAGTCACTTAAACTAAGACAAATAGTAGTTATTTGTGCTATAATTCAGTTTTCTACCTCTCTTCAGGTTCACAACTGACCTTGATCGTGCCTTCTGTTGTCTTTCTCTTCATTGTGGTAATGGCGGCATTGCTAGCCATGTTTTGGAAAAAATGCAGGCGTAGACGATCATCTGATTCGGTGGTTTAAGTAAGGTAAGAACTGAACATGCCAGGCTGGGGGAAGGAAACACCAGGTACGCCTTAAATTTGTTCAAAGGGGACAGGGAACGGTAAACTGGGACTTATCTGCCCTACGACGTCTTTAGAGCGCAAGGTGCTTGGTGTAAAATAGGCAAATGGTACAGCAAACTAGCGTGATAAATCCACCCAAGCTAGGAAGGTTTTCCAAATTGTAAATAAAAAAATGCATAGAAGAGTGAGGTATAGAACTTAAACTCATACTTTGTAAAACTGTCCGACACCGTTAAGGGTTTGACTATGGTCATGTATTTCGGTACCCTGTTAGTACTGATAGGAGCCTCTGTGTAAATTTAATGTTCATTTTGTACACACAAGGACTTGCAATGGCATTCAGGCTATTCAACGTGCATGAAATCCATTTTTATGGTAACATAGTACGTCATTTAACGGGAAATTTCCTCACCCAGAAAGTTCCAAGGGCCCAACTAAGTTGCTGTCTTAAGCTCATTCTCGTTCAGACACAAACCTAGTTTATTGCTCAAGGCCTTTTCCTGGTTTCAAGGCCCAATGTGTAATCAAAATACTCACTCTGTTTGCTGTGAAATGTGAGCTACTGTACTCTTTTGAATTTTCTGACTGTGATGTCAATCAAAGAGCATTCA
The DNA here is from genome assembly GCA_029531755.1 of Holothuria leucospilota. Classification (NCBI taxonomy): domain Eukaryota; kingdom Metazoa; phylum Echinodermata; class Holothuroidea; order Aspidochirotida; family Holothuriidae; genus Holothuria; species Holothuria leucospilota. Next base: position 21,550,916 of record CM055981.1, on the reverse strand, counting down.
CCAATTAAGAATTTTGGTTACCTCTTACCAAAAATGTACTTGGGTGCGAGAATTAATTTGCCGTTCGTCGGTGGTATATTGAAAAGGTCATCGAATGAGTAACCACAGGGCCTGATAGCATCCACATGTGGAATAACTTCAGAGTAAATGTGACTCAAATTTAAGAGGTATTCGACGGGTTAGTCTATCTCCTGCGTGTAGGCGTGACCCTACAGGGTAATTAAATAAGGATAATTTCTGTTTTGTGTGGGATATTTGCTAACCTAAAGGGTATCATTTGTTACCTTAGTGGGTAATAAATATCCCACAGACAATAGAAATTATCCCTACTAAGTTCACTTCTCACCCACTCAGATTGAATAAAAAAATGTCTAGTACACCTTTTGTACAAACCTGCAATGGCCTGTACTGAATTTAATAAGCTCAAGGCCATATCTACTTACCAGAGGTGTGAGCTGTCGCCTATGGATACACTACTAAGAGATCTGGTAAGTCAAAATTGACCTTTACGAGTGATACTATTGTTTAAATTTATGCCAATCAAATTGTAGTCACAATTGTTAATGGAGATATTAGGATATTCCTTAATATCTTCGGGGTGATGCAATAGCCTCTTTAAAGGATTGGAGATTCAATGAAGTAAGAACTTAGAAGGTGACAAATGTGTTACTCTTCGTTATTTTCGAATTCTTACCGTACAAGATCTAGACCACACAAACCATTCCACGTATTCATGGCACCAAGGTCTGGGAAACTGTTGGCAGTAGAACGAACTCTAATTCCACTGTTCGTTTCTGGGAGTATTTAGCTTCCAAGAAGGCAATGCCCTCTTGGATACCTTCAACTTTAGTGATCACGATACACTGGTCAACTTAATATACAAAATAGAAGAAACCTTCAACTGTTTGAAAGAATGGTAACAGGTGGCTGTTCTTTCTTGTAGACTGTCTCAGAAAACATGTTTACTGATATGGTTAGAAAAATCTGCAACATTCCAGTACATCACCCTAGTTTTATGAAGGAACTCCCCGTAGTCATAGTTCAAAGCGGAAGTCAAGCCCCTTTGATTTTCAGTGATCTTTTACGCACTTCTTGCCCTTTTCTATAGTACCTTAATCTCTGTACATGTGTAGACATGTTTTCCAGTTGAAATGGTTCACGTGTAACGACAACATCGAATGCCTGAGCTGGGTGAACTCTATGCTAGTCTATACATGCTACCCTAGAGGCATGGTTTTAAGGCGGGGCATAGGTAAAAAGAAGTAAGGGGTTCAAAGGTTTTGTAGTCATGAACTGTCTTTAATGCGTATGTACTAAGACGTCAATGAACACACAGAACTAAAACCTGAGAATATGTTACTTGCTAGTAACTTGCAAAATGTGTTGCGAGAAAGCACACAGTTCAAGGCGGCTGTACAGTAATCGTGTTTAACCCCGCACAGCATGAAGTACCGTTAGTTTTAACTGGGAAATAATTCATATACAAGGTGGCAACGTATCTCCCTCTACTTCTATTTTTAGGATGGATTTTTCCACACACTGACAAGCAGATAATACTAGAACCAATATCAGATTACTCGACCTTTATTTTTGAGCTGTGCCTGATATCATTAATTACACATGCAGTTTTTATGATCATGTGCCTACCCAACAAGTTTGAACTTCATCCAACTTCACATATTTCACTAAATGAAACACTTCTACCAAATAACAAGGTTAGATTTGACCTTTGATCTACATTTAACAGTTCCCATCAACCTTCAGCTACCAAAGAGCGCTATTTTAATATTGGACATATCATGTGGTTAAATAGGTTTTCTATCACACCCATGAGCAAATAATGGCAAAAAGCAATTTTAACTTCTTTAACCTTCAACCTCTAACCTATGACCTCATTAATTAAATAAGCACAAGTTTACATGGTCAGGTCACTACCCAGCAAGTTTGAACTTGATTGGACTTACGGATTTTAGAGGACTTTGCGACAAATTTTATTGCACAATTTGGCCCGATTAAACCTTGGACCTACATTTGATCTTTGATCTCGACACCTAAAATCGCACTGATTTAAATTTTTTCGTATCCTTCTCTATATATCATGGAGTTTAATTACTTTCTCTAGCACACTGACGAGTTTTAGGTAATTTGACCTTTGCCCTGTGAGTTCCTAACTCAGACACTTGCACACATACTTAGACACTCAGACAGTCACACAATCAGACACTCACACAGCTTTACATTGCTGATGTTAGGTGAAGTACAATATCTCATCTCCCCACACATAACCTACATGTAGAAAGATTAGATAAGTATTAACATACTGCATTGAACCGATTTACCGTAAGATGAGCCAGTCTAAGTACACTCCGTAGTGAGCTTCTTGCTAGTACACTTGCTGGGGCTTAGGATTCCTTTCTGTAATCGTCCGTCTAAAGAAACGAAGACATTATGTAAATATTTGTAAGCTCACCATTTTTAAAGGGAGGAGAATATTTTAGAAAGAGACATATATGTTATTATGGAGGAAGTAAAGTCCTCAGCGTAGAGTACTTACCATATGCAACAACGAACCCCCCCCCCCCAAAAAAAAAAAACAAAAATCTAAAAAACTGTTACGATCTATCTATTCCGCGAACCTCACTACACCATCTAGAGGTTTCCAGTGTTACAAGTGCTAGTGATCATTCAAGAAAGGAAAAGTGACAGGTAGAAATGGATGCAAATAACATATCTACAATGTCTGGAAATAATAACTTGCCATGAACCGCTAGTAATGCAAATTTGATTGAACATCATACTTACAAAATGTCAGTTACTGGTTCCAACTGGTAGATTATATTTTTAGCGAATTTTGAAAACAAATAATGTAGATTTACCGTACTTTTAAGATATATTGTTTCAAATATGGTGACAGAAAAAGGCGCAATTTGCCTTGTAGGGTTCACATAAATACCTTTCAAACGGCAAGTATTCACTTTGGCAAAACAGATTATTACACAACGCACACAGAGTAATAGGTAGCATTAACACCATTTTTTGAAAGTGATATCTACATGCATTCAACTTGGCGCATCCATACCTTTAACCTGGAAACACACTCAAAAAAGTTTACAACCAAAAGAAAGTTGGTGGTGACAAAAGTTCTCAAGCATACAGATTCCCTTATTATAAGCCTCAAAGATATTTGTAGAGTTTTACCTTCTTAATACTTTAAAAGCGCACCCTTGTAGGCCCAAGTTCATTTACTTTGGTAGCACATTCGCACCGACAAAAAAGAGTTGCCTGCAAATGCTTCAAATGTAAACAATGCCAAATATTCAAAGTGTTTTTAATTGACAAGAAACAATTTCCTGGGGTCCTGCTAATGAACCACGAGAGAACTTAAACATTCTTCATCTTTTAAGCAAGGTTGTCACGAATTGTGATTGCTTTGAAGGAACGGATAAAGTGTTTTCACAGGTACGTAGAATAGATCTATTAAAGACAGACAGTCATCACCCCAAAGTATGATATTTTTAGTGTATGTATATCAAAATTCTCAGTTGGTGACTGCTCTTTGATTGACATCAAAGTTTGAAAATTTGAAAGATGCAGAGTAGCTCACATTCCACACAAGGCAGAGAGAGTACTTTTATTACATTTTATAGCCTTGTATGCTCACCAGGACATGGCCTTAAGCAATAAAACAGGTTTATTCTTTCACAAGGAAGAGCCTTATACAGTTATGGGAGGAGCTAGAAGATGCATAGTTGGGAGAATTGGAACTGTCTGGGATCATGAAAATTCCCCTTTAAAGTCATCATGTGTTGTGACAAGTATCGAGAGCTTTCCATACATCAGTGCAAATCAATCTTGGTACAATAGATGCTGCACGTTTAGAGGACAAATAATGGATCATTTTTATTTTCACGATAACACCACTAACTTTCACATATCTTATATTAGCTACCTGGAGTGGTAGACGTATCTGGTAACTATTCTACTCATATTCGTCCTCATTGTTGTGTCAATGTTATTTATTGCCACGGCCACAAACGTATGAGACGGTAATCAAACACTACACATAGAAAGACCTGAAGCATTTGTTTACTGGTCTCAGCAACACAAATGAAACTCTGGTCTGTGTGGATTACTGCTCCACTGTGTCACCAATACTTCAAATTTATAAATTTTCATCGAATGCCACGAATGATTTGTGATCTTAAACACTGAAAACAAATTTACCACTCTAATTTAGCCTACATCATCCGTTTGTGCTTAAACTGTAATATTATAATGAAGTTTGCACTGTGAAAGTATCCCTCTTCATAAAATTTCATTTCAAAAAATAGGGTAACGATGTTTACAATTAGTTCTCTAATTTTATATCTCTTCTTATGAAAGTGAATGAAGTCAGTCTGAGAATCCATTAACAACGTTTGGGATAACTGTAGCACCTGTCACTAAGTTATCAATTGTTAACATCATTGCATGGCTACATACGGTAAACATCTGCACACACCCACACACAAAATGCCAAACCTTAAAGAATCAATGCACCAACAATTTTAGGACTAAGCTTCAAGCTTTGTAGTTCATATACATGGCAGAAGGAACGAACGTGAATGAATTCATGTTTGCTATTGTGGTTATCAAAGCCTGTTTCCTCGTTCACAAGGGCATTTGAACCTGTAAATTTGCAATGTTGTCAAAAATATTTGATCAAGGGCTACATTTAATCATAACTAGTCACAACTTGCTTTCAAGGAAGCGATATCATGTCAATGGTAGAGTGAGTCACCATTTCAGGAAGGTGAAAAGCTAGTGGGTTACATCTCCATGAAAAGCTCAGACATTTGGACCCCCTTGCCTGATTTATTATTTTATTCACAAGCCTCTTTCAAATTAATTTAGTTTCTGACTGACTTGCAGTAAAGTATGGAATGGCTTAAGGATCGTGGTTCCATACGGCCTTCATTTGTAAACTGTTTGTAAGAAAAAGGGGTTTAGTTTAGCAGATGGAAAAAGTGCAATCAAAATGATAATTGGACAAACTGAAGCTTCTGGAATGTTTTCGAAGTCATTGAATAGTCTACAAACTATTGATTCGGTACGAAAAGATTGCTTACGTTTCCAACCCTTCCCACAAAAAAAACCCAGAAAATGCGTGTCAAGTTGTCATAGATAAACTATGAAAAACAACAGTTATCAACAAAATGTGGGTAAATCCATACAAACATCACAAATAACGCATAACTGGGAAAGGGTCTCTTAACGTGAAGAAGTCTATCAAAGTGTAGGATACAACAGTGCTTTTTGGTTTCGATGGTAAGAGAAAATCTATGCAGTCATGATGGCGTGCGTAGTATGTAGTTTAATGTAGTGTTGGAGGGGGGGGGGTGTGAGTGTGTTTGTGACACTCAGCTCCTTAACAAAGGAAATCTCACGAAGGAAAACCCTGAAAGTTCTCATGCTTGGTACATAGATAGCCTATATTAAGAGAAAGGGCCCTATTATTCTTGGTGGATGTCAAAGGTCATCTGGGGTACAGGGGTCAAGCTCTGAAAACCTTTACACCATATCCCAAATTAGGAAGCTTGGATAGATTTCATACTAAATGTGTAGATGATACTTAGTGTGTGAATGCCCTATGGTAAGAGAAGGAACCTTTTTGTTTTTGGTGGAGGTCGAAGGTCATCTGGGGTCACTTCAGGTCAAACTCTGAAACCTTATCAACACGGTATCTCAAGGGAGGAAGCTAGGATAAATTTCATACTTATTATGTAGATCATGGGCGGCGACCCCGGAGGGACAGGGGGAAATGTCCCCCAATATTTGAGAAATCGAACATTTAAGTTTGATTTTTCACACAGTAAATTATTTGAAAATGAGGTCATGTTCCCCCAATACTGAGAACAAATCGCCGCTCTGATGCAGATAGCCCATAGTGATAAAAAGAAGCCAAATGTTTTTGCTGGAGGTCAAAAGTCATCTGGGGTCACTGGGGTCAAACTCTGGATACCTTGTTAACATGATGTCCCAAGTTAGGAACCTTGGATAGATTTCATACTTAGTATGGTAATGTTCCATGTTGAAAGAAAAATCCCTATTTTTGGTGAAGGTCAAAGGTCATCTGGGGTCACTGGGGGTCAAACTCTGAGATCTACTTTACACAATATCTCAAGGTAGGAAGCATGTATGCATTTCATATTCGATACATTAAGAGAAAGAACCCAAATATTTTTGTTGGAGGTCAAAGGTCATCTGGGGTTACAGGGGTCAAACTCAAACATATCTCAAGGAAGGAAGCATTGATACATTTAACACTTACCCTGTGTGCATTATATGAAGTAGAACTCTGTAGTTTTTGATGGATCTGAAAGATCATCTGGGATCACTAAGGGTCAAACTCTGAAAACCTTGTTAATACATTAAGTAAGAAGTAAGAAGACATAGAAACTTGAACATACTTCACACAGTGATGCATTAAACCCACCAAAAACTCTGTTGGCTTTGTTTGGAGGTTAAAGGTCATCTGAGGTCTTCAGAAGTCAAAAAGCAAAATTTTTCAAGAATTTTCAAGGTCAAAGATTAACACAATACTTTATTTTTCCAGTACATTAAGATCGCATTCAATCAACTTGTTTTCTTAATTTGGTATTACACAGTAAGTACACAGTATGTATTTATCAATGAAACCGCAATGTATTTTTGCACTCTGGTTTCACAAGTCAAAACCGAGTTTAAAACTGGACCACATTTCTGCCTTTTGGCAGGTGGTTTTGCTGTCAGCTTGTGGTGTATGTAACAATATTGTATTTTGTCAGATGGCTTCAGTGGAGAAAACACATGAATGTCAACTTCCTCATAGATCTCGGTCTCTCTCGGTCTCATATCTGAATATCAAAACCATTGGCAATTATTAATCGGAAGCTGGGGCAGGCAAACGTAACAAAACCATCTCGGACGTCTACGAGTGTTTAAATGATTACGTAGTTTCATGTTCCATCTTGCATTCTGAAATATTGTAGTTCACTTTCAAATTTGAAGGAAAAGAGCAAGTGACGTGGTGGATGGGTTTAACTAAAAGGTGTAGTAAAGTCCTATGTACTCTTTAATTGGCAATACATTGCAATTCAAACTAATTTTTTTTTCAAACTATTCTGATGTGTTTCCATTGTACTATTGTCACTATTGAGAAGTGCTTAGTTTGCCAAAGTCAAACAAATGTGAATTGTTTAGTTATGAAAAGCAAACTTTCACTCAGTAGTCGGAACACCGTGGGAAACTACCGTATATGGTGTTGCGCTTTTAAGAAGTATATTAGCAACAGTCTCCGGATCTCTCCCATTATAGCTGCATTTTCATTCCATAGAAGATCATTCCCCAGTCTATCTACGATGTGGATCACCTTGTTAATGCCAATTACTATTTCCATGAACATTTTTACACTGTAGACATAACTTACATGTTTCTAGTGCCACACTTATTCTTCAAGAAGGCAATTTATGTTAACCTTTTATTTATGGGGTTGGAAATTTGGCCAAAATATCACAAGTTGCCCCCTTATTTACAGAATCACTCATGCATGGCTTCAAAAGATTATTTTTAACAATGCTGATAATTTTGTCTTATAACTTAGCCTAGTAAAACAGTGTATTTGACTGCAATCTACCTTTTCTAGAAACGTGAAAACTATGAACCTATTCCATGTACCTTAAAAGGGCTATGAACATTTTTCTTAACAAAAGTCATGTAATAATGGTGTATGCCAATGTATTGTCTTTTAATATGTAAGCAATGTAAAATATCTAGCGAAAATTGTAATGTTAAAAAATTTGAAACTGTTTGGTGGCGGTATTGAGATCAGTTACAACAACAAGACGTGTATACTAACTTCGTCTCAATAACATTTGTTTACGTACCTTTCTGGGGCTTTTACCAAAATTACCAATGTGATATTTCATCATTCAGTATATTTTAAGTCACTGACTTAACTATTTTCCAGGATATACGATATACTGAAGTTGTTTCCTCTATTGCCATGAGATGTGTCCCACTACTGTTTTCCTACTATTGACATTACGACGTATGCAAAATTTAGCAACTATACGCAATAGTAAACATGTGAGTCATACTCGTAGTGTTAGCAGTACCGACGCCTACAGAGTCACTACAATCGTTTCATTCAGTGTTGAAAAATGCTTATGGCAATTTGTTTTGTTCCTTATCGCCATTTAACTCTTCTACTTACAAAGAAAGTTATTGCTGAATTCAGCATATTGAGTGTTTATAATTAAACTAATGATGTTACCAGCACTATCGTAAATAGTGACAGAATAATGAATAATGAATTTAGCTAGCTTTACCCTGATGCACAGTAATCCAGCAACAAACACCTTTTCATATTATGCATTCATGTATGACTGACTGAAATCAATTAACAAAGAATGCTTTGTTCCATAAAGATTTATCATTGCTAACAAAGTCACAATTGATAATTATGTTGATTCCAAAGACAGGGTAACTTAAAAGATTAACGTACTTGAGGTTAGTGACGAAACACGGTGAACTATTTTAAAAGTAAATTATGCAGCTAGCTTTAAGGAGTAAGGGGCTATTTGAAGTCGCTGTTTGAGCAGAACTTTGAACTTTAATAAAGGAAGGAAAATTTTCAAGGTTTTCATTGCAAATAATTCCAAAATGAAGTATACACAACAATCATCTTATCTTTTTTGACAAACAACACTTATTGTGTATACACTATTCAACATACTTGACTCTATATTGTCAGACCTACATGACGAATAAATACTTTCAAAATTTACTCCAAAAATAAATCCCTCAATACTTTGCACACACACTCACAAACTAGTTGTTCGAGTTGTTTTCCCAGGCTGCTGTTTGCGAAAGATGTTATTAAGTTTATTTGTCTCACAAGCTAGCCTTGGTCGTGTGTTTACCGTTTTAGCTTCCTAAAGCTTTCCTAAGATTATCATTCTTAACTTCAGCCTGCATTACGTCATAGTAATGCCTTTGAAAACAAAATCTGTCCGCATTAAGCGAGATTATTTGAAAGATGGTTATATCTTCAACTGAAATGTCTGGAACGGCTTTTGCCATAATGTAAAATATGATTGGTTCATACAACATGCTCACTCTGACTAATACGTCTGTCTTTGGGTGGAGACGTTTCAATAAAAAAGGCAAAAGGACATTGCCTTAAATATTAACTTCAAATGTTCAAACTTGTTTCCAGGAAGTTCACTTCATCTTTGCTTATACGCCCTCTACTCTTCCTCATTCCACAATTCCCACTGTATGCATGGGCGTCAATCCTGGGGGGACAGGGGACACGTCCCCCCCCCCCACACACACACACACATTTTGGAAATACACCCATGCCTTAAGATTTTTACACAGTAAATTTTTCGACAGGAGTGGCCATCCCCCCAAATACTCGAGTGAAGATTGGCTGTAGGTAAAGGTTCTTGTTCACGATTGAAGGTCGATTCATGCTACATTATGCCATATATATATATATATATATATATATATATATATATATATATATATATATATATATATATATATATATATATATATATATACATATACCGTATAATTATTGATTCACGACCAAGGTCCACGAGACCAAGGGCCTACTAGATTGGGGGTTCATTAGACCAAAAGTTCACTAACACTGGTCCTAATCTTAGTTCCGACCTTTACCCTAACTCAAACTCAAACCCTAATCCTACATCCCCTAACTGTAACCCTGCTTTTATTCCTAACACAAATGCTAAGCATCCTACCGATCCTAACCATAAGAACATTTTGGATATAGTGAACATTCAGTCTAGTGTGGTATTCCCCTTAATCACTTATTTCATTCACACTTTCAGTTTTTGTCACATAGCCAGCTAACTGTACGTAGTTAAACAGTGTTATATATGCACACAAAACAGTACCGGAAGAAGGACTTCTAGGACTGAACTTTCGCTTGGGCAGGAAGACAGTTATAATTATCAAGTTACTGACGGGACCAGAAACTGACTAGCTCAATTTCCACTTTTTACTATCCTAACAATCAACAGGCTCACAGGGTCTGCCTGTTAGAGTTCTTACTAGCCTCGTTTGAGCCTACTGGCCCGGGTCTTTAGCCATCAGCTGACTCGAACCTTAGAGCAAGGTCCACTTACCGTGAGTATGCCGCTTTACGACAGAGTAGCAACACAGGTAATTACCGTGATGAAACATGTCAGAATTCTTGAGAAGCGACAACCGTTCCCCTTCATGTTGATACTTGAAAGTGTAACTTTCACTACCACACCTATGATATAAAACACATGGAACTTGAACAGGTGTGGTCAATCATTTCCCGTGTATGTCCGCGACTGTAGTTTCATTGTTCGTTTTTTTTTTTTTTTTTTTGAGATAGGTCGTTCACTAACCCAGCTGTTGTTTCGGTTTTCATTTTCATTGGGTTATGCTATGCGATGAATGTTTACTCTTAAACTCAAGCTAGATCCCTGAATGGACCGAACGGCAGAGATGTTTTGATCATTTTGTGTTCTTATTTTCCATTTCCGATGTTCGGGAGTATGAGCCGACAGTAGCAAGTTGCAAGTTTTGTAAGAGTTGAATGTGTGACAAAGTACATTTTGAAGTCAACAGAGGATTCGGGGTACTATCCCTATTCCGTTACTAATGAACCAAATGTTTCTGAGGGTTTTACTAAGCTGGACCGCCAGGTTGCCCTCAGGTGGGTCCTTTGACTCAAAGATGATGATCCAGATAATGCTCTGCTCTTCCCACGATGCTTGCATGCACTTATCGATTGACTACTTCCTCATATTCGGGGACTTTGTTACACGTCTGTGTCGGCGGGGGGGGGGGGCAATGTTCGTGCGATTTGCTTCCATTTGTTTTTGTTTACTTGTAAAGATACTTCAGGGGTGTAGAAGGAGTGTTTTTCGCCATCTGAAATGGATTCGACATCATCTATTACCTGATAAGCGATGGTGTAAGTTACCCACATTTCTTAGCACAGGTAACTTCTTACCGGAATATCACCACTTCTGCCCCTTCATGTACAATCTTGAAGTGATTTCAGTTCAGCATAGCATATATTTAGCCCTTCATTCAATTTGTGTCACCTCATCAACCTTCGGTTCGGGAACTTTTTAATATATAGGTTTGATTGCACAATATGTGCGAAATTGAAGACCTTGAGCAGTTACGGAAAAAGGAAATCGAAATGTACTCTAACGTGTATTGTTATGTATTACTCGGAATGACCTTTCATTCCCAGATCATGTACTAATGTATGAAAATGTTAAGAATAGCAACAAAAGAAGTGAAACCAACCTACTCTTTGTCTACCATTCCACACATCAGCACATCCTGAAATGTCTACTGTGTAGCAAAGTGAAAAGGCTTCGAACATAAAACTGGCAAAGTAGAATTGTCACATTAATGTCCATTACTAGGTTGCCTTCATTTTCAGCAGAGGCTGGGAAATTTGAAAATTTGGTTTGAAAAATATTTGAAGGAAAGTGTGGGTACAGGAGATGAGTCCAGCCCTTCAAATGAGGCTATTTGCCCCCAAAGGACTGATTTTCTCTACAGCGCTCACCATCCCTAATACGTTTTGCTGTAATATTTCACTGTGTAAAAAGGTTATGGGGTTTTTATAATGACAGTTCAAGGGCTTATTCTCCATGAATAACAAACAATTTAAGGAACATGGGGACATAACGTGATGGAAACAAAAATGATCAAATCCATCCCTCCTAAAAAGCGAACATCCTCTGTTGGCATGTATTTAAAACAATACCTGTTTGGAATCTTTGCAATCTTTGGTGTCTGGTTACGAGGCTGTGGAGTCTAAAACACCCCTCACTCCCAAAGTAGGATCCTATTGCGGTCAGATTAACCGGCAAATTTCACATGCTGTGATTTGAATTGATCCGATTCAGTACTAGATTATGTACTTCGAAGCCTCAGAGGTTGTTCACTAGGTTATCTTTTTCTGTTACGTTCCATTCTTTGATCCTGTTTGGAGTATTAAGTGTGAATCAGATCCAGTTTTGCTGCACTATGCACTGTACATTATTTGTTAATTTGTATACGCAGAGTAAATACGAGGGAGTTTACTCTCGCTACCCTGGTTACATCAAATTAAAACAAGGCTTGTCACGAAGTATTTTCTCTCGTAGGTGTCCGCTTACGCAAACTTCTATTGTGGAGTATGACATGCAATTGCATAGGAATAAGGAATCGCCCCAATCCTATCTGCTAAATCTTATAAATATCCTCTGAGGATACTTCCCTAACAATTATCTTTTATGGTGAAGGGGTATGTAAACACAAAGATTGCATAGGTCCTAGTGTAAGAAGGAGACATTTTGCATGAAATTAACAATTCAGTTACAAAATATATTCAATTCAAAATTTATTTGCAAATGATTTCAAAAGAAAATATAAAAGACATTGATATAAAAAAAAGAAATAGCAAGAAAGCATTTGAAGGGCACCAAAAAACAGAACATTGTGCACTAAGCTGTTGACCAAAACTATTGCTAAGCTATTGACCGAAATATGAAGTAATTTCCCCAAGAAGGAGTTTTGTTTAGAAATACACGTTTTCGTCGGAAGAACGTTATGTGAGTGCCGTTTTATTTTACGCGTAACATGTTATACTTCCTGAGGACATTGTATGACGGAAACTGTATAATTGACATGCTTTTATGTCGGACAGTACATCTTGCCACAATCTGTAATTATTATGCAATTACAATTTACCCTAGAGTGTGTTGTGATGAGAGACAGCACTAAAAACCTAAACTAGTCAGGATGGTGCCTCTCCCGACTAATTTGACTGACTAGCTTAAAAATTAGTCAGTGATCATCCACCGACTAATTCTTACGATAAACAGTCAAATTAGTCGGGAGAGGCACCATCCTGACTAGTTAAGGTTTTCAGTGAGTAAAAAGATCTCTCTTACGAGTAGTTACTGCTGTAGGTCGTAGTTAAGATCTGAGTTATGTCGTGAGTCAATCAACAGTGGAGATTTCATTATGTATTATATTTTTGCGATATATGCAGATTACTTGACACACAGAAAATACAGAAAAAATGCCACTTAACATAAGTAATTTATACTCGAAATGCAGCTGCAAAGTGGAGTGTGTCTTGGTTGAGCTTTCCATAAATTAAGAAGCTTTTTAAGAACTTGATCGGGCTTAAGAATTGAGGCTTCCATGGTACACAAATTTTCAATAGCTTAGCCGAGTGTAGAATAAACAAATGCATAATACATCAGCGAAGCATTTGCGTGGGTGGCAAATTCCTCAGGCAATAAAAATGCCTGTGTACTTAACACGTCAGTTGCAAAGCTGCTTTGTATGTCTTCACCAGGGAGTTGTTATTTGGATGGACACATATATATATCGAAAAGCTTAATTTATTTTTAATACTTTAAGACCCGCTAAGTTGGGGGGGGGGAGACTATCAACGATAAGTCGTTTATTCGGCGCAAAGGGATTTCTTACCTTTGTTTGGTGACTGCAATTTGATATCATTCACCTAGCAACATCATTCAAGTCACGTAATCCTTTAACAAGTGGCCTGCACAGAACAATACTTTGATGTGTAGGTTTGCGCCTCCAACACGTTAAGACGGAGTAGGTGGTACTAAACTCGAAAAGACCATTTAAATGAAATAAGAGAACCGCATGCAAATGAGTTTACGAGCCTGGTAGAAGTCTAACTTTTGTTACAACAATATGAAAAGTTTCCGGAAGTTTCCTGAAATAACCAGGTATAGACTGTGGTTTATATTTAGACATAAAACCTAACTGATATACTGTCATGTGCGTCACCGAGCAGCGAAAGATGCAATAGTTTCTTATTTACCAGACAACTGGCAGTATTGTGGCAGTGGAAGAAACCTCCCAATCCTACTGTAGATGTAGCAGACAACAAATCCCCTTTTTAACTTCTTAATCCAGTGTTAGTCTTAAAGAAATGTCAAGAAAGATACAAGCGATGGATTACTAGGTGACCTTAGCGGTACAAACCTCACTTCAAGGCGAAAGTTATCTCCTCTAAGTAACAACTCCCTGGTCCCAAATATTTGGTGCTAGTTGATTTACCATTTGCAGTATCCTTAAATACAAAACAAAATATGAGTACTGTTTACTATTGTAATAATATTTGGAGTGAGTGATTTTACCCAACTGCAAAGTGACTTTACTGGAGTCATACTACTCATGACATTTACTTATGTATGGACACCTTTTCGGTTAAAAAACTCCTCAGTTTCTATCAAGTAAAGAAAATTTGTGTCACTAGTAAGGGAACGAGTAGAAATATCAGGAAAAAAATTGCATACAGCAATCTACTTAAATGAAAAAATAGTCCTAGAACTGAACATTGGGGAACTCCGGTGGGAACCAGTGAAAAGCGGAGAAAGTATTACTGACATAAAACACTGGCTTGGGTTTTTAAAAAAAGTGTAAGCTTAAATCAAGTTTAGAGGGGTACTTGTTCTAAGCATTCTGGTGAAATTTGCACTGAAATCTGATGTGTGGTTCTCAAGATATATGCACCTAAAGTTGTCACATTTTCAACGCAAAATGAACTGGAAGCAAGCACATATGACATCATAGCCTCTTATTGATGAGCAGGTTTTCTCTTACTTTACAACCAGTTTTCTACTCCACAATCACATATATTTGGGATGTGATTGTTTGAGAGGCATGGGAATTTTACAAACTTCGCATTCCACATGGGGAGGTCCTTTCCCTATTAACTTCAAGGTCAGCACATCAGACTGAAAACACAAAGGAAACAAAGCATTTCTCATCAATGTGAGGAAGTGATATAACCCCTGCTTGCCTCAAGCTTACTTTGGATCACAAATGTAGTAACTTCATTTGCTGATAACTCGAGTACTACATGTCTGTTGTCTGATTTGAATGGAAATTTCACCAAATTGGGTAGATTTAGTTCCTCTTTCTCATACGAATATTAATTTTTCGCTTAAACCCTTCCTTTAGGTATTACGAAATGGCACTTTGGCTCTTCTATGAATACTAGAATGAAATACTTATCACACAACATAGAGTAGTCCACAGTATTAAAAAACCTTCTTTAGGTCGAAATATAAACCAAGGACATTTTACTACTATCGAGGGTTGAACGAACACATTAAACTTTCTAGAAAAACGTAGTTCATAGAATGGCCCTCTCTAGAACCGAATTGGTAATCGTTAAAACAATTGTAACTATTAAGAAAGTACCACATACGCTTTTCAATAACCCTTTCCACAAGTTTAATTTTTTTTCTTTTATTCACCATCTTGCACGATCAGGAGCGCTTGATATTAGCAATATTAACAAAGCACGGGTGACGTGTTTTTATTTTCAAATTTAGCCCCACTGTCAGCACACGTCACAGGCTCAATAGAACCACAGAAACTACGGTTAGAGTTTTATGTGTGTTTGTGTAAGTGTGTATGTGACACTTTGCTTTGAAACACGATGTCTCAAGAAGGGAAACTGTGAGGGATCTCATATTTGGCACAGGGATAACCAATAGAGTAAACTGTCCCTATTATTTTTGTAGATGTCAATGGTCATTTGGGATCATAAGAGGTCAAAAGGTTAAAGCCTTGAAAATTGCTCGTAAATATGGTATGTCAACATGGTTACCTGTGAGGGATCTCATACTAAGCATATAGATGTCCCATATTGCTTACATAATCCCTATGTTTCTGGTGGAGGTCAAAGGTCACTTGCGGTCACGAGAGGTCAAAAGATATTAACCTTGTTAACATGATATCCCAAATAGGGTGACTTTGAGTGCTCTCTTAAATGTGGATTGCCCATGTTAGGTAGATTATCCCTATTGTTTTGGTGGAGGTCAAAGGTCACTTGGGTCACAAAAGGCTACAAGATCAAAAACTTGAAACATGATATCTCATGGAGGGTAACTGTGAGGGATCTCATGTGTGGCAGGCGGATGGCCATCAGGCCTGATATTTAGTTGATGATCCCTATTATTTTTGGTGAGGTCAAATGTCATTTGGGTTCACGAAAGATCAAACCTCTAAAACCTTGAAAACTGCGCGTAATTACGTAATCTCAAGAGGGGTAACTGTGAGGGACCTCATATTTAGGATGTAGATGGCCCATATAGAATAGAAAATATCCTCATTGTTTCTGGTAAAGGTCAAAGCTCAAAAGAGGTCTGAAGGTCAAAACCTGTAAACATTGTATCTCAAGAAAGGGAACTATGAGGGATCTCATACTTGACATATGGATGGTTCATATATAGTAGATGCTTCTTTTGAGTGGAGGTCAAAGATTATGTAGGGTTAGGAGATGTCATAAGGTCAACACCTTTTAAACATGATATCTCAAGAAGGGCAAATATGAGGGATCTCATACTTGTCATGTTAATGGTTCATACAAAGTAGATGCTTGTTACAATGTTTGGTGGAAGTCAAAAGTCATGTGGAGTCAAAAAGGTCAAACAGTTAAACTCTGGAAAACTGCTCATTAAACACAGTATCTCAAGGTAGGAAAGCGTTGAAGATTTCATTCATACTTGAGGTTTCGATACTTCATATTGAGTAGATGATTCCTCATGTTTGTGGTGGAGGTTTAAGGTCATTTGAGATCAAAAGGTCAAACCCTGGTAAGCATGATATCTCAAGAAAGGTAAGGGAAAGAGATTCTAAACTTAAAATGTGAATGGCTCATATTTTGTATATGATTTCTATTCTTTTGGTGGATGTCAAGGGTCATTTGGGGTAGACAGGGGTCAAACTGTGAACCTTGTAATCATGATAGGTCAAGAAGGGAGACCGTAATGAACCTCATACTTGGTATGTCAGTGCTCTATAGTAAGATGAAGAAGCCTGTTGATTTTGAAGTCATATGGGGTTACCCTAGGTCAAATGCAAGTTACCTTGAAAAAGTTACCTGTAACCATGACATCTCATGATGAGAAATAGTGAGGGACCTCATATTTGGTGGAAACCTCCTAAACATGATAAGTCAAGTATAAAAAATGCTTCGATCTTATACTTGGCATGAAATGCCGAAAATTCAAATAAAAAACAAGGAATTGATGTAGGACCATCTTAACATCTGTTTGATATTCTTGGATGGAATTATGACTTAAGCACAATAAATTCACAATGAAACTGTGTCAGCTTCAAACCACAGTACTAAAATTATATCCACATGTCAATGTTTTTTTTTGTTCTTAGTTTTTCTTTTCTTTTATTTTTTTCGCTCTGCTATGGCTAGCTACAAACACATTTCTTTCACTTGTTACTTTTTGTTAAATTCTCCTAGTTTTAACTGTTTTATCTGTGTATCAATAAAATTGCAATTTCCTCACCACACCCGCTTCCTGCCCAGAGAACATAGTTTAATGAGCACTATAAAGAAGCAGTATATTCTGTAATACACCATACTATTAAATTTTGCAAGTGTAACTCAGAAAATTCGATAAGACTTGCGGTGGTATGGTTCAGTTATTCTCTTGAAGGTGAGAAGGAGCTTTTAAAATTTGCAGTTGCAGTTATACTTTAACTGACTTCTTTCAACCCATAACTTTCTTATCTGTTGAAATAAAATTTCATCCATGTGGTCTTCTTTCTGAGAGAAAGACAAAAAATAAACTTACCAAAACACTGCCTTACGAAATTTCTTTTTTAATTTTTTTCTTTGGTGCCACTGAAACTGTACAAAATACAAAGCCTCATTGCAGCAAGTAGAAAAGTAGTAGGGACTGCCCCTTTTCTTTTTCTCTTTCATGTTTTGCTCAGTAAGTGTCAATATTTTTCTTGTCTGCTTTTCGAGGGCATGCTCCTACTATACAAAACCTACGCCATAAACTTATTTACATAAGTATTTTTTTCTCACTCTCTCTTTTAACAGCTGGTGAATTTTAACGTCCCTTGCAAGGACCATCGAACCACAGGACTAACAGACACTGCTGCAACATGATACAGACAAATTTCGGTTTTCTGTGAAGCAGTGGGACTTCGACGATAGGCATGAGATTATGGAAATTCGAAACCAAAATAGTTGGAGGGGAATGACAGGAACACACGATGGATCGAAGAGTGTGAAGAAAAAATGTAACATGTCCATCCCTTTAAATGTTGGTATAATGTATGTGAAGTTCTGTTGGTCACATTGAGCAGTACACCTTTCCTTGGCCGGATCTTCCCCAGTGGCAATATTTGTGTATAAACACTTCAAAAGTGCTTTCATTATTTTTCACCTTTTCAGTATTATGTATAAATGATTGGGATTGCGTGCAATTTACAGAACATATAGGAAAGCTGCCGCCGTAAATTTCTGGAATACATTGTCCTATTTAGATTAAAGGTGGATTGAAAGCAGCTAGACCGAGACACACCTAAAGCGATGACTAGAAAACACCGTATATTTTGTTTCAATTGATGACAAATTTAGAAAACAAGAAGGCTAGTTGGAAAATTTAAAGAAAACAAACTGAACAATGTTGCATCCGTAATATCCTAGTGTTAACACCTGACGTAAGAAGGTAAGAGGCAATTTCACTCTGGTCAGGGTACATCAACTCGATTTTCAAGCTGTGTTAGGGTAACCACTAACAGCCGTTTCAAATGAAAAATCGTCTTCGGCTAAAAGTGTATAATGCAAAATGTCATGGTGGTGCCACAGAAATTGTAAAAAGTTTTATATCGTATTTGTAATGTACAGTAATGACTTATTTATTTTGAAACTGTTTCACTACGATATTTTGCAGGCTTTTTAGCAAACTGCCTTTGTTGGATGGCATTTTTAGTAACGATGAAAAAGCTTACAAAACGTTTTAAAACCTGCTTGATGGTTAAAATTTGGCATCGTAAAATAATCGAAATGATACATGAGAGTATAAATTATACTGTAAAACAGTATGTCACTGTTTGCATCGATAAATTTAAAATAATAATTAATCCAATTGTGTCCTTAAAAGAGTAAGAAATTCCAAAGATTTATAAATCAATTGACTCCACTTTCAACCCGGACTTTTGAATGTCCTGTTTTTTCTGTAATGATTTTGCTGGATCCCCAATTTCGTTAAAAATGAAACGGATTGGAGGCGTTTCTTGGAATAGTAAGCCAAAAGGAATCAGGGATACTCGAGCTATGTAAAACATCTTTGTTCCACTTTTTATGAGCTGAATTAAGTTTTCATTAGACTCCTTTGCAAGGGATTGGACAAAGTCAACCTGAATAATTTTACCAAACAAGGAATTAAGGATAAGAACTTCCAGATAACCATCAGCTCTGAATTGAATGTACTTATTCAATTTATTGCAATGAGATACAATAACTGCCAAGGGACAAACATAATGGGAGAAAATGTATTAAATGTTTGAACTGATTTAAACCTTAACTCTACTGAAGGCCGAACTCACTTCCTCTTATTACAAAATAAATGCCTCTCTTTCAATTAACAGACCAGTAGTCCTGATCCTTCTGTCCTAAATACTCCATAACAAGCTGGTGGAAGGCAAAACAAAATTCGGTTTTGACAAAGCGCTACTTTTTATGACACCTTATCTATTCATCTTGAACGTTTTTGTATGTATTTTTACACTAAATTTAATGACTGCACTCTTTATTTTCAATGCCATTTGTATTTAAACCTTAGGGCGTACACTCTAAAAACAGTTAGTTGGGTAAACTTTAACCCAATGTGGGTCCATATGCCACCTCCTAAAATGTTGGGTAAAGATCTATCCAAAGTTGGTCAAAAAAGAACCCATGTTGGGCTAATTTTCACCGAGTTAAGAGTATTTTATAACCAACTTGGGTAGTTCCCTGACCTAAAGTTTAGGAATTGGCATACAGACCCAACTTGGGTACAGTTTACCCAACCGTTTTTAGAGTGTACAGACTTATCCTGCACTTAAAGATGATTTTAAGATATTTATAGTAATTAATACCTTTGCAACTACGAAACTGACATTTGGAAACCGGGCCTGCATATTTCGTTGGTTACCAAATAAAGTGTTTAACCAGCTTCTGGGTAAACCGATTATTCAACAATTATTGGGCAAAAAATTTTGCGGTTTCGCTTCAAAGGAACTTCATCTTCAGATCGGGCAAAGTTGAGACTGACACAGATGGGTTGGTTAAAGCATTGATATCTTATCTTCTTTTTTCCTACATTTCAACAAAGATGGTAACAGTTGTTTCGTTAGCCACATGTCTAATGTCTTTTTTACTATAGCCAAGCATTGCATTGACAAACTCTCCCCACAAGTATTAATAATACTGCTATACCTATGACCCTTTATGTACATTTCTTTTACTGTTGTATTGCTTGGTTCATCTACCTCATGAGGTGTTTGACGGTAGTGAATTTATATGACCACGATGCCTTCAAAGTAAGGATGCAATGGCAAAATTTGCAGTTACGACGGAAAGAGAAACCTACGCATTCGCTCGTGAATGTCAGTGTGTGTGTTTACAAGTTTGTGTATTGTGACGCTCAGCTTGTTCTCACGGTTACTCAAGAAAAGTTACCCCAAAGGCCGATTCATTCTTCAGTATAACGTAAAAAAGCTATGAAATTTTTACACTGCTTAACTCTGAGTTATGTCCATGACTGGCCCGGAGGAGCAAGGGATGATCAAACATAATTCTTTATAGCTTCATAGCGCGTGAAGTTTGGAAGTGTAAGCCGGCCCTAATCAGGTCTCATACTTGGTATGTAGATATCCCGTATGAAGGAAAGAAACGCTCTTGATTCTTTGTGGAGTGTAACGATGATATCAGGTCACAGCAGGTCAAACACAAAGCCTTGTTAACACGATAGCTCAAGAAAAAAAACCATTTACACTTTTTGTCCTACGCACATGAATATTTAATGAGTAAAACACTGTTGATTTTCTTGGCAGTCATCTGAGTTTATTGGAGGTCAATTAAACCTTGTAAACCTTGAGGTAAGAAGTATGTATGCGCTTTATACTTGATATGAGTACTTTACATTGAGTAAAACGGGCACACTTTATTTCGGTGGCAGTGAAAGGTCATTCAGTTTCAACAGAGGTCAAACTGTAGTAACTTTATAAAGACGATATCTTATGGTAGGCAGGGATGATACTTCTGTATTTGGCATGTTTTGCATAATATTGATTAAATTAAGAGGCACCTTTGCCTTTGGTCATTTTGAGGTCACCAGAGATCGCCAACTCTGAAACCTTCTATAAACACGTCATTTGAAGAAGAATAACATTGAAAGATCTCGTAATTGGTATGTCATTTCATTTGATGGGATCAAAGGCCATTGTAGGTCACCAACTGTCTAGCTCTGAGCGATTTTCACGCGTACACTAGATGGAGAGACTCGTTGACACTTCTCATACTTATATTAGTGAATTGATTTTTCACATCTTGTAAGAAATCCTGTTGTAGGGTAGGCCAAAAGTCAAACTGAAAAAATGTTAGCACGACACCTTATAATCTTCAGTCATAGGCACAAGACCCCATTACTTTAGTTGAAGTTGGGTATCAATTACGAAGGACGGGTGATTGTTTTGAACAAATATCAAAACAGTAGTTCCGAATATTTTATTGGTTTCTATGAAAGAAGAAACCTATGCTTTCATAATGGCATGTGCATGTATGTGTTAAAGTGTTTGTAACGCTTATCTCGTTAACACAATATCTCCAGAAGATATTCCAATATCTCTCATTCTTGGTATGTGGATGCTCTGTAATGCGAAAAATACCCTATTGTTTTTGTTGGAGTTCCAATGTCATCGGGGGCCACCAGAGGTGAAACTCTGAAAACCTTATTAACACAATATCTCAAGTTAGGAAGCAAAAATTCTCTTCATACTTCATGTAGATGTATTTTATCAAGAGAAAGAAGGCTCATGGCCTTGTTAAAGTTCAAAGGTCATCTAGGGTCATCGAAGGTCAAACTCTGGAAAACTTGTTAACAAGATATCTCAAGGTAGGAATCTTAGAAACTCATCATACTTGGCATGTAGATGTCTAACGTCAAGGGAAAAGACCCAATTCTTTTAATGAAATTCAAAGGTCATCTAGGGTCATCAAAGGTCAAAACTCTGAAAATTTTGCTAACAAGCTATTTGAATATAGGAAGTATTGATGTTCTTCGCTCTCAGCTAGAATATGAATTATGTTAAGAGGAAGAACCCTATTGTTTTGGTGAAGGTCAAAGGTCATCCAGAGTCATCGGAGGTCAAACTCTAAAAAATTTTTCAACATGATATCTCAAGGTAGGAAGCATAGCTACTTATCATGATCATATGTACTTAGCATGTGCATGCATTACGTCAAGGGGAAGGACACTATTGTTTTCGGTGAATGTGAAAGGTCATTTAGGACAATCAGAGGTCAAATCTGAAATTTTGATAACGTGATACGTCAATCAGTTGTACCTCAATAATTTGTTAACATGATAAGCACACATACGCATAATACTTAGCGAGTAGATGCATTTCGTCAAAAGGAAAAATCCTATCATTTTGTTGACGGTCAAAGGTCATCTAGAGTCATCGGAGGTCGAACTCTGAAAAACTCGTTCACGCAATATCTCAAGGAGGAAAGCATGGATATTTTTCATTCTAAGCATGTACATGCATTATGCATTAGGCCTATGTTCAGGCAAAGAACTGCATGTTTTGGTAATGGTCGAAGGTCATCCAGGTTCATCGGCGGTAACGCTCTCAAAAATTTGTGAACATGGTTTCTCAAGGTAGGGAGCATAGATGCTCATCATATTAGCATATAGATGCATTACTTCAAGAGGAAGGTCCCAATTGTTGTTGGTGAAGGTCAATGATCATAGAGAGTCTGTGAAGGTCAAACTCTGAAAAAAATTGCTAGCACGATATCTCAAGGTAGGAAGCAAGGATACGCTTCATATTTAGCATGTAGGGCATTATGTCAAGTGAAAGAATCCTATTACTTTTTGGTAAAGGTCAAAGGTCATCTAGGGCCATCGAAGGTCAAACTCTGAATACCTTGTGAGCAAGATATTTCCATATAGGAAGCTTGGATGCTCTTCATTGTAGGCGCATTGTATGTAGTTGTATGTAGAGGAAGAACGCTATCGCTTTTGGTGGAGGTCAAAGGTCATCTGAGGTCACCAGATATTTTATGCTTGGAAGCTTGAAAAATGGCTTTATTTATCCTATTAAATATAAAATGTCGTTGTTGATGATGCTTTTGTGTATGGTGAAAAGTCATTTCAGCTCACCGTTTGTCAAATTTTGAAACCTTACCATACAGTGTGATATCTCAAGGTAAGAATCATGGAAATGTGTGTGAATGCATTACTTTGATCCAGAACATTAACATTTAAGAGCCCCTGTAGTTTTAGATAAAGCTTAATCTACTGAGATAATTCATCGAAACCACAATGTATTTTTGCAGTCTGGTTTTGTAATCTGGGCTGTTTCGGCTTAAAATGCAGAAGTATAGTGCAAGGACAGCTCAATGCATTTTTTTAAGTTGACAGTTGTGGATACTGATTAGGTATACATTTTTAAGAAAAACTGGTCACGAATTTGAGAACATGACATCAAACCTTCTTACTCCCAGCTTACTTTTGGTAGACAATATGATTACTTCAAAAGCTACATCATTGAGAACTGAGCAAAGGAAGGTTATACATAAGTTTTACCACAACGGCCCTTTTAACAGTAGGCCTATAAAATGTGAATTTGGGTCTGAACTTCAGGTACTTTTCTATCATGCACAAATTTGTCCTGTCGATAAGCTAACGCTTCATTGTAGCTACTGCACTAGTTACTTGTATGTATGGTATCCTATTTTATGGCTGTTTACCTAACTGTTTTTCCAGGACTTCCTGCCTTTCACATATCGATTCAACTCACAAAGTTAATGTAAGATTTATTGTAGATGGTTGTCACACATAGTTAATGCAGTTTTGTGTGCTGTACGGCGTACCCTGACTCTGGTATCGAGTGTCTCACCTTTGGACCTTCGAATTTTCAACTAATATTTTAAAACGTAATAGAGGAAGGAATAGTGTATAATATGTATGACAGATAGTTGCAAATCCTTTGCTACAGCAGTACATCCTATGTAAAATGTGTTATCACACATAACTGTTTCTGACCTTTACACTTTTGAGTATTAAGATTTTTGTAGTTTTAGATGTAGCCGGAACAAATTTGGTTTAATGCGAACGTTATGGTCACGGTAAGTTTTAATGTTAACTCCATAAGGTTCTTGGAATTTTTCTGGAAATCGAAAGCGAAACGGGACCGAGAGTATGAAATGTGAAATCACTCCTGAAACGTTCTGTACAGGATCTTTTCAGAAATGCAAAATGTGAACAGCTCCTGCACAAAACAAAGGATTAACTTTTCATTTATATCGCCTGCAAGAAAACTGTGTCCTTTTATAACAAAACTTTTCTGCTGAAATGCCGAAAGTACACACCAATCTTCACAAAAGGATTTAAAAGCACTCCATGAACCGACAAGAGTAATTCATTTGTGTTCAATGTTGTCAACATTTAGGTTCGAATTCTCCCATATAACTTAATTAGGTTCCTCACATGACGTCATCTTGTTCCTGACTTTTTCACATGACTTCAGCGAGTACACGATTCCTGGGGGGTCCAGGGACCCGCTTCAAGGCCCCAGGTCGGGCCCAGTGTGGGGGGGGGCCAGAGGTGAATCCCCGAAATTTTTAACCATTTTCAAAATTTTGGCACTTAAATGAAGCATTTGACCCTCTCGGATAATGGGCAGTAAATAAACCACTGAAATCAGGAGGTGAACACTTACTTAACTCTGACTAACACCCTGTCGAGATAGTGATGCAGGAACCTTGTGAATGGGGAGAACCGATGACTGCTGGAATTAGTGTAAGCATTTAGAACAGTATTACCACTCAAGCTGTCATATAGAGGTAGGCCCAAGTATGAAAAGTACCAGTATCGAATGCGCGGGAACGCGCAGAAAAATATTGCGGTTTTCAAGACAGTTTAGAATTCCAGAGACTAAAGCCCCGGTTACACCAAGCAACGATGCCGGATCCGATACTATAATGTTTTTAGGATAGAAAAAGTTACTATACAATTTCAACAGAGTCGTCACAGCACAGCACTTAAAGGCATTGTCTGGTGGCATTTTGTAGGGGTATTATATGAAAGATAAAAATTTTTTTATTACATGTCATCCAAACCCCATATCAAAACTCCATTCCTAACTCAAGATATCTCTTCCTAAAGATTGGTTACTTTTAATAAGAAATACCTCCAAGTTTCCTCAAGGTCACAAAACGTGATCCAAAGTGGGCAAATTGCCTCGGATTCCTTTTGTTATTCTTTATAATTGGCTACCTTGTTTGTCCTTGAAATTTGATACCGTTGGAATGTTTAGATGTTTTTCCGTGTAGATATAGTGAAAAACTTTTCCATACTTACGGTACAGCAAATAAATTTATGGAATATTCAATATAGTGATATCAACATTATAAAGAAATACAAAAGCTACATCAAATCCATTTGCCCAGATGACATCACAGATTTCCCATCATGCACTAGGGAAACTGAAAATGCAGTATTTCTTCAAAAATTTGTATCTTCCAAATGCAAGATGCTATTGAGATGGGGTTTTCACTGCCTAACACAGAAATTTTTCTGCCTTTTTTGAAAGCATCAAATGTGGTCACCAGACCATGCTTTTAATGAATCGAAAATCGTCCCATTATCGTGCGAATTGTTTGAAGAGCGAACAACACAAAACAGAACGAAACGATAAAATTCTAAGCCAATGAGATGCTTTGTTTACATGTAACGTAGCATCTCTCTCCGCTCGACAAACGACGACCAGCCACCATTGTTGTACACCTACATTGTGCAAACACTGTAAATATACAGCATAAAAATGGGGCGCATGTTGTGTAAACTGTGTACGCTTAGGTCTGTTTGTGATATACTCTGAATTTGTGGAGAAGAGGCTGAACCCGATTCTGTAGGATAAACAACTGTCTGGTTTCCCAACTCGGTTACCGCCCGGGAGACCGAAGGTCCGGGAGACCGAAGGTCCGCGAGACCGAAGGTCCGCGACACCGAAAGGAAATTAGGGTTGGCGAGGCCGATACGGTAAGGAATCTATGCGACGGTGATATCGTGTATGTGTGTGTGTGTGGGTGTATGTGTGTATGTGAGGCTTAGCTTCTAAACACGTTTTCTCAAGATAGCAATGATGGTCACTGACCCTGACCCTTTCAATTTTCTGCCCGAAATGAGGACTCTCGAACAAAAATTAATGTCACTTTATAGGAATGGGTTAAGGAAGTCATATTTTGATGACGTAATTTCTGGAACCCCATGACCTCTGAACAATAATGACCTTCGTGAAGTTTCATTTCATTAGTACACTTTTAAGTTCCAAAAGTTAAAAAAAAAATCAAAATCCCATAAGTTCATAGTGATATCCCACAAGTTAATATCAGTGTCTCGCAAGTTCAAACGAGGTGTCATAAGTTCAGAAAGGGGTCCCATGAGTTCAAGGGTCCTAAGCCTGATTCGGTCTCGCGGACCTTATTCCACTTTCGGTCTCGCGGACCTAAATGACCGTACGATCGCACGTCAGCCCAGTTCAGCTTCGCCCATATGCTTCAATGCAATTTCGGTCTCCCGGACCTTCGGTCTCGCGGGAAACCCCGTTCGACTCGTGGTGATACTGTACAGTTTGCCTAGTTTGTTTACAGGAGAATCTGGACTAGGTTCTTGGCCTCAAGAGCTGGCTATGTAGTTTTTAGATGGCGTCGGAAGTTACCTGTATCATAGTTGACCTTATTTTTTCTTTGAAAGAAGGGATTAGTGATTTTAAAAACCCGCATGAAAACTACGGGGATTGTGTAGAATAGTCCTTGAGGTTGTAGCCTACAATACTTCTCTTGCTCCTCAAAATCAGCACGAATTTCGTTGTTGGTGTGACCAGCTCGATGCCGGGCGATAATTCGTTTTAGTACCGGATTCAGGAATCATTGCTTAGTGTGACCGGGGCTTAGTACATTGCACTAGAGGTTTTTGATTCCTTGCCGAAGGCAGGCAAGGAATCTATGCGATGGTGATGTCGTGTGTGTGTGTGTGTGTGTGTGTGTGTGTGTGTATGTATGTGACGGCTTAGCTTGTTTACACGATATCTCAAGAAGGGAAAGTTGGACAGTTCTCAAACTTGGTACATAGATGGCCCATATTGAGAGAAAGAACCCTATTGTTTTTGGTGGAGGTCAAAGGTCATCTGGGGTCACTGGGGGTCAAAATCTGAAAACCTTGTTTACACAATATCTCAAGATAGATAGCTTGGATAGATTTCATGCTTTGTATGTAGATGCGTTGTGGTGAGAGGAAGAACCCTATCGTTTTTGGTGGAGGTCAAATGTCATCTGGGGTCACCGGGGGTAAAAATCTGAAAACCTTGTTTACACGATATCTCAAGTTAGAAAGCTTGGATAGATTTCATGCTTGGTATGTAGATGCGTTGTGGTGAGAGGAAAAACCCTATTGTTTTTGGTGGAGGTCAAAGGTCATCTGGGGTCACCGGGGGTCAAAATCTGAAAACCTTGTTTACACGATATCTCAAGTTAGAAAGCTTGGATAGATTTCATGCTTGGTATGTAGATGCGTTGTGGTGAGAGGAAGAACCCTATCGTTTTTGGTGGAGGTCAAATGTCATCTGGGGTCACCGGGGGTCAAAATCTGAAAACCTTGTTTACACGATATCTCAAGTTAGAAAGCTTGGATAGATTTCATGCTTGGTATGTAGATGCGTTGAAGTGAGAGGAAGAACCCTATTGTTTTTGGTGGAGGTCAAAGGTCATCTGGGGTCACCGGGGGTCAAAATCTGAAAACCTTGTTTAAACGATATCTCAAGTTAGAAAGCTTGGATAGATTTCATGCTTGGTATGTAGATGTGTTATGGTAAGAGGAAGAACCCTATTGTTTTTGGTGGAGGTCAAAGGTCATCTGGGGTCTCCAGGGCTCAAAGTCTGAAAACCTTATTTACGTGATATTTCAAGGTAGGAAGCTTGGATAGATTTCATACCAAGTATGTGGATGTGGTATGGTGAGAGGAAGATTTCTGTTATTTTTGGTGGAGGTCAAAGGTCGTCTGGGGTCACCGGGGGTCAAACTCTGAAAACCTTGTTTATACCATATCGCAAGGTAGGAAGCTTGGATTGATTTCATATTAAGTATGTGGATGCGTTATGGTGCGAGGAAGAAGCGTATAGTTTTTGGTGGAGGTCAAAGGTCATTTGGGGTCACCAGGGGTCAAAGTCTGAAAACCTTGTTTACACAGTATCTCAAGGTAGGAAGCTTGGATAGATTTCATACTAAGTATGTGGATGTGTTATGGTGCGAGGAAAAACCCTATTGTTTTTACAAGGGAGGAAGCACAGATAAATCCCTTCTCATACATTTTATTTATTTATTTTTTTTTTTTCATTTTTTTGTGGGTATTCAAGTTTCGGTTTAAAGGTCATGTGACATGAGCTGATGTGAGCAGGGGTCAAATTGTGACCACATCATAAAAAATGATGTAGAAGAGAAGTAGAAATTTGATGGATGAACCTCAGTGTAACAAAGCACCCCCCTTTTGGCAAGGAATCACTAAGCCTTTTGGCTTTCTGGTTTATACAAAAAATTACCCTACTAGTATTTTTGAGAACGGATTTAATTGGAGAAAGTGGGGGAGGGGAAATATGGAGGGTGAAATTTCTCCGTAGCGAGACCACTTCGACAGCAACTGGATGAAATCATATAATTAGCAGTAATTTTCAGTAGAGAGCCATCTATTCTGTATATGCAGGACCGAAGTTGACCTCGGCTTCACTACGGTTGGGGCTTAATATTTGTGTAAGAGAAACAAATATTTGTCGCTATAGTTATGAATCTTCTCCACCTGCATTGCGAGCATGACAAAATTCGGCATCCCAAACTGTTGTAGCCTAGTCCCCACCTCCTGAGTCCGAGTCCTCACCTGCCAAGTCCTAGTCCAAGTCGCTGGTATTCGAGTCCGAGTCCGAGTCACAGGGTCAGAATGGAAAAGTTTACACAAAGAATAAGAATTAACAAATGACCAAGTTTTACAATGCCTTTTATACAGGCCCATAGCCACCCGGGGCACCGGGCATTCCCCATACTGTACCCCTCCCATTTGGAAAATCCATCAGAAAATAAATTTTTTCTACCTATTAACAATGGCTCCGCCATTACCCAAATGATTACCCACGAAACTTTGAGGTATGTCGTTTTCGGTCACAAATCTTTGATTAACTGTCAATATCTTCGCGAGCTTCGTGCGCTTTCACTCTTCAGTTATATTTTTCTTCATCACTTCTGTAAACGTGGTGGCCGAGGATAGAGTTTTGGTATGCGTCGTTTTGTCAATGGCATTTTGCTGTGGCCAAAAATGACGCGTACCAAAACTGTCCCATAATTCTTTGTAATAGTTATTTGGAAAAGAGGCTACACACATGGTTAGCACGCATTCAGAATTTCAGATGTTTACATGGCGGAGACGCCTTGACTTGGAATTCTTGAACAGATGGAACCGGTCTGTGATCCTACAAATCTTCTTCAATGACACGGTGCTTGGTGATACATCGAGCGCTGTTAATAGGAAAAATCTTTAAAATTTCGTGAGGTACCGTAAAACGGGGGAACTTTGGCATCCTGGGTAACATTGGCAGCTCGGTTAACTCATATTTCAAAGTGACAAATCTGGCATATAGCCTAGACCGGATACTCTGGAATTTTTTTTTTTTTTTTTTTTTGCGATATTTGGGAAATTTTTGAGCTAGTGTTTTTGCTCGATTTTTCTCAGCAATGACTTCATTTTGAGTCAGTGTTTCCAGGAAGCGCTCCTGGACCAACTCTACCATATTTTGACACTTTGTGTGTTCCTTGCAATTCTACAGACATCAATCGCAACAACCGGCGATATTTGACACAAAGACTTTAATTTTGGACGAAAATATCGACATTTGAATGACCAGTTTCAGTATTGTAAAAGGAGTTAAGTCACTTGATTGCTATGGTAACCATTGCATATACATTTCCCAGTTTTGTGTTGAAATATTGATCGAAATCGGTGATGATTGCTGTCAAAATGTTAGGATAAAGCAACATCTCATAGGTTACATCTGTGTGGAATTTGAAGTAGGCTAGGTCCATATGAATCGGGGGTGAGTCAAGATCTCTATACCACGGACCTATATGTTGGGCCTATGTTGTTTTACTAATGCCAACACGCGCTGTAACCAGTAAAACATATGCATGGGTCATTTAAATACAAGCTGACAGGGAGTAACTGCAGAATACCCCATCAAATTTTGGGAAGAGGGTTTGAGATTGAGAAATTGCTAGGGGCCCATGTCAGTTAGAGGGGGAAGGACAGGGGGCAGGTAAGTTGATATGTGACATGCCTGTCAATGTTACCCCAAACAGCCTGGGGTCATTTAGCAGTTTTTCATAGATTATAGCCCAGTGGATATAGATATGGAATTGATACTCATACTACATATGGACTGGGAGTTAATAGGTTCATAGCACTAAAGTTTCAGTCATTTTTCCTTTGTTGTGAGAAGTTATCACAATAAAAACATCAAAAAAACCTGCCAAAGTTCCCCCATTTTACGGTAATTCGGAGAGACAACTGTCCCACGTACATCCTGTTATTATCTCATCATCCTACATTTAATGTATAGAGAGATGATACATTGTACTTCACCTAAAGGTTATCAGACGTCCCCGATATTCGGGGACAGTCCCCGCATCCAGTACGCTCTTCAAGGTGTAAAGATTGACCGCACTTATCTCGCCTGAGATCTCTGACCAGGCTGATCTAAATGTGTGCTGCCTCCCTACAGATAACTGTTCTATTGATGTATTGTGTATAGTAACTGCACAGTCGGATGACGGCTATACAATCCGCTCACTCGCAGCTTTATTGAAAAGAAGCCCTGTGCGATTTGAGGTCATTCATAACACTGGTAGATGCCTCCTCTAAATGCTGTTTGCCTTTCCGTTTAGAGTTTTGAGTAAAACCGTTTGTTCTTGTTGAATGAATGAGCTTCCCTGCACTTTTCGTGGCACTCAAAAGAAAAGAACATGCGTTTACCCAACAAAGGGCCGTTTGTCGTCGGTCTGGCTAGTTTTAAAACATTTCAACTTGTTGTCCATAACATGAAAGAGTTGTCAAGTGTTAAGAGAACTGGCAGTTTGCAACTTAGGGTCATCGCTGCCAAGCAAACCCGTAGCCAAAGACGAAGAGGGGAGTGCGGCCCTTTAAAAGAATTCGCCTCAAGCCTGAAAGCTCAAAATTACTTTTGTCATAATGCATGAGTTTATCTCGCCTCTTCCCGGAAAAAAAATTGCCAATAGCTCTCTCACACCCCCGTCAGTACTTTGGATACGTGCCCACTGCAAGAAACTGTGGCAGACATGCATCTGCGGAGGGGGCGCTGCAGGGGACACGTGCGTCCACCAATAAGTAGTTCATTAAAAAAATCAGAAAAAAATTTCCATTTAATTTGGAAAAAAGAGATGTAAATCAGCACGATTTGGCCGCCGTGGTCGGTATCTTAATTTAACCTACCATAAGCAAAAAGAACACCCTTTCCTTACTTGACTCCACTCCCAGGACGACGACCCTTCTGTGTCTATGTGCTTCCCCCTTCCCCGGCTTCCCCAAACTGGTTGCTCCCCCGTAGCCATACAAGGCTCTGAAGAAGGGCAAAAATAGTCTAGGGCGAAATAATTTTAGGTGGAAGAAGCATACTCACATACATTAAGGCAACACTGGCTCAGCCCCCGAAACATCCTCAAGCAATTGTCTGCTTACTCTTTACATGAAGATACTATTTTTACAAAGATACACCCTAAAACGGACAAACTAGATTTTTTAAAGAAATATTTAGTGGGCCACTTCCTAGGTCCTCCACTATGATACTAAGTGGAGCGCAACGATCAGGTGACCTATACTGCAAGGGGCCGGAAGTTTTCTAGGGAAGTTTCAGACATTTCAGATAGACTACTGATGTCCGATTTCAAGTTTTTACCGTTGATTTTACATCGGCTTTTATTGTATCGTTTTCAATTGACATGATTTAATTGCACCACTTTTGTGGTCTAGATAACACGACACGTGAAATGTACACTTATCTTACAAATGGGATGTAGCATTGACACAGTGCTGTTAGCTTTCAGTCTAAGCAATATAAAATTCGACATAGCATTGATATTTGGTTAATTATATGTAATCCCACTCGATATTTTTTACTGAAGGCGAGTCAGTTTTCGGAGGAAGACCTGCATTTTCCAGATACACCCTAAAAACGAGAGAGAAAACCCACTTTAATGCAGGAGTGAATTTTCACTCTTTCCAAGTGTGTACTGTAGCGAGGGAAAACTCCGTAAAAAGTGAACTTCACTTTCAAAAGAGTGAAACTGTTTCACTCCTGCAAATTTGAGAATTTCCACTCCACCAAAGAATGAAATTAACTGTGTTTAAGAGTGAAACTCACTTTAAAATAGTGATACTGTAAGATATTACACTTTTCATGTCTGAAAATCTTGAGCATGTGACATATTTCCCTATCTGAACACTTTAAGGACAATGTTGACTAGTTACTAAGACATTTACGCGTACACCAGAAACTACAAGAAAGTTGGTTTCAAGTTTGGTTTTGATATATGTCTTCAAATGGTGAAAATTTAAACATTTCTTCAAATGCTGAAAATTCAAGAGTTGTTTGAAACAAAGAAAACTTAGTTGTTTAAGGCAGGAATGAAAAGCCGTAAGTGTAGAAAACCGACAAATCAACGGACGTAATGAACTGAAGCAAAGGCAAGGTTACTGTACTAAAATGGATCTTACAAATTAAGCTAACCGTAGTTCAAACTTTGTTCCAGTGACTGTAAATTATACAAGGCGTTACATACTTTAGTGAAGAATAAAACCAAGAAGTTTTCAAGGGCTTTTCAATGACCACACGAATAATTCAAGTGCAACTTAAAATCGTTTATTAACTTTGCAGAAAATAATCAGACAGAAGTCACTCAAAACAGTATAATTCTAGGTATAGTTTCAAAAATAAGTTTTTTTTTCAACAGTATCCCCTGTCCCCTCCCACAGACTTATTAATCCCAGCTTCCATTACAGGAAGGTTTGTTTACATGCCAAGAAGGGTCTTGTCATGTAAACAAACTGATAAAACAAACCTGACAGTAAATCATCACACAAGTTCCCTATACTGTATAACACACACTTAAGGCCGGCTCATGTGAACTACTCACCAGGAGCTATGCATCTGTTGCAGACTGTTTTACTCATAGCTTCCAGTACAAGTAATCATAGTGATGTCAAAGAATGTGTACTATAGTTTAGATGCAACTAACAAGGTCTAGGATATGTCAAAGGCCCCCAGTCTAGGCAATATTATTAGTATTTTAGTTTTTGACGTTCATTTCGAGACCTTAAGGTAAATATTTAGATATACCGTACTGCCCCTTCAGAACAGGCTAATTAAAACAATTTTAATTTACCAATTTACCATAATATATCTTCTGAAGCTCTAGTCTCCATTTTCTGATCTATAATAATACCTGGCAGGAATTTCATTAAAGTTACTGATAGTATTTACCAATAAAGCTACTATTAAGCATGTCATATGGGTTGTCGTTGAGTATGATATCGTATTAACACTGACACGTGGTTATACATGCCTGCTCTAGTTCTAGAGGTTCGTTACTTCTCTTTCATATACGCTGTATTATTCACATTTTTAATTTATTTGACAGGATTTCAGAATCGCCCAAGTTATTTTTGAGGTCGTATTAACAAAATACTCAAAAGGTGATCATTATCTACACTTAAGCTAGGGGGAAGTTTTATTTCTGACAATGAAGGAGATAGTTTCGCCCAAAATATTCCAAGCGCTTCGCGATAATTATAGCGATAATTATGGTGGCCCTTCGGTTAGGACAGTGCTTCTTAGTCAGGCCACAGAAACCTTGGGTCACTGACTGAGGAGGAATGTGGATTGGTGTGATTGTGTAAGGAGTCCTGAATTCCGATCGGTGACTTGCCTTGACTATTTTTGTTTTGTTCAAATTGACCTGCACATGATCTTCAGGTTAATTGCTAGTCACTTGACAATTTAAAATAATTAGCAGTACCATGAATAGATGTAATGCATTTTGCGTGCAGTATCTAAATTTCCATAAGCAAGAAATTCACGACTGACAGTCTTTAATTTCAGGAGAGGACCCACAGTCATAGTTATATACTCATGGCCGCACGCAGTGGGGCAGTGTCAGTGCCCCTCCCTCAAAATGTTTAAAGCCAATTTTTATCTAATCGATCTATGTTAATTTCCGAGATTCCAAAATAATGTTTAGAGGTTATTTGTAAGTCACGGGAAGTTCCACTTCTGACCGTGGGGCAGACACGTAGCGTAGGGGGCAGGGCAACCGTCCTGTCCTTGAGGGTATTTTGTCTTATTTTTGTGTCACCTTTTGTCCTATAAATTTCTTAAAATGCAATTCAGTTTCCGCGCGATTCGTACGGTTCCATCCTGAGTACTACTCCCATTCTCACTTTCTCGCAATAATCCATACTCGCCTCCTTCCTCATGCTCTCCCGGATGCATCATCAATCTCTACCAGCTGTTAATCTTAAGGAATACATTTGCATCAGACAGAGTTTCATTTCAACATTTTCCTGTGAAGACCTGCGTCCAGGCTCTTTCGGACACTTCTTGCCTTCTATCTTCACTCTCACGAAGTGAGCCATTAACCACATTGCAGCAACATTTTGTTCAAAATCATGGATGTGCACCGAACAATTTCATAACCATTAAGTGAATTGAATTTTCGCATACATTCAAGTCAACTAGTATGAGAAAGGGAACGATTGAGAACAACAGATTTTCAGATTTCGTAAATATAGTCAGAGAAAGAATGAGGAAAGGTTTTCAACGAAGCAAAGGAAATTACATTAAAAAGAAAAAGTTGAGAAGCACCACCAGTTGTCGCAATGCCGTCGATGCATTAGGTATCTATTGCTCAAAAGTTCCCCTAAATACCAGGGAGTTGTCAGGGAAGGAGATAATATCCGACAATATGTGCTTGAAAATAATTTAATCCCTTTTCAGGTAACAAATTTTGATTGACAGGTCCCTTTATTCCCATTGTTTAGCCTTTACCGACTAACACTTCTTAATGATTGTCTGCTCATTTCAAACCCAGGTAATCCAGAAAGAAAGGTTATTGTTAACGCGTTACTTTGAAGTGCAGCCTCTTTGCCGCCAAGGTCTAAGCTTTAATAAAGATTTTAAGTTAAAGCACTGTCAATAAACGTTTAACTACTATAAGTTCTTTGTGTTACTATGACCTTGATGGGTCGCCTACTTTATACATTGTTCAAGCCTACAAAAATAATCACACTTTTCGCAACTTTCCGCATAAGTATCAATCCTAACAACTCCCTGTTGATACCAGGGAGGTGTTAGGAAGGAGATACGTTCTATAGACTCTTTGAAGCAATGTTCTTTTCCGACAGTAATCTTGCCCTTCTTCTTAAAATTCCTATCTCAATACCTAGATCAACTAGGATCAGTGAGGCATTGTCAAAATGACCTTGAGAACACACCCCTTACGTTACACACACCCCTTACGTTACTCATAAACTTTGCGTTGCCAGCCGTCATGAAAAAATGTAAAATTTTAACCATTCGTCGTTATTCGTCGCACTAAATATCATTTCATTTCAAGTCAGCTAAGAATTTCTTTACGACTTACTTTTCGAATATGTTTCTTAATGATGGGGAAATTTGCTAAAAACTAAGAGAAATGTATAGGCTTGAACAATGTTTCCAGCAGGTGACGTATTAAAATCGTGGGGGCACAATTGAGGTACATTATTTAAACGTCTGTTGCCAGTCGTTTTACTGAAAATCCTAATTAAATTTTGTTCATTGGCGGAAACAAACCTTACTTCAAAGCATGTATAGAAAATGGTCTTTGTCTCGGGATTGCTTGGAAAAGAAAGGGAGAGATCATCATTAAAAGGGTTTAGTTAACAGAGACTTATCAATAGGAACAAAGAGAGCTGTCAATCAAATGGCAGTGCCTGAAAAGAATTAAATCATTTTCAAGAACATATTGTCTGACAGATTTGGTCGTTGGATCTCCTTCCTAACACCTCCCTGGTATCAAGCATTGTCAACGAAGGAGGTTTTTAAAAAGTTTTTGATTGATGTTAATAGAAATGACTTTAACTGCGACGACGGACGACGAAAGCTTAAATTTTTTTAATATTTCCTTGACGACTGACAATGTAATGCCAATTGGTGAAATCATCATGATGAGTTTTTGAGATGTAGCAGACGACACAGACCATTGTCTTCAGTACCAAAATCTCTTTCACGTCTAAAAGAGGTTTCAAGAGCAAGACAATAGGCAGCTTAATGTCGGCAACTACCTAGTCTCAAAGGACATATAAATGTTGGATCTCCTTCCCTGACAACTCCCTGTAAATACCGTTCTTGTCTCCTCTGGGCAAACCTCTTACCAATGAGACAGAATCATAAATGTATTTTGTTTATTTTGAATAGTTACACATTTCAATTTAAAGTTTTTGCATTGACATGACTACAGGTAATCGTCCTGCACCGAAAGGTCAAATTCTCGGTATCGATTTTCTTGATACATATCGTATGCTTCCGTACATCAGAGTGTCCAAGCGCATTTCTGTATGTGGTTATTGATGAAACGATTATTGTACTACCTGCAGATAGGACTTCTTGATGCAATTAAAATGAATTTGGACTTTCAAAACCATCTTTCATGCATTTCTATGACAATGTCATGTGCATATATTACCTTATGTTATATGTCAAGTTCTGTCTCCCATACACAAATTGCTTAACGGAATAAAATGTGTCTGAGTTGTCTCTCTTTAGGGAGATTAAAATTTTCTTAATCATGAAAGGTAGAATAGTCTTATGCAAATTGACAGGCCTGGAAGTGGCATTTTTGGTGATTTACCGGCACCGGCACTTTGTCCAAAAATCTCTAAGTAGGCTAGACGCTAATCAACCGAGGTGGTGGCGCTCCACTTAGTGTCACGTATTAGTCCCACCCACAAATAATATCACTAAAAATTATACTCATAGGGCCCTTCTCATATGATAGGTTACGGGCCCCCATGAAAGTAAATCCGGCTATGAGTATAGGTTTGGCCAGGACTGTGCGTAGATTGTCAAACTAGTAATCCGATAATCTTCAAAAATGCACGCCTCGGCCAACACAGTGAATTGAAAATACAACTCATTCAATCCACACTTATGAGTGAATAAACGGAATGTTTTGTTTTAGGTCAGAATTTTATCTTCTGAGTGTAAAATGTATTCAATCTGGCGGTGCTACTATTTGTAAACTGCATACCTTCGCAGTTTAAGCTGCCAGATACTGAAAATATACCTGTAATAATTTTCGGTTATAAATTTCCTACCCTCTTGATAAAGAAAAACATATGTCACCAAAACTTTGAATTTCTTTAATTAAATAATTTTTATGATGTTTTCTGTAAAATGCAAATAATGACAGAATGAGTAGAGTTTTAGAAGAGAACATCACCATTTGATTCCAAAGTTTAAGACAATCACGCATACCACAGTTACCCCCACCTTATCTTCCGAGAAAGTTTCTGTACAGTGATCAGGTGCCGAAGTAAGGTTTATGCATGTGTTAAAAACTCTCTTTTCAACGATTATTCAGTAAGTTATAAATTTTCCCTCAAAAAATATCTAGCAGTATTATTAACTATAAATTAGACTTTTAATGTAAATAATCACACGTTTAGAGATACTCACAGTTGAATCCTAAGAGATTGTCCTAATTTGAGTGTTGTATTCGTAGTGCACAGTTACCCCCACCTTCGTACAGGAAAGGACCAGGAAGAAGTCTCACGTGATTTCCGGCTTATCTCCAGCGGCTTCAAAATCAGGGAGTGAAACACAAGAAAAAGAACAGCGATTACGTAACAGTTAATGAACTTTCATATTCGTTTTTTATAGAATTTTACGACCATTTAGAGAGATTGAGGTATCGTTTTGCAGGTAAATTTTCCAAAGAAAACATTTATGTCACATTTGAGAGTGTTTGATTAAGTATTTAGGAAAATATGATGGTTCAATTGAAGCCCCAGTTGGCCCGCAGAAGTTTATCTGTGCAGAGCGTAACTAATGTGTTACTGCAATTACCCCTAGTGTTACTTGAGTTATACCCACCTCCAAATGTAGAGTGTTCTGTGTGATCGTCTTGGCATGAAGTGTTCGAAAATGTCCCCGATTTAAAAAAATGTCCTTGAAATTCAAAATTTCCTTAAATATTAATTACAACCTTTTACAAAATAATATTTTGTCGATTTTGTAGCCTACGGTTTACCTTTCGGACTTACGCTGAACGGCCGGCTAGCTAGTATTATAGGCGTAGCATTACATCGACATCGTTGAGATCTGATCACCTGGCAGGCTGCTCTTACCCGAGTGGGAACGCACTCGTAGATGGGAGAGTTTTTACTGCCTGGGATGAAATTATAGTGTCTTTTAAAGAAAAAGTAGTCATGTTTCATTCAGCATTACAAACAGGCCCGTAGACAAGAATTCCGATATGGGGTCACCGGAATCGCATAAGGGGCACCGACGAAGATTATGTTTGTAGTCAGCATGACCGTACGGGCCGCGGTGCTGGGGGCGCCCCCCCCCCCCCCCCCCCCCAAATGTCAGAAACCTGACTAAATCGGGCAGATATTTTGTCTCAGTCGGGCTGAAAATTGGGCAGTTTAATTAGGTCTTGAGTCGGGCAAAAATCACCCCCGCCCCTAAGAAAAACAGTCCCATGCGGCCATGGTAGTCAGTAGTGCCACCATACTGCCATATGATAACGGAAACCACAGGAGATGATACCTCCAGTTTACCACAGATCTTGAAGGTATCTGTTATACGAATGCACATGCGCGCTTCTGACGGGAATTATTTTCCCCTCCTCTTGCAATACAGAGACGAGGGAAAATCTCTACGAGTGAAGGGAACAAGGCTTTTATTACGGTAATGCTTCTTCAGCTCCGCAAGCGCAAGTGAAGAGTTGTGTACTTTGCGAACGGCGATAGGACCAGGGTCTGCCATAAGGCAGGTTTGGTGTGGCCTAGTATGATTTTGGTAGGATCCAGAGGCAGGGCCGGATTAGCGTTGTGTGCGGCCCCCGGCACTTTCTATAGCGGGGCCCCTTTTACAAGTTTAACCTCCTTCCCCCTCGACTACCCGCTTACACAAAATTAATAACACTCAACAGATTAAATTTTAGCTTTTAACCGCTAACAACTAATATTTGCTTTTACACATTATACAGTGATACATGACAGTTATTATACATTATATGCCAGAGGCAGGGGGCCCCAAAAGCGCGGGGCCCCCGGCAAATGCCGGTTCTGCCATGGGGTTAATCCGGCACTGTCCAGAGGGAAATTCCCCGAATGTCCGAGGAAACACTAGCATGGAGCTTTGAACAGGAGTATGAATGATAGTGAAGGCACACCGAACTCTTCACAGTTCACAATTCAATTGTAGGGGTAATTATCGTATTTTTACTTTGAACAAAATTTTGCACGAGGGGAAAAGGTAAATTTTTGAATTAATTTGTGCTACCAGCAAATTTAGCTTCGAACCATAGAGTAATCATGTTACGAATGTTACCCAAGGTGTAAGATTACTACATAAAAAACCCTTGATGCCTGGCATCTAACTCTGAGCCTTTACCTAGCTTTGGCTAGAATTTTTCACAGGAATAATCATCATCATCATAGTGATACAACTTCGATTGTGAGAATTGCACTCAAAGCGCGTCGAAATTTTGCAGGAAAATGATTTACCATGGTTAAACCTGCATGCAGACTCAGAAGGAGTAGCGAAAGGATATGTCTGTCTCCTTTCCATTTTCTTTCAATGACCGTATTCTGCTTTAATACTTTTCAAGCAACCATGAGAGGTCTGATGCCCCAACCCTTTACTCGTTGGTCGCTTTGGTGATGAAGGGAATGTGTATGAGGAGGGTGGATGATGGCTTGACTCGTAGTAAAGGACTTTCGAAAAATATTTCCATTCAAGCTGCGCTTTGCAGAAATGAATGAGATAACCACCTAAGATTGGTGCGGCAGAAAAATGGTATTTTAATATATAATTTAGTCGCGTTTTACTTTGTTTTGCACTGCAAAAGTTATCTTGAATGTCGAACGTTTCTCCTAATTTCTGTCGTCTCGAAGCGCTTATGGTTTATACCCTCATGGCTATGCCACTGAAAGAGCGAAGCCCTGAACGGCCCGCTGGGACTCTGAGTGTACGTCTACGGTGGTGTCCGGAATCTTTCCCTGTAAAATTTGAGAAAACAGAGAACATGGGATTTCGCGGGCTCTTTAAAACGTCTTCACCGGCAATAACATCAGCAATAAATGCGAAAAGTAGGGTCTGCGTTAAAGTATGAACTTGACATGCGCTCAGTTCTAATCGGCGATCTGTGTACAAAAATAAGAACTCGTTACAGAAATTCCATTGTAAAAAGAGGTTAGCGTGCGTGAACTTATACAACGCGTTCTAAACGCGCAGAATACATTTCTCTGTGTACTATCCGGAATACTTGATGCACACTTTTCCGCAATCGGGAATCAAACGCGCTAGTTGATCTTTGATATAGAGCTTATTCACGTGACGTCAGTGCGTTTTGCTGGATGGAACTGATCATGCGCAGTAAGTGTGTTACCGATAGGCGCGCACGATAGCACCAAGTAACAATTGTTGCACAATGTACGCCTGGATGGAAAAACAGAGAAACGCGCGACACAGTGACGTCGGTGCATAACCTCTATAGACCTTATGCATAGACATCACTGAGCTATATAACTGGAGGACGCAAGTCAATGCGGAATACGCAACGAAACTAAAGCCGACCTGGAGGGTCACGTGATGTAGGTTAGCTTACTCAAGTCGATTCCATTGCCCTAGAAACGCGCAGCTACAAGTGAAAATAACGTAACGCAGAATCATTGATGTACACACTAAAGCAATCCTTTGTTAAGTGTTTTGCAAGGCTCGACATTAGGAAGATCAGCTTCTCTCATAGAGTTGTTAACGAGTGGAATAGTCTGCCTGAGTGGGTAGCTAACTCTACATCTGTGCACTTGACAAGTTCTTCCATAACTGTGGTAGGATCTAATTTGTGCTGGGCTCGTTTGGTGTTGGTTGGTTGTTTGTTTTCAGTTAAGGTTGTATGGACTTCAGGGCATCTTATGGGGCCTTAAGCCGTGGTCACACTACAGCGAATTCGGATCGGATTCCGATCCGATTTTTGTGAGTTTTTATTAAAATCTTCTCCATTTCGGGTCGGAAAGAACCCAAAATTTGCCATCCTGTGTAATTTTATGATTTTTATCGCAGGACTAGGAAAATTAAATTTATACGAATTATTTCGTGACGTCACATCGAAAGACAGCTTTTTTCGGACTACGCGTGTCCGATAAAAGCTGTCCGTCGATGTGACGTCACGAAAAAAATCAGTTAACATTTCATTTTCATAGACCTCTGATGCAAATCATATATTTACACTGGTTGGCAAATTTTGGGCTCTTTCTGACCCGAAATGGAGAAGATTTTAATAAAAACTCACAAAAATCGGATCGGAATCCGATCCGAATTCGTTGTAGTGTGACCGCGGCTTTAGCCCTCCTTTGCCCTTCAACCTGTTATGTTATGTTACTCATTACGTCGCTAGTGCTTTTGTTGTAATTACTTAGTAGGACATCTGTACACTGTGATTCATGATTGTGTGATCATAAGATTGTTTTTTTTTACAAACTTTCCTTGGGTTTAGCAGTGGTCCTGCCTATTTGAAGGACAGCGCGTGTAACCGCATTTCGTATGGTGCGTCGAGACACGATGACTGCCTAACATTCGCGATAGCACCGTCACTGAACAGTACACAGAGTAGGCGCGCTTGTTACTGACTGTCCATACCTGTGCAGAGATAATCGATAATCTGTACAACGCGTCGTACGCGTCCTCTTGACAAAAAAAAGCGCACGAAGGGAAAGTAACACGCGCGCACATGCATGCGTGCATTTTGGCCAATGATGTGCCTCAAACCTTCCTACACGGTAAGCGTTTGGTGCTCTGTATGTTAAACGGCTATTGCGATGTTTGCCTTTTCAGGAAGTTGCTAAGGCAACTTTACCTCGGCGCAATGGTGTGCATGCCAACGCGTGGTAGCCGGCAAATTAGCGTCCAAGAGGCTGAAGAGACGCTAAGGCCGACTACGGCGCTTTAGCATGTACATCATTGCCTAAGCGTTTTCACTTCTAGGTATATGCGTTTCTACGGCGTTGGCGACTTGAGTAAGCTAACCTACATCACGTGACCCTCCATGATGGCTTCAAAACCTTATTGTGGAATGATCCTTCCTAGCATATAGTTCAGTGATAGACATCACACTGACGTCATTTTGGGTGAAAACAATGAAGCACACGTGCACAAACGGCGTGGATTTCGCCGCACGTGTAGTAGACTTACGCACGTATACGATTGGTTGACGAATCAGCTGTCTGCATTTATTGGTGTGTAACTTGCAATGATACCTGCTTTTCCTCCATTTTCCTCTATAGCCGCGGCGTATAACATACAGAACATCAACGCTTACCGCGTAGGAGGATTCGAGGCACATCATTGGCCAAAATGCAAACGTGCATGTGCTAGCGCGTGATGGCTTCCCTTCATGCACCTTTTTGTTTTGGGGTCAAAAGGACGCGTTCGACGCGTTGTACAGAACATCTGTGCACATGAATGAACAGTCAGTAACAAGCGCGCCTGTGTACTGTTCAGTGACGCGGGTGCTATCGCGAAATTTACAGTCACATTGCCTCTCGACGCACCACTCTGTCCTTCGAAAAGGCAGGACCACTCCTAAAATCAAGAAAGTTTTTAAAAAGCAATCTTCAGATCACACAATCGAAGTT
This sequence comes from Holothuria leucospilota, assembly GCA_029531755.1. Taxonomy (NCBI): domain Eukaryota; kingdom Metazoa; phylum Echinodermata; class Holothuroidea; order Aspidochirotida; family Holothuriidae; genus Holothuria; species Holothuria leucospilota. The sequence goes on along the minus strand of CM055981.1, from coordinate 21,507,785 downwards.
AAAAGATTCCCTACTCAGTTAATTACCACAAAAACTCTAGAGATATAATGAGTACAGTAACAAAGGATTGCATCATTGATTGTGCTTTACATTACTTTCACTTCTAGATACGCGTTTCTAGGGCAGTGGAATCGACTTGAGTAAACCAACCTACATCACATGACCCCCCAAGTCGGCTTCAGTTTCGAGGCGTATTCCGCATTGACGTGTATGGTTGGCCATTCGGGTCATAACGTCTAAAACTTTACGCGTAAAGAATGCCAAATGACGTCTTAAAGAAGTAACCAATCACAGCCCTTGAAAGGCATTTCTTTACGCGTAAAGAAAATTTTCAAGTCTTTACGCGTAAAGACCTGTCAAATTTCTTTACGCGTAAAGAGTTGCAAGTTCTCTTTACGCGTAAAGAATTTCACTTCACCTGGCCATGAGGGTCATAACGTCTAAGTCTTTACGCGTAAAGTAGACTTCCACATTTCAAAGCAGATGTGCTTATCATAACAGAGAAGGAATCATGACTGAGACAATAATTATGTTGTTACTTACAAAATATTGCATTCTTTAAAAACTTAAGTAAGTAGCCTACATTAGTTAGGATGGAAAGGTAGGCCTATCTTAACACAAACGCGGTAACTCAGCTTTCTTCTTTCTGTTTCTGAAAAGAAAACTTTGAACAAAGCTTATGGAAGTATTCACAGATATTCCATATGTAGGCCTACACCACATAACATAGTGTACCCGGGCCGGCAACTGTGCACGTGTATGTCACATGGACAAATGCAGCCCTACTTAATATGGTACTTCCACAAGCTGCGTTCAAATTCTTCTCTTCAGAGAGCTTGACTCTTTTTTTTTCTTAATAAACATTTCCATCCCAACTATTTAAGTTTCCAGTATGCTTAGTTACATGTATTTAATTAATGAAATATTTAGTAAGTAACAATTCTATTGTTTTCTCATCCTGATTCTTTCTGTTTTGTGCAATAATACTCCCTGTAATGTGGAAGTCTTCTTTACGCGTAAAGTTTTTACAGTTATGACTCATGGCCAGGTGGATTGAAATCCTTTACGCGTAACGGAATCTTCGAACTCTTTACGCGTAAAGTAGACTTCCACATTTCAGAGCAGAAATGCTTAACATATCAGAAAGAATCATGACTCAAAGAATCATAACATTGTTTCCTACGAAATATTGCATTCTTTTAATAAATTTAATTAAGCACACAGGGGACTGGACAATAGTTGGGATAGAAATCTATCTTACCACAAAAATAATTACCGGTAACTTAGCTTTCAGAAGAAAAGACTTGAATGGAGCTTTTGGAAGTACTTCCTTTATTGTACAGGCCATGTGTTACACCACGTGCACATGACAATAACTGCGACTGTAAACATCGTGTTTATGGAACGCAAAAAGGATCTCGACCTAAGACAAGGTAATGATTTGGTTATCTCGTTGTAGCAGGGAGCTGGAAGACACCAGCTCCCTGTTTGTAGCTACAACCTACAATATACGACACTACCACATACCTACAGCTTGATATTTAACATTTATGCTACTTCTCATTGGTTACACGGCCTATGATATTTCAGAGTTGCTAATCTCCCAAGGCAAAGAACTCAGTCCAGTTTAGGGGATACAAGGAAGAGACTGGTAGTAATGAATTTGAACTGAGCGAATATACTATTACAACACTTCAATTGGTTTTCTTTGGCCCGGGGAACTCTTATAGTTAGGGCTGCTCGGCCAACTGTTCATATTAGCGTTACTATGGCCCCCACGAATGTAGGCCTTTAGACAGGCTCTCTGCCAATTTGAAAATCGACAGCCACAAATAGTACTAGCCACCAATAAGGCCCAAATAAAAGATTATTAACCAAAATTTTAATTGACCCTAAATTTCGATTCAGGTATAGATTTACTTGGGTAGGTTTGTTTACGAATGAATGATGGAAGCATTTGAATTGTTTTCTATAGCAACTCGTTGTCAGTTGCCAACATTTTCGGGCCCTCGGAGCGCCTCGGGCCCCGCCCATGATTTCCGCGCTTTTTCTAGCACCGCTTTTAAATAGGCCAGATTCATAACTACGTAAAGAAACATACTTTTGGAAGTTTTACCGTTGGAAAGAGCCAGCATGTCTGAAATGGTGGGTGTAAAAAAAAAACTAACTATTAAAAACAAAAACAAAAACCGGAGTAAAAGCGTGAGTAGCGCTCGATTTTTTTTATGTAGATATAAAAGAAAATGGTACGGACAAAGACGTATACGTTTTTAAAAGGCTTTTGTTCAAAAGTAATTTAATTTTGCATTCGATCAATTTTTCAAATGGGCATTGGCGCCGATCCCGGCGGGGGATATAAAAAAATATTGGGGGGACATAATATCAAATGCCCCCCCCCCAATATTTAGACGTTATGCTGAAAAAATAAAGGCTGTTAAACAATTTTGTCGATATTAATAATTGTGATATTATCCTATTAATGGCTACTGGGGAGAATTTTAGATAAAAAATATATGTGATCTGTGTCCTCTAAAATGCACCAAATCGCTTGGCTTCCAGGGGTGTAGGTCCTGGACCCCTTCCTTGAGGATCTAGGGTGGTCTCCTGCACCCCTGGTCTCTGAGGTGCAATGTGTTCACTCAAGCAGATGTTTACAGGGCTGCTAATTCTTACTCTACGCATTCAGCGTGAGAGTCACAAATTTCGGCGCAATCGCATCAGTTTCTCAAGCATTGTGTAAAAAATACCACTCATAACCCGAACAATGTGTCGGGTATTGGTAAAACGCCAGCTATCACGCTACCCGAGTTCTTTCTCAAACTGGCCAGAGTGTAAGCTGACAGTATACAGTAATACATTCCGATAGGCCTCAGCATTTCCAATTTTTCATAGGCCTTTTAATCGAGTAAACGAAATGTCTCCTTAAAACCGTCCAGGAACATGAAACATCTGAAAATTGGCAATTCTGGGTATGCCGTAATGAGGCAAGGGAAGTACCATTTCTAGCTATCTAGGGGTATTTTTGGCAAAAAGTACCTCCAGGCGGGACGCTCCGCACCAACCGATGGTCACACCCCGCGTCAGTAGTCTCCCAGCGAATCGCACTACGATCAGTCAACAAAAGTTGACGGCCCTATGTCCCCCAATAATTTTTACAGATCTCCCCCTGCAAATGGGGAACACATGCGGTGGTCCTCATGGGGTACGGCGGTCCCCATGTCCTCGCCTGGCTACGGGCCTATGCTGGTTCAACAGTTAGCCTATAAGTGTTTTTCAGTGTAGGTGCAAGGCGGCTGATTTACCTGCAGGGTTGCCTAACCTATTGCATGAAGGGGGACTTTTCATTGTCAGTTGTTGTGATAATATTCCGTGGGGTATAACTAAAGTTCGTAACACTAAGCAAAGAGCCACCAACAGTTGGCGTGTAGCTTACGGAGGAGGGAGTTTTGCATGGCACTGCCCACCGACTGAGCCCCACGCCTTTACGTTCTAGTTGCATTTAGGCTTTTGCATCCTCCATACTACAGAAATTCATTCCCCCTTGAAAGGACAACTCAGACACATTTGATCACGCACATCGGCGCAGATCCGTCTTGGATAATCAGATAATGGTGGGGACACGTGTTTGTTCCCTGATACTATATCTAAGCTAGTAGCGTAGGCAGGATTGTGCCATGGGAGGGGGGTCTGAGTGCGACATTGGGGAAATATCTAAGGGGGAGGGGTTTCCTTCAAAGGGGAGGGGTTTCCAAGTCTGCCTTGAAGATTTGATAATCCATTTTCTCTGCTCGAGTTTTATTAAACTTTTATGGAATATTTTAATATTTCGAGTGTCTGGTGTCTGTTTTTCGTATATATATATATATATATATATATATATATATATATATATATATATATATATATCTATATATATATATATATATATATATATATATATATATATATATGTTAACGGAAATACTGTATAACAACAGTGCTACAGAAATGAATGGCTGGATCTCAAAGTAGATACGTGACAGCAGTAGAAGCTAGAAATTTGGTAAATACAACAGCCATAAAAGGTTTTTCCCCTAGTATCCCCAGGACGCCGTCCTGGGGAGGAGTCTAAGGGGAGGGGGCCCCCTCCCCTTTGAGAAATTTTTGTTAATTTAAGGTTGCTCAGATGCAAAATGGTGATGTCTGTGGTATATTTTTTGAACTGATCATATATGGCTGGAAAGCGTTCATAATTCAGTGAACTTTAGTTTTTGGTTGGGTGAAAGATGCTTTTCTGGGGAGGGATCTAAGGGGAGGTGTTCCCCTCCCCTTGTTAATTTAAGATTCCTTAGGTGCAAAATGGTGATGCCTTTAGTATATTTTGAACTGACCATATATCGCTGGAAAATGTTCATAATTTAGTGAATTTTAAATTTTACCCTGAATTCACAGTACATTCCATTAAAATAAATTACAAGGCTTAAAATAAGACACTACAGGGTAATATTGCAGCAAGTTATAGTTAAAAGCCTAATGTTGTCGAAAATATTCCTCTAAATATTAAAGAATTCTGAAATTTCCTTGAAAGTAGAAGCAGTGCTCCCAATGCTGTGGGCCCTCGAGATATCAGCTTAACGATATTAATTTCTGTAATGGTTCTTGGCTTGAGGGAGGTAATTTGATTTTTGCTACACGTAAAATACGCTTAGGCCGCGTTAAACTGATATCTCGAGGGACCTTGGGTCCTCGTTTGAGAATCAGGGGCCGAATTTAAGAATCATTTAAATTTTGATCTATAATTGTTTACCCGTACATCTGTTCTTGTCTAGTATTTTACTTTCGTTTTCTTTTGCAATTGATATGCCAAGGCGGAAGGTCACACAGTACTCTGTACGGGGAATCGGTCCCATCGTGTTTTCTTCTATCTAAGGGCATTTCTAGTAGAGAGGCTACTCCATATAGCCACACTTATGTGCTTTTTCGAGGAATTAACCAACACATCCCAAAGAAAACCATTAAAAGTGTTGTAAGATTATTTCCGCTTCCCTTGAATTTCTGCTACCAGTCCCCTACTTCTTGTATTTCCCCTAAACTGGAAGTTCATAGTACTGGCTGAGAGATAAGTGACCGTGATACATTATACAGGCGGTGTAAGTAATGAGCGTCATTGAAAAATGCAAGCTGTATTTGATGTAGGTATCACATTATTATCTCGCATGCTCGAAGCTTCAACGAGCTGGTAACCAAATCATTCACCTGTCTGTGTTATAGTTCTTTTTGCGTTCCATAAACACGCTGATTATATGTTACTTCCACAAGCTGTGTTCATTCTTCTCTTCAGAGAGCTCTTCTTTTCCAAAGAGAGTCCTAACTCTTTTATCTTAAGATACCTCTCCACCACAACTAATTTTCTTTTCATTGTGCTCAATAATATGTATTAAATAATGAAATATGTAAGTATGAAATAAGTAAGTATATAACAATTTACGGTTTTCTTTTATGATCGTTCCTGTCTTGTTTAATATTACTCCTATGTAATGTGGAAGTCTACTTTACGCGTAAAGTTTTACACGTTATTACCCACATGGCCAGGTAGAGTGGAATTCTTTACGCGTAAAGAAATCTTGCCACTCTTTACGCGTAAAGAAATACTTGGCAGTTCTTTACGCGTAAAAACTTGACCATTTTCTTTACGCGTAAAGAAATCTGACATTTGTTTGCGCGAAAAGAGTTACAAGCTGCCTTTACGCGTAAAGAAATGCCTTTTAAGAAGTGTGATTGGTCAGTTCTTTAGGAATTCACTTGTCATTCTTTACGCGTAAAGAGTTAGACGTTATGACCCGTTTGGCCAGGTTTGCCATTTGGGTCATTACGTCTAAACTCTTTAAGCGTAAAGACTTAGACGTTATGAACCGAATGGCCAACCATAGACGTGCGTCCTCCAGTTATATAGCTCAGTGATTGACATCACACTAACGTCATTTTGGGTGAAAACAATTAATGAAGCATACGTACACTCACGGCGTAGATTTCGCCACACATGTACTAGACTTAAGCGCATATACGATTGGTTGACAAATCAGCTGTCTGCATTCATTGGTGTAACTTGCAATGATACGCGCTTTTCCTCCATTTTCCTCCAAACGAGGGAGCACTTTCTCCTTCGTGACATCATATGCATAAGGTCTATAGTAGTTTGGAATCTATGTTTACCATGGGCGTCAATCCTGGGGGGACGGGGGGACAAGTCCCCCCACATTTCGATGGGTGGGGGACACAATATCAAATGTTCCCCCCCCCCCCGCATTTGTGTAAAAGAGTAGTGCCGTGGCTCTATTTGACTGGCTTTTTGAGTGGTATGTAGGTTTGTTGGGCAATTGTCTCGATGCAGATTCTGAATGCAGATTTCGTCAGGGAAATCTTATATAATGTCAAAAATCAGCGCGCTTCGCGCGCATGCTTCACGGTTTGCACTCCTTCTCATGACCATTCAAAAGGTAAATACATGGAACTATTCTGATCACAACACTCTCTGAAAACAGACATACATCTCCAAACATCTGAAGGGGCCTATCATCAATATGGGATCATTCAGTCAATGGCATACGCAGAGGGGAGGGCCATTCGGCCATGCCCCCTCACTTATTCCGATCTTTTTTAAGTTCCTAAAAATACGTAAACTTTTTAACACAAATTTTACTTCAAAGGGTAGCATATTTGGCACCAGATTACATGTAAGGACACCTTATTTTTCAAAAATTTTCAAAGGGGAGGGGAACACCCCTCCCCTTAGACCCCTTCCCCAGCCCGGCGGTCACACAACACACTGCATGCCCCGCCCCCTTGAGACAAATCCTGGGTACGCCACTGCATTGCATTCAGTCTAATTTGTAGCATGATGTGGAAGGTTAAAAGTACTTTGTTGCCGTTAAACATTTTTCAAAAATTTTTACAGAGCGCTTCGCCGATGCCATTATCGGTATAGATGGTGATTGTTAATACACTTACGACTTCAAAGCATTCTGAAAACGCCCTTGCTAGTCCTTCACAACTTTGCTATACTACGATCAACTCCAAAAATATCCCAAAGATAGCACCATTTTGCATCTAAGAAACCTTAAATTAACAAAAAATTTCTCAAAGGGATAGGGACGTCCCCTCCCCTTAGACCCCTCCCCCAGGACGACACATTTATGTAGTGACAAAGGAAGGATCCCCACTGCTGTATACAAAACGCAGAGCGCTCATAAACAAAGTGCAATTTACACGTCTCCACTCGGTTGGAAAAAACACCCAGCCAGTCGGCATTTGGGACGGTCACCATCACACCCCAAAACATGTCACCCTAGCAACGGGCCTGGTCGGATCCATGATCTCCGCCAATGATCCACGCTGCGAAGCGTGGTTTTAGCTATTTTGGGACATGGTAAAATGTATTTCACCTGGCAGATCTCAATCATGGTCATGTTAACTTTGAAATGATAATTCTTATTAGACAGGCCCGTAGCCAGGCCGGGGCACGAGGGGGCCGTGCCCCCCGTGCGGACCACTGTGCCCCCCTATACGGAAAATCGATCGAAAATAAAATTTTAGTACATGTAAACGGTGGGCCTGGTATGACACCAAGCTTTTTGTAACCAAACATGATCCCAAAAGGAGTTTAATAATGAACGTATTTTGCTCTCTGTAACATTTTTGTTCTAAAATCACAAAAATTTTCACGCGCTACGTACGCTTTCATCTTTAGTTACATATAGTTTTAACACCCGTTTCAGATATGTTGGCTTAATTTATAAATGTACAGGTTCCACAATTAGGCTATTGTTCTTTCGTGTAGGTGTGATTCCCGGAAAAACACAAAACTGAATCCATAAAAAGTTCCATCCTCTTTCTCTTACGATCGGGAAGAGTCTTAATTCAGACTCAACATCATTATAATCATTCTGTATGAGACGTAAAGTGTCTCAATGTCCAGGGGTGGTGGAAGGGGGCATCCCCTCGCGACCAGTCGCCCGGCGTCTTGGTTTTGTTCTTAAAGACAGACACTCATCACCCCAAATACATTTTGGTTGGGAGAAAGCAAAATTCTCAATTGGACATAAGTGAATGTTCTTTGATAAACATCAAAGCTCACAACGAACAGCATGCGCAGAGAATGTTCTGGTTACATATTATGGCCTTGTACGCCCAACAGGATATGCCCTTAAGCAATAAACTAGGTTTGTGTTTGCACAAGGAGGGGCTCAACACACTTTTGGAAGGAGTAACTTAGTCGGGAGAATTGGAACTGTCTAGGACGAAGAGGGCAGATTCTTCCATAGAAACCCAAATTTTCTAACTTTCCTTAATAAGAACCAAATATTTTCAATTTTTTTTCAACGGAACCCCAAATTTTTCGCCGGTCGCCCAAAATTTCGTGTTCTGTATCCACTCTGCAACCCATTGCTTCTGACGGGGCTTCGGGTTGCTGGACCTCTTAGGGGAGCTTAGTCCCTTCGTCGGGCTTATCTTTCCACCACCACTTGCTGAGTCTGTATGCAGGTTTTACCATGGTAAATAATTTTCCTGCAAAATTTCGACGCGCTTCGCGCGCAATTCTCACGAGCGAAGTAATATCACCCATGACCATTATTAGTACAAAATTCAAGTGAACTCTTCCAGCCAAAGCTAGGTGAAGTCTCAAAGTTAGATCCCGGACATCAAGGGGCTTTCATGTAGTAATCTAGTACCTTGAGCAACATTCGCTCCGCGACGACTATACGGTTTGAAGCTAAATTTACTCGTACCAAAAATTTATTCCAAATTTACTTTTTCTCATGTTTTTTTTTTTCATGTAAAATTTCGTTCAAAGTAGAAATACGATAATGACCATCCGAGGTGTGCACTGTGAAGACATTGGTGTGCTCTCACTGTCATTCGAAGTCCTGCTCAAAGCTCCATGCTAGTGTTCCCATATTTTTAATTCGCCACATATTCGGGGAATTTCCCTCTGGGTCCTAACAAAATCATACTGGATCACACCAAGCCTGCCTAATGGCATCCCCTGGTCCCGCCTCGCCTTTCGCAAAGTACTTAAACGGCTTCACCTGCGCTTGCTGAGCTGAAGATATGTCGTGATTATAGTGTTGTTCCCTTCACTTGTGGAGAATTTCTACGTCTCTGTATTGCAAGCGGAGGGAAAAATTTCCATCAGAAGAGTGAAATTTTCGCGCGCTTCGGCGCGCGTATGTGCACACGTAAAACCGATACCTTTATGCTATGTGTGGTAAGCTTGAGATATAATCCCCTGTAGTTCCGTCAAACTGTAATCCTGTGGTGGTACTACTGACAACAAACATAATCTTCTTCGGTGCCCCTCTATGAGGTGTCGGTGCCCCCCTATATCAGAATTTCTGGCTACGGGCCTGTTATTAGAATAGGGCGTCAGTCATCATAAGGGGGGGGGGGAGGAAAGGGCCTATAGGAAGACACCCCCTCTTCAAAACCAAAGGACTTGGTTTGTGCTAAGTCATGTATGTCCCCCGTCCCCCCCCCCCCACATTTGAATACGTATTGACGCCCCTGATGCTTACGTATCTTAGGTATACATCAAAGATATTATAAGCAAAGATTCCAAACTCGAAATGGCGAGTTGACTCCTCACGGTAACGGGGCGGAAGTGCTGATCAATGTTCAGTCATTTTGAAAAACAATACAGGTAAATGTATGTCTAACAACAGTATAAATACTTGTTATTTCGAAATATTAAGGTATCATTCCTCAATAAATACCGCTTAAAAGAGGAAGGTATTTCTTCTTCGCGGCATTTCACATAAATAAACTTGAACATGACAGCACAATGACTGGTTTGAAGTTCATAGACTTATTCATTGGTCAGTTTCTATGGTATCTTAAGTGACGCACTTTTATGTGCGTGTTCAATTTGTTACGCTCTGGAAACGGGAAAGCAACAAGCGAGTACGTTTTCCGAGCCTGCAGAAATATGCATCAACTAACATTCCGGATAAAACACAGAGAAATGTATTCTGCGCGTATCGAACGCGTTTTAAAAGCGCACGAACGCTAAGTTCTTTTAACAAAGGAATTTTCTACAACTCGATCTTCGTTTTGTACGCAGATTGTCGAATAGAACGCGGTGCATGTCAAATTAACACTTCCGCCCCGATATTTGCGTCTCCATGAGGAATCAATTTCACTAACAGTGTAGGTATAGGAGTTTGGAATCTATGTTTATAATATCTTTGCTTTATTACATCATATGCATAAGGTCTACACATGGTGAGCGTAGCCTGTTTTGGATCTCAAGACACATTCATTGCACTAGCACGCATCGAGTAAGCGCTGAAGAATGCGCGTGTACTTTCTTGCGCGCATTTACGCACTGCCCTGCGTTTATCCCGAAAGAATACATGTACGCATTTTACCAAACTGCAGTGATAGCTGAATATCCAGGCAAAGGTTGTGTGTTGTAGCGTACGTTACGTATGCTTCTCCAATGCCTAAATTTAGAATTTGCAATCATATTTGATTTAAAATGTCATATTCTGTGTAATAAGTTCCATAATGACGGTTCTGTGTTATCGTAAACTAAACATGAACGTGACATTCTGAGAAGGAAACCGAGGAATGAAATGGTTTATTCATACAGAATTTTGGATAATTTGCCTTTTTGGTGAGTAACTCCGTTCTCGAACTTTGTCCAAGTAATGTCATCCAGGCCTTTGTAATGTCTTACATGCCTTTAGTAATATCTTACAGACCTTTAGTGAGGAGTATATTCTAGCCTGTAGGCTAGGCCTATAGCCTGTAGGCCTTCAACAGTCTGACAATGGTTCTTAAAGTTTATCATCTCAATGATTCCTTTTCAATTAGCCTAGCCACCTAAGGGATCCCCTTTTTTAAATATCACAATTAAAGTACGGGGTCGTTAAAATCGATTTTCACCGTTGCCCTAGCCTAGTTCACATCAGATGCGGATCCAGGGTTCTACAAAAGGCAAGGCCCAGGGTATAGTGGACGGTATTCAAACCCTTATAATTTATTGGTTCTGATTGTTGTTGTCAAATGAAGTAAAACATTCTACTAAGATACTATCACTATCAGTAGTCCGCAGTCTGCTGACCTAGTATTTGGGAAGCTTTGGGGCTTCCCATACTAGTTCAGGGAACAAAGTGTACGTGAGAACTAGGCCTAGGTACCCTAGGCTACACTATCAGTATCTCTGATACTATCTCTATCAGTATCTCTGCTACCTTTGTTTGTCCTCTCTGTTTCATACGAGAAATAGGAATAATTTCTAACGTTTGATGGAAGGGGAGCATAAGACTCCCGGACTCAAACAGACCAGGATTCACTGAGCGTAGTCCGCAGATCTGCTGACCTAGTATTTGGGTCGGCTTGGTAATGTGTTATCTATTAGGGCATACATGTTAGGCCTAGCCCCGATGACTTTCAATTGAGCTCTAGGCCTAGGCTAGGCCTAGCAGTTTTGGCGCTAACTTTTTACTTCCTCTACATTTTTTTCCAAGTAACATTTAAAAGTTTGATACCTATGACCCATGATGACCTCAAAACGACCTCAAAACGACCTCAGAAATGTTTGGCACTTTTCGACAACTATAGAGTACCGAAGTATGACATCATTTTAGCCACTGGCTCCATATAAACAAAAACCCCTATGGCTTTGTCGCAGGACTCAACTTCTTCAATTCATTGCGATGAAATAGCTTCTTTAATATTTATGAGAGTCCAGTATACGGTTTTATGTATATTCGAAGTATTTTTACAATTTTTTCAGGTTGGATTAAATTTCGTATACTTTCGAACTGTAACTTTTAAGAGGTTTCGTAGATCTGGAATAGGGAGCTTTACACAGAAGTGCGTGTCTTACGGTGTAATACGATATGGACCCATTAACATTTTTTTACCGACTGAAGTCAATCTCATTTCAAGAACGAAATCAATTATGTAGGGTGCCATACGACCAGGAACATATTAGTAATTACTACTTGGCCCAAGCTGCATTTTCTTAGTCAATGACGGCTACATTTCGTACATCGTTTTAAATGATGCGTATCCTTCAATATGTTTACACGTAAAAGTGTAGTGGCTAGGCCTCGGAAAGTTCCTATCGTTGTACAGGGAACCTATGCATTAATGAATTTAATTTTTTCGCCAGTTGCAGGGATTTTCAAACAAGTGAGTAAAATAGTATTGTCCCATAGGTAATAAGAGTGCCATTTTGACAAATATTCAGCTCTACTTTGTGCCATGCGGTTTCCTATATACGCGCGTAGATCACAGTTTTTGAAGGTATTGCGTTAAGTATGTTAGGCTAACCAGGTCGAAGTTTGCTTAGAACCATCGCCATGGGGAACTATGCGGAAGTGACGACATCACTTCCGTACTTTATACATCTACTGGTCAAGCTTCATGACAATCCATCAGTATTTAGAACGCAAATGCATACCTGCCAACTTTCACGGTTTCACAGTGAGTCTCACGATTTTTAAGGTCATTCCACGGTCAAATCTCCAAAACTCACGGTGTAAACTAACTTAGGGTCGTTAAAAAAATATTGTGTTATTTCAAATATTAGGCTATAGTTCAGGGATGTAAGTTTTCCTTATTTTTAAAAAGAATTGGTTTAATCCTCCATCTTTCTCTTGTATTTCTGTCATAATTTTTCCAGACCGGAAGTACGGAATATAATCTGGAAACAGTGGAAGGAATTTTGTTGAAGTGCAAACAGAAAAACATGCAAAAAAAACCTGCACCCTGAACAGTGTATCTATATTCCGGCATCGTGTAAATTGAGTACCTGTACCGTTCAAATTATTCTGCTACACAAGTGAAGGCTTGATCTTAAGATGGCATCATGAATTATCTTAATTTCTGGTATTACTTTAAAGGGCGATTCTCGTCATCCCAGACAGTTCCAATTCTCCCAACTAAGCACCTTGTAGCTCCTTCCATGACTGTTTAAATCTCCTCCTTTGTGCAGACACAAACCGATTTTATTGCTTCAGGCCATGTTCTGGTGAGCATACAAGGTTATAATGTGTAATCCAAACAATCTCTCTGCAGTATGTGGAGGTGAGTTACTGTGCATCATTTGAATTTTCAAACTTTGATGTCAATCAAAGAACAGAAACCAACTGAGAATTTTGATAACCCCACATAAAAATGTACTTTGGGGTGATGACAGCTTGTCTTTAAAGGTTTAGGTTATGTTGACCATATGTAACACTGTTACGAGAAAGTACTCAAAATTTCAGACAATCCCCATGAAGACATGCTTGGACAAATTCTGATGAAACTTACACACAGTGATGACAAGATAGTTGGTTATCAGTGATGGTAGGAATATGGAATCAAAGGTCATCTAGGGGTCATTTGGGGTTACTTTATCTATAGTAACAGTTTGGGGTGTTCTTTGTTGTGATATAAGTTTGGTAATAGCCCAAATAAAGGGTGTTCAAGAAGTTAATATGAGCGGTCATTTAGTAGTCATGTTGGGATCATTGCATGGGAACTTGAAAAAAAAAATGCATTGGCTTCTACTAACGTAGGGAAGATTTTGGGTGTTTAACTTTATTGGAAGTTCTACATGAAGGGTGTTCAGAAGTTTTTCACATCTTGCAGTGATATTTTTGTTCTCATAAGAACAACTGGGCCTTGAGATTTACAGTGCACCATTTTGCACCTCAGCTCCCCCTCCCCCCCCCCCCAGCAAAATTTTCCAAAAGGGGATGGGGAATCCCCTCTCCCTTTACCCACCCCAGGACGGCATTCACTTTATAAAACCTATAATTTTCAGTCCTTTTTTTTTACCCTGCACTCACTGTGTACGTCCCTGCCATATACACACGATTGCAAACCATTGCATAGTTAAAACCAGAAATATGGAAACTTTCCCTTAACAGGAAGTCGGCCAGTGGTTTCAAAACATCACACCATTTTCAGCTGCAGATTCCCCAGTAGGCACAATCTGTCCTTAAGGTTTTCCTTAAGTTGATAAATTCTTTTTTTTTTTTTTTTTTTTTTTTTGCAGAAAGGTAAACCCACCAAGCTCAATTATACTTACAAACAGAGTGAATGATTTTACTTTATGAAAGATGTTGAAAGGTTGCAGATTTATGACTGAGTTTCAAGTTTTTCAAAGGGTTGGTGTACCATTAACGATTCTATCGAAAACCCTTATTTTGTTTGATTTTTAGTAGCCTATAAGATATGTTTAGAGGTACTACAGAAAAATTGTAAATCTCCAGGTTTGAGGTGCCATTCTCCAGGTTTTTTGTGTGAAAATCTCCAGGTTTACAAATTTAGAGGTTGGCAGGTCTGCAAATGGCGTTCAAATTTTTCTTTACTAAATAGATATTATATCTAAAAATGTCTAGATACAACCCTTGTTAAGGCGTGTTACTCCAGATCACCGATCTAGTCCTCAGTAAAGTATTGAAAGACTTCTGCCACCGTGCACCAGGGCCGTAGCCTGGCCGAAATCCCAAAGGGGCGGTTCACAACAGCATCCAGTGTCGTACCTATGATAGTTGGCACCCAGGCGAATCCTCTCTTTGACTTTGTCACCAACTGCCGCCCTGAAGGAGAGGTGTAAGAAGAGGGGTCTACCGGGAAGAAATCACATATTTGTAAGATCTCTTTATAGGTGCAAATTGGTGATGTCTTTGACAAAGCTTTGAACTGATTATGTGGTTAGAAATTTGCATTCTTTAGTGTCTAGTTTATTTTTGTTTTTGTGTTTTTTGTTCAAGGGGTGTTGTTTGTTGGGCCGGGGAAGCCCACCTAACCTTTGCGAGTTGAAAAGTTGTGTATGTAAGACGCCTAAGATGCAAAATGGTGCTACTTTTAGGCCACCGTCGGCTGGTGTGTAGCACAGCTCTATTTTGTCAAAAATGCCTCCCAGATTGGCGTAAATAAAGCCTTCTGGACTTTCAGAGTTGCATCTAAACACTTTTTGAGACTTCATTCTTTAGAAACCGATACCTAAAGAGGAAATATTTAACTTGAAAAATTTAGTAAAATCACTTTGCAAGAAAACACATGGCTAAAAGGTACTCAAACAAGCTCATTAATTTTAGCATGAATTAAAGGTTATAGTATGGCTTTATTTCATAATGACATGCTGTGCTGGTCACCGAATAAGAAAAATACTAAAATTCTTCAACGAATAGGTTTTAGCTGTGTTGTGTGAATCATGCATGAGGAAGGAAGTTCATTCATTTGTGCGAGTAACCCGCATAGGAACCTGTCTGCGGCAGGAGTCCGGGGGACCTCCCCGGGAAAGTTTTGAAAAAAAAGAAAGCTGTATATGCGGTTTCCCAGGTTCTGAGAGCCTTAAAAATATAATCACGAGGGTGGAATTTGGGGATTTTCAGTATTTTTTCAAGAAGGCCAATTTTTTAGTAAGGGTTTGGAAATCTCAGAAGGACAGCTGCCCCCCCCCCGCAGGCTACTGCCCTGGCCACTCAAGCAGGGGCGTCAATCCGTATTGAAGTGTGTGGGGGGGAACACACATGACCAGGCGCGTAGTCAGAAATTTGTCCGGGGGGCGAAGCGGTAGATTTTGCGAGGGAGGGAAGCGACCGAGCCCGAGCGCGCTTGCGCGCTAGGGGGGTTGTGTGGGAGGGGGTGTCCCTCCTCCCACGGTGAGAAGCTTTTGTGTTTTTCAGCGTGAAAATATGTGATTTGGTACATACTTTATATGGTATTTTGTATGCATAAGGAGACATTATTGTGTATGTTATGAAATATTTTGTAGGAATAACCATATAGAAATCAAGTACACACATATTGCTGGCAAATAATTTATCATTCTACAAGTATGCAGAATCACGTAACAGCTTTCCAGCTATCAAGCCTTTTTGTAAAGGGCGTGTCTTTCTATAGGCCCTTCCCTGTGTCCCCTCTTTGTGATGACTGACGTTGTTCTATTCTAATAAGGGTTAGGATTCCAAACACTGGCGTAGGCAGGATTCTTGTTTGGAGGGGCCAAATGCGGGGCCTGATCGCCCGCCTGGGTGAGGGGTCTAAGGGGAGGAGTGCCCTCCTCCCCTTTGAGAAATTTTTGAATATTCAAGTACCCAGATGCAATCTGGTGCAACATTTAGCATCACTTGAAGCCAATTTTGTGTTCCATTAACAATGTTTTCAGAGTTCGATGGGGGGGGGGGCATGACCCCTACCTCCCCTCTGTCTACTCCAATGATTCTAAGTTAACATGACCATCATAGATGACCTGTTAGTTGAAATAGACGGAGTCCAGGAAGTTACTTCAAGATGTTACTTTAATCATGTCCAAAAAAACTGAAACCACTCTCCGCAGCGTTTATCATTGTCAAAGATCATGGACCCCAACCACGCCCGTAGCTAGGGTCATATGGTTTTGGGTGTGAAGGCCCCCGATTCGGACTGGCTTGATGTTTTTCCAACAGAGTGGCGGCGTGTAAATTGCAAAATGCGCTCTGCCTTTTGTATACAGCTGTGGTGATCCTTCCTTTGTCACTACATAAAGATGTCGTCCTGGGGGAGGGGGAAGTTTTGTTAATTTAAGGTTGCTTAGGTGCAAAATGGTGCTATCTTTGGGATATTTTTGGAGCTGATCGTATATGGCTGGAAAATGTCCGTAATTTAGTGAATTCTAATTTCCTGCTGCCTGGATGCTTTTACTATCTGCAGTGGAGACGCGTAATTTGCACCTTTTTTATGCACCCTGCGTTTTGTATACAGCAGTAGGAATCCTTTCTTTGTCACTACATCAAGGTGTCGCCCTGGGGGAGGGGTTTAAGGGGAGGGGTGTCCCCCTCCCTTTGAAAAATTTTCGTAAATTTAAGGTTGCTTAGATGCAAAATGGTAATATCTTTGGTTTATTTTTGGAGCTGATCGAATACGTTTTCAACAACCTTCCTGAACTCCCCCCCCCCTCCTTTGGCTACTTTTTTGACAGTTTTTCCGCAAAAATACCTGCGTTGAGTCAACAGAAACTTTCTTGGACTATTATATAAATTCTCCTTTCCTACATTGTGCATTATAAAAGGGCATCTAAGGCTGGTAAATGCCTGTATAGGACCTCCTGGAAGCTCTGGATCAATTATATAAATGGGCAATGGCGTAATGCTTATTACCTGACACCCAAATGGTAACATAGATTATGATGCTAAGCACTTTACATCTATCGTGTTTTTACCAATTTTGAACGAAAATCCAGACGAACAGCTTCCAGCAATGGAGAATCGGCAGGAGGGAGAGAATAGGTGCAGTAAGGTGATGTTAGACCTCCCTGATAGGTGTAGCAAAAGGTGTGAAGGACTAACAAGTGCGTTTCAGCTTTTTCTTCGTAAGTGTATTAGCAATCACCATCCATACCGATAATGGCTTCGCGCGAAGCGCTCGGTAAAAGTTTTTAACAAATGTATGACGGCAACAACGTGCTTTAAAGTTTCAACCTTCCACATCATGCTTACAAATTAGATTGAAGGATCCCATATTGATGCGGGGGCCCCTATACAGATGTTTGGAGATGTATCTCTGTTTTCGGAAAGTGTGATCAGAATAGTTCCTTGTATAATCACCTTTTTAGTGGTCATGAGATGGAGTGCAAACTGTGACGCATACGAGCGAAGCGTGCCGAAATTTTTCATTAAATGAGATTTCCCTGATAAAATCTGCATTCAGAATCTGCATCGAGACACTTTCAACAAACCTACATGCCACTCAAAAAGCCAGTCAAATAGATCCACGACACTACTCTTCACGAAGTGTTGGGGACATTTGATATTTTGTCCCCCACCCATCGAAATGTGTGGGGACATGTCCCCCTGCCCCCCATCCCCAGAATTGACGCCCATGCACTCAAGCTGCCCTTCAGGTCGTAATAATGAGAAAGACGGAATTAGCTCACCTAAAACTTGCATTTTTGAAAACATTTGAAAGTTTTCTTTCATAGTACATTGCAACCGTTATCTATAATATTACAGTTATATACCTTTGTCTCTTCTGTCAGTGTGTCATGTCTATCGACAGCAAAGAGAAAACTACAATTCCGAGGAAAAAGTGAGGCGATAACTTTAACCATGACCCATTTGCTTACAGTTTTCATTGGCACTGATAGGAATATGAGGGTCCTCGCCAGGCAATTTTTAAAATTATACACTGTTAAATACGATTTCTTGGCATCTGGCATTAAAATAATTAACAAACTTTGTATCGCACCCGAGGTGTTAGATCTACGCAACTTGATTTCATTTTATCTCCTTTTTAGGTGAGCTAATTTGGGAGCTAAGCTAGAGGAAATCTCTTAAAATGTTGTAAAGACTCGGTTTAGATTAAATATCTCATTTTTCAAAACGCCCCCTGCCGCCCCCTTAGCGCTCATCGCCCCCTGAGTTGCTCAAACGCCCCCGTTGGGAATCACTGCTCTAGAGTTTTGCTGTTTTGGTCTCGTGGTGTGTTGTTATATTTCAGTGTATTACTGTATTCAAAAATATTCGATCACTACGCCCCAGAAAGAAACCAATTTCCCGTGAAGGAATTTACAACTCATTTGAAACAACCTAGAGCAATGTAGACCTATTCATAACGCAACAATATTTTGGATTAAAACTTTCGACGTGGTTTGCATAGAATACTTAGTTAATGCCAATTCACAAACCAAAGTGCCTACTTTTTGTTCCAGATTCTGTGAGACTCGGAGGCGTTCCTAAGGATCGATGAGTGAGGGGGGAGTGTTGGACCTTCTCCCGACAAAAAAGGGTTTAATTCCCGACAGAATGTATGTGTTAAGAACGGTTAATTAACTCATATCCCTCGTTTTTCAGGAAACCTTTGCAAAGAGTACAAGATGAAAAATTTAATTATAGCGGGAGGACAAGAAGATAAGCAACAACAAAAAGATCAATGAATAAAAATAACCTACCAGAAAACGCAGTTTAATATTTGGCAATGTCAACTTGACCTTGGGGCACACGTTTTCATTTATCTGCTAGAACAGCAAGGCCGATTTGGTCATGGAAGTACTAGCTCCAAGGCAGTACTCTCATGGTAGGAACATAGGATCGTCTTGGGCATGGGGCTCAGTGGCCTGCCTTAGGACCCACTTCAGTAATATCCCTCTTTGGGGGCCCAAGGGGCGAAGCTCCGGAAACTGCAGCATTAACATGATTGTGGACACTAGAATGAAGCAATTTAATTTCTACACATGGCATTAGGGAGTTTCGATTTCAGGACGGAACGGACAGCAAAAAACTGGACTACGCATGCGTGTAAGCGAAGACGGCACCGTCATGTTGATTATCAGAACGGTCCTCGACCGCGTCAACGTTCGGTCTAGACACAGGACGGTACAATAGTTGTCGTGGCAATTCCCTTAATCCGCACGTACGCGTTTTTGTGACGTTATTTTGCTAGCTCACAAAAGGACATGACAAACAACACTAACTGTCCATTGTTAAAAAGTCATCTAAAGGTTGATTCCGAATTAAACTTGACCGAGAAATATAGGTGTCTTGTGAAAGCAAAACATTCATCATTTTAACTGTATATTCTGTTCATTGTATGTGACCGTATTACTGAATTTACCCATAAACTGCAATGTTTAGTCTCTTAACTGTAATGTAAGTTATCAATGCATCATTCATAACTGTTAGTAGGTAAAAAATTAAAGCGCGCGTTGGGTTTTTTTTTTTTTTGATGAAATGCTGCTGTGCGTCCCGTCGTCTACAGCAGGGGTCTCCAAACTTTTTTGCTTGTTGGTCCCAACTTTCTACTCCGGAATCTTGGTGGCCCTCAAATTGACGGGTCGGTGAGAGGAGTTTGAGTTGACTTGGTTATGCAGTGTTAATAAAGCAGATCACTGGTTCTTACGTTGGAATCACTCCCATTGCTTATTTTTAATGAGAATTTTTGTCAATTATGTTTCGCTCCCGAATCCTTTTCGCGACCCTCCGAAATATTTTCGCGACCCTCAAAAAGGTCGCGACCCCTAGTTTGCCGACACCTGGTCTACAGGATCGAAACGCCTTGAATATCAGGACGGGAACCCGAGTGGGCGTGCGTTTAGCCTTCCGTCCTGTACTTCTCCCGTCCTAAAACCGAAAACTCGCCCTTAATACGCACTAAACAGACCATCAAATCGCAGTCTGTCTATGTCTTTTCAAAATAATGTAATTTGGACTAACAGCCGGTCAGTTTCTTCAAGATGCAGCGGGATTTATGGTGGGGTGGAACATCGTAGAGTTTCTACGGAGTTTTACAATAATTTCACTCGCTTTGTTCTAGCCTATGGGAAGTTATGACAAATGCAAGATGAATGCACGCGAAGTTGACATTTTAGTAATAATTGCCTTCATTTAAAGGGGAATTTTCATGATCCCAGACAGTTCCATTCTCCCAACTATGCATCTTCTAGCTCCTCCCATAACTGGATGAAGCCCTTCCTTGTGCAAGAATAAACCTGTTTTATTGCTTAAGGCCATGTCCTGGTGAGCATACAAGGCTATAAAATGTAATAAAAGTACTCTCTCTGCCTTGTGTGGAATGTGAGCTACTCTGCATCTTTCAAATTTTCAAACTTTGATGTCGATCAAAGAGCAGTCACCAACTGAGAATTTTGATATACATACACTAAAAATATACTTTGGGGTGATGACTGTCTGTCTTTAACATAGCAATTACCTATACAAGCAGCACTGAATACGCATTTAACAGACCTAAGAATTGCAATTAGTCCTTTTGTTTCATAATTGCCAGGACTAACGGTCATTTGATATTTATTATGATGCAGCAGGTTTGAGGGATGAGAGCTAGGATGGGCAATCGCGGAGGTTGCACGGAGTTTAAAATAGCCTAATCCAAAGCACGCTCTATCCTTCTTATTAATTGGACAATTTGTGCGTATGAAGGATATGCGCGAAGCGCCCCAAAATAGGATTTGAAGACATTTTAGAAACGTTTTAGGCACTGCATCTGCAAAAGAAGTCCGAAAGAAAACCTCAGTGTCCACCACCGTTTTGCACGCACCTTAAGTGTTTACAGCAAACAAAAAAGTGTTCCGACTTCACGTTTTGAGTAAGTAGAGAGCCAGCCCACACTGCACCCACTCGACTTCAACCCGAAGGCGAACAACAGGCGTTGGTTAAGTGTATCGGGCTGATTAAGTGTGTTCCAGATTTTGTTCTGTACCCTTTTCGGTCTCGATTGTGATCCGACAGTCTACTTCATGACACATGGGAAATTATCAAACTGTTTGATATTCGTAGTGGAATCGGGGGTGGGGGTAGGGGTCGCGTCGCGTCGCAGTTGAGTAAAGTCGTGCTAGTGTGCAGCTATCGTTAACCCAACTGCGGCACCTTTTTTATGAATTGGCCAACAAAAAAGGGTTTGCGAAATCAGACAGCGGTTGCAGAAAGTGAATGTGCTCACCCCCATGTGTGATGTGATGAACAGTAAAAAGACTGATACCCGACAATGTGTTGCGTGAACCTACAGTCCGACTGCGACCCGACGCAACTGACCACGAATAACTACAACTCATCCCCGAACCTCACATTCCAAAGGTTTTATATGACAGTGTCAGATATGGTGTCTATGTCATGGCAGACAATTATGCAATACAGTACTACTACTTTCCCGACAGCCTGGATTTCTTCAAAAACAATGGCTCCCCGAATAGTGTAGTAAACATCACTAACACAGAACCCTCAATTTGAGATAACTTTCCTAAAAATACAATAATTTCACGACAAACAGAATAGTTTCCCTATACAGTTACATCTGGAAGGGGCTAGGTCTCTGGTTTAACGTATCCAAATCAACATTTCAAACCGACAATAATTCACTTAAGTAAAACGTTGTGATCATAGAATTTTCCGACGTTTCTGTAGCCCCAATGTAAGAATTTTTCTGTCAAAGTTAATTAATTGCAAAAAAGTGGTAATTTTTCCCGACGGATCCAAAATATTCCCGACTGATCGCACTTTGAAAATATGTGGGGAAAGCACCCCACTCACCCCGGTAGTGGCGTCCCTGGCGAGAGTTGATACCATCACGATGCCGAGATTTGCACCCAAAGTTATCGCCCATGTACAGTATGCCTAGATCAAAAGTTGCCGTACGTAATTACGGGCCGTCAGTCATCCAGATGACTCACATTATGTTTTCAAAAGCTAGAAGGAAAGAGAAGATAAAGTTTTACGACATTTCTTTGCACGAAAAAGTACTAGCCTGTTTCCCACCAAGTCTATTTATTACTGCTATGGAACTCATCATCCGTCATTTTAAAGGTCACACCTTTCCGGTAACGAAAAGTCAACGACTGCATTTTTTTTTTCGAAGCTATATCATACAAAGTAAAATGTACAAAGTGTATACCAGAGTGTTTGAGACAGTAGAAGTGTACTTCTACTGTTTCAAACACTCTGGGAGTACATTGAATCATAAGTGCTGAAACTGCTATCTGCTAAAATGACGACCAGTTGCCTGTAAAGAAATTTTGACCAATGAGGTGTTATTGCAAGCTGAATACGATTTTGCGAAGTAACCTACCCTGGATAGAAAAAAATTGTTGTGTTCATTACTTGTTTACCAACTTCATGATATTTCTAAGACGATAAAGTTGTTACTAGTTTCTTGCTTTTAATTTTTAGTTTCCACATGGATATTCGAGACACAGGGGAAGGCGAGGTGGAGCCCTTGGACCGAGTGGAGTGACTGCAGTGTCCCCTGTGGTGTTGGGACCAGTCAACGGTATCAGGAGTGTCTTGACGAAAGAGGGGAGCTGGTCATTGGCTGTCCAATAAAGCAATATAGTCAAGAAAGAAGTTGCAAAATGAAACCTTGTCCAACTGGACAATATCCACCTAAAGGTACCTCTAAGGATCTTAATACAAACACTTATTTCAGGTTTTCATGTGCCAAGTCGATTTTAAATCTGACGAGTACTATCAAATTTCATGAAAGGGATATTGGTCCACGGCTACACTTTCACTTTTATATGTCAACATTTTGAGTGTCTAATCATACGGAACAGTACGATTTCCTGTTTCCTGTTATGGCATTTTGACTACGTTTTTATGTTAAACTATGATTCCTTGTTTCCAATGAACAAAATAATCGATATCCTGCAGCAGGAATTCTAGAACTTCGCCATAATACTATGATCACATGGCCAAAACAGCAAGATTGAGGCAGGGAGCTGTTATTTGGATGGAGATCGCTTTGAAGTGAGGTTTGTACCGCCAAGGTCACTCAGTAATCCATCCCTTCTATCTTTCTTGACATTTCTATAAGACTTACACTGGATTAGGAAGTTAACACAAAAGGGATTTGTCGTCTGCTAAATCTACAGTAAGACTGAGGGTTTTCCTCCACTGCCACAGCATTGCCAGTCGTCAAGGAAAATGAAAAATATTGCATCTTTCGACGCTCGGCGACGCGCATGGCAGTATATCAGTTAGGTGTTATGTTGAAATGTGAACAAGAATCTAAATCTGGTTATTTCTGGAAACTTCCGGAACTTTTCATATTGTTGTAACAAAAGCTAGACTTATACCTCGTCAACTCATTTGCATACGGTATCTTGTATGAGAAGGGGCTAACTGTATTCTTTTAAATTCAACTGAACAGCCGTTTCGAGTTTATTAACACCTGCTCTAAACATGTTGGCGGCGCAAACCTACACATCAAAGTATTGTTCTGCGCAGGCCACTTGTTAAAGGATTACGTGACTTGAATGATATCGCAAGGTGAGTGCCATCAAATTGGAGCCACCAAACAAAGGGAAAAAATGCCTTTGCTCAAAATAAACGGCTTATCGTTGGTAATCTCCCCTCGATTTAGTGGGTCTTAAAGTATTAGCATAAATTAAACTTTACGTTCTATCTCCATCCAAATAACAGCTCCCTGGTTACAGTAACAAAATTTTGGAGAATATCTTTCACGGTATACCGCCCAAGGCAAACAAAAAACAAAACATTGACAATTACCCCTTTAAGCGAGGGTAACTAGACTAGTATAACGCTAAAGGGTGTTGTGTGTGCATTCCTCTTCAAACCTCTAAACAACATCCGTAGCTCTATTGTCAAATAAAAAATGAAATAAGCAGTGTCCCCAATTTATCTTCAAACATTAGATTAATCTTCCAGATGTTCCCCTTCTTCCCTTTCAATTATGTTTCATTATGTTCCTGAACAAAAAAAAAATGAATATTAAAGGTAAACCAAGGAGTTAGTCGGCTTGGGTTAACAAATAAGTAACAAAAATATTGTCACATTATTGAAAGGAGCCACACCTGAATTAAGATACCAGGGTATCTAGGCTTTCACCGACGTCACGTGATCGCGCGTCTCTTTGGTTTTGAAGGGCACACGTCCACGTTGTCACCGAACTATCTATGGTTATGCAGTGCGCGTGTGCTGTAAATACGCTTACCGCGTGTGTTTTACCCTTCAGTGCCTGGGAATCCCACTCGCGTGACGTCATATGAAATCCCTCCATACAAATTCAGATTGCAGTGACTGCACTTTCCCTATGTAAATAGTGATGTAAAGATTGCTTTTTGACGATCCTCAAGTGGACTTTCATAATTGTTTTAAGCCTAGGCTGTATCTTTTGAAAAATTGAACCATCCCACTTTTTTCGTTCCACAGGATTTTCAAACCACTAAGCCAGGCTGTATGATGAGAATGATATAAAATTTGGGCTGTGCAAGGCGTTTAGCGTATAGAGCGTGTGCGTATATATAGCTTGTCACTAACCCGTGGTTGTGTGCAAGTAGTTAAGGGCATTGTCTCCACAACAGATGGCTGAGAGTGAGGCAGAAAGCCTGCACGTAACTAGACATTGTCAGCCATGACACCAATGTAGACTCATTATGCTCTATTACAGTACTTTGTCAATTGACACAATCAAAAAAAAGGCAGTGCTGTGAGATAATAATAGGAACACACTGTTAAAATTTCAGTTAGGTATTTAACTTCAACTTTTTTTGTACCCACCATCTGACCATGCAGATTATAGATCTATACGATTTCAAGTTTTAGGAGAGTATTTAAATTTTGCCGTCATCTGGTTTGCGATGGTCAAAAGATACCTAAATTTGTGTACCTTCAGCTTATTTTATACATGTAGAAAAAAGAGGAGGCATGGTTTTATCTCATTGGAATATCATGAGAATATTTCCCATTACTAGTAACATCAGTAACCCAATCAAATTGATTTGCCATAAATGATCGTAACATGTACGAAAAGGTCCAGAAAAAACCTAAAACTGACAGCAACTAACCTCCTAACTAAGCCATCGTACCACTTCTCTGATCAAAAGACAGGAACTGTTAGCTATGTACTAAACACGTATGTTGTTTACACTCACTTCGTGTCTTCAGCGATAATTGAAAACACACATTCTGATCACAAGTGCTTGCTGGAAGAAAAGATACCAACGGGTTGTAATTTGAATATAGGCAGGGAGTTGTAACAGAACATTGGAAAATGAATTCAAATTTTTATTGGTAGTTCAAAATCTTGAAATGGATTGCTTTTGAAATTTGTTCCATAAGAGAGACTAATTCAGGAGAAAAGGGAACCAGGCCTCCCTTTGTCCCCATACGGAAACGTCTGGCTACATCACCACACAAATGAGTTATGCTAACTTCTTTACAAGTGTCTAGACAATATCGGTACATATTACGTACACCGGTAGGTTACTGTTTATGTTACAAACATCCTGAAGTGGTACAATTGTTTTTAGTTTAAGGATATCCTTAAGCTAAGCCTCTTCATAAAACGCCAAGCTGCTGTTAGTTTCTGAATATGTTTCTTTGCTATCCGGTTGGAAGATTACCTGGATTGCAATTCTGCAGGATATCTATACTACCATGATTGCTGGAATAGCCTAATCTTATAGTCTACAGAAATTCTCTACAAAAATTATAAAACAACGCCAAAAAGCTTTACCCGGAAGACCCTTGAAGCTGGATTACTTTCTCGTTGTGTGGATATCACTGAAACCCGGACAAAGAAAAACTGAATCAAGAAGGCAGTAATTGGACTTGCAAATCTCATCTCCCCATATCTGGTACATTTATCGTGGTTAATAATATCTCCTAACATACTGATAATCAAATAATATGCCTAACAGACTAATCTTAGGTCATTTGTTCTTTGGTCGTGACCTTTAGAAACTGAAAAACACTATTTAAATTATCAGATTCTCATCGCTCTGTACAAATGATGTGGTTTGATGACTCTGACCTTTGACCTATGAGGTCATCATTTACGCTTGAAAAACCTTTCACGGTCATGTACCTTCTCACCATATTGAACTTGATCAAACTTTTCACACACTTTTCCCCAAAATTCAGGCCAATTGGACATTTGTCCAATATTTTGACCTGTGACCTACACCTTTATCAACAAAAAAATACTATTTAAAAATTTGCCTCATCATCACACACACACCCACACGCCCACACACCCACCCACACAAACCCACGCACTCAGAAATTCACACACAACTTCACATTCAGTCTAATGTTAAGTGAAGTACAATATCTCCTCTCCCCATACTGCGTTTCATGTAAGGAGATGAGATAACAATTTAGTAAGAATGTAAAGATTGAAAATGATTTGTGAACTACATTCTCTGCACTCAAAAGCCAGCTTAGAAATGCATGTAACTTTATCATTGGGAACAACGTCATAATTTAATGGTTAATCTTGTCAGCTTGTCCTGATTAGTCTTTGTGTTGATCCTCATATTGATTTTATGTGCAATTCATATTTGTGGTTTTAATTGAAGTTGAAGTCTGGATAGTATTTAGCCTATACCGAATGATTTTATTGTTCCAATGTTCAATCCAATTTCCAAGAAGAGTGTCAATATCAGTCACATTTGTAGTTTTATTCCTCCTTCAACACTTACCTGGATAAATATGTACCATGATAAGGCAAATTGTGTTGTGGAAAAATATTTTTCGACACGTCGCTTCAACAGTTCGGAGGTAGTTTTCTGTTCAATGGTTATTGTCTTGTTAGTTGCTATTTGCAATATGTCTACTTGAGTTCATTTATTACACAAAGAACGGAAGTTCATTTCAAGGTCCTGTCAAGTAGAATGCTTAGTACCGTCATTAGCGATCTGAAGTGGCCCTTGATTCATAAAGCTCTTTATATGACCAGTCGTCCAAAGGGCTTATACATGAAAGCATAATACACAACATGCTTTGGAACGCATGCAAGTTGAACCATGGAAATAATACTAATTCCTAGTAGTATCTCCATAGTTTAACCAAATGGCAACTTTGGCAGCCAAATTTTATTGAGTTTAATGGAATGTTTTACTTTTATGTAATGAAAAAATCGTTTGGAATATTTTTTTCATTTTAAGAGTCTTACTGAATTAGGACATTCGTGACGGAATTCTTTGTAAACGACGTCACCCAGAGCTGTATTTCTTAAGGGAAGGGTTACCTTTGTTTTGCGTGGGTGTGCACGTCTTGGCCTCGACACATAACACCCAACTGCCCAAAGGACCCTTGATCACGATGTCCGTATTGGAATACGGCGTTGTTCTTGCATATGTTTCATTTCTCAGCAAAAAAGCCTTGTGGGTCTATAACTACCTTGTTTGCAAGTAGGTCTAGGGGTCCTCTTTTGACCTTGTGGCATTGAGTTGGAGGACCTGGTCTGAGTTTCTAACAGTTCATGTTTGGAAGAACTTTGAAAGAGAAAGCAAAGTTTCGCTTACTCTAGGTTCAATCAAGTTCAATCTTGCTGCACCTGACGCATGACTTGTGCCAGCTTTATTTTAACAACTAGGTCATAAGTCAAAGGTCAAGCCACCAATAAATTTTGTGCTATTTTTGTGCTTGTCAGTATCAGTTTTGGTAAAGCCATTAAGCCACGAGATTTGCAAAATATGGTCAGACAATGTTTTTGTTAAGTGTGTTGTTGCTAAGGGTCGAGATCAAAGGTCAAGTGTAGGGCAAAGATCAAATTGACCATAGTTAATAGACGCATCCCTGGTTAGGAAACTTTACGTACACCCTATACACACCACGTACAAGCCGAGTAGCTATGTTGCGACGTGCAGAAAAGTGCATCACGTGAAATTGACCGTGCACACAATCGATCGAGTAGCGATATGGCTACATTGAGTGTAGTGTTGTTCAGTCATTCATGGAAATAAATTGAAGTTGATTCAAGGGTTGGAAGGGTTTCAGGATGCTTTCGAACCAGTAAGTATTTGTGAACGTTCAAATAAACGAAGAAAACCATGGCCCACAACCCCCACATTTCTTGTTTGAGTAGAATTAAACTACCGTACTCTGCAATTTTGCATTGATGTATAGCGTTAGCTAAATACTATCACGTGTAAAAGTAAAAGACGGTTCACTATCTGACGTTACGAAGTCGGTTATCTGTTATATTCTTAGGGAAAATATCCAATCATGATATATACTTGATATAAGCACTAAATTCCACTCTTTAGGAAGAAAGTGAGTCGTTCTCAAACTGACACAGACCTGCCAACTTCTCCCCCGGTTTTACCGGGAGACTCCGGTAGTTCGCACGCCGACACCTCGCGGCAGTGAGATATGCCTACAATACGGCGTAGGAGTAGCCGCAACGAACCTGGAAATACAAGGGAAACTTTCACTGTGCATTAGCGAATAACGCGGCGTAATAACGACCGTGCGATCGATTGAGTTGGCTATAAGGCTACATTTAGATGAAAATCTTCCAATCTCCCTAATTTCCCACTAATCTGGCTATTTTTTGTCCTGAAAAATTTAGATATCCCTGTTTTGGTCTGTTGACAATTGCGGAGGTTTTATCGGTAAAGTTGGCAGTGTATGTAGGCTACTAACTATAGCTAGTAACTCCAGCCGCAAATACCGTTCGGTGTTTGGAGGGTTTTATGACTGAAAAGTAACAAAACCAAACTTTCACAAAAAAAATTTCATAATTACCGTTTGATAAAGATTCACAAGTACAGCTACAGAAGTACTACTTTGGAGGTAGGTATAGGTTGTACTTCCATAGTGGTGTATGTAACGCCTTGTGCTACGAGTACGCACGTGTAGTAGAGCTAATCAACCAGCCTTGTGCACGGTTAGCGTCACGTGACTACTGAAAATCAGGATCTCAACATAGACAGTGCAGTTCGCCGAGTTTTCCAATCAGGGATGTGTCTATTAACTATGAATTGACTTAAGTTTGGAAATAAAGTGTGTGACAAACTCCTCATAAACCGGCAGATCAAGTTTAACATGGTGAGATGTTCTTAACTGAAAGCAGTATATGCGGGTTTACTAACATTGCTTGTAGTCATATTGAATTCTTCCTCACATTACGAGTCCCTACTAATAGTTGAAAGGTATATTTATATCTCTTCGGGAGTCTGAAGAAATTGGACTGTTCATGCTTTATTATGTGTCACGATTGTCCACGTTGTGAATTATAATGAACATGTACGTTAGCAAACGGTTGTCAGTTTTGGTATTTTAGTTTATTTGTAGTCGCATTGACATGAAAGTGAAAATTCAATTTCGTTGAATTTCGAAAAACAATTATCGTAATTAAATAGCTTGCCCTTCAAAATTCACAGTACTATTGAAGTACACTTCATATGTACTTTCAGGAACAAACCCTGCTAGCAACCTTAACTCGCCTGCACGTCCACCAAATCAGCCAGTTCCTTATCGTTTGAAGTCCCCTTCCCTACCGTCTGCTCATCCACCTCGTTCGCCATCATCACAGGATAAAAGCAAACTCATCGGAGACTGGTCTGAGTGGAGTGAGTGCACATGTAAAACAAAAGAAAAGCGTCGCCACAGGAAATGTTTTGCTGAAGACGAGTTGCAGTGTTCCAGAATGACTATCACGTTTGAAGGAGTGCCGTGTGTCCCTGACAAAGACTGCACAGCTTATGAGAAAGAACGTGAGAGAAAAAAGCTGCAACAGCAGGAAATGAGGCAGGTTCGTCAACAAATGGAGCAAGAGAAGAGCATGAGTGCCTTTGGACCCTGGGAAGAATGGTCCACTTGTAGTTGTTCCAAAAACACAAAGTATCATGTTCGAAAATGTGTCGTCATGGATCAACGAAGATGCTCTGAAGGGAAGGGTTCATATGAATCTGTACCATGTCAACCAACAGGATGTCCCATTCCTTCCACTTTTACCCCATGGGGGCCCTGGAACAAGTGTTCGTGTGCCTCTCGAGAACAAGTCCGAACCAGACATTGCACTTCTATTGAAGCAGGGTGTGCAGGACCAACATCGGAACGACGAACATGTCAACCAACTGATTGTGGTGCTGACCATTCGGCTGGTAGTGGTGCCGGGGTAGCCATGAAAAGTGGCACAAGTCCAGGTATGAATAACATTTTCGTTATCAAGCTATTAGGTTCTCTATTACAGTCAGTTATGGAACATCCTTCTTTTTTCAATATCATAATGCTAACGGGTTGATTTTGTAACCGATGAATTCATATACCTTCTATTACAAGCTGTGCATAGCGTGTATTATCTTGCCGGTTGCTCGTTTCGTATATGTCACAACGTTAACAGAGTCGCTATGGCCAAATCATGATGGCTTTCCAATAGACCCTTTTCCAAATAGCAATTGCAAAGGATTGTGGGATAGAGTTTTGGTACACGTTGTTTTTGGCCACAGTAAAATGCCATTGACAAGAACGTCGCACACCAAAATTCTATCCCACAATCCTTTGTAATTCCTATTGGGAAAAGAGTCTATGGAAAAGTTGTAGTATTAACTGATATTAGCAGTACTCGACCTTTATTTCATAAATTAAGAAAATGCATGAACAGCTACTTACCATCTCAGCATCAAAAACGAATGCATACCAATGAAAACAATTTGCACCACCCTTGATCTTTTATAGTTTTCTTGGCCAACTTTCCCTTAAAGTTGGTTTGATGTCACGAGGTTTCTGTCTCACGCTTTGAAAACAATGATTTCTAGAAATCAGTTTACGAGTTCAACCTTCAAGACTGACGTTCGTTAAAATGTTTAAGCATCGTTGAAAGTTTACGTAATAAACATTTGCCAAAGTAGTTAAATGCCAAACTCCCTGTTCTTCTAGTAAACACCCATCATCCCAAATACGTTTTCGGTTTGTAAACTCTGGCTGGGGAATGACATAAGCAGAATTCTCAAGTGATGGTTACATTTTCATAAACGTAAAGGTGGGCAAATATAAACTGTCCTTTCAAATTACATGCCACTCTGATTGGATAATGATGTGTGCAGCTCAGTGAATTCTGAGATGTGTATAGTCTTCACTGAAGAGCAAACCAGAGTTCAATGGATAAACAAACTACTCAAATTACAAGAAGATAATATTACACACATTGTCTTTAACAGAATCGGTATTGGACAATTAAACAACTCCAGGTATATGGTTGTGTCTGAAAGATGCCAAACTTAAATTGGACAGGTTCTGGGAGTAATCTTAATTGCGAGATTTTGAGATGTTTGGGACAAAACATGTGCAATCTCAGGTCATGAACCAACTTTCTAAATTTGTTTAGCAATGGTCCACGCCTCGATAATTCGCCACAGAAGAAAGTGAAGACTGAATGATATGTTAGGGTTACACCTCTATATTCCGACAAGTCTTCACTCAGGTCAGTGTTAGGATAAGGGTTAGGTCTAACCTAACCCTTATCCTAACACTAATCTCATACAGACTTGTCGGAACATAGAGACGTCGGAACAACAAGATGTCGGAACAGAGAGCTGTCCCCATATGTTAGATCTGCAGGGGTACTAAGAAGAACTTTGTGGAAGTTTGAAAATAAAGTTTGTAACAATAGCGAATTTATTAGCGATATAGACCTTATTTTTACGTTTCGGCATTGCATCAAGAAGAAGTGGACTTTCCGCTTCCTCCAAATTTGGTAGATAAGTAAGTGTTGTCAGCGTTACGGTGGCACGTGTGTTCCGTGTCAAGTTCCATTGATGTGCATTGGTGACGGAACTGGTGACTTCCAACTGGGGGCAACTGCAGCATTTTTGCCCGAAATTTACATGTTTCTTGGCCCGAAAACAGCGTACATTTTGACCCCAAAAAGCAAACTTTGCAGCCCCTCCCGACTTGTTTGTTCATGGTAACGTAAAATCCCGGGGTTCTAACAGGGGGTTCCCTGTTTCTACCTCAATGTTGGTTTGTACCATACAGTCATGGCAGCACCGCGTGTTGCTATTGGACCCAAAAGGCTAATATTTGTTCTTTCCTATGAGCAACCTGTTTGTTGTTGAGATGCTTTTTATTCCCTGTTCAGTTACAGGTCCCTCATTTACACCTTGGTCAACGTGGAGTCCATGTCAATGTAGTACAAAACAGAAATCTAGGAAAAGAATATGCACTTCAAAGATAACAGCTAACTGTCCCAATGGTCAGAAGTCGGAGAGTGAAAGGACTTTCTGTATTCCTCACAATTGTAAAGGGCCCAGCCCTCTTCCCTCTGGTAAGTGTCCAAAATTGAGAGTGCATTTTCCTCAAACATCTAACCAGGCGCCTTTATTAGCTGGCAACGTGCGCACCAAAGCTAGCAAGTTGGTAACAGGTTACCCAGGCGCGGCGCCATAGGGGGGGGTACAGGGCAGGCATTTGCCCCCCCCCCTATGGTTTTTCAACTCAAAAAATAAAATCGTCTAAAAAACGTTTTAAGACACATAATTTTGTAGGGGTTGGGGTAAGGTGTTACAGTATGTCACCCATTTATCACAATATTAGTTAAATTGTTCGTTACAAAATACCTGAAACTTGCAATCCCCCACGGATAACGTTTTCTGTTTTCTCCATTGTTTACGTGAATGCAGGTTAAGTATTACATAAACACTAATGCCATTATACATAACGCGCAAACAAAAAGAGCATAGGAACCGAGAGTAAATCTAAAACAATACAGTAGTAAACCCTAAAGCCAAGTTATTGTGAGACCTTACACATATGGTGTCACAGAGCAAAAAGTTTTCCCTCTCTTGGAGAAAAGGTGCGTATCATTGCAAGTTACACCAAAAAAATACAGACAGCTAATTTGCGCATCAGGGGATACGCCTGATCCATGAATCTCTGTCTAACCAAAACCCCAACCCTACCCGTAACTCGGAATATATTTTCGTCCGGGGGAATCTTCGGTCTTTAGTGAACCTTCGACCAAGTGAACCTTTCGTCTATGGGTATTCCCCCCTGTCCGGATTATGTAATGTTTGGCAATCTCAAACATTTACTGTCTCTCCATTCCCAGCATGTGGCCATTTAAAATTTAGAACGTGGACATATATATTGGGGGTACCGTATCATGAGTCAATCACTTAACGAACATTTTGACAATAAAAATATAAAAAACATTTAATAAAATGAATTAAACTTCGAAGTAATATAATATGTCTCCCTTATTGCATACGCGTAGAAAACGGGGGGCTGGGGGCTAAAGCCCCAGTCAAAAATCTGGGGGCAGAAGCATACTTCTGCCCCAATATCCAAGGTCAAAAACCCCTTATTTGTCTCTTCAGTAAAAACTGTAAAAATTTGCAGTAATTTTCCTTAAAATTTGCCCAAAATGTTGCACCAAATTGCATCTGATCACCCTCAAATACCCAAAAATTTTCCAAAGGGGAGGGGGAACCCCTCCCTTAGACCCCTCCCTAGGACAGCGATCCGAAGCAAGGTTCAGCCCCCAGTCTCGAAAAGTTACCTACGCCTATGCCTTATTGTGCTTTATTTTGGTGTTGTCTCGACTGAGTAATCCATAGAAAACGAATTTTAAATAGTAGGTGCATGGTCGTACACAACACAATCTTTACTGTATGAAGAAATCTTGAGTCAATCAGAAAAAGAGCAAAGAAAAACAGGGCGATGCCACATGGGGCAGGGGGCAACCGCCTCCTATCATTTGCAAGAACAAGGGAAAGAGAGAAGGAAAAGAACAGGAAAAAAGAAAAGGAGAAAACGAAAGCGAAGAAGGGGAAGCGAAGGAGAAAGAAGAAAGGAGGAGGGTGGGGTAGGCATATATTTGATCCATATAATTAGTCCAGAGCTTCCAGGAGGCTCTATTCCGGTATCTGCCAGCCTTTAGATACCTTGTATAATGCATATATGAAGCAACGAAAATATTCGTAATAGTTCGTGTTTCTGTCGACTCAACGCACGTATTTTTGAGTGAAAACATACCCATACATAAAGAGGGGGGGGGGCTTCAGGAGGTTTTTAGACTACATACCCTTCTCTTAGACAACAAAGGCTACTCTCCTCTTTCACTAAACCAAAACTTAAAATTCAATAAAATTATTAGCACTTTTCAGCCATATATGATAGCTCAAAAAATACCAAAGACATCACCATTTTGCATCTAAGCAATCTAAATTGATAAAAATTTCTCAAAGGGGAGGGGACACCCCTCCCCTTAGACCCCTCCCCAGAAAAGCATCTTTCCCCCAAGCAAAAATTAAAATTCAATAAATTATGAACACTTTCTTACATATATGATCAGTTCAAATATATACCAAAGATATCACCATTTTGCATTTATGAAATCTTAAATTAATAAAAAATTTCTCAAAGGGGAGGGGACACCCCTCCCCAGAAAAGCATCTTTCCAAAAACAAAAATTAAAATTACTAAATTATAAACTTTGCAGCCATATATGATCAGTTCAAAATATGTACCAAAGACATCATCATTTTGCATCTGAGCAACCTTAAATTAACAAAAAATTTCCCAATGGGGGTGAGTTCCCCCTCCCCTTAGACCCCTCCTTCAGGACGGCGATCACTCATTTCACGTTTTGCCCCCCCCCCCATCGAAATACCCTGGCGCCGCCCCTGAGGTTACCACATGGTCCTCCTTCCATAGAGGTAGGACCATTCATAGACAAATAAAGATAAGAGTTCACATTGTTCACCCCGTAGGTGCATCTGCCCTCACAGCCACTGAAAACACGATAAACCTCCAACATCGCATTGTCGAGCTGATCGTACGAATCCTTTTAACTGTACTCTTTTGCAATAGTAAAATTCAGTTGCAGGATCGACGTCATTCGACGGCACCGAGTGATCATTCGTGCCGACGAATGACCCCTGAATAGATTCAAGAGAGTGGTCATAAACACCACA
Source organism: Holothuria leucospilota (assembly GCA_029531755.1). Lineage (NCBI taxonomy): Eukaryota > Metazoa > Echinodermata > Holothuroidea > Aspidochirotida > Holothuriidae > Holothuria > Holothuria leucospilota. Next base: position 21,472,648 of record CM055981.1, on the reverse strand, counting down.
CTAATAAGTTTGTTCGTCGGACTTTTCTGGGTCATCTCTGCCCCTGGTATTGCCTCATGCTCTAGTAATATACTTTCTAATTCTTTATCCAGTTACAGGTCCCTCATTTACACCTTGGTCGACGTGGAGTCTATGTCAATGTAGAACAAAACAGAAATTTAGAGAAAGAATTTGCACTGCAAAGATAACAGCTAACTGCCCCAACGGTCAGAAGTCGGAGGTTGAAAGTACTTTCTGTATTCCTCACAACTGTAAAGTGCCCAGCCCTCTTCTTTCTGGTAAGTGTCCAATTGAAAATCGAAAATCTTCTGTTTCGGCTCAGTGTAATACACAAACCAGTAACAGCGAAAGAGAACGCAGCAGAATGAGATGAAAAGTCTGAACATCTTATTATTTTACCCCCTTTCTTTGAATCTTATTAAATCTACTAATTTTCATCTAGGCCTGTGATTACAAATGTTACTCTGTGTACTTATCTCTAGTCTTTTCCTGGGCAATAGCATTCACACAGTTGTAACGTTAGGCTTCTAGCAACTGAGGACTGGTGTTATTCAGCGACGCTATAGGCACAACGTTTCAGATTCGGTGCCTGAGCTTGTTGGCGATCCTCAAAAAACAGTGTAAATTCGAGTTCGGTATGTTCTCGTTGAGGCCTTTTAGGAATTCTAGGTTCAGCAGAATCTCTCTAGGCTACGTTATATTACAAGGTCTCTCGTTACAACTGCAAATAGGTGAACGAATACATGAACTGCTTTCTGTGAATACTTGTTTAAGTTTAAGGTAAACTTTTGAGAGTCAGGAAGTCAATTCGCTAATCGAGGACCCTATACCAGGGTGAGCGTGGATGAACACCGGCGAGATTCGCCTTTTCTTTTCGACTAGTGCTCAGAGGTTAATGAGGCAGGCGTGTACTAATCGCTCCCAGCCCTGCTTCCCGGACCGCCATATAACGTCCCGATCCGACGGAAGGGAGTGTATCCCCAGTCTTTAACCACTTTGCCAAAGCCTGGCTGGGAGGAGTGAGGGTTCCTCGCTCTGCACCACTGCTCGACAGCTAAACCGAGCAAAGTTCACAACTTCCTGAATCGGACAACTTCCTGAAACGGACAATCTGATACCCAATTAAATTTCACCAATTTAGACCCCTCATCATCACTGTGAACAGCTATTCTGAACAAGTAAATTTTAGACCCCAGAAAATTTCCAAGTGTTTCCACCGGGATTTGATCCCGGGACCTCTAGTATGCAAGGCAGTACACTCAACCACCAAGCAAACTCCATCCAGAATTCGTCTCTCGCTGTGTGCATTGCATTACATCTCTTTAAGTAGGCCCAGTCTCTCAGCTGTATGTCTTATCTCTCTGTGAATAATGACGTCTGGCTCTGTGTAAAATGAATCTATCTCTTAGAATCTTCAATACGACTGTTAGTTTTTGTAGGACCAGTGAAACCATTCTAGTATTTTCTTCCTTCGAAAGAAATTACAGAATTTTCTAAGAAATCTCATGCCTATAATTAGAATTACGAAGAGAGCAGTTCCTTTTGTAACAATCGAGAACGTTGTGGAAGCCTCTGCAGGATTCAAGTATGTTGAACTTCGTGGCAGGATCGGAGAGAAAATCCTTGGAACAGCTGGCACCTCGTAACACTTCATAAAGTTAAAACTTCTAAACCAGACACATTTACTAGCTAGCAAGGTACGCAAAAGTGGTCAAGACGTCCGTCTGTGGTAATAGGTTTTATCACGTGGTTTTCAGTCCATAGAGGTAGGACCATCCAGAGACACATAGAGATAGGGTTCACATTGTTCACCGCGTAGGTGCATCTGCCCTCACCACCACTGAAAATTTCACGACAAACCTCTAAAATCGCATTGTCGAGCTGATTGGACGAATCCTGTTTCCTGTACGATTTTGCAATAGTAAATTCGTTGTAAGATTGACGTCATTCGTCGCACTGAATGATCCGAACAGATTCAAGAGTGCGGTCTGCCCCTGGTATTGCCTCATGCTGTAGTAATATACTTTCTAATTCTTTATCCAGGTAAAGGTCCCTCATTTACACCTTGGTCGACGTGGAGTCCATGTCAATGTAGTACAAAGCAGAAATCTAGAGAATGAATTTGCACTTCAATGCATCTCACCGCCACTGAAATTTCACGATAAACCTCAAACATGAAACTAATGAAGCTTTCTCATCATTGAAAAAGTTACAATCAGTTTTCTTAATTAAGGCAGCGTACAAAGCCTGCCTTTACCCTTCATGTGATATGACAAATATTTGTTTGAAAAATTATTGAAGTCAGGGCCTTCTTCCAGTCTACTGCACCATCAAAACAGGAGAAAACTGCCGGTAAACCGTGATACCGTGCACAAATCAGAGCTCGTTTTACAAGATCAGCGTCACGTAGGATTTAGCATTGAGATTTGCTGCACCATGTTGGAGACTATTTCACGTCTACAGATAATTTACCACTGTTCTGCGACGAGGTTTCTGTTGCTATATCAAGCAGATGATTTCGGACAGAGGGGATTAAAGTGAAATATTGCGTTTGTAAGACTTTTTATTTAACCTATCCTCTTTTACATACGGTCAGGTCCCGTCCGATGAAAGAGAGGTAACTGGGAAAACAATTCTACCCAGTGAGCACTGATTAAAGAGTAATTAACCTTTTTGTGATTGATGACAAATTTGTTCACCCAAACCATTATGCATGCAAAACCACACCTTCTCCACCCCTGATTTGAAATCCACCAATCAAATCCTTTCTATCATGAATGTCAGACAATTACAAACGCCTTCTACGGCATGTGCAAAACGTTCGTAGGCCTAAATTACGAACTACTGAGAATTATTGCTACATTGTCTGTCATGTCTGTACTTAACTACAGTACGGATACTTACCTCCGTGGTATACTATTCACAAAGTAGGCTACTGCAATTCAAATTCAAGCCCTTAATCCGTAGCAGGTTACTTCGATCTCGAAAGAGTAGGATATGAAAGAGATTTGTGGTGCTTAACTGGTACTATCGGTTTAGGCCCTAGTAGAAAACGAAAACTACGAACCTATGATGCCACTCGAAAAACATTACGAAACAGCCTTCAACAGATCATGGAGCTGCTGCTCCGAGGTAGTACTTCCATGGATAAGGTACTATTTTTGTAACGTCCTGTGAATATTGCTCACTGTGTGAGAGGTGAAATGTATGGTGAACCAGGGAGATGACACTGCATCTCCCTGGGTGGGCTGCAATATCCCACAGTACTGCACAGGCCGTCCGGAAACTGCAGGGATAATTTGTTGTGAGCATGAAGCACAGGGTTAGATGACCACGTAACAGCACTGAATATGCGGCAATTCAAAGCTTTGCAATGTGGGCGAGGTTGATCGTTGGATAATGAGATAGTTCGATCAGAAAATTGTCGCTTCTTTTTGTCCATATTTCGTGAGATAAGTGTGCATGAACTCCTGCAAGCTATTTGTGATTCATGTTTGGAGAGGGGAAAAGACCACAATGGGATTACATTGGTTTCATTTTGTGATATCTTTTTAAACGCAATATTTCCCTTTAAGTATTGTTGATACACTTACGTAGAATGGAAAGTGCAGTCCATTAATTAATAGTTAGAGGGAAGCCAGATTTTAGGCTAAAACTTTCCATTGAATGGGAAGCAATTTACACAATCGTCATATTTTTAGGCTTCGTAAAGTCACCACTGCTTAGGTTCGAGTTTACTTCTTTTCTCCTTTCCTCGCCCACACGAATTTGTGTCCACCATCGAATGTGCTCTGAATTGCTGCTAATGATGTTGTTGCTCTAATGCACACAGGGAGATGGTACCTAATGTCTAGAATTACAAGAATATATATCTTAGGGGCGGAAAATGAACGTTATTCATCCAACTCCCATTTTTGTAACTTACTAAGTTGGTGAGATATAATATATTGAATTTATTCACTTAAATTTAAACAGTCGATTGCGCAATAATTGTTGATGTCCTTCCTGCACAACTCACATTACCTGATCTTGTTTTCGACCTAAATATTTATAAGACCTTGAAAAATTTACTGTTTCCTTGCGTAGCGTGTGGTATATGTAGAGGGCTTGTAGAGTCAAGTCACCCTATAACTCAAATCAGCCGTCTACTCAAATCAGCCGTCTTCAGCGTATTTCAGAACATTGCAGCAAGATTAATATCTAGGATTCCATCATCTTCTCATATAACTCCAGTACTGAGAGAACTGCATTGGCTTCCCATTGAAAGGCGAATTCGCTTCAAATTATTACTTTATGTATATAAGACTTTAAGCTTTTCGGAACCTGTGTATTTGCATGAACTATTGACTTCATATTCTCCCGGCCGTCAAGGTCTTAGGAGTTCATCCCAAAGTCTTCTCAAGGAGCACGTAGCTAAAAATAAGTGGGGAAGTAGGTCTTTTGTTTTTGTTGCAGCCAAACTCTGGAACAATCTTCCTTTATCTATTCGTTCTGCAACCTCTTTGAATATTTTTAAAGAAAAACTTAAGACTCACCTGTTCTTAGACTTTTAAATTGTTCTGGTTGGACTGTGTCAGCGCCATGAGCGTCTTTTGGCGGATACCGGCGCTTTACTAAATTATTATTATTATTATTATTATTATTATTATTATTATTATTATTATTATTATTATTATTATTATTATTATTATTATTATTATTATTATTATTATTATTATTATTATTATTATTATTATTATTATTATTATTATTATTATTATTATTATTATTATTATTATTATTATTATTATTATTATTATTATTATTATTATTATTATTATTATTATTATTATTATTATTATTATTATTATTATTATTATTATTATTATTATTATTATTATTATTATTATTATTATTATTATTATTATTATTATTATTATTATTATTATTATTATTATTATTATTATTATTATTATTATTATTATTATTATTATTATTATTATTATTATTATTATTATTATCCGCATGGATTATGCCTTAAGGCGACACTTCATGCTAATTCAACAACATTAAGGCGACACCTGGAATTAAGGCGACACATAACTGTCGCCTTAAAGGAATAGGTACCATTTAGAAAAATAATTTTATTGTCGCAAATAGGCTTAAATTGTTCCTTTTGGTCTAATAAGTATGTCTACTAAATTTGGTTAGGGTGGGGTTAGGGGTAGGGTTAGGGTTAGGGTTAGAAAATTTGAATTTTTAGTGTGCAAGTCAATGTAACTGTCGCCCTAAGTCAGTATCCACGCTTATTATTATTATTATTATTATTATTATTATTATTATTATTATTATTATTATTATTATTATTATTATTATTATTATTATTATTATTATTATTATTATTATTATTATTATTATTATTATTATTATTATTATTATTATTATTATTATTAAGACAGTGATCACATTTTGGCACAAGTGCAGTAGCTTTCAAAAAAAAAAAGAAAAACCCACAGACGGTAATTTGAGAAGTACAAGAACGACATCACAAATCATTGCGTAATCTACCATTTAAATTGAGTGAATAAGCTTCAACATTTTATACCTCAGTTCAGGAATGTCCTGTAAAGATGAGAGTTGAACCATTTGGATGCATTTTTCAAGCTCTGTAACCTATAGTTTTGAAGTTTTAGACTTTAGGTACACTTTATGAAAGACTAACATTAACTCCATATTCCGTCTGACCGGTGTCCTTTTTCTCAATTGGCTCCGTAAAACACCAGTTTTGCAAGTTACGCCTGGTCCCTTGTCTCTTCGTCAGGGGCGTAGCTAGGATGTAATTTTTAGGTGGGCTAGATATCAAATGGGGGGTCACGGCATTGATCGCCCTCCTTAATTCTTACAAATTTTATTAGGACATATAAAATTTCTGACGGGACCTAGCAACTTTCGTAGCTACGCGCCTGCTCTTCGTAAACCATCACGTATATTACACTCATTGTGTACACATGGGATAATGAACGCGTTATCTCTTGATAACGGGAAACCTTTCCGTTATCAGGAGCACAGTCTCATTTTGACACGAACTGACAAACAAGGCTGTATTCGACACTCTGTTCTGGAACAGAGAACAGTGTTCTCGTACGAGTCGATCACGACAGAACACGTTCGCGAACTGTTCTTGCACCCAAATCTCACAACACCTCGGTTAGCGGTGCAGCGAGAACGAACATGAACAAAGATGGTGGAGATGTCTTATCACGGAAGATATGGAAAATCTCAGCACAATGCCCTTCGTTGGCATACTTATGCCATTTTTCAAACGACAACTTAAGCAGAACGTGTGGCAGGCAGGAGTAAATGACCTAACAAACTTGTGGGTTTAGTATGAAAAATAAACGAAGTTAATTTTGAAAGAATGAAACGGTACGGGGGCACGGTAGGCCTATGCCCTAGAATGACGTTAGACCAAATACTGTACGTAAGATATACAGTATTGTCAGTCACTTTCGTGTACAGCTGGTGTGCATAGTACCGACAGGATGGTTATGAATATATGCATGTACTCTGTTTGAGGTAGGCCTATCTGAAAATCAGGTGCTCTGAAGTTTGACTATACGATGTCATGATATGGACTTCCCCTATGTCCCTGGATGCACTCTTTAAAAAAATGGGCAAAAATTTAGCCAACTTTTTGACCAACAATGGGCATCTATTCAACAACCTAAACAGTTGGGTAAAATTTTAACCAACCAAATTTGATAAAGTTTGAATCCAATCGTTGGGAGGAAAATTACCCAACTGTTAAGCAAAATAGCATTTCAAAAGATGCCTAGTTGTTGGGCACTTCTTTCATCAAGCGGTTGGCAAATGCATTAACCAACCATCGATGTTACGTTAACCATCTTTGTCTAACCGTTGGCGGTTTCCTTACTCCAGAATAGCATGCATGCATGCTGGGCATTTCTTTCCCAGGAGGGTTGGGTGAACTTTGTACACAATAGTCGTTGAAATTGTATTAATTTATTGGGAAAGACATTAACCGTCTCCAACGCATCTTTGGATGTTTATTGTGCGCTATATATTTGCCCATTATATCTAGGCCCCTTTCCCTGGAAATTGAGGTCATGAAAGTCTGGGCAAACATGTTAATTCGTGTCATTTATTTTATATGAAATGTCTTTGATGTAAATCAAAATGTTATACTCGCTGTTGGAAATGCACCAATGTTGCGATGTACATTTCAAATGCCTTGGCCTATTCTGTTTGGTTTGTCACCGACTTCCGTATATATCCAAAAGAATAAGGTTTAAAAGGGGCTGTGAAATGATGCTTTTAAAATTAGGACACTAGTCTGTAGACTGAGAACTACTGTGTAGCAGTTCCGTATCTTTTAAACACTGCAGTTAAGACAGGTTAGTTAGACGAGGTTTAACGGCCAAGTTTCCAACCAACTGGTTCAAGTCGAGCCGGCCGCGGCCTTTTTTCGAGTTGTGACTCACTGCTTTGTTTTCCCTTACTCCACTGCTTATGCGGAGCATCACGCACAACGGCAGAAGTTCCATTTTTAATATCTTTGGTACGACTCGACCTGGTAATCGAACCAGGGACTCCCGCGTGAGAGGCGGATGCTCTACTACTAGACCAGACACGCGGTCTGGAGTTAAAGGGGAACAATTGTACAGCTTTCTAAGCAAGTACAACATTAAGAACACATTTTTCCAAGCATTGTGATACCATTAACAACTAATATAACTCAATATCTTATTTAACACGAATTTTTCAAAAAAAATTTTTGAAACTCACTAAACGCCACTGCGTAGGCAGTCATGATATTGTGAAATTACCCACAATGCAACGGAACTGTGATGTCACACCTGCACCTCGCCGCGGGTTTTACAACAACTGCTTGTGTAGTTTGTAAGCACACACCTACAGTATTCACGGTAACGTCAAAACTATCTTTACTTTTCAAAAAATGTAGCGGTTAAATTTGCCATTAAAATCCAGAAATCTGTACATTACTATCTAATATCATCATACAGCCTTCTTCTTACTTGTTACGTATGATTTTTAACCAGTTAAAAAGTTCGAGAAAATCCTTCACCCTACACTATAAGTGCAGCTCGAAATCCATATTGACTCTATATGGTGTATCACACACATGCATGGTACGGTACTGACCACTGCACTGCATCGCCGTAGTCCGAAGGGATTCGATCATACTTGTCAAAACGTTATAGATTTTTCTAAACTCTCAACAGCCAATCTGCCAATAAAAGTTGTAAAATTCAAAGTAAAATATTCAAACAATACACAGAAGTCTCTTACCAGACAAAATGCGTCTGATTGAAGCTTACTCAACCAAAAAGAAATGCTGTGCCTGTTACCGATAGCTCGAGGCAGCCATGATGGGAACACATCGCGGAGAATGGTTAGGCTTGCTTCCGGCAGACTCAAATACAACTCTCGACTGACATTTCAAGGTGTTGCTGAAAGAATGAAGCCAGTACTCCACCAAACATGCAATAATCGATATCGTACTTCACAGTGTCTACGCAAAACCCTCATTATATGTACTAAATCAGAAAATATCACAAGACTTTCGTCTCGAACGAATGCTTGGCCCTCGCGAACACGTATAGGTGTTTTAAGGAGAATAGTGTTTCCATAAGTTAGACAAAAACTTCCTCAGTGGATCAGAGTTTCCTTAAGTTTTCATGACTACTACCGAAGAGTTGAATCTCTTAATGTTCTTATGGTAACATAAGAGTAAAAACAGATAATCATCATTTACGTATAGAAATCTTTATGACGAACTATCCAAACACCGCATGAACACAGCCCTTCAGCGTGATATCATGGGCTCGGAAAATGGAACCACTGAAACAGAGTATTCCTTGATAGCATCCTCTTGCAATACTACGAAAAATAAATGGGCAAGAACTATTTAGTATTTTCAGCTGTGGGGCATAAAAATCCCACAGAAGTTTTTGTTATACTTTCTATATTTTTTATGATTTAAAATACATAATTTTGAAATTTTGAACCACCACTCAGAAAAATTAAGAAGGCCTATTTAAATTTATTTGAGCTGGCAACATTTTGCTCTGGAAATCGTGAGGTGCAGGTTGTACGTCAGCAATCAGCTGATGTCTAGTCGTCTTCTTTCGAATATGTCTGCGCACATGACAGCAAGCGAGGGAAATTTGAAATATATTATTCTTAATAAAGGTTTCATGTAAGGTCCACCAGGTAGAGATTATCTGTAGTATACATATTGTTACAAGACGACCCGTCAGGAACACCGGATTGAATCCATCGACGAGCGAGTGGAAAGTTCCAGAGACGTCCAACTTCAACACAGCCTTTCTAGAATTGTCTAGAAGAGAGAACTGTTTACGCGGCCTGACGACACTTCTACACTGTTTACTACCGTGCATTAAGGAACGTTCTCGTAATTGCTGGACTGTGTACACTAGAAGTTTCTGTTAAATTCTGGAGAGTTCTCGAATAAAAGCCTAGCATATAAAAGGCAGTTCAACAGTTGTTGTGGCGGAGAGAAACATTGAGAGATACCCTAATACTTCATCGAGAGACATCAACGAGACCAGACTATCATACTGCTGAGATATCATAAGCCAGCCACTGACAAATTGCCTTACGCCGTTTCTACGCTGTGTATTGAGATTGTTATCATCCATCATCGCTAGCCTTGTCGTTATTCGCTCGTGGAACCAGTTCCTACGCTACAGCACGCTGCAGGTCTACCACTGTGCCATCGTCAACGTGCATGCACTACCAGCCCTTGGACCAGACCAGGCAAATATTGAGTAAAGGATTGTGAGTAAGTCTAATTAATTATTGTAAATTTAAGTAAGATAAGGAGATTGTAAATAATCATTAAGTTGTTGAATTTTAATCTCGTTCTTCTGTGATCTTTCGCTGTTATTGGTTTGACTCGCGACCACAAGCCGTAACAATATGTATACTACACATATGTAAAGGGTCAAATGGCCACTATAGTTCCCCTTTAAGATAGGATTATCAAGTCTGCTATATTTACCATCATTCGGACGTGGCAGAGAATACCCAAGATTCTGAAGTCTCATTGGATAGCCGTCCGACTTGTCGAATACAAATGTGTGCTAGTTCGTAGTACTATTTTAAAAATTTTGTGGAAATAGAGCTCGAATTTATGGCCATGCGTATTGTAGTGACGAGTTTTCCTCTTTTGCCAATCCCAAAGATGTCAAAAGGAATTTCAGATTATGGAACAAATTTCTGATTATGAGAAGAAATTGGAAACAAAATCGAGTCAAGCGTGTGGTTGTTCGACGCAAAACCTGCGGCCAAAAAATTTGCCCAACTTTCAGCAAACATCATGCTAATTAGCAATTATTTACCCAACAAGGAAAGCGAAAATGTGTCAAACCGTTGAATAAAAGCTTGTCGTCTGTTTAACCAATAATTGGACAGTACGATACACCTGCATGGAAGGGGACCATTTCACCAATACACACGCATTTCATGCTTCTCACACGCTCATACGCTGTTTACTGTTTATCACACTTATATCATCCTCATCAATACATCATTAATATAAAAAAATGAGAGACAAAGATTAAAATTTGTGGAAACAAATTTACCTTCAAAGATTGAAACATATTGCACCAGTAAGCATTTTATTGCATTTATTATTTCAATTTGTTGTAACCCCTGCCACTCCGGACGGTGTTCACACAACAAAAATTTTTTTTCATGTCGGAAAGTCTGTTTGACCAACCAGGGGTTTTGCCCAACAAAAACATTGCCCAGTGTTTTAAGAGTGCGAGCAGTCTTAACTATAGCCATAAGTATACAGTCCGTGTATCCATGGTAATTGTACCTGCACTGTTCGACACTGCAGTACGAGTTCGCATGTTCTCTTCATGTTCCGGAACAGTCAAGAACAGGGTGTCAAATGATCAAGATGACGAGCGCTTCATCAAACCGTGCACGAACTTTTGCTGGCATTGTTTACAAGGCTATGTTTGAAATTATTCAAGTATTTCGCACGGTGAACCGTATGGAATATCATCAAGATGAAGCGACTATTAACATGCAGAATTGAAGGGTGATCTTATAACTAGCTCGTACTCTTGGTGATTAGCCGAATATTGATCTTTATTCAGGCATGGAATGTTAATGCAGAGTTCAGTCATTTAGAGTACCGTATTTTGATGGAGTTTTGATAATGAGTTCGTCTGATAACGAGTTCCCCATGCGATGACACGCACGTTTTCCCACGTGTACGCAGTTACGGAAACAAGGCATACACTTCCTTTCATGATCATCCTATCCTTGACCTACCGAAGCCGAGAACATCGCGGTGGTGTGAAATTTGACATGTATGCCAGTTTTCCCACCCCTTTCTTCCGTAAATATGGGAAGGAGAAATCAAGATACGATTTCTCCTTACCATTATCCACCGATAATGTGGAGTGGAGAAAACCAAAGTTAGTGAGGGGATACTTCAAAAAAGGACCATTACACAGTGTCTATTTTCGAACACCCTGTCCATAAATGGACTATGTACATCGATCCTCTTTTATATTTAAGTAACATAGCTCGCTCGTCGACGATTTCTCCGTACCACGGTGGGATCATCCCACGTTGGTAATAATACAACCAAAGTTAAACAGCGCCAATCCTTGTCATATACGGGCGCGTCCATTTATGGACAGGGTGTTCGAAAATAGACACTGTGTAATGGTCCTCTCTTGAAGTACCCCCTCACTAACTTTGGTATTCTCCACCCCACATTATCGGTGGATAATCCGGTAAGGAGAAATCGTATCTTGATTTCTCCTTCGCATGTTTCCCGAAGAAAGGCGTGGGAAAACTGGCATGCCAGATTTCACACCACCGCGATGTTCTCGGCTTCCGTATTGACCACATTTGGCAGGGTAGGGGGTGTAACGTAGCTTAAACAAGATAATGTTTATTTAAACATGTCAGCCCATAACCCAGTTTACAGTTTACACTTGTTTGACCGATATTGTTCACTCTAGAGTGCGAAACTAACTATGAGCTTATCATCGATACCGACACCCTTTAACCGCCGACAAACCTAAAATAACATACCACTTCCAAAAACCGGTGATTTCCCTGTTTGCATCATTCACTGTAAGCTTCATATTTGGATCTTTCTTGCTTCTGTACCATAAGCAGGCAATATGCAGTGAAATGTGCTCAAAACCTTGATAAATGGAGCCCACTTTGAAATTTTGTACGTTCAAAATAGTTGTACGTACCAGGTCGGCCTGCCTTAATCCAGTATTGATGTCAATATGTAAGACCTCTTCTCAACCGGCTAGGGGAAGGTATTTTACATACACACATATTTGTAAAGTGCTAACTTCAAAAGATCAAAGCGGTAAAAAAAAACAAAACAGAACAAACCCGCAAAAGTACAGCTAGAACAGGTGAGACTTGAGAAACTTAAAAGTAGTGACTGTCTGAGCTTCCCTGATATTTCGCGGGAGTTTGTTCCAAAATGAGGGGTCATGCAGCTACCGAGAAAGCTTTGGCACCGATATGTTTCTTCCGTAGACGGAACTGTCATCAGGAGAGTTGTATCTCTGGCAGACCTTGTGACCGGACCTTTAGAAGGCAGTGGTTTCTGTAATAAAGAGTTGTAAGAAAAATTGGTCCGCAATTATTGAGGCATTTGTAAACGTGAAGACATATTTTAATTTTAATGCGTTTTCGATAGGAAGCCAGTGAAGCTTTTTCGTGAACGGTAATAGAGTCTTGAGCCAGAAAAAATCATTATCGTAGCTCTGTTTTGGTATGACTGCAGACGGTTGAGGTCTCGAGCATTATCACCATACCATAATTTAATCTAGAAAGTACAAGCGCACGGACAATGAGATGACGTGTGTCCTGATAAAAAGAAAAACGGCAAATGCGACGGACATTACGGAGTTGAAAAGTTGTGTCTGATATGAGACTATTAATCATGGAGATGTTAGAATCAAAGAAAATTCCTATAGGTTATGTAAGGTACCGGTATGTTACAGGATAGTTCAATCAGGGGGTTGTCAGGGAACTCCCTGGTTCAATTTGGTTATTACTGCAGGGAGTTGTCAGGAAAGGAGATCCATCGCTTAAATCCGTCAGACAATATGTGCTTGAAAAAATTTAATGCCTTTTCAGGGAACAAAATTTGATCGACAGGTCCCTTTATCCCATTGTTTAGCCTCTTCTGACTCACACTTCTTAGGGATTGACTGCTCCTTTCATACCCATGTAATCCAGAAAGAAAGGATATTGTTAACACGGTACTTTGAAGTGCAGCCTCTTTGCCGACAAGGTCTAAGCTTTAATAAAAAATGTAAGTTAAACGACTGCCAATAAGCGTTTAACTTCTATAAGTCCTTTGTGTTAATATGACCTTGATGGGTCGCCTACTTGACACATTGTTCAAGCCTACAAAAATAATCACAGTTTTCGCAACTTTCCGCATTAGTATCAAGCATTGTCATCGAAGGAGGCTTTAAAAAGTTCTTGATTGAAGTTAATTGAAATGGCTTTAATCGCGACGACAAACGATGAACGCTTACAATTTTTTTTTTATTTTTCCTTGACGACTGGCAATGTAATTCCAATTGGTGAAATCATCATGAGTTTTTCAGATGTAGCAGACGACACAACCCATTGTCTTCAGTACCAAAATCTCTTTCACGCCTTAGGGAGGTTTCAAGAGCAAGATAATAGGCAGGTTACTGTCGGAAACTACCTAGTCTCAAAGGATATATAAATGCTGGATCTCCTTCCCTGACAACTCCCTACCTACTGCAAGATTTAGTTTAGGGAGATTTAGGAGGCTTTGCCTAGTTCCAGCTATAAAAAAATTCAGTTTTATCGTTATTTAATTTTAATTTGTTTTGATGCATCCAGTGTTTGATATCATTAATGAAATGTAACGATAACAATGCCCTTTTAGCTTCACCATCTTCCTTGGGATTAAATGAGACCAGGGAGTTGCTATTTAGAAGGAGATAAAACGGCAGCTCTCCCCTTTGTAACTAGTTGCCGCCAAGGTAACTTTCTTTGTATAGCATGCACTTGAAGATACAATAAGCTTAAGCTTCTGTTAGCATTTAACAAAAGATTCATGTCGTCTGCTACGTTGAAACGAAATGTCAACAAATTTTGTCTATATACTACAGCATTGCCAGTCGCTTTCTTTTTTTTTCAAAATTAATTTGCAGCTTCCAACGCGATGCAACGCTTATCACAATAGGCTAGTTAAATTATATGTAACACGTTGATCATGCACTTACCATTCGGAATTTGCGAAAGTTTGCGGAAAGTAATATAACCTTCAGTTTTGTAACGAGTCAATCAATTTTGCAGTCAAGTCAAGTCATTTACTACTTTCAATGTGACTCGAGTCGAGTCAGTGACTGGAGTCACTGTATTATTTCTATGAGGAAAACTATGATACGATTGCTCGAGTCATTTCCCTTCTGAAAATTAGCCACTCGAGTCATGACTCGTTACAACACGGATAATCTTAAAACAAATTATAGTCTCACACCTCTCTTTAGTCATTTACGCATTGTGCCAGTGTAAGACCTTCTTCTTATAAGCTAGTCTTTCTAGACTCCTTAGGGAATTAGCAGTCGTTTTGATTTATTAGACAGTGTTTCTTACTTGAATGTCGGTAGAAACCTTCGGATCAAAGCAGTGGTCCTCCTAATCCTATTCATACGGTATAAGTAGGTGTATAAAAGGTTTACTTGGGTATCTTGTATCAATTGAAAAGGATCAGACAAAAGATGTGTGTACCCTAAACTCTAATAATCACTCATGAATTGAAGCTATGTAAATGATGAGATGGATCTAATCAGATTACTATAAATTAAAGTTTCCGATGTATCTCCTTCTAAATAGCAACTACCTGATGAGACAAAGAGCTGAACATCATCACATCAGAATGAAAATACCATTATGACTATGTATGATATCCCCCATTGGTTGTGTGTAAATTGTTAAAAGAATTAGCCCGATAACAGAACTCTAAGGAACACCGCTATAAATGAGTTTAGACTGCCCAGACAAAACGTTTTCAATGCAAACACAACTCGATCTACCATTCAGGTAGCTTCTAAACCAATTTAGAGCAGTACCGGACACACCTATACCACAGTGCAAGCGCTTCAGTAGCAGGTCATGATCGTGACTTGAATAAAAGTTTTACGACTGAGCCTTCTGTACTCTTCACACCTCACTGTTTGTTCTGCCTCCAGTGGGAAGTACTTGAGTCACTGTGAATTTGATTTTTTAATGTAGGTCTTATTCAGAAAATCAGCCTTCTAGCTGTACATGCCAATATGTAAATACAGTGATAATTAACGATCTTTCCATAAATCTTTTATAGCTCCATGGTTCAAACTTTTATGTTCTTATCCGTCTCTTAACCCATGTAGAAAAACTGGGGCTACCTCATGCCCCATTTCCTCAGTATTCTAGTAGGCTGGTACGCATTGATCTTAGTGTTTAGGCGTCAACAGACCGTTATCTCAAGTCATAAATTCCACACGCAGTTAAGCGTTTCAAAAAGATTATTAAGCCTATCATTGTTGCTAAGTGTGATTACATTT
Source organism: Holothuria leucospilota (assembly GCA_029531755.1). Taxonomy (NCBI): domain Eukaryota; kingdom Metazoa; phylum Echinodermata; class Holothuroidea; order Aspidochirotida; family Holothuriidae; genus Holothuria; species Holothuria leucospilota. The sequence goes on along the minus strand of CM055981.1, from coordinate 21,457,016 downwards.
CGTGTCATAAAAAGAGACCGAAAGTACGTTGTCCTTCTTTCACCACGTTTAATCTTTCTAATTGTAAAACTATCTTTACTTCAACGTTTCTATGGAAACTGTGTTGTTAGACGTATGATTAATGTTATTAAGAATATTTAACTGCATTCTCTGGCAAGGCAAATATTGCAAACTGTACCACGTAAAGCATAACAGAAGGCTATACTTTGGGCACGGACATTGTAGTAGAGGTAGTACTATACTATGCTTTCAACTGGTTCTGCCAGTAAGGTCTGCATAATTTTAATTTAGTCTTTATGGTTCTTCCAGCGATATTTTTTTAAGTAAAACTTCCCGGGTTCGTTCTATTGCATCTTTAGCATCAAGTAAACGAGAATGTCCTAAAGCTAGGCCCAAAACTTAATCACTGAAGTTACAAAACGAAAAGTCATCATTCAAACTGATCAAACACGTGTGTAGTATAGACCCCACTTTATTTTTGTACTAAGGTTGTAAAACCAAATCTATGTCTCACAAAAACAAGAACATAAATTAAGTCTGCAACAAGATAGTCCAAATGCAGAATTGTGTCGGTAACATGGATGCGTCCTTCTTACCTTTTCACAATCATATTCTCAAACCAGGGTCGATAAACCCTGGACGTAATCTGATGTGCATGTGCTTTAAACTGGAAGAATATGAACCTTATTGGTTTTGGTAGAGGTTAAAGGTTATATGAGGTCACCGGAGGTAAAAATACGAAACCCTTAAAACTGCTTGTAAACCCGATATCTCCACATAGCAATGATGGGGGTCGAAGGTCATATGAGGTCATCAGAGGTGAAACTGCAAAAACCTCGTTAACTAAACAGACAGTGGATAGTACCTCCACGTTGTGCCCGGCGTTTTGTAACCAACGAAAGTTAGGGCCGAATTTTTGTACCATTCCAAAGACAAAGTTATAAAGAACAACTTTTATTTTTCACATGCACAACTGTTACAGTAATAATTCGAATTTGAATTACCTAATTATAAACACATGTAAAGGATGCCTTGCCTATACCATGATTAGAAATACCTTAGGCTTAACGAATTCTTTGACGGCGTAGTGGATTAGTTCTCTGTTTCTGATACAGACGGTCCGGGTTTGATTCCCTTCTAAATCACGTCTTTGTTTTTTTTTTTTCGTTTTTTTTTTTTATTCCAATTTTTGGTGGGGTTCAAATGTTCTGTGAGGTCAGCAGAGGTGAAATTGTAAAAACATCGTAAAAATGATACTGTCAAGAAGTATAAAGTTGAGAGATGAACCTCAGTGTAACAAAGCACACACTTTCGGCAAGGAATCACCAAGCCTTTGGTTTTTCTGGTTAATTAAGGCAATTAAGGGCGAAAACCAATTTTTAACACATTTGACCTTTGACCTGTGATGGCATTCATTCCGCAGGCGCAAATTTTTGTGGTAAGGTGCCTACCACCGAGTTTGAACTTCATTGCGCTTATGATTTAGGAAGAGTTTGCGACACATTTTTTGAAAAGAAAAATTGGCAAATTTGACATTTAATCTACATTTTGACCTTTGAACCCACCCTGAGCAACCAAAAAAGCACTATTTTAAAAATAATGTTATCAGTCCTAGCATATCATGTATTACTTTCTCTAACATACTGATAGGAAAATAATGGCAAAAACCAATTTTGGCATTATTTGACCTTTGATCTGTGACGTTATTCGTTACGCAAGCACAAGTTTTTGTGGTCAGGTGCTTACCCACCAAGTTTGTAGTTCATTGGATCTCTGGTTTAGGAGGAGTTCGAGACACACTTTTTGCAAAATTTAGGCAAATTTGACATTTTACCTACATTTTGACCTTTGACCCCTCCCTTAGCAACCAAAAGTACTATTTTAAAATAATGTTATCAGTCCCATTTCTTAACTTCTGATACCGAAATAATAGCAACAGACCAATTTTAGCAAATTTGTCGGTTGACCTCTGACCTTTGACCTGTGACGTTATCAATTTACGCATGCAAAAGTTTTCATAGTCGGTTACCTAACAAGTTTAAACTTCATCAATAATACGGTTCAGGGGGAGTTTGCAACACACAGATTCACATTTCTGATGTTAGGTGGAGTACAAATCTCACCACCCATGTATTAAGGGGATGAGATAGCAAGCCAATAAACTAGACTGCAGTTCCAAGGTACAGTCTTAATAGGGAGATCAGATGGTAAACCTTGACAATCATGGACTTCAACAAAACGAAGTCGCATGTGACATTCTTCTGGAAGATTTACGCAATATATCATCCATACTAAAGAAAATCCAAGCAGCAACTTCTCAGGGCAATGAATGGACTGCATAAGTTTAAAGTAATAGCTTATTATTAGTGTTGGACCGACCATCGGTTTTATTCAGTATCGGTATCTGCAATATTAACCTAATATGTCGATACTACCTTACCGATATTTCTCATCTTACAGGCCTTCTTCATAAAATGTTGCATTATTTAAGTTAGCTTGACTGTAAATTGTTATCTTTTGACCTATGAAAAAGATGTGTTTGCACTGATACGAAAACAGGAACCTGTATGCTACATGTTGGAGCTAGCTCGGTCTACTCAAACTGTTGAAATTAGGGCACCCTTCATTTTATCAAAAACTTCGCACGAACGCCATTTTGGCGCTCACTAGTTTTAATAGTATAACTTTTCATAAACAGGGTTATTGCAACTCTTGTTAGGCTATATGTAGACTGTTTCCGTACATCCTAAGCCTTAATTTCCCAAGGTGACTGTTATGCATGGGAGTCGACAGGTTGCGAATGTAGTTTCATTTTGTATAATATTAAAAAACTGTTTTGGGGGGAGGGGACTGGGAGGGGACTTTATGAAATAATCTTTTTCCCAAAGATCTGAATGGCTGAACGGATTCAAAGTTTTGGAAACGTAAGCACAGCTATTTTACAGTAATTAGCCTAAGGGTTTTAGGTTTATTTATTCATGAGCCGATACTTCAACAGCCAATGACTGATTGGAATCTTGTAAACAAACTTACTATGTAATGATGAGCTTGTGATGTTTTTGGCGGTCAACGATATGCTTCGCTTTGGGAATGGGCCTTAACGTTAGGTAATTCAGTTTTATGCATCGACCATTTGTGTGGTAATATGACGTTCACAGCGAATGCTGCTGGCGGAAGGAGGGCAGTTTTGTAGGAATCACGAAACAAGATCACAGAGCGACCACGGGAGGATTTAATTCCACGCGGCACGACAAAAGAAGTTAGAACAAGACACATGTCTAGACTAGTTGAGGTGCCATGACGTTAGTCACGGTGGGGTATAGCTTAGACCTTGAACAGGGCTGAGACAGTGGGAGTCAGGGACAGTGGCGGCGGAAGCATTAATATTTAGGGGGGACGAGCGAACCAAAATCTTATTAAGTATTTGAAAAATGCGGGAAATTATGTGATCATCGTCCTAGGAGGGGTGCATGGGAGGGGTGTATTTGATGTCGTTATACATGCGATCTGATGTTAAATTTGTTTTCTTTGGAAGTGAAATAGTTTTCGAGAAATTATATTATATTATTTTTGTTGGCCTCTTGCCTCACCCACCCCCGCAACACCACTGAGCCCTACGAATGGTAACCATGAAAGATTAATACCATGTCGGGACTATTTTTATTTGTTTTAATGAGAAATGGAATCAATGAAAGACAAACAAAACTTTCTCTATGGTATTATACAAGGCTGTCAACTTGTGGTGACTTGGTGAGAGTGAGATTCGCTGGGAGACTGGTAAGAGTGAGATTCGCTGGGTGAGACTACTGACGCGGAACGCGACCATCACTTCGCGCGGAGCGTCCCTCAAGGGGGACTTTTTGTCAAAAATACCCCTAGATTGCAGGAAATGGCCCTTCCCGTGCCTCATTACTGCACGCCCACAATTGCCAGTTTTCAGATGTTTCATATTCCTGGAAATTTATAAGGAGACATTTTGTTCACATTATAATAGGCCTACGAAAAATTGGTATGAATTGCTGACAGCCTAAAATCGAATATAAATATATCCTGATAATGGAGGTGGAACGAAACCCAATGAAAATCATTATAAATGAGCGAATAATTCGTTCCAGGGACTATGGTTATGTTAGGCTACTATTTATTAGCAATGTACCACACTGTCAGCTTACTGCAGACTATGATCAGTTGGAGAAGAAACTAAGGTAGCGTGATAGCTGGCGTTTTACCGACATCTGACACATCGTTTGCGTTACTGATGAGTGGAATTTTTACACTATGATGAGACATTGCGTGAGAAACTGGTGATTCACGTGAGAGCGTGGGATTGCGCCGAAGTGCGTGACTAAAATGCGTGAGAGTTGACAGCCCTGTGGTATAGACCATTTAGACCTGTTCTGACTGATAAAACTTGGAAAGTATTTACTCTCAACTTACTTAAACCAAGCTCTCCTGCCCAGGACCTTATTGTTGCTTAGTAAAGGGAAATATTGCGTTTAAAAGGTAACAACATCGCATACACAGAAAATAACTCAAATCATTACTAAATCGTTCAGTCTTTCTAACAAACTCTAGCAATAACTTCTTCTCAAAATATTATGCATTACTGGAGTAACAGATGTTGCATTATTTGAATTTTTGAAAATTTGGGTGAACAAATTAATTTTTTGCAACAAATAAACAAATTTCTTCCTGTGAAAGCCTTGTTCTTAAAAAGAAAACTACCATACTGTCTTATTTTGAATTGTCTATCATTCTTTATCTATAAATATTGGTTTAAAAATTATGAATATTTTCTGTAAAACAAACGCAATATTTCCCTAAAAGGTCATTTTGGAGTCAGTAGAAAGGCATAAGGATTACAGTCATTGCTTGTATTTGCCAAAAATACTGACTACTCGAGTGTTTCCTTTTGTTGGAGAACTTAGCCCACAACTCATGAGTATCTAGTTGATCTAGAGTGGACTGATGAATATGAGCAAGTGCTACTGCGTTACCGGTAAGCCGCACTTGCGTCATGGTAGAACGTAACCATGTTTTCCGTCTTCGAAGTGTGCTGAATGACCAGTTTCACATTCAGCAGATTAAACCGGTCGCGGGACCGACAGTAGCGTAATTACAGAACATACGTTTGGTAGGAGTGCTCTTACTTCTTGTGGAACTTCAAGCAGGGCTCTGATGCATTCTTGTAAACTATAGTTACTGACCATTTCTTCCGGCAGACTGCAAGTTCTAACTGAAGGAGCGGCGTTGAGCTCTGAGTATAGACCTTATGCATTGACATCACACTGACGTCATTTTGGGTGAAAACAATGCAGCACACGTGCACGAACGGCGTGGATTTCGTCGCACGTGTAGTAGACTTACGCGGGTATACGATCGGTTGACGAATCAGCTGTCTGCATTTAGTGGTGTAACTTGCAATGATACGCGCCTTTCCGCCATCTTCCTCCAAAGGAGGGCGCACTTTCTCCTTTGTGACATCATATGCATAAGGTCTATTTACTTATTTCCTCGTTCCCTCAAAGCCGGAGTCCGGAAACCTTCTTCTTTCATGATATTACATTGGGTCCGATACAATTGGAAATCGGAAAAGTAGTGCGGCTCAGCTCAGGGCCGTCTTAAGAGATCACCTGGCCCTGGGCCCGGCATTGGAGCGGGGCCCCTCAATCAAGTGTGTTCGAAAAAAGTTGCGTGAAAAATTGACATCCTTGACCATCGCTCAAGCATAGACATGCCTGCATTTACCCCCCCCCCCCCCCCCCATGTCGCGCATAAAGCATGGAAATTGGAACTTTTATGTGAATAACATATGTGATATATCTAAAAGCTGAAATACATTATAGAAGAGTAATCTTCCAGTTGCTCTCCATCCCTAATAACAACACTGGACTTTTGAAAAGTATTTCCACACAAAAATCTTTTACGCAAGGGGAGATATGATTTTTTGCGCAGAGGTCAATTTGCGGGGCCCCTGACATCGCGGGGCCCTGGGCCTGGGCCCAGTGGGCCCATGCGTTAAGACGGCCCTGGCTCAGCTCAGTTGGTTCGCGGATTCTAATGATGGTAAAGTTTATGAGGAACTCCGAAAAGGTCAAATGTCTCAGTCCAATCGTCAACGGGCAATATTTGGTTGCTACAGAGGACTGTCATTCATGTTTTTGTTTTTCGTACATAATCAATTATGGTTATACGTGTTTTGATGTTAATTTTAATTTGGTTTAAATCGCCCGTTTTCCCCTACAATGTTTTTAGGGGGTCCGTCCCCCAGGCTGAAAAATTTAAGGGGGTACGTGTCCCCCTGTCCCCTCGCTTCCGCCGCCTACGGTCAGGGACATGGTGAGATGGACGAGTCTTGCTTAAAAACATACAGTGCGGTCTTAAAAGACGGGAAAGCCTGTCCTTTTCTTAGATACATTAATGTGTCCTCTAGCAGAAATTGACACTTCAACAAGGATGAAGTGAGGACTTGGAACAAGTGAGGTTTTCAATGGGCATACCTTTTGGTGTAATATCTGAGTAAGGAATAGTCCCAAAAACTTGCACTACAACTAATTGGTGGTACTTTGAAACTAATGACTCACAAAACAAGATTTTTAAGTTCTTTGGCATATTTTAATTTTCCCCCTGTTCTGAACATCTCATTTTAAAATAATTATTTCCTAAAGGACGTGGAATTAAACATGACGCTAGAATCTTAAACTCTGGTTTAGCCAGCAACGGCAAACCCACGAATTACTATTTTATAGGCCACACGAAGATTCACCTGCCTCACTGCCAATGATCTTGCACAGGGGTAACCACCTCAGCCCAAGCCAGCTTAAAATACCATTTCAGGGTCAACAGGTCACACCAAATTCCAGTGCACACTGCAGCAGTATAATTCTCAGTGAAGACAATCATTTAGTTACCATGTAGCTCAGGCACAGTCCTGTGGTAACCACATTGCATACACTGTAAGTTGTACAGGCGCGGATATAGGTGGGGCGCACCCGGCGCACGCCCCCCCCCCCCTTTTTCGATGACCAACGACTTTTTGACTTACGATTTAAATACTCCGAAAAAAAATGAGCAAATAGATATGGAAAATATGGTTCCCAGATGCTGGGAAATCGCATCTAAGCGCATGTAGAATTAAAATTTTCTTGGTAGAGGACCCCAAACCCCCTCTGTGGCTTCGCGCCTTCGGCGCTCGTTTGTCGTGTGTGAGCCTCCCCCTTTCTCAAAATCCTGGATCCTCGCCTGTTTTATAGGGTAGAGAAGTAAAAGTGAGTTTATACATTATCACACCATACACAGTAGTGCAGTAACGTAGTGTTATGCGGTAGTGCTGGTAGTGTAATGTCACCTGGAAAAAATATTGGATAAATTTTGTGAGGGAGGGTTTTACATCCTGTATTAGTTTGTTTTGGACATACGAATTGTGATGGCAACATTTCGTCCATAGATTAGGAATAAGGACTCATGTGGATTTATGAATGTCAGTATACAGTATTACATGTTGGATTAACAAATTCCACCCAGTATCACTTTTTGGGCCATTCTTACTTTTGGCTGACAAAGTAAGGAATAGGTGATGTGCTCTCTTGGGGACAAATTCACCATTTTTTACACAGGACATTTGTACAGGCCGTATCCAGGAATAAAAATTGCTCACAATACGGCAGAAAAATTTTTCAAGTGCCAACAGGGGTTGAATAGGTATGCATATAAGGAGATGGTGAGTTGTTGCGAACGGGGAAAGTAACATGGAATTCCACACGTTCGGCTTATTTATACGGGGGCGCTGTTTAGAAACCCATCCACATTTGGCACAGCGAGGCCGGAGTCCGTAGTCTCAAAGACTGTTTTAAAATAGACAACGCCAACGCATTTTAAATGACGAAATGTCCCCAAAATACTCCCTTAGAAAGGTCATGAGGTCACCAAAATTAGCAGGGACCAACAAAACCACCACCTCTTCAACATGGACTACACCGTATTTCGATAAAACCAACCGTCTAAGGTGCGTTCACACCAAAAACGCGCGATTCCCGCCGCGGGAAACGCAGCGTTTCCCGCAAAACAGAGGGTTCACACTGCAGCGGGAAAACGCGACGGTTCCCGCATCGGGCTTTTGATAGTCACTTGTAAAATAGCATACGCCGAAGTTGATGTAGGACATTTGCTGGCTCTTTTTGTACATGCACGGGCCAAAAATATATCAATAATTAAAAAAGGAAATGAAAACTATGTTTCGGTAAACAAAATTCATAAATCAGCAACTGTTTAGTGAAATGGGAAGGGAAGGAGACGACATGGATACTGTTTGTAGTGAAATATGAGATAACACCTTAAACAGTCTTTAAAGTGTGATTCTTTTTCGTCGCACATCAGCGTGACACAATCTTCTACAGTACTAAGAAAATTGTTACTGTATACGTCTTTCTTCTCTTTGGACAACTTAAGTACAATATTTATGTCAAAGTTTAATGAAATAACCCCAATTTTGTACGTCCAAGAAGCTCGATCTAACATCATCAACAATCCAAAGTTGGCATTTGTAAAAAAGGGGGGCAAATGGTGGTGGTGGGTTGTTTGTTGCATAGGCCTATTTAACTATTCAAAGCCATTTTAAGATACTGAAATAGGCCCAACTTCATTCTAATGCTCGCAATTTTGTGAATGCCACATAGCTTCGTCAAGCTTCTACCCTTTAGCCCCTGTATTTGCCCCTAGATCCGTACCCATCAATGTCATTGAATTACAGCCCATGGACCGAAACTTTAGGTGCGACTCATTCCGTCCAGCATAAATGAAAATTGTTTGATTTTCCCTCCAAAAAGTTACCCTGCAAAAACATACAACAAATCATCAGTACAGTGTAGGAATAGAGATATTACTTTGCACTAGCCTAACGTAACAAATCAAGATTTGTTTGTCTATTTCACTTTATATGTAATGCCTAAAAACCATTGCGTTCCTAATTAGAACTAATTTTGTCACAAAAAATTCGAAATTTTCTTTCAGCTTCGACTCTCAAACATTTAACTCTCCAACATCCTTCTCAGGCATCATGCTCTGCTGTCTATACAGCACAATGAAAAATCCAAACACATGTGTGCTAAGAACCTTATTGTATGGCGAGCTTCCATTGTGCTCCCAACAAAAATCGCACGATTCCCGCTTTGAATCAGTCTGAGATCGATCAATGCGGGACCCGCCGCGTTTCCCGCAAAACGCTTTTCTAAACGCGATTTTGGTGTGAATGGGTCCATAGAAATACGTACAAAGTGATTTGCTCTGCGGCTCCCGCGCCGCAAAACGCAGCAGATTTCGATTTTGGTGTGAACGCACCTTTAGCGATTTTTGTTCGGAGGACAATGGTAGCTCGCCTTACAATAGGGTTCTTCGCACACAGGTGCTTGGAGTTTTCATTGTACTGTGCAGATAGCAGAGCATGATGCCTGAGAAGGATGTTGGAGAGTTAAATGTTTGAGAGTCGAAGCTGAAAGAAAATTCCGAATTTTTTGTGACAAAATTAGTTCTAATTAGGAACGCAATGGCTTTTAGGCATTACATATAAAGTGAAATAACCAAAATAGCCAGATCAGTCAATCCTGATTTGTTAGGTTAGGCTAGTGCTAAGTATTATCTCTATTCCCATACTGTATGATTTGCTGTATGTTTTTGCAAGGTAGCTTTTTGGAGGGAAAATCAAATAATTTTCATTTATGCAGGACGGAATGAGTCGCACCCTAACGTTTCGGCCCATGGGCTGTAATTCAATGACATTGATGGGTAAGGATCTAGAGGCAAATACAGGGGCTAAGGGTAGAAGCTTGAAGAAGGTATGGGGTATTCACAAAATTGCGAGCATTAGAATGAAGTATTTCAGTATCTTAAAATGGCCTTGGAAAGTTAAATAGGCCTATGCAACAAACAACCCCCACCACCATCACCACCATTCCCCCCCCTTTTTTTTTACAAATGCCAACTTTGGATTGTTAATGATGTAGGATCGAGCTTCTTGGACGTATAAAATTGAGATAATTTCATTAAACTTTAACATAAATATTTTGTCCAAAGAGAAGAAAGGCATATACAGTAAGAATTATCTTAGTACTGTCGAATATTGTGTCAGGCTGAAGGGCGACGAAAAAGAATCACACTTTAAAAACTGCTTAAGGTGTTGTCTCATTTTTCATTACAAATAGTATCCATGTCGTCTCCTTCCCTTCCCATGTCACTAAACAGTTGTTTATTTTTTGAATTTGTTTACCGAAACATAGTTTTCATTTCCTTTTTTAATTATTGATATACTTTTGGCCCGTCCATGTACAAAAAGAGCCAGCAAATGTCCCACATCATCTTCGGCGTAGGCTATTTTACAAGTGACTATCAAAAGCCCGCTGCGGGAACCGTCGCGTTTTCCCGCTGCAGTGTGAACCCTCTGTTTTGCGGGAAACGCCGCGTTTCCCGCGGCGGGAATCGCGCGTTTTTGGTGTGAACGCACCAAGAAGAGATCCTTAGACAAGCCAAGAATCGTAGTTTTGTGTCGGTGACTTTAGTTGACCGCAACTAAAAACTATTGTCTAAAACGATTAACTTTGTGATTGTATTCTTTCTCACTTGGCATTGCACAAAAAAGTGAATGGTTTTAACTATCAATTTATCTGGGGAAATGATAAGGGGGCAAAATGTTTTTTCTCTAACACCATTTTTAAGAATCGTAGAAGTAGGCTAAATCTAGAACGGGGATAACAGAGCATCGGGAGGGGTACACGGTGCTCCGTGCAAACAGATTAGTATTAAAAAAGACTCGACACCTAGTGGTAGTAGCCAATAGCCTATGGTGTAGTGTGTATTTTGCTCATTCCTCAAATATCGGCATCGGCCGATAGAGAGAATTGAAATAACGGTATCGGTGCCATCGGCTACTTGGCATATCGGTACAACACTACTTATTATAGCTAATTGTATGCAAAATCAGAAAAGTTAAATTAGAAATACAGTTGTAAAATAATGAGGAGGATATCCCCATTTGTACGTCACTCAACATTTTGTAATTTTATGGAGACGTTGCAACTTACATTTTGTGTCAAACCTTTTATCATGTGGTAAAAAGTATTCTCTATACCTATGTTACAGTGACCCAATAGATGAACGATATGTTTGAAATAATATATAACACCGGGTGAAAGAAGTAGTAATATGCCTGTCATTTGCTCTAAAAGATTCATGAAGAATGAAACTATTTTCTTAAATTATATTATGGAATTATTTCTGAAAATTGCTTGGGAAAAGCAGAGTTTAGGATGCCGTGATTCCCTCTTATCACGCGAGGACATGGAAGATTGGAAGTGTAAGGTAGTAGTACATATGGTAGTACGTACATATGATCACAAAAATTAAAATTCTTTGATTTCAATCAAGTGACCTCCAGCGGGAGGTTTTGTACTTCAATCAGTCAACGGGACAAGCTAAGGGGCAACAATGTAACTCTTTTTTCTTGGGAGGACCCAAGACTCCGTGTCTTGGCTATTTGACTGATGCATAACCATTTCTGGCTACCCTTCCGCTGCAGAGCTCACACTGCATGACACTACAAAATTTCTTTAAAATGTTGCATTATGTACTAGATGCCAGGAAGATGCGGTTAAGAATATTTTCATTTGGATATTTCCAGTGGCGTCGCCAAGGGGGGACAGGTATGGACGTTCGGAGGGGGAGGAAGCGGGCACTTACGCCCCTGGAAAATAAAAACTTTAAGAAAAAACAACATCAACATCATTTTTTTATGATATCGCTAGAAAATTTCCAGAACATGAGCTTTCAAAATAGAAAATGATTACATGCAACTCACAAGGCCTGGGAAGTGCCATTTTCAGCGATCTGGGAGGCATTTCGGCTAAAATTTTCTTGTACGCTTCGTGCCAACCTATGGTGGCGCTACGGTTAGGTAGTTTGCCTACAGGCTTCGCCCCCTCCTTGGCAAATTGAGTCGCACCTCATTTTCTTCAAGTCAAGTCAAGTTGCAAGTCAAGATAAAGTGAGACTCGAGTCGGACTCACGTCCAAGTCAGCAACTCGAGTCAACAACTTTGATCGTTGCTGTTTTTATCATTTCTAGTTCATGTAGCCCCATGCTAAAGAGCGTGTTGATTTGTTGTGAAAGCTTTCAAAGAAGAAACTATGCAATAAAAACATCTTGGAGTTTTGGACTACCCCATTGGTTGGTAACAGACTTGTAGTACTCGAGTACGTACTCGTACTCGAGTACAAATTTCTGTACTCATACTCGAGTACCTGGCCTCGGTACTCGTACTCATACTCCGGTAGCGCGTACTCGTACTTTGGATCTGCGTACTCGTACTCGACATGTCTGTACTCTTTCTTGTATTAACTGCTGCATTTTTATTTCAAATATTCGATCATAAATTTACCTCAATTTATTATTCTCAATTGGTTTAATCAATTGGGCGAAAATTCAGTTTTATCAAACTGGTAACCCTCCCCCTCATCAGAGGTTGACTCAGAGAATGCGTCTACTTTTTAAGGGAACAAGCAAGATCATGCAGTCTATTGTGGTGGTCAGGCTTGGCAGGTGGATTAATTCCTTCGCCATGCTTTCGGGAAAGTTTCAGCCTCAATTCAAAAAGATATCCATCAAATCAGATAAATGTGGGTTCACTGCAGATATGCAGTTTCTGCGATCTCTGGACTATTTTTGCTATCATGATCTGCGTCAGTCGGTGCTCTGGTTTGAGGTTGCGGAGTTTGAGGTGAAGGCCTGCCTGTAACAGAGGCATCTGACACTGTGTGTACATACAGTCCTTGAGTACATGTAGTCCTTGTTGCTCCACATATGTAACAATAGGGTGATAATGAAGCTGTGATCAATTCATAATAACTATCTGTGAAATTGTACTCGTACTAGTGAGATGCGTACTCGTACTCTTGCCCTCACGAAATTGTGTACTCGTACTCTAAATTTTGAGCTCCACTACAAGTCTGGTTGGTAAACTGGCAAAAAGATTTTAGTCTTTTCATTGCTACAGGTTCACCCAAACTTATGCTCACAAAAACTTATGTTATTGAGCACAAAGAAAAGCAACCTCCGGTCAATATATCATCGTATGAATAAACACAAATGTCCAATGTAAGAACCTTCCTTCCACGTCTTCTGTGTGAAGGGTGATTAGATCTTACCGTGCATTACTCACTGGCCCTAATTATGGTCAGATGTATGTTTATGGTTTTGTTAAAGGGAGAACGTCACTTATTGACAAGAAATAACTAAATGAAGCCATTCAAGAATTACAAAGCCAAGAATAATGTTCAGGACCCTTTAACCACCCGTCCATTTGGCCTCACCACGACACTATTGTCTAACGTGATTATTAGGAAAGGCAACAGGCCTATACTATCATTTTTTTTTCTTTTAGGTAATCAACTCGGCGAGTCACGACAGCCTGAACCTGGGCAGTTCAGTGCTTGGGGTACGTGGTCTCAATGTTCATGCAAAACTTGGGAAATATCGAGACAACGAGTATGTTTATCAAAACATGTTAATGCGTGCCCAGCTTCTGGAATTCAAACTGAGGAGAAGCCATGTTCTCCAGAAGGATGCCAAGATACAGGTAGGAAGCCGTGTCACGTAATTCATCACGCAAAAACTTGTACTTAAGAAAAATTTATGCTTAGATATGCCTGACTGTTTGACAAAAATCAACTTACAGTAGAGAAAGAGACAAAGGCTGCCATTACCAGATAAAAATGGGAAATTTTTCCCCCAATGCGAGAGTCAAAGGGGACGCTTAGGGCTGTTTTCAGTTGCCTGAATGGACGCATTCCCAGTTTCCCTGCATTTATCCAGGACTTCGTTGTACCTTAGTTATGCATTGACGCTCTCCTTACAAGGTCATCCATATTAGCAAAAAATAGTCTTGGTTCTGAAAGCCTTGTAAACTCAACATTTTAGGAGGACTAAAAGAAAAAGACCTCCTACTCTACATGTGGATGCTCAAATTTCAACTGTCCTTTAATTTAAATCCTGCGTAACTGGACGTGCCGTCCATCCGTTAATAGTGAGATACCCGAAAGTAGTTTGCAAAGTTAGGAATGTGGGGACATTCTACTTCTGAACCGCAGGGTTACTTCCCTATTGTTTTTTAGGGGATCAAAAGTCATTTGTTTGAGGTTATCAGAAAATGCAAACATGATGTTTGAAGGAAACTAGGCTATATTGACAGATCACATATACCTGGGTTCCATATTTCGTAGAATCCTCTGTTTGATGGAAGTGTACAGGTCTCTAGAGTCAGTACAACACATTCCTATAATCCTTACTGTGAGTGATGTGCGAAGGCCTCTTTTTCGTTCAAGTCATCGAAAATTCAATATAGCTGCGGAATTTTGGTTATTAATCGTGTCAGTCGATGTTGCCAGGACAAAAATTTCGTTTCGCCTTGTACTGGAGGGAAAACAGTTTGAAACTAGTGTGGGGAAGACTAGGCTATTCGTGAACAGACCGGCGTATCTTCACAGTCAGACAAAACATAAGTCTCATGCAAATACCTGTTTTACAGTAAAGATTCTGTAAGTTTATTCTCAGTAGCTTAGAGACATCAGTACTCAAAAGTTCATGAGTTACGATGGTGGATCCAGAGGGTGGCACAAAGAGCGTTAGCCCCCTCAAAATTTCACGTCAAAAACTTTAATTTTTCCCTACGAAACCAGCCCGGTTAGGGGCTAAGCGCTCTCGATAGAGAAACGTCTTTGTCATAATAACCCTCACCGAAAACTAAGTCCTTAAAGGGGAATTTTCATGATCCCAGACAGTTCCAATTCTCCCAACAATGCATCTTCTAGTTCCTCCCATAACTGTATGAAGCTACTCCTTGTGCAGGAATAAACCTGTTTTATTGCTCAAGGCCATGTCCTGGTGAGCATACAAGGCTATAAAATGTGTAAAAGTACTCTCTCTGCCTTGTGTGGAATGTGAGCTACTCTGCATCTTTCAAATTTTCAAACTTTGATGTCAATCAAAGAGCAGTCACCGACTGAGAATTTTGATATACCCACACTAAAAATATACTTTGGGCAGTTGGGGTGATGACTATCTGTCTTTAAGCAATCACATTAATAAATTTAGTGTGCATTTCACGGGTTGTTCTTTTTGATGCAAGGTTATTCCCCCAGTTTTGTACAAAAATGTTCACTTTTACATTAAAAATTTTCAAAACTTTTTCAGACCGTAGGAGGGGAGGTGGGTGTGAGAGGGAAACAGTCCTCCCACACCCAAGCCCTCAGCCTGGGTCCCTAAATGTAGAAAGTTTTGCTTTCATACTTCACCCTTGTAGAAGTGTCTTAGATACGTCACACATTGTTTCGAATGTATTGACAGCATATCGACATCAATTAAGGGCGTGTTAGATGTTCTGTGATTTCTTCTGATATTTTTTTTTCAATTACTTTCCACAATTAAGAACAGAAATTCTAGGATCTCTGTCTTATATTCAGATAATTTCAGATAAGATTGTTGACTTTCAACACGACATTGTAAAGTCTTTATTATATTCCCTTTAGTTAGTTTTTGTTTTTCTATGATTCTGTCAAGCAGTCGCTGCCGCAGGGAATCGTCTGGCTCACAAGGACATACCTTTGGAAATCCCAAGTCGTGAAATGTCTAGATCAGGTAAGGTCAACATTAACAGTAATGAGGTGAAGTGCTGGATAAAGGGTCAACAGTTCCCAGTTATTTCAGAGGTTGATAGGGAAGCAAAAAGGAAAGATTCTTTGGATGTTTTGCTCATCAAAAACGCTTTCATCACCCTGAGTTGTTTTCATTATGGAATATTTAAGTAGTTAGTTATGACTAAAGTTGTTTTATTGTGCGAGGAATGTAAGAGGAATAACAATTACAGAGTCACCCCTAAGCGCTCGTCTAACTCTAACCCCTAAGCGCTGGCTACTTAAAGGGCATAAGCAATTGCCCCAAACTTATTTTGAAACAACACCTAAATATTAAAAACCTGCTCTTATTTCCTTTCAAGTATGTTTCATGATATTTCAGAACATAAATATTGCATATTCAAGATAAACCAAGGAGATACTCCGCGTGAACTTCACAATTTAGTGAGAAAAAATATTGTCACATGCTTCTCAAGAGCCATTCATGAAATAGATTACCCAGGTACACTAACCCAAGTTGGGATTACTGCATTTTCCCTTTAACCTTAGCGTGAGAAAGTTTGTTCGTACATTAGGCTAGTGTATCCAGGGAGGTGATATCACCTCCCCGGTGTACCTGACCAGCCTTTTCAAGTTCAGCACTTTACTGTGTAGAAAGGCATAGATTCAGATGCCAATCATTATCTCATCGCTCCATGCATGATAACATATTTCAGTCACTTTGCAGTTGAACCATATACGCCAAAGCCAGTTGAAATACAGCAACCCTTAATTTTTCCAAATTACTATTCTAAAGGGGCTAACCCATAGTTGGGTACCCCAGGGTGACCAGAAGTCCATCACTGGGGTCAAAACGTGGCAACCGATGTCAAAGGTCGCGTGAAGGAAGGTAAAATGCACATTTTAAAATGCAAAATTGTGTCATGACTTCCTCCGCTTAACCGATTCTCTCCGAACTTGGTGGGAAGGTACCCTAGGGGTGAGAAATTGTCTTGCAGACCCCCCCCCCCCAGTTAAGGTCAAAGGTCAGAAGCCAAAGGTCAAATTATGTAAGAATCATTTTGGCTATATTTCCAAGAGGAAACATTGCACTGACATAAAACTTCACACATATGATAGGGGAGCCAAGTTATATCAAAATATGTGGTTTCCATGGTAGCCGAGGTCAAACGTCACGAGAAAGAAGGTCAAATGTACATTTTTATGTCAAAAATTCTAGTCGGCTTGACCGATTTTCTCAAACTTGTTGGAGAGGTGTCCCAAGGTGGTAAATTATGTTTCGTAGACCCCCAGAAATAAAGACCAAAGGTCAGAGGTCAAAGGTGTATAGGCCTAAATCTTTGTGCCTTATGTATTGTGTTCACTGGTGATTAGTCGATATTTGTTACTGTTATCATGTTGAACGACATGTGCGTTAGCAATGATATGTGCACCTTCGTTGATTGCCCCTTGTTGAGAATTGAACTGGAACTAGAAAATAAAAAGTATTTTCTCTACCCTTTTTTTTAGTAAAAGCCAGTTTAAAAGTAAACTGTTTCCAGATATTCGGTGACAGAGCAAACTCCGTGAATTTTGTCGACAAGAACTGCTTTGAGATTCATTACTCCATGTTTTCTGATCATTTTAACTTTTTTTGTAACGCGCCGCTCCCTCCCCACGTCCCTAAAATTTTAAACAATTTCCTATTTTGACCCCAACAAGTTGTGGTTATGTGGAAAAATGCTAAAATTACACCTAATGAAAACAATGGGCCTCTTTTATAGCTAAACCTTGTAGGGCCGTAGCCTGGGCGAAATCTGTAGGGGATATTCTTGACATCGTTCAGTGGCGAACCTCGGATAGTTAGCACCCAGACGGATTCTTTCTTTGTCACCAGTGCCGATCTGAGGGAGGGGTCTAAGAGGGGAGTCTGATGGGTAGAACTCGACATCTATGTATGGTCTCTTAGGTGCAAATTGTGATGTCTTCTGCAAATATTTGAACTGATTATACTGTATGTTTAGAAATTGTCATTGTTGAGTGCCTTTTTGAGAAGTTTTTGTGTTTGTGAAATGACTAAGATGCAAAATGGTACTATCTGTGGGAAAGCTTTGAACTGGTTACATGTTTCAAACACTCACTTTTTAGTGCCTTTTTCTAGTTTTTTTTTTTTTTTTTGCTGGGTGTAAGGGCTGAGTGTAACGTCTAAGGCCTCTCTCCTTTGGGAACTTTTTGCCTTCAATGGTACAAAATGGTGCTATGTTTGACAAAGCTTTGAACTGATTAAGCATTTACGAAATCCTTATTATTGCTTTCTAGGCTGTAGCACAGTGTCAAATAATACTAGTACCTTCTTAGTGCCCCACTTGAAGGGCCCCAAGTTTTGAAGTGTAACCTAAATCTTTTTTTTTTGTCAAAAATGCCTCCTAGATAAGCGGAAACAGAACTTTCTAAACCTCCAAAGTTGCCAGTGCATCAGAACAGTTTTGGGTCTTCATGTTTTAGAAACTAAGACTTCAAGAAAAAAGTTTAACTTGAAAAACTTATTCTGTAAGAAAAACAGGACTAAATGGTACTTTACAAGTTCATTGATTTTAGCATGTTATTGAAGGAAAAAACACGGTATTTTACATACGCATGCTGTGGCACCGTGTGACAAACTAAAGAACTTCAACACGTTCTATAGTTTCTGCGTGTGTGTGTGTGTGTGTCCTTTTTTTTTTTTTTTTTTTTTGCATAATGCACAAGGAAGGAGGTTCATTCGTCAGTGCGAGCTACTCACATAAAAGACAGTCTGCAGTGGAAGATCCGGGGATCTCCCCAGGAAAATTTGGGAATTCCCAGATTCTGAAGGCCTTAAAAATATAACCAGGAAAATGGAGATTTCATCATTTCCAGTATTTTCCAAGTAGGCCATTTTTATAAGGGTTTGGAAATCTCAGGGGCAATTACCCTCTCCTCCCGCAGGCTATGGCCTTGCCTTGCAAGTATGCTTTGGTGGATTCATTGCAAATTTGTCAGTAGGCGAGCGGAATGCGAGCAATTCAAGAATAAGTAGATGATATCTGTCGGGAAGAATTTGTCATGGAAACATGGATTGTTGTGCACCGGTATCTAACATTTTATAAAGGTTCTTCGTAGAAAAACGATGTCTTGAAGGAGTCAAGGTGATGCTCAACCGACCCCTTTTCCACTTACGCAGACAAAATTGGTCTTCTCTCAACTCACGCCAATCTTGGGTCTATTGCTTTTTTTTCTCCTTTGTGTTATTGCTAATAGCAAGGAAATCTAGGCAATAGCAAGCTTAGGTGTATGTGGGGGACGTTTAGAGACAGCACCTCATTATTGCTAAGTAGGATGGAGTGTTAAGGGAGTGTATGCCATGTAAGAAGTCACCACAAATTTATTTTAATTTATCAACTAAACCTGAAAATCTTTTTTTATTCCTCTAATAAGTAACTTTCATGATGTTTTAGAATATTCTCAAGATATAAGGAAGGGGCCATTCTGCCTGAGGTTAACAATTCAGGTACAAACATTTTTTCACATGATTCAGAAGAACCATCCATCCATTAGGATACCAGAAATATATATATATAAAGGTCGAAAGATGAATAGTTAGAGTTTGATTGTATTTTTTTCAGTCCCAGTACTGGCGATAGCTCTGTGAACAAGGGAAAGAACAGAAGAAATAAATTCTGAGAGAAAATTAAAGGTGATCAGTCGTCTTGAAATATTCTTTGTGACGTCAGCCTTTTCTTGACATGTTTCTGCAGTCGTCACTGTTCAAGGATACACCGTACAAGCATGGTATAGCTAATCGGTAAGCAAGAAGAGACGGCTTGTAGCTGTATACCTACTAGCTATACCGATGTCATCATAGCTACTTGTACGGTGTATCCTTGAACAGTGACGACTGCAGAAACATGTCAAGAAAAGGCTGACGTCACAAAGAATATTTCAAGACGACTGATCACCTTTAAGCCACGACCAGGACTCAAACCTAGGTCTGTCGCATTCCGTGCGACCGCCGTAACCACTAAGCTATCATGGCGCATGTGGCTTCAGGTTCGACTCCTGTCCGGGTCATACCGAAGAAATTGAAAATGGAACCTACTGCCATTGTGCTTGGTGCTCAGCATAAGCAATGGAGTAGGGAAAACAAGCCAGTCAGCCACAACTGGGAAAAAAGCCGTGGCTGGCCCGACTTAAACCAATTGGTTAGAAACTGAGCCGTAAAACCTAATCTAACTAACTTCTTATATATATATATATATATATATATATATATATATATATATATATATATATATATAAATAGCTTAATTCCTGTTTTTTAAGAGTCTCGCATGTAGGAACCCCCCCTATACCTATACCTATATATATACCTATATATATGTATATATAAATGAGAAAGACGGCACATAATGTCAATGAATCTTTGTTTAAAATGAAATGATGAAAAAATCACAAATACTGACAGAACACCGTAAACTGAACGTTTCGAAGCTCCTTAGTTCTTCAGCAGTAGAGTGAAAAAGCTAATCATGTTTAAGTACGAAAGTGCATGCGACCTAAACGGTCAAGCTTGTTAAAACATGAAAGGAAGATCACGATTAAGGCAGTGAACACGGCTATCACATCTTAAGGTAAGCCTTAATTCCTGTTTTTTAAGAGTCTCGCATGTAGGAACCCAACCCCCCCCCCCCCCCCATTAGAAGGGCAAATTTCAAGTCGCGGACACTGTGATTAGTTACGTTAAAATGTGGAACAGGGAGCCCTGCGCTTTTGTTGCGGATACTAGCTTTGTGGTTATTAAATCTTAATCTAAATGTCGGGAAGGTGTCACTTATGTAAGAGATCGTAGCAAACCTATCGCATAAAAGTAGGTATAGATGACGTAAGAAGAATTTCAGGAGTATGGACCTGGTGATAATTGTATTCCCTTGGGGTGGACATAAACCTCGCGTTCGGTGATCATGTGGTCGCAAATTTGGCAACGTTTATTATATACCAAATAGAAAATTGTCACCTATAGGACCCAAAGAAGGATTAAGCCTGGTGTGTTCCAAGAGACAGCGTTAACTGGGCGGTTGCCTGAATACAATGACCGGGTTTTTTTTAAAATATCACTGATTGAGGGGTCCAGGCTGAGATTAGGCCACGATTCCTTAATTCCTTTAATTAGGTAGGAGAGTTTATAAGTGAACACAATGAAAAATCTCTTGTTTTTAACTCTGGTACGGGAACAGGGCAGCATGTTTCTGTCCATTTGCTTTACCTTCTA
The DNA here is from genome assembly GCA_029531755.1 of Holothuria leucospilota. NCBI lineage: Eukaryota > Metazoa > Echinodermata > Holothuroidea > Aspidochirotida > Holothuriidae > Holothuria > Holothuria leucospilota. The sequence goes on along the minus strand of CM055981.1, from coordinate 21,436,076 downwards.
TTTGTCCACGAGTTTAAACGGATAACCCCTGTAGAAGGTACCGTATCCCGCAAATTCGATCATGTGTCGTATAACTGGTCATAACTTCAGTGGAGCAAATACTCTCAATCCTTAGAAACTGGCTAAATATGATCGATTGTTTGATGTGGGGAGGGGGGAAACTATCAAATTGTATAAAAGAATGACTGTCCGTAGGCTCCGTAAATAGAGAGGGCCTGTCATATTTGCAAGGGTATGAAGGCAAGGCAATCGACTTTGGGAAAATTCCATGGTGACCTAAATGGTACAATAAAAAGAATTCATGAAATCCTTGACCTTACGTAACTCCTGCAAGCCATGCCGCCAAATCAGAAAAATATCAATATAACGAACATAATAAGACTTTTTCTTAGAAAAAGCCTTGAGAAGTGACTGTTCTAAAGAGGCCAATCAGGTCCGTATGCAGGGATTCAGGGGGTTCGGAACAGGCCCGTAGTCAAGGGGGCCGAAGCCCCCCTCGGAAAATTTTTCACCCCCCCCCCCGAAGATCAAATATTAGTATTGCCGTAATGCATTTTAGTAAGTTTCTCCTCTGGAAAATTTTTCGCCCCCCCCCCGAAGCTTTTTTCGCCCCCCTTCAGCACCTTGTCTGACTACGGGCCTGGTTCGAAGAAACCCCGCAAGAGCTGGAGTTCCGCTTCGGATAGTACTTTAGTAGTATACGATGAGACGTTTGGTGTTTTATTATGTCCCACATGGCGTTCAAAAGCATTTAAAAACTTTCTGTCAAAGTTTGACTGTCTTCACATAACAAGCATAATCATAATTAACAGGCTGCTCGCTTAATGTCCATACACCTCTTTCCGAGTAATTGTTGGTGGTGACAACGTAGCGATCAATGCCCTTCCAATATTTCAGGAGCCTCTTGTGCTGGCCCTATCAAAACTAATGTGCTCTGAAAGAAAGTATGAAAAGCGCAGACTGGAAATTCCCGATATTACTGACAGTGCGTACTGTTTGAGGAATAAATCGCATTTGGCGGACGAGGCGAAACCGAGTTCGTTATTTTGCAAATTGGGAGTCCAGACGGTTTATGAGACAATAAAAGTCCGACAAATGTGGTTAATTTCTCTTCTACCAACGAAAATGTGTGAAAACTTCATTTTTATCAGTGCATAGGTTTACTGACCGTATGTTGTGGAAAAGCAGGTCAGTGTTTAACCAATCAGAATGCAGGATTCTCAATAACAGATGGCTAGAGGTGGTAGAATCCATGATAAACGTATAAAGATGCAATTAGTGAGAGGCATAAGTGGCGAATGGGTGGGGGTTGGTTGACTAAAGCCTACCCCCGTCAAAAATGTGGTGGGCTCCTTCCCCTCATTTCCAGGACAAAAACGCCTTGTAAAAATGTCAAAAAAATTACAGTCTTATTGCTTAAAATTTGCTCAAATATTGCACCCAAGTGCATCTAAAATACTTTCTAAAGGAGATGGGACCCCATACCCTTGGGATCGTCTCCCAGAACGACATTCCGATACAGTGCACAATCCCCCACCTCAATGGATCGAGTACAGCTTCTACGTCCATGAGTTAGTCTGTTAGTCCCCTTCCCTGCTCATTCATGTATGGTAGTGGGAAGGAAGTTGCTATTTGACTACCTGGTTCATATTAGTGTGTTTGTGACGTCATTTGCTTGGAACTCGGAACTGCTGTGATGTTAGTTAACTTGGTTGCTTACAGCCAATATCAGGTGTGTATAGCACTATTGCACTACGTACGTACGGGAGGGGGGTGTACGCTTTCACACTTACTCGCGTACATTGTGTATGAATGGCCCATGATGGAAATAGCTAACCACGTCCCAACACGGTCGTCTTTGTTTTTTGCTATGTCAGACTGGCCGGTCTGTTCTACCGCACTCGAAGGGAAGTAGTTAGTGTGTGCATAGTTTATAGAAAACCCATTGCTGTCTTTAGTATAAATGCATTTAGGGCCATTTATCAATGAATAGGAAATAGCACCCGAAAATCCCAAAGCAACACTCGAAATGGAATTGGGGGGCTAGTTTTTTGAAAATAGCACCCGAAATTGAAAAAAAGTATCTCGGACCCTGGAGTACAGTCAGTGTGGGTGCAGGAGCAACACACGCCGTCTGCCGGGCGGCCAGATCAAAGGTAGCCTGCATGATTCACACGGTCTATTTGTGACGTCATTTGTTTGGAACTTGGCGCTGCTTACAGTATATGTACACTGTATCCAGTGTACTAAAGCAGCGCAGTCGCTCTCACACCATACCGACTGTACTTCCCTTGCGTGCGTGCATTGCGTGTGCGTGTGTGAATTGAACTTGGCCCCTGTGATGCACACGTACGTCGTTGTTGCCATGCAAGAGAAGATTAAGGCTAGGTAGTTCTTCAAGAGAAGGTAAGCAACAGAGTTACAGACAGCCAAAATTCCGTGATGAGCCACATGCAGTGCTCACAAACTTGGTCAAAGTTCTTAACCAGACGTGTATTTCAACTAAGCCTATTAGGCCTAGGGCCTACCCAGCTTGTTAGCGTTATTACAGTACTAGGCTATTAATAATTTAGCGTAACCTAAGCCTAAGTTAGGCCTAACGTTAGGCCTAACATCAGTTCCACCGTGCGCGTACTTAGTTATGCTTCATACTGGGACGCGTTTGGACTTTTACTACGGTGGGGACACGCGTATAGTTTTACTTTTATGGCGCCAAGAACTAGTCATGCTTGACACGCGTGATCGCAGTTCACTCTAGGCCTGGGTTTTTACTTAGACTAGAGGTGGTCAAGGTTTGAGCAAGAGAAGCTTAGATAAGTGTGCATCTGATCATGTCATTGTGTGGCTTTTATGGTGGGGTTTGTTAAACCGCAGGTGAAAACTGAATTTTGAGTGTAAGGAAAAGACAGTGATCAATGTAACGGATCATTTACCTTTTCTTTCAGTGTTTACTGCCAAATTTAAAAAAAATTGTTCTTTTGAACATCTTGACCGTTGACCTCTGACCTTTGACCTATCATGCTGAGGGTACTGGAGGCACAAATTCCAAGGACTGTGCACCCCCACACCAAGTTTGGGGTCAGTAGAACCTTCAGTTTTGAGTGAGCGCACGGCACACTTTTGACCCCAACATTGTCGTTTGACCTTCTGACCTCGTGACCTTTGACCTCAGAAGGTCAAGTGTAAAGTTGTGCCAAGAGCGCTTCAATATGAAAGCTATGTCAAGAAATTAGGGCCATTTACTGTTGCATTCAGGTTTTATAGTCAGATTTGGAAAATTGCTTATTTTGACCTTTTTGATGGTTGACCTTTGACTTTTGACCTATCATGCTGAGGGTATGTCAGGCACAAATTCCAAGGACTATGCACCCGCCCACCAAGTTTGGGCTCAATCTTGTTCTTAGTTTAGGAGGAGTTCGCGACACACTTTTGACCTTGTGAATGTCATTTGACCATCAAAGCCTTTGACCCAAATTTTAGGTATATTTGGTCACATGACCAGGAAAAAGGACCTTCACCACTCCATTTTGCCCCACCCTTGACTAGCGGTCATAAAGCCCCAAATTTCCCTACCATGCATTTCCATGGTTATGGTTGCTATGGCGACTGGCAGAGGTAAACGTGTGCATTTTTCAATGGTAAACGAAGCACAATATCTCATCCCCCACATACTACGTATGTGGGGATGAGATAACAATGCGATGATGTAGCTAAAGGTAATCAATAGTTTAGAAAACTTCCTTGGTAACTGAAATAAAGTTCTGATTTGAATTGCACCAGCACCTATATATTTGGTATTAATTCACCAGTCTGTTCTTAATGGTTAAACTTATCTTGTGATTGTCAGCGGTGTATTTTAGGGACTATTGGTCCATGTTTCACCCTCACTGATGCCGATTTTTTAGTACCTAAAATACGTTAATTTTTGAACACAAATTTTACTTCAAAAGTAGCATATGTGGCACCAGATTGCATGGAAGGACACCTAATTTTTCAAAATTTTTCAAAGAGGAGAGGGACACTCCATTGGGCCATGGTCCCCCATCACTGATGAGGCCAATTTTTTTATTTTAGTTTTTAAAAATATGTGAAGTTTTTAACACAAATTTTTCTTCATAAGGTAGCATATGTGGCACCAGATTGCATGTAAGGACACCTAATGTTTCAAAAATTTCTAAAGGGGAGGGGGAACCCTCCGCTTAGACCCCTCTTCCAGGCCGGCGATCACACAACATAAGGCCTGCCCCTCACCCCCTTGAGAGAAATCCAGGCTACACCACTGATTATTATCCTGGCTACACTACTGATTATTATCATTATTATTGTAACGACTTGCGCCAAAATTAAAGCCAATATGGAAGGTAGTAACACGGCAAATTATTGTAATTGGCATGCGGTGTTATAACCGATGCATGCCTATGTGATACGTACATTAAGATGTCGAACGCGCGTGGAGCGCGCGGGAATTTTGGTTATATTTTTTGGGGCAAGTCGTTACACCCCCCCCCCCCCCATCAACTTGGGCTGCCTACGCCTATGACTATAACGGCAGGCCTACACTGTTATGCAGCATTAGCCCCCTACAATATAGTAATGTAATATGAAAAAAACTACTGTGGCCACTTATCCCATCTCTCCCATATGAATCTAAGTGAACAATTGGGTACAGTAGCCGAAAAAAAAAATAACATGAGAGTGGAAAATTCACTTCTAGTTTAGATTTCCATTTCCAATTTGGCCAGGAGAAAATAAATAGCCACAGTGTTAGTGATAAAGGGGATTGAATTATACGTGTGCACGTACCATAGACACTGAAGCTTACAGGTGTAACCCAGTCGACATAATGTAAACTGTAGCCTGTTCAAGAGGAGCTTACTGTATCAGGCCCTGCTATTGGATTCAATCACGCACTTGTCAATCTATCTAATCTAACGTGTTGCCCCCCTCCAAAAAAATTACAAAAATGTTTATAGTTAACAGCAATCTCACCCCCAAGGGCGTAGGAAGCGGGGGCTTAGCCCAGTAAAAAATGTGGTGGGCTGAAGTATGCTCTCCCCCCCCCCCCCAAGATCCAAGGGCAAAACCCCTTGTCTCTTCTGTAAGAAATGTCAAAAATTTGCAGTAATTTTCCTTAAAGCTTGTCCAAAATGTTGCACCAAATTGCATCTGAGGACCCTCAAATACTCAAAAATTTTCCAAAGGGGAGTTGGCACCCATCCCCTTAGACCCCTCCCCCAGGACCGCGATCCGAAAAAGGTTCAGCCCCCTCCCCGTCTCGAAAAGCTTCCTTCGCCTATGCTCACCCCTCCCACCTCATTTCTACAGACAGACAGACAGACAGACAGACCGACACACACACATAAAAGAGTCAGCATTAATCTATTTTGCTGAGCCTACCAAAGCATTATCATAGTGTTGTTTCCTCATGCATGCCATTGCTTCCTGATGCCCTTCAATACTGTATCACAGACCAAATTTAATTGGTTGTGAAGATAATGATAAGGAACTGAGAAAACGTCTTAAAACTAAGTTCATTCCATGGTACTAGTATCAGGCTCCTCCTACTCTCATACCTATACAGTACAGTAGGCCTACTGTAATAATTACAGCAGACCTACTGTAGGCTATATCAAAGAAAAATAGGCCCTAGTACATAATGAGTGCTGTTGCCTTTGGGAGAATTATGAAATGAAAAAAAATAATATGATGAAGAAAAAGGCTGGACTTGATGGACTCGACTTCAAGTCCAAGCCAAAGTCCTAGTACAGAGAGTCCGAGTCCAAGTCAAAGTCCAAGTCCAGAGAGCACGAGTCCAAGTCTTAATCCGAGTCCCAAAAAACCGGACTTAATTCCGGACTCGAGTCCTCCAGCCCTGCCAATAAACCAAACTCTGATACTTTACACATACAAGCACGCGAGTTGTTTCCCGCATTGTCAGCTGTAGCACTGAAGGATCTATATTTGTGGATAAAGCAGAAATAAACCAATTAAAAACACTAAAACAGGACATGTTTTTAATGAACGACCTGTCATTTACATTGTTACCTGTACTTTCGATACTACCTGTAATTACGGTCTTATTTATTTTTCTTTTTGTCTCAATTCAAGTGGGGAGGTGTCATCGGTCTTTCGATTTTATTTTCGTTCTTCGACTGCATTGTCTTTCATCAAAGCAAAGCTGGCACATAGTAAGTGAAATATGTGGCAATTTCTCAGTGTCGGTATCTACTTAAAATATTATGAAATTTGATTTTCCTTACGTAGGTTCAAATATTGAACGATCATAAGCTAAGAGAACGGTTACCCATGCAGTAATATTTAAGGGCATGTTTTACAGACAACCAGTGGGAACCAAGGTGGAGATTCTGACAAACGATCTCGTCAAAATAATGAGAACGTATCTCTCAGTATACCAGAGTATGAACCGAATGCAGTACAGTGGTATTGAGGTATATTCTAGGACTAAGAAACGGTTCGAAAAATTAATCGACGAATATAAAGATGGTAAAATACCTTTATTCAGACCTAAAACATGGAAACAAGAGGAAAGTTCTAATGATAAGAGTAATAAAAAGTATAGTTGGTTTCACAAAACTAAATCTGAACCAGTGCTGTTTGTCGAAGCTACCCCCAACAGAGAACTGCAAAAGAATATTTAGAGCATCATTAAAGAAACTCGGCTGAAAGTAACGTTTATGGAAAGGACTGGCACTAGATTTAAAACATTAATTCTGTAAATCCAATCCCTTTGACAAGAATACATTTATTGATGCCGCAGTTTTTAAGTTATATAATAGTAAGAAAGGATTATGTAGCGAAAGAGAAGTTGTTTACTGTATAGATTGCAAAACTTCACGGCTGCAGGAATCGAGTCCGGACTCGACCTCCAGTCCGGACTTAAGTCCGCTTTTTTTTTTGGACTCGGACTGTGACTTGGACTCGCGCTCTCTGGACTTGGACTCGGACTCGGACAGTCTGGACTCGGACTTTGGCTTAGACTAGAAGTCGAGTCCATCAAGTCCAGCCTTTTTCTTCATCCTATTATTTTTAATTTCATAATTCTCCGAAAGAAATGGTATGTGCCTGAAATAAAGCCGATAGTTTTCTTTGATGTAGTAGGTCCACTGTACTGTAGGTTATGGGTACTTGTACCATGAAAAGATGTTAGTGTTAGGAGAATCTCTCAGTTCTTTATCAGCACCTTTAAAACCACTTAATTTGGTCTGTGATACAGTATTTAGGGGTGGCATCAAGAAGAAATTGCATGCATGTGCATACCATTGTGATAATACATTGGTAGGCTTAGAAAACTGGATTGTTGCTGACTCTTTTATGTGTGTGTGTGTGTGTGTGTGTATGTGTCTTTCTTTTTGTGGAAATGAGGTGAGAGAGGTGAGGTTGCTGGTATCTGGTAGCATGTCTTCAGTGTTCTCCACGAGAGGTTTTAGAAGGCGACCCACCCTGAGTGGAATTTGCCGCCCCCTGAAATAGCGACCCCTACAATACCGCCCCCACCAAGGTCCGCCTCCGAAAAAAAGTTGACAATAGGCTACTGCTTTTTTCAATGCATGCCGATCGGTACCGTATCTTCTTAAACAAAAGAAGTCATAAATTTGTAAAATTTTACCTATGTGTGTGAGTAGGATCTGTCAAAAAGACAGCTAGTCAGCGGAGTGCCTCACATAAGCACATGACATGATTAACCATCGCCTACGCTCTTTGCATGTACGTAGCCACCCCATCTCTTGTGATCTGCGGAGAACACTGGTTTTTGTAATTTTGTTGGGGGAAGGGGTCTAGACTAGATGGATTCAATTTAGCAAAGGCGTGATTGGGTCCAATAGCAGGGACTACTACAACAAGCTGCTCTTAAACGGGCAACAATTTAGACTTATATACATTGTGTTACCTGGGTTAGGTCTATGAAGGATATCATAAGCTGCAGGGTTTATGGTACTACAGTTGTGAACATGTAATTGATCAGTTTCTTACTATAATTTCATTTAGTTTGCCATGAGGCTTTTCTAAATTGTTTCGTCAGTTTGTCGTAGCCAGAGTTGTTGACTTGCACTTGTTGACTTGGACTCGAGTCTAACTCGAGTCACTATTTTCCTAACTTGTGACTTGACTTACGATTTTCGTATTTACTTGTGACTGACTTGGACTTGCATTGATTTACTTGTGACTTGACTTGGACTTGCAACAAATGACTTGTCGCCAACGCAAGTCAGAAGCATTATTGAGATGGCCAGTTTTGGTTTTACTAACTCGCTCCCGATCCCCTTCTCGCGCTGCCGCGGCATGCCCAGACCGCAAAAGTGTACGCGACATTTACCTACACAAACCACTTTACAGTATACTCACATTGTACCATAACGTACGCAAACAAGCGCTAGCCGTTTATGCATCATCGCTACTAGTGGTAATATTTTCCTGCATGCAAGTAGTAACCCGTTTGTGGAGATAAGTGTTGGTTTCGGAAACAGAATTTAAAGTGTTGGGTGTTCGGTAAATAAGTGCCAGTGTCACGAAGGCACTTTTGTACGTCCTTGGTTTTGATGTGAGGTGAAAATGGAACCTAAAAACCAATGATGGTGTGGCTTCCTTAGTTAGGTTTAGGTGAGAGGTGTTAACATCAGTCCTCGAAATTAATTTCGGAAACGATTTTTAGATATATAATTCTCTGAGAAATTGCGCCGAATTAGGTTCCTCTAAAAGAGTTGACTATTCCTCGTTGAAGTCATGGCGATTTTTAAAGAGACGCAAATATCGTAAAGTCTCACCTTTAATAGAGCCCTTGAAACAACTTTCGGGGTGGCAAGAGTTACGTGATAAATACTGGAATGTTTCGCTTGATTTCGAGTAAGGTACAGATATCAAGGTAATTTGATCAGTCCAGTAACCGAATGGGGCATTTGGAATCCAGGCTCCTGCTCCGTGGCTTGGCCCCTTGCTCTGCGGGCATAGGGAGGCCCCTGTGCAATAGCATAGTTTCAAAGCCCCCCCCCCCAACCCCGCTTGGTTTGCCGCCTGCTTTCCAAGTCTAGTTACGAGCCTAAATGTGATTGTGCGAAACAATTGAAGATACAGATGTCAAAACAATTAACTTCTGAGTACGTTGATTCAAAAGTGAATTTCAAGGTAGGATGTATGGTGTTAATATGGTTCACAAAGATTTTTAGTTCAGATTCAGAGCCGTCAAAAAAGAGAAGAATATCATCCCTATATCTCAACCAGAGGATGATATGCTTAGAAAGGGGTACCATTTTGTTTGATGATTGCAACGTGATATCGGTGATTTCGGGTGAAGATTCCGAGCCCATTCATTGCCACGCCCACTGTTTGTAGGAAGTAGGTACAGTGTTAAAGTTTGAAGCAATTGCGCTTCAATGATCTCTAAAATTTTGGCATAGAGTAAATGTCGTTGTCGGATTTCGCGAATGCATCGGTGCATGCGTTAATCGCTTCATACTGCGGGATGTTGGTGTACATACCGACTACATTAAGTGTAACAAATAAAACATGATCGGGTAATGTGAGATTTTGACTTAGATCAAGGATGTGTTTGGTAGCCTTCACATAGGTACTGTAGGTTGTTGTTGTACGAAGCTCTAGATAGGACATGGTAAAAAATTTTTTTTATTACGTACGTACGTAATAATACTACGTACGTACGTAATATTATTACGTACGAACGTAATAATACTACGTACGTACGTAATAATTATTACATACGTACGTAATAATACTACTTACGTACGTAATAATTATTACGTACGTACGTAATAAAACAAATTTTTACCATGTCCTATCTAGAGCTTCGTATTGTTGAACCAATGGAAGGTGAAAAAATAATCTAAAAATTCTGATATTTGCTGGATATACAGGTCCTCCTCAGCCAGAGATTATGGATCTACCAAAATCACGTCAGAACGTAGTACCGTCGGGTGGTTTTTTGTGGACTTTGGGTAGAGAAGTGGTGTACTGGTTGTGTGTTACTGAAATTGAAATAGTCAAATATGTCTTTGGTAATTTCTTTCATTTGAAAGAGGTCATAGACGAGAGATTTGACCAGGGAAATGGTTTCCATGGTGATAATTGATGCATTAATTTGATGGTACTACCGTACGGTAATTGCCTAAGCGCTTCTGTTTTATAGCCACTCTTATTAGCTCAACAAGTTGAGCTATTGTCATGACAATGCGTCTGTTCGTCTGTCTGTCTGTCAACATTGGTATAAAGGCTACTGTCTGCAGGTTCTTTGACTGATCCTTGTCAAAGTTGGTGAGTTTATAATACATATCAAGGGCTTGATAATTATGGTACAAGGAAGTAGGTCAAAGGTCATATGGGGTCGTGAGAAGTCAACGAGTAAAATCACGAAAAAGCTTTCAACTCCTAGTGGTTATGTCTGAATGTTTCCAAATTAGACGCAAGTGTTCAGTCCGTGATTGATCATCAAAGTTGTACTTTTGACATAGGTCAAAGGTCATTTAGGGTCAAAGAGAGGTCAAGTAAAAGGAGGTCAAACAGTGTGATCACGCAAAAGCCTTCAACTCCTATTGGTTATTTCTGATTTCTATCAAATTCGGCATGAGTGTTCAAAAGATAATGGGTCATCAATGTTGTACTTTTAAAGTAGGTCAAAGGTCATTTGAAGGTCATGCAGGGGTCAAACAGTGAAATCACTCAAAAGCCTTCAACTCTTAGGGGTTATATCCAAATCTTATCGTAACTTGTCAGGGTGTTGAGTAAATAACAGGTCATCAAAATTGTACCTTTAAGTTGTTTAAAGGTCATCTGGGGTCAAGCAGGGGTCACACAGTGAAATCACTCAAAGGCCTTCAAATCCTAAGGGTTATATCCAAATCTTATCAAAGCTGGCCAGAGTGTTCAGTAGATGACAGGCCATCAATAATGTACATTTGCAGTAGGTCAAAGGTCATTTGGGGTCATGCAGGGGTCAAACAGTGAAATCACTCAAAAGCCTTCATCTCTTAGGGGTTATATCCAAATCACATCATAATTTGTCAGGTTGTTGAGTAGATAACAGGTCATCAAAGTTGTACCTTTAAGTTGGTTAAAGGTCATCTGAGGTCAAACTGCGGTCAAACAGAGGTCAAACAGAGGTCAAACAGTGAAATCACTCAAAAAACTTCAAATCCTAGGGGTTATGTCTGAATCTTATCAAAGTTGACCAGAGTGTTCAGTAGATGACATGTCATCAAGTTGTAGTACAGAAGTAGGTCAAAGGTCATTTGGAGTCAGGGAGAGGTCAACAGTGAAATCACTCAAAATCCGTCAACTCCTAGGGGTTATCTTTGATTCTTATCAAAGTTGGCCAGAGCGTTCAGTAAATGACAGTTCATCAAATTGTTCTTTTGAAGTAGGTCAAAGGTCATTTCATGTCAAGGAGAGGTCAAACACTGGAACTGTGCAAATGCCTTCAGCTCCTAGGGGTTGTGTCTGAATCTTATCAAAGTTGACAAGAGCATCCAGTAGATGAATTAATGGGTCATCAGAGTTGTACTTTTGAAGAAGTTCAAAGGTTGTTTGGGGTCAAAGAGAGGGCAAACAGTAGAATCAAGCAAAAGCCTTGGAATAATCATGTTTGTGTTGGAATCTTATCAAAGTTGGCCAGTGTTCAGTGGATGATGCATAGGCGTACTTTGTGTTGATGCTAAATGCCGTTTGGGGTCACAAAAGGTCAGATGGTGAAACCATGCCAGTGCCTTTCCATAAGGATTTATGTTTTGTATAATGTATATATTGCCATAGGAATCGTTTTTTGATAGACCTGAAAAATTGGGGTATAAGTAGCACTTGATTTTTGTCAGCAGAATTACCTACAGTATTGTGCCCACAAACAATTAACATTAGCTGATATGCCACTGCTGTGACCATTTACATCTGTAGCACTGAAGTTGCTAGATCATGACAAGCCATGACTCCTTGGTTTGGATCCCTATTAATGAAACTACATAACAGTAACTGTGTGACAGAAATTGTAGTTGAGCTACAGCATCATTGATGCTCTGTTTAATAATTGCGATACCTTTGCCTTTATCAAATTTGTTAATGACAATTGTTTTTTCATTACGTAGTGAATGTATAACAGAGTGTTAGAGCTTGGATATATTGAATTTCGCAAAGTGAATCGGAATTTTATACAAGCCCTTGTTGTATTGTAGAGGTAGTCTTCTAAAGCAGCACATGGCGTAACTCTCGAGCCCAATGACGTAGCCATGCAGGGGGCCCAAACTTTCCTCATAACCCCCCTAAAAATTTCAAGGTTATGTGTTAAATATCTAAATATGACTGACGGTTTAGGTCTATCATTTAAATCCCCTGCCCAGTACCCGGCGTTAACAGGTTTAATGCTATGATGGTTAATAGATTCATTGATCTAAAATTCTCACCTCAACTTTGCTTACACCTGACTTTGTAATTCAAATTGGTTCCAATTGTATAGCAAATTTACAGGTAGCTTAACCATGGTGACAGACGCCAAACACTCAGAGTTTTGCCATTGGATGTGATTGGGTATCGCCTCTGGACATTTCTAGGCTTATGGCGCTTACAGAGGTCACGTGTGAGCCACAACTGGAAAAAAAGGCCGTGGCCGGCCCGACTTAAACCAATTGGTTAGAAACTGAGCCGTAAAACCTCATCTAACTCTAACTCTAACACATGGTAGTCAATGTAATTTCCTGCTAATTTGAATGTTCCCTTGCATCTATGACTACACTTGTGATGATGTCACCGCATGGTCCTTAATACCGAAAAACCCACCAGCTTCCAGAATCTATGGCCCAAACGTAGGGCGTCATTGTTGGGGCTGGTTCAGAATATGGCCGACAATGACATGGCCCAGTGTCCCCCGCTCACAGCCTGGGGGCCTGACGGGTAACATATCTCATTGATTTCGGTTATCCCTTTGCGAATTTCATGGAAAAGAGCAGAGTTACCGACAAAGCCTAGTCCTTTTGAGGGCGTCCTCGCGTGTCAGGTTTTCTTTCTTTCTCTCTCTTTTTTTCCCGTGTTATATAAGAAGCTACAAACAGAAATACCATAACACACAGCTGAGCCCATGTGGGCTCCGCTTATGAAGTCCGCCATGTCAACATTGCCGGACACTGCTAACGTTCCGATGATCGATGCACTGTTCCTCCCAATAGAAAAACATACGGAGTTCTCCCACACGTTACCTATCGGGTGATGTATATATGCTTCAAAATTATGACTTTGATACCGTTAATGGTGAGAGAGCCAGGAGCTTCTCCTCTGACCCCTATGGATCGAGCTCCGTTCCTGGACCCAAGCGGTAAGGGGTACGCCCCCTCCGCGAAGGAAAATAGAAAAACAATTAGAAAATAGAAAAGGGGGACAGAGGGCCCAAATGAAAAATGTAAAACGTCAAAAATTGGGGAGTTGATATAGGGTTTAAGGTGAGGTGCCATGCATAAAATTTGCTTTTCACTCTTCGGCGCCAACCCTAAAAACTTATTGTACACCCCCAGTGTAAAAAGTCTGGACATGTCACTGCCCTCGGCTTCCAGGTTAAGGGTAGACGGAACTTATGGTAAAGTCGGGAAGACATATCATGCATAAAATATTTTACTCTGATGGATGCAGTTTAGCTGTCTAATAGCTTGGAGCAGAGAGTACCTTTTAGGGGCAGATGGTGATGGTATAAATCCTGACCCTTTACCCAGTAATATTATTTCCGGGTCCGACAGGGTATGTGTCGATATAGGTTCCTCATATATAAAAGCAATAGCATACCATGCTATTCCTTGTTACCACGCAAGGTCACGTTTCAAATACTTAACCAAGACATGATTTTTAGACTTCCTGATAGCATATCCCTATTTTGAAATATCCCACCCATATTTGGTACCTAACTCTACAATTTTCACCATTTTACCCATGTATCGAAACTTTTCATGCAAACACGTCACTGAGTTTTTGGAGAGTCGGCCAATTTCTTCTATTATTTATGGTGACTGGTGACTTGACTTGTGGTCAAGTCCAAATGACTTGACTTGCTACTGCTTGACTTGTGACTTGACTTGCCTTGGAGCTGAGGCAAATGACTTGTGACTTACTTGAACTTGCCAACATTGACTTGTAACTTACTTGGACTTGCAAAAATTGACTTGTCACCATCTCTGGTCGTAGCATATTGAGTTTAGTGCTAGCTTTCAAAGCCAAGTACCGGAAATACTGTACTTAACTTGCTTTCACAATTTTGGACTTGGACTTGGTCTCGAGAACACTGGACTCGGACTTGACTTGGACTCGAGCCCTCGGACTTGGACTTGGACTCGGACTTGACCTCATGGACTCAGACTCGGACTTGGACTAGAGCTTGGTGGACTTGACTACAGCCCTGCAAACTTATAAGGGAGAGTTTCTGTACATAGCGAAACATCCAGAAATCTAGGAGAAAGATGTGATGAACACTTTGCCAATAAGGATGACAAAAATTCGATGTTCTAAAGCCGGATACCACAATACTTAAGAATTTAATTTCACTGTAAGCATCCTCAATACCACCCTATGCGCAGGCAAGTATCACAGGCCGTGTCTTTTGCCGAATTCAGTCCGAGGCTAAAAAGGAAAGAAGAGCCGTGGTCCACTGGTAGGCTTATCAGTAGAACACCTCAACCAGTCAACCGTCGTATTGGTCCGTCTGTCAGCTTTGTTCTCATTACAACTTAACGTATTCTGGGGCTGGATTCAAAAAGAATATGGTACTTAAACGCACAGAAACTTTCGTAAGTCAGACTTACGAAGCGTATGTTTGCTTATAGATCAGTAGATGGTATTTACGAAAAGAAAAGTTCTTAAATATTTTGGGTACTTTTACGCAAGCTTCAGAGTTGTGGTAAGTACCAAAAGCCATAATACGGTAGCACATACAGAGACTCGCTGTACCAAATAGTTGTGTACGGCGACGAACGGCGCGTGTAACCTTGTTAACACGATATCTCAAGACAGGAAGCATGGGTACATTTCATACTTAATATTGGCATAGCCGGATTTACCCAGTAATCGAGGTAACCTATAGGTTACGGGCCCCCGATATTTTGGCTTTCAGGGGGCCCCCGGAAATTTTCATAAACGAGTCACCTTTTTAACGTAGCTTTTAAATCTGCTTCTGAGTTGAAACAAAAAGGTTCGTTTCTTCTCTTTCATATACGCTGTATTATTGACATTTTTAATTTCTTTAACAGGATTTCAGAATCGCCCAAGTTATTTTTGTGGCTGTATTAACAAAATACTAAAAAGGTGATCATTATCTACTCTTAAACTAGGGGGAGGTTTATTTCTGACAATGAAGGATATAGTTTCGCCCAAAATATTCCAAGCGCTTCGCGATAATTATAGTGATAATTAGGGTGGCCCTTCTGTTAGGACAGTGCTTCTTAGTCAGGCCACAGAAACCTTGAGTCACTGACTGAGGAGGAATGTGGATTGGTGTGATTGTGTAAGGAGTCCTGAATTCCGATCGGTGAATTGCCTTGACTTTTTTGTTTTGTTCAAATTGACCTGCACATGATCTTCAGGTTAATTGCTAGTCACTTGACAGTTTAAAATAATTAGCAGTACCATGAATAGATGCAATGCATTTTGCGTACCTTAATTTCCATAAGCAAGGAATTCACGACTGACAGTCTTTAATTTCAGGAGAGGACCCGCAGTCATAGTTATATTCATGGCCGCACGCAGTGGGGCAGTGTCAGTGCCCCTCCCTCGAAATGTTTGAAGCCATTTTTTATCGAATCGATCTGTGTTAATTTCCGAGATTCCAAAATAATCTTTGGAGGTTATTTGTAAGTCACGGGAAGTTCCATTTCTGACCGTGGGACAGACACGTAGCGTAGGGGCAGGGCAACTGTCCTGTCCTTGAGGGTATTTTGTCTTATTTTTCTGTCACCTTTTGTCGCTATAAATTTCTTAAAATGCAATTCAGTTTCCGCGCGATTCTTACGGTTCCATCCTGAGTACTCCCTTGTAACTTTCTGTGGGACTTGGCCCCGTAAAATCTCGCAATAATCCAAACTCCCCTACTTCCTCATGCTCTCCCGCATGCATCATCAATCCCTGCCAGCTGCTAATCATAAGGAGTGAAGATACATTTGCATCAGACAGAGTTTCATTTCAACATTTTCCTGGGAAGACCTGCGTCCAGACTCTTTCGGACACTTCTTGCCTTCTGTCTTCACTCTCACGAAGTGAGCCATTAACCACATTGCAGCAACATTTTGTTCAAAATCGTTAATGTGCACCGAACAATTTCATAACCATTAAGTGAATTGAATTTTCGCATACATTCAAGTCAACTAGTATG
The DNA here is from genome assembly GCA_029531755.1 of Holothuria leucospilota. Lineage (NCBI taxonomy): Eukaryota > Metazoa > Echinodermata > Holothuroidea > Aspidochirotida > Holothuriidae > Holothuria > Holothuria leucospilota. Next base: position 21,419,719 of record CM055981.1, on the reverse strand, counting down.
AGAAAGAGAACGATTGAAAACACCACATTTTCAGATTTCCTAAATATATTCAGGGAAAGAATGAGGAAAGGTTTTTAACTAAGTAAAGGAAATTAAATTAAAAAGAAAAAGTTGAGAAGCACCACCAGTTGTCGCAATGCCGTCGATGCATTAGGTATCTAATGCTATAAAGTTCCCCTAAATACCATTATTGTCTCTTCTGGCCAAATCTCTTACCAATGAGACAGAATCATAAATGTATTTTGTTTATTTTGAATAGCTACACATTTCAATTTAAACTTTTTTGTATTGACATGACTACAGGTAATGGTCCTGCACCGAAAGGTCAAATTCTCGGTATCGATTTTCTTGATACATATCATATGCTTCCGTACATCAGAATGTCCAAGCGCATTTCTGTATGTGGATATTGATGAAACGATTATTGTACTACCTGCAGATAGGCCTTCTTGATGCAATTAAAATGAATTTGGACTTTCAAAACTATCTTTCATGGATTTCTATGCCAATGTCATGTGCATATATTACCTTTGATTTCCTATTTAACACATAACAAAAATAAAACAGCGGATGTTATATGTCAAGTTCTGTCTCCCCTACACAAATTGCTTAACGGAATAAAATGTGTCTGCAGGGTTGTCTCTCTTTAGGGAGATTAAAATTTTCTTAATCATGAAAGGTAGAATAGTCTCATGCAAATTGACAGGCCTGGGAGTGGCATTTCTGGTAATTTACCGGCATCGGCACTTTGTCCAAAAATCCCTAAGCAGGCTAGACGCTAATCAACCGAAGGTGGTGGCGATTCACTTAGATAGTTTCACGTATTAGTCCCACCCACAAATAATATCACTAAAAATTATACTCATAGGGGCGCCTCATATGATAGGTTACGGGCCCCCCTGAAGGTAAATCCGGCTATGAGTATTGGATGTCCCATGGAAAGAGAGAGAACCTTATTGTTGGTCGAGGTCAAAGGTCATCCGAGGTCACAGAGGTCAAACTCTAAAAACCTTGTTAACACGATAGCTCAAGTTAGAAAGCATGTCCCCATTTCATACTCAGTATGTGGATGCCTCGTCGTAAGAGAAAGAGACCTATTGTTTTGGAGGAGGTCAAAGGTAATCTGGGGCCACCGAGATCAATCTCTGAAAGACCTTATTAACACGATATCTCGAGATAGGATGCTTGAAAATATATTTCATCTTAGTAAGTGGATTTCCCATGGTAAGTAAAAGAATGCGTTTGTTTTTGGTGGAGGTCAAAGACCATGTGATTTCAATGGGGTCAAACTCTGAAAACATTGTTAAAACGATGTCTCAAGGTAGGAAACTTGGACAGATTTCATTCTTAGTATGTGGATTACTAACGTGAAGAGAAAGAACTCAATCATTTTGGTGGAGGTCAAAGGTCATCTGGGGTCATCGGAGGTCAAACTCTGAAAACTTTACCATCTTAAAATTTTTTTGAAATTCGTCGTCGATGGTAATGGAATACACATGTTTCTTGCCTACCCAATTGAGAAATCTGCATATGCAATCGAAAACCTCAGTGATGTTTGTTTCTGCGCGCTTTGCATGCTACCTTTACAAATAAGCGTTTCGCAGCATAAACAATCTCTGATGGACAAATGGGAGGAATAATCATATAAGTTCTTTCTGTACTGCACCTAACGTGGAGTTTTTGCTTCGAAAACGGTTGCAACCCCTCCTGCAATCCACTCAGTCTTACTAACTACCACCCCCACATAAACTCGACTGACCCTTATTCTGAGGTGTTATTAAAAATTAAACAAATCTTTGTGGCTAGTTTATTGCCAATGCCATGTTTAGATGGTTGATAGTTTCATTCTAAAAATCACACTTGATCTGGAGATACCTCAGAGTGCACGGCTGTTCAATCGGGACGTTACCTGGCAGGAGGTGCCTGCGTTCCAGAAGCACCTTTGAGAATTGTAAATGAAGGTTTCCGGTCATATCGTCAGCCATGAGCATTTCAGATTACAATTGCATGGATTCCGCAGGATTTTTTTCTGGAGATGGTCCAGAAGATCGAGCCGTGCTTGAAATTTGACATAAATTCTTGGGGAGGACACCTTGACACCCGCTTCTCCGTGGCTTTGCGCCTTCGGTGACAGTTTGCGTCCCCCACTCTTTACGAGAATTCAGCCTCTGTTAAGAGTCGTTGTCAATGGCATTTCTTCCTCCTACAATCATGTTTCTCTAAATGAGCTACCCAAAATAATGTCATTTCATTTGAGAAAGCATACCTAACCCTCAAAACAGAAATAAAAAGGTGTCTTGAAAAATTTTGAAATAAATAAAACCATTTTGCCTTTAAACGAGAAGTTTTCTTCAGAACTTTTCAAAGGAAAGGGGATCCTTCCCCTAACACTTACCCCTCCCCCAAAACAGCATTTAAGTCCGAAGCCAATAGTGTGATAGTATCAAAATCTCACTCCGAACGCTCACTCGACGTTGGCAGCCCTGGAATTAAACTACATCATCATACACACCTACAATGGACCTTACCTTGACTTTATGTTGGAGCTTAGTAACAACAGCAACCACGAACTTTCACACCGCCAGACAATTTCATCATAGCCTATTCTATTTATTAAATGCATTAAGTATTTCCTTCGATTTCTGTAGAAACATTAATTTTCTTTAATATGTCCTATAAACTTTGCTTTCAGCAGTCTGCGAGATAATTTTTACCACAAGGCACCTTCTCACCAAGTTTGACGAAAATCGGCCCAGTTATTTAGGTACAGAATTTGGAGGAAAATCACGGTTTAAAATTTATATTTTACCTTGTGACTTTTGACCTCAGCTTCTATGGAAAACGCATGACAAAGTATCTGAAGCAAAATTGGACACACACATACATATACAAATACCTTCATCTACGCCCGCGCCCCTACACTAACATACGGACGCATTTTGGACCCCTTATAGTAATGGACCCTGTCACCATGGGCTATCTCAACCTAGGATAGTCCCCAGTAGCTATTAATTCAGAAAATTAACCACCACCACGCATGGGCGTCAATTTTTACTCTAGTGTGGGGAGGGGGGCATGGGCACTTCGGTCAAAAATTTACTGTGTAAAAATCTTAAGTCAATGGGTGCATTTCCAAAATGTGGGGGGTGTGTCTCCCTGTTCCCCCCCCCCCAGGACTGACGCCCATGTCAGTCATGCCAGTACGATAACTGTTGCTAAATCAACTAACACTGCGGTATATGCCCCAGGCGGCAAAGGAACCACAATAACATATGGAGCAACGAAAAAACAAATAATAGCAATAATATGTATGTTTGGACTTGGTCATCTTAAAAGTAGCATTTATAAATCATTATAGCAACGTCAAGTTGCGAGGAATTTTGCTCAAGCTGCAGTTGATAGGAACATTGAAAATATACGAGATATTTATCAAGATTTGTAGCTTAATCACTTCTATACGCCCTACCACTTTCCTTAATTACATTCCCTTTTCCTTGGTTATTTGATTCTGCTCGAAATGTAGAACAAAAAAGCGGAATGTCGCTGTGCACGTAGAAATTAATTCTGTGAAAAAGCAATGATTGATAGCATACAATAAAATGAGCACAAGCCGACTCCTCGGCTCCCTGTTCGCCGTTATCAGCGATTAAAAGTCTCCATACGAGTTTCCTGAAAAATTTCAGTAGCAAAGAGTAGGCGGTGCTTCAAGTCCTTCAGACAAAATATAACCAGGAGAACGCTTTTTAGCGGAAAAGAGCTAGTTAAAAGGGTATAAAACAAAAACAGTTAAAAATAGTAACAGTAATTCAAACAACTGTAGAATATGCAATTTGTTTCCTCCGGCAGTCATTGGCACTTATGAATATTCATTAATCAGCTGCTTTCGATCGACATCACATCATGTCAATGACTGTCCAGCACGATGCAGCACAGCCAGTGTACATCTACTGCATACAAACTCGCTTACCGTATTTTCATTGTGCACTAATCGACGACGAACGTTAGGTTACGATGTGCTTGATGCACGAAAAATGTATCTACAGGGCCGTAAAACACACAAGCAACAGCACTCAACCTGCGCGACATTAGCGACTTTTCGATTTCAGGACGGTAGAGCTACAGGACGGAGCGTTAAACGCACACGCGCCCGGCGTTCTGTCCTGACATTTAAGGCATTTCGATTTTAAAGACAACGGTGCAGTCCAATGACAAAGCAATGACGCGCTCATTTATTAACTAAGTTGCAATGCTTTGTTAGCATCCACACTCATTGCTAAGTTGTAACAATGACGAACCTACACAGGATTAGAGACGCCGTCGTTACTGGGTATTTTACAAAATTGTGAAAGTTTCTACCTCAAGATAGCTTTCCTTAGCTTAGCACGGACTCGTTCGTACAATTGCTTAGCAGATATGCACTGCTGTTGTTCGTCATGTTCATTTTTGTCAGCAGCTTGCATGCCATATGAACAAATGATGTACGTTTGCATACAGCTAACTTCAAATTTAACGTCACAGAATCACGTACGTTATATTGACGAGGGAAATTACCATGACAACCCCTATACCGTCCTGTTTCTAACAGAACGTTAAATCGGTCGACGACCGTCCTGAAAATCAACAGGACGGAGCGATGCTCGCTTCTACTCATGCGCAGTCAAGTTTTTTGCTGCGCGTTCCGTCCTCTTTGTCTACCGTCCTGAAATCGAAAAGTCGCTATTGGCGGTCGGACTGCGGCTGTGGATGTTGCTCATATACCTGTATTTTGCCTCGCTGTGCCAGGCAACGTTTTCTTATTCCGCTCAGGAATTCAATTGGTTTTCCTCCTTTTCGATGTTAGTTGTGCAGCAATTTTGTTGGCGTGGGAAATGTTTCTAACTACAATTCAGTTCTAAACCTACACTAACCTGAGTATAGTCCTAGGCTGTTTGTGTTGTCCATCCGTCGAATATACAAGCAAATGCCCTGCACCATTTACGAGCGTACATTTCACTACAATTAAGCATGTAGGCATGGCACCTATAGCTTTTTATTCATGAATAATCATAAACAAACAGAATTTCATATAGGCTCATAACGAGGAAAGAACTCGAATTTCAATTGGCAATCCGAATTCAACATCTGCATTTCGGACAAAGATTACTCCCGACAGAAGATAAGACTGTTCTTCTTAGTATGTTAGAACCTCTTAAACTGTGACCACCTTCATAGGGCCCTATATCTGGCTCTCGTGCTATCACGATATTTGGCGGTTTAAGTATTTCTTTCTACAAACTCGTATTGGGACTTTAAAATAGTTAGTAATGTGTAAGTAACGCGGCTGAAAACAGTATCGCAAGTCGTTACTGACACGCTCTCAGTCAGCGTCAAAAATCCCTCGTCATTTCTCTCGATTTCCTGTTTTGTTCATGATGTTCATTGACGCTCATTATAAATGCGATCGTTATTGGTAAGTGCGTGCCAATGTGCCGAGTTGGTTCCACGTCCGTTCTCCTTGACCAGTACACACAGCTATACGTTTATGTCTAAACAGAGCAAACAAAACATAATTATTTTATCTTTGTTACCATCCTGTAAAACAATGATTGATAGGAAATAAACCATTTAGTTGCAGCTTTTATAGCTGCAGGTACGGTACTGAACGTTTCTGGCCAAAATCTTATACAATAGGATGCAAGTCTTGCAAAGTATGTTACTTTCCACCAACATCCATGCCTATCCACCCTTGCCCACTACCCACACGTATATCATTCACTTATGCCCGTAAACCTCACTGCAACCACTATCAACCCTAAGATACCCAACTCCAACCCCTCCACACCCTAATATCCCCACCCCAAAACCGACCCATGACCTTATGATACCCCACTTTCAAAGAATCTCCGGCATCTCTCGGCTACCGTTCTTCATAAATTGGTAAACTAAAATGTTTGCGTGTTATTCTACGTCTATGTAACAACTTTTATAGTAAGAAAACCTGGTTGGTTGTGAATGGATGTATGATCCATCCCCCTCCCCTGGTGTGACATTTACGTTGGCAGTGACAGCTCTTGTGGTCATGTTGATTGAAACACACCGAATGAAAAATGTGAAATTAAATAACTTTCATCCAAATGCAGTTGATGGCTTTCGATAACTTTACACCCACGTCTAAAATGATTTCGAACTTCAAAGACAAGCCTCTGAGGGGAATAAGTCGGTCGCTGCCCTAGTCAGAAAATATGATTGCATTTAAAACAGAGCTGAGAGGATCTTTCACGTTTCCTCCGCAGGTTCCAACGAATTCGTGAAAGAGATTTTAGAGATTCCTATCGAACGACATCGTGTCCCATCTTCAAGTGACGCATCGTCCATTCTGAATGCTTGGTGGAACCTCCTAACTGCGACATTGTTCTTTTCATGTGGTTTATGAAAGATGAACAAACTCGAAAAATTGGAGCAAACATGCACACATAGTGACGAAAAACCCGGAAAAGGTTTACTGTCTTAAAAGTGTGCAAATTAATCAAGAAGTCATACAGAGTTTCTCAAATTGGCCCCCGAAATGATGGGCTGAGTGAAAATTAAAGCTTAATTACCCAAAAGTCCCCCATTTTCACATAAAAACAAATTACGGAATATTTTATCCTGAAGGGAAAAGTCGATTTTCAAAAGGTTAACAAATTCAACGTACACTGCAGCTGGGAAGTGTACCCATTCTAGATTGCCATATATATCAACCTAAAAAGGGAATGGCAGCATCTTGAAAAGAGACACATCAATAGGAGATGCTTTACACTTACACTTAAGTGGGTAAGCATGTATCCATACCATGTTAAAAGCTAGCTTGCTAAATCCGTGAAGGAAACAATGAACTAGAATATAATGTTAGCCTCAAGTCTGTGGGCAACGCGGACGGAACTATATGCACAATTCGGAGACGCGCTCTAATTGAGAATGCCGTACAGTATCGCATCAAATCACTAACTCCCTCAGTCATTAGTCAACACTCAAAAGCAAACATTTTTTAACATCAAACAAGGAAGTGGTAGCGGCTCGATATACAACGGTACTCCCAAAAAGGGTTAACATCTGATCCATGACGCCATTACCCAAGATAAGAAATGTGCAGCTGGCAAGTTATTGTCTCCTCCCATAATTTCTTACTTCCCTTCCCCCATTTTTAAAACCCTTTGTTGCCCCTGACCAGTGGCGCCGGCACGAGGGGAGGCATGGGGGCGCGTGCCCCACCCCCATGAAAATTTTTTGAAAATTTTAAAATGATCCCAAAAGGCGATTAAGCTATAGATTTCTGTAGGGGGTGGGGTGAGGTGTGCTTCAACCGAGTGATAGATCTATTTAATCATTTTCTATGATAAATGTTTCTCAAACTATCAGAATTTTCGCAAATCCTTCGCAAACTATCAAAAATTTCGCGCGCTCCGCGCGCTTCAATCCTTTCCACTGTGTTCTTATTATCAATATATCTTCTGATAGCAACTCCCGGAGAAGCACAGCAGCAAAAGTTGAAAGCTGTTCACGAATTAACAGGTAAAAGACTGGCTTTTTAATTGGCATGTAGGTTTGTTGGGCAAGTGAAAGTGTCTCGATGCAGATTCTGAATGCAGGTTTAATCATGGAAATCTCACTTAATGAAAAATTTCGCGCGCTTTGCGCGCATGCTTTACGTTTTGCACTCCATCTCATGACCATTATTAACATAATAACACGTGGAACTATAAACACAACATCTGTAGGGGCCTTGCATCAATATGCGATTTTTCAATCTAAGTTGTTGTAGCATGATTTGGAAAGTTGAAATTACGTATTTGCCGTTATATATTTTCTAAAAACCTTTACCGAGCGCTCTGCGCGCAGCCATTATCGGTATAGATGGCAGACACGTAGCCAAGGGGGTGAAGGGGGCAGCCGCCCCCTTGAGCATATTTTTGGTATTTTTTTAATTTTTTTTACAATATTGCTAGTGTTCCCCCTATTTATATGCGGTAAAATAGGCTTGGGAAGTGCCATTTCCAGCGATCTGGGAGGCACTTTGGGCCAAAATTTTCTTGCGCTTTGCGCCAACCCATGGTGGCGCAAAGCCCCCTTGACAAATTCCTGGCTACGCCCTTGATAGATGGTGATTTTTAATGCACTTACGATAAACAAGCATTCTGAAAACGCCTTTGTTAGTCCTTCACCCCTTTTGCTTTACCTATCAGGGAGGTCTAATATCACCTTCCTGCACCAATAGTCTCCCTCCCGCCCGTTCCCCATTGCTGGAAGCTGTTCATCTGGATTTTCGTTCAGAATTAGTAAAAATACGATAGTTATAAAGTGCTCTACTCTATGTTATCATTTGGATGTCAAGTAATAAGCATTATGTCATTGCTCCATTTTATGTACTTTATTCAGAGCTTCCGGAGGGCCCTATAAAGGTATCTGCCAGCCTTAGATGCCTTTTTATAATGCACAATGAAGGGGAGGAAAAATTTCGTTATAGTCCAACAATGTTTCTGTGGACTCCACGCACGTACTTTTGGGTAAAAACTTTGGAGGTTTGTTTACAACGTATTCTTCTCGTAGACACCATGCTCTCCTTTTTCACCTAACCAAAATTTAGAATTCACTAGATTATGAACATTTCCAGCTATATATGATCAGCTTCAAAAATATTCCAAAAGATGGCACCATTTTGCATCTAAGAAACCTTAAATAAGCCAAAATTTCTCAAAGGGGAGGGGGACACCCCCTCCCCTTAAACCTCTCCCCCAGGACGGCACCTTTCTATAGTGACAAAGGAAAGATCCTCACTGTTGTATTCAAAACGCAGGGGGCATAAAAAAGGGAATATTTAAGCATCGCCGCTCAGTTAGAAAAACATCCAGCCAGTCGGAAAAATTAGAATTCACTAAACTATGGACATTTTCCAGCCATACAGGTATGTGATCAGCTCCAAAAATATCATAAAGATAGCACCATTTTGCATCTAAGCAAGTTTAAATAAACAATAATTTCTCAAAGGGGAGGGGGACACCCCCTAGGACGGTACCTTAGTGCAGTGACACCTGACAAAGGAAGGATCCCCACTGTGTATACGAAAGCAGGGAGCACACCAAGAAAACGCATTTTGCGCAGACTTGGGAGGTTAACTGAAGTGCCATTACGACATCATCTGTTGTGCCCCCCCCCCCCAATCACCAAAGCCTGGCGGCGCCACTGCCCCTGACAATATCCAATGATTTGACATGTCGTGTTTCTGTCAATGTTCCCAACGGCTTCAACCATCGATAAGGCTTCGTTTCATTTTGAAAACGTTTAAGAAATCATTTTTAATCCGATATCGCAAATGAAAAAATTTTATGAAACCATATGATAAATCAGGTAGACTTAGTTACCGTAAATGTTTAAAAACCACTGAGAGTCTTAAGAAAATAGCAGTAACTTCGGGTTACATTTTGCGAAAACTCTCGCTGCTACTTCTAACTAATTTTTGGACACCTCTTATTCAGTTATAAAGCCTTGTTTCTGTGCCGATCTGTGTCATGTCTACGCCCTTTGTGAGTCGTTTCTTATTCCCCTCTAGTTATTTCTACGTTTGTCACGGATGGAATGTCTCAGGGTTAATTTGTTTATAGGGAATATATCCTACGTTACTTGAGCCAGAGCTAAATGCTAAACATGACTTGTAAGCAATCCTACTATCATGTGGACCCCCTATATACATAGTTCTTTATCCACTTAAAGCTTACAGTAGATACCTTTCCACATACACCAAGCCCTTAGCCATAAAAATGTTTACTTTGCATTCTGGTCCAATAAAATTTTCTAACATTTAGTCTCACGGGAAATTTGTGACTATTTATTAGCAAGTTTGTGGCTCAGTAGCTGTGATGCACGAGTTATGGTTGATATATTAGGCAAGCATTGTGTCACTCCTGTGCAAATAAAGATAAAACTTATAGAAGACAAGATATACACGGCTTTGCACACAAGGTTATTTTCAGTAAATCGCCATTTTGAGGGATGTATCAATGAAATGATAAATAAAATAATTATGTAAATGTTGTTCTTGCTTCTGGCGTGCTTTCAGTTTCATCCGGTTCATTCGTTTTTAATCTGTATCAGAGCGGACATTTCTTTTCTGTTAGTTCCAACGATAATGTCACATATTCATAGCAATCAAGGTGCAGCCAATGCAGTTCCAAATCTCATTTCTTTTGTCACGAGTTGGCACATTAAAGCTGCGATGTGGACATGACCTTTCACTCAATTCAAGTAATAGACTTTTTGTAAAATCTAGACCCAATTGATCTATGACCTTTATTATATTTCGAACCTACTTTAAGCAACCTAGTTCGTCCCATCTTAAAATTAATTAAATCAATATCTGTATACTGTGTTATTTAATGACTTTTCATCATAAGGTGTCAAACTTAAGACCTGTGATGCACGAGTTATGGTTGATATATTAGGCAAGCATTGTGTCACTCCTGTGCAAATAAAGATGAAACTTATAGAAGACAACACACACGGCTTTGCACCCACGGAGTGTGATGCACAGTTGACTGCCTTAAACTGTTGATGTCTTGACTTCATCACACATTTTGCCCACTCTGACCACACACTCTAGCTCCGTAGACTTCTTCACATCTCTGATGCCTGTTAAGTAAAGTACCATATGTTATCTCCTCATACAATACATGCATAGGGAGATAAGTAAAAGTCTTATACTAACCGGCCGAACTACAGCCACTTTTTCACTTTTATGGCATTTAGGCTTGAATCTTTCTATGTATACGATGTTACTGAACCAAAGCACCATATCGCTATCATTTTCAAAACTTCTAAAAACCTTTTGTTATAGGCCTAATTAAAGTTGTATTGATTTTGGTAATTTTACGTGACTAAGGACTCTTTAACCCGTAAATTACCGTACGTTACTTAAAATGTAGATTTCACATCAGAGTAACGTTTTTTTCGAGGTAGGTTCTGCAAAGTGAAATGATTTTACAAACGGAAGTCCCTTGAGATTTTGCACATCCGTTCGTTACAGTACAGTTTCTGTTTGACTACAATGTACCTATCCATGTCATTATACATCAACCACAGGTAGAGTACGATAATTATTCATGTACGTGCCTACTAACTTACGAAGCATCCATGAAGTGATATAATGTAATGTTATGAATGTGTTTGAAAGTGTTGTTACTTTCACATTCTATGTAGCGCATAGAGTTAACATTCACATTAAAATGTGGCTCAAGCTACATCAAAACGAAAGCTCGGGGCACAGTTGTTTTGTGGGTGCTGGGCGGTTGACAAAGCTTTCCTTCCTCTTAAATCGAAAAAATAATAAACCAAAAATCATGTTTGGTGTTTAGATTGTCAATTATTCTCATGCACATGACGGTTTCGAAAATGATGGTTCAAGTTTGTATCAAAGTGCACGTTAACCTGAACAAAATGAACGTGTCGTGTGTGTATGATGGCAAGTGAACAATACAAGTATTTTCCCAGTAGTCATGCGTGAAAGAACTTTCTTCTCAAAATGTAGTTATATTGTTCCTCCTATCCCTTGCGCTCGGACCCGAGTTTACTTTGTATCCCTGTGACTTTCTTAATAAATGTGAATCTTCAGAGAAGGATTATTTTAGGGGTGGATCTGTATTTATGTCGCTTTTAAGAAGGCAATAACCATCCACTCGTAAAATAATATATACAACGAGAAGACTAGAAGCGACGTTTGTGCGACAGGAGAGTCAATTTATGCTGAAAGTTTCTTCTTCAGAAAAACATCGATGTCTTCATAAGTATTTTTCATGGAACAGAGTCTAAGGCCATGTAGTGGTAGGGCAGCGATTATAAATAAATCACAAACATGGATCTGAGCAATTCTTTCGTATTTTACAACCGGACAATGCTTTAGTTCCAGATCCGGTTTCCGAAATAACAAAGTGACCTTTTTTGTTCCGGGGATGATTCTAGCGTCACGCTGTGCATTTCATCTCTGTTTTACTAGTTTTAGTTGCTTGAGTATTGCAAAGGTAACCCAAGTCACTGTTATTGAGGCCGTGTCAAATAGCTGGTAGAGAGGGCCATCTTTGTTCGACGTGTTCAGAAGGCATTGTTAAGGCTTCTAGTAGGCAAAGTTAATGACGGTGAAGTTAGTAATGAGGATGCGTCGCGCCACCGAGATGGTGTGGGAGGGGTGTTTCCAGTGATGTCGTAGGGTTTAGGGGTTAGCCTTGCTCCTTGTCACCTCAGCTGAGGGGCACCAAGAGTCCATTGAAACTCTTAGGCATTTACAATTTCTTTTCAAAATTTCCTTGCAAAAGTGAGCCATTTTGAAGTAACTGGGGCATGAAATAACAGAGGACATTCGTGCTTAAGAGCCTTGCGAGCAGTGAATTCACGATAGTTTATTTACAATGTGCATTTCCTTGTCAGACCTTATTTGGAGAAGCAAGGTCTGGTCGTCAAGTTTCTTTATCAATGATGAATAGCGTCTGATGGTTAGACCCACAGGGTGGGAAGTTTTTTAAATCCTCCGTTCCAACACTAAATAGTTTTGGGCCAAATTTGGCAAAGAATAATAAAAAATAGGCCTATTTTCTTCTAGAGACTTACAACTAGTGAAATGTACTAGTTTAATATTGCTCTAAAAATTTAGGGGCGTCGAATGCCTTCTTCTTCATCTCCTACTTTGATCCGCCATTGCGTTGGGGTAGGCATGTATGACTAACTCCCCAAATCTTATACTTCCTGGACGGCAAACTAATCAAAATCTTTTCCTTTTTTCTTAAAGACTCTACGTAGTGGTAGGTACGTGGAATACCCATGATCTGCCCCTCTGACTAAACGAAGTTTTGAGGTATAATGGACCTCGAACAACATGGAAACCTTTACTCGACTCAAAACTGTTTCACAGCACCTGGCCTTTTCAAAGCTCTTTCCTGAACTATATCATTTAGTCCTCAGGTATATACAATGTGAATTTCCCAGGGTGTGGAAGGGGAACACAGGCAGTGACAGGTAATAAGTGCAGTGTTGGCATTTTTGTCCCATTAAAAATGTCCTTTTTTGCTCATACTGCAAACTTAATATTTTTGTTCAAGAATAAGTGAGACCGTGATTTTTTTCTTGCATCAAATGTCTATAATTTTCAATATTATTCAGGAACTTCCGAGGTTTCGTCTAGAACCCGCTTGTTGTATAGACCCATAGAAGACAATGCACCTGGTATAGCAAATAGAATCTCCCTCAATGGACTAAAATTGGTGAACTACAAATCTAAGAACTGGGGGAGGGAGTAAGTTGAGAAAAAATCATTCAGAGCATGGGCGGCTCTAAGAAATTTTGTTTTTTTTTGGGGGGGGGGGGCAAACTCAAGTCCATATTCCGGGAGGTTCGGAAGACTCCCGCCTCCCGGCAATATTACTGATCAGCTCCGGATAGTACAATAGGAGTATGGTTATTATTATGTATTACAGCGATGCCTCATGTAGTTTTCAAGAGCTCTTCAAAAACCGTTTCAGGCAGTCAGTCATGAGCTGACTACTTTAAAATATAAAAATGCAACCATATCAGCCGATCGCTACTCCATGAGGGGGGAGGGGGTGGGGGAGAGTAAGAGGCGGGTGAAATGAGCAAAGCGGCTTAATCCATTTGTATAAAATGATCCCCATCTTTGAATATTTTGATGTTTCTTTCATTGTGTCACAATATGTTTCAGCTTTGCCAAGAAGCCATAAAATGTTGGTTTTCTGGATTGTTTTCTTAAACTAACGAAAATTTCGAGCACTGAAGACACTTGAAAATGATGAAATGATAGCACTACTCTGGATCTCAGAAACCGTTCCGAAACGAAATTTTTTAAAGGAGAGGGAATTCCCCTAACTCAGAACGACGTCTCACCCTTTATACAAATAGCTAAGCCAAAAAGTCTTACTACACTCAGTTTAGATTGACTGTTTGGTGTGTTTATTTACATCAACTGAAAAGGTATACTTTAGGTGAAGAACCTTTTGCTTATAACATGTCATTTGACAGTCATAAGACTGCTAGTAGGCCAACGGCACTGTCAATTTGGACAAGGGAAGGGAAACCTCTCCTTCTATGGGAAACACAAAACGTTTAGGCTACATACCCGTTACAACTTTTGTAGACAGATAACTATGCTAATTTGACCAGGTGACACCCGGGCAAAACTGCTCAATCAACACGGCTAATGTGCTGGTATCTAATGACCCCGAAAGCTCTGAAGTGTCTGCAAAATGATGGGCATTTAACTCCAGCATTACCGCCACCCTCTGTAAATGTGTAAATGACATTATGATGCCTAAGCTAATCAGATTACAAACATAGGCGTAGGAGCCCAAGTTGATTTGGGGGGAGGGGGGGTGGAACGACTTGCCCGAAAAATGTAACCCAAATTTTCCGCGCACTCCACGCACATCATGTTAATGTACATATCATATAGGCATGTATCGATTAACACACCGCATGCCAATTATACAATAATTCGCTGTGTTACTACCTTCTTTATTGGTTTTAATTTTGACCGAAGTCGGTGATCGCCGGCCTGGGGGGAGGGGTCTAAGGGGAGGGGGACCCCCTCCTCTTTGAAAATTTTTGAAAAATTAGGTTTCCTTATTTGCAATATGGTGCCACATATGCTACCGTTGAAGTAAAATTTGTGTTAAAACATTTACCTATTTTAGGTAGAAAAAATCAGCACCAGTGAGGGTGGGACATGGCCCAGTGGCCCCTCAAATACACCACTGATAATCATAATATAAGTTCAACCATTAAAAAACACACTGATGACTTAATGTGGAATATGTAGGTGCTGGTGCAATTCAAATCAGAACTTTATATTAATTACCAAGGAAGTTTTTTAAACTATTAATACCCTTTAACTACATCATTGCATTACTTTTCTTTCAGTAGGTGCCCAAAAAATTCTCAGCATTTTGCCCGAATTTTCACAAAAATTTTTGGTTGGGGGGTGCAGCCCCCAGCCCCCCGCCTCCTACGCCTATGATTACAAATATCACAGCATGATCATTTGTTTTGATTACCTTAGCTCGCAACAATGGTAGGTCCATTTGTGATGTCTGAAGTACATATAGTAGCGAACAAGCAAGTAAGAAAACGCGCGCGAAGTGCGCCGAAAAAAATGTCGTTTTGAAAGCAGTTAATGTTTAACCTTCGCATTGCATTGGAAAGTTATTCACTTCTTTAACTTTAAACCGAGTCAAGGACAAGGGAGGGCCTAACCCATCTCGAATTTTTATTTTGGAAAATTGAAGACCATGCTTTGCAAACTTTGGGGGGGTAAGTGCCCCCTGCCCCTATGGCGAGTCGCTAATGATTCAGAGGATGGGTTGAGGAGACTATTTCATTATTACTAAAATGACACTAACCGCTGTCCGATCACTCCTAATAGACTTCACTCTTGATCATAGGCGTAGGAAGCGGGAGGGCTGCCCCCCGTCAAAAATGTGGTGGGCGGGAATATGCTCCCCCAGTAATTTTCCTTAAAATTCGCCCAATGTATTGCACCAAATTGCATCTAGAGACCCTCAAATATTCAAAAATCTCCAAAAAGGGAGATCGACACCCCTCTCTTTCGACCCCGAAACAATGTTCAGCCACCCAACAGCTCCCTACACCTATGCTCCTGATAGCCTTCTTTTCATGCGCCAGAGCTTTCTTCATCCACAACTCGGAAGATTCAACACCCCCACTAGAACAAGCCGTCTCCGCCCTAACACTTTGATGGCCCTACATTGCGAAACAGAGACTATATTCTAGTCATTAGTTATTCACTTCTTTAACTTTAAACCGAGTCAAGGACAAGGGAGGGCCTAACCCATCTCGAATTTTTATTTTGGAAAATTGAAGACCATGCTTTGCAAACTTTGGGGGGGTAAGTGCCCCCTGCCCCTATGGCGAGTCGCTAATGATTCAGAGAATGGGTTGAGGAGACTATTTCATTATTACTAAAATGACACTAACCGCTGTCCGATCACTCCTAATAGACTTCACTCTTGATCATAGGCGTAGGAAGCGGGAGGGCTGCCCCCCGTCAAAAATGTGGTGGGCGGGAATATGCTCCCCCAGTAATTTTCCTTAAAATTCGCCCAATGTATTGCACCAAATTGCATCTAGAGACCCTCAAATATTCAAAAATCTCCAAAAAGGGAGATCGACACCCCTCTCTTTCGACCCCGAAACAATGTTCAGCCACCCAACAGCTCCCTACACCTATGCTCCTGATAGCCTTCTTTTCATGCGCCAGAGCTTTCTTCATCCACAACTCGGAAGATTCAACACCCACACTAGAACAAGCCGTCTCCGCCCTAACACTTTGATGGCCCTACATTGCGAAACAGAGACTATATTCTAGTCATTGCTAGCTTTACAAAACAAGTAAAAATACATATCAGGCTGATGAAATCAGTCGAAATGTTCCAAGATCGAAATGTTCCAAGAAGCCTTTCCAGTCTAGTTTTCTTTCTACCACGCTTATTAGTCATACGTCTGGCTCGTGACATTTAAAACTGACAGTTGTTAATTTCAAAGAGGGATTTTCGTATTATCAACTGTTATTGATTCATAATATATATTGGCCAGCTGCCTCTTGCACGGGGTTTTCCCTTTGCAATCCGAATGATCCTTTATTTGCTCACAAGCGGAACTGCCGGTAGCGATATGATCTAATAGACATTATTAAAACCGGTAATAAAAATGAACTATTACTTATCTAGGTTACATCAAGCGTGCGTGAAAAAACCGTCTGCTAGATAATATTTTCATCCTACAGATAAGTAAATAACTGTTTTCGATGTTTGAAGATAAAAATGATAATGTGATTGTTTGGACTTAAATGGGACAAAAAATCTCAGATTACAAAAACATGTTACGAAAGTTACGAAGCCATTCTTTTATTGAGCTGGGAAGATCATTCTGTCATCTATTTCTACCCGTGGTTAGTTTGACAATAGAAGGAGTATGTCGATTTATGTTGATTCAAAGTCACACGACTGGTCACTGTCCCGCTTCACAGGTGTTCGATCAAGGACCACATTCTCCTGTAGTTGAGGCGCACCCAATGTTTCGGGCAGATTACTGGAAAAAAATCCGGCAATTCGGTCCCAAGAAAGGATTCAGTTCAGGTCTCAAGCATGCAAAACGATGACAAGTGACTCGTATGTACAGTTGTACGTCCTGAGGTCTCCTTCAAAAAAGCTAGTAAATAAACCCTCGATGTCATTCATATTAGTGATATTATTATATACTGTCCTATAATATTGCAACGAATTATTTGTGTCGCCCCCTCCCCCTCGCTTCACGTCCTTCGGAAGGTTAAAACAATGTAATTCACCATCACTCTTTCTTAATGTAAACTGGGAAAAGAGGTACGTTGCTACTAAATTAAACCAGAAGCATAATATGAAAAAGTCTTCGGATTTTTTTTCAGAGCGTCCCTAGTGCTCCCTTTTTGCATGACACTATTCACTGCACCGGAAATTTTGTAAGGAAGCACGTGACTGCTGCGGCAACAGACGTAAACCCTTGTACCACTTCTAACAAGTTTTAAGTCGAACTGTCCACAGTGTATACATTTGTAAATACTTCCTGAGGCTTTGCTGCCCTGGATCCCCACCCGAGGCAAGGTCAAATGAACCACGCACAAGGTGTCATAACCCTAAAACTTTGCAACCTCAAGAAAGGTGTATTGGTTATAGATTCCTTTATTTTTGTGCGCTCTTATTAACTACGTATACAAGCCATGTTATTAAAAAAACCTTATCTTGAGTTAGGCCAAGAAATCTTGCAGTGATAGAGTCTCCATATCTACCAATCCTTATTGTCATTTTGAGGGTTGATAAAATCTTCATATCAATATCCACAGTTCTTAAAATACCGAGAGATTTAGGGAGCTTTGCCGCCTGGATTCTAACACGAGCGGGATCGCAGTTTCACGTAGCTAAATCTTGGTAACCAACGCATCTTTGCCACAAAACCTTGTGTCAAAAGTGCCTCTTCCAATCGAAAGGGATGGCGATACCACTGCGTAACTATACTGTCTGTCTCGGCGAAGTTGGACCTCTTTTTACGTTTCTGTCTTTGCAAATTACTCATCATTTGATCTTAACCTTGATTTTGTATCCACCCTGGGATTTACAGTCGCCAAGTAGGACAGTAAGTGAGAAGAGTGAACAAGTTCCTGAGGGAGAAAATTTCTCCGAACAGACACTGAAGAGTCCTAGTGCTTAACATGAATATTTTGTCGTAAAAAAGCGATTCTTGTACCACATACACACACACTTGAACACACGCACACACACAGCCAGGTGCGACACCAGGGGGCATGGGACATTTGCCCCAGTCAGAAGGTCTGCCCCCAGATGCCCCCAGATGCCCCCACTCAGCTCCTGAAGTAAAATGGCCTGACGAGAGGAATAGCCTAATACATTGAAATTATTTGGACTCTTTGCATTGGATGATGTGTTATAAATCAAAATATACCTATCCTGAGGCTTAATTTTTACCAAGAGATATGCTAACACCTCAGAGCTTCTGGGGGCTTAGCCCCCTGGACCCCCATCAGGGGCTCTAAGGTAGGCCCCTGGACCCCACCCGCTTAAAGGTAAAGTAGCCTGACAGGAAGAACAGCCTAATACATTAAAATTATTTGGAATCTTTGAATTTGATGATGCATTACGAACCAAAAATATCTTTTCTGAGACATAATTTTTCACCCAGTGATATGCTAAAACCTCAGAACTTCCGGGGGCTTCGCCCCCTGGACCCCCACCAGGGCCCCTAGGGCGGGTCCCTTGACTCCACCCGCTAAAGCTCGCGCTTCGCGCTTGATTTTGCCCTACGCGCGAAAATTATTTTGCCCCCAGCATTTTCTTTTGCCCTCCATTTGCCCCCACTTTTAAAATCCTGGTGCCGCCACTGCACACAGAATATGATCATTTCTATTAATACAATTGTTGTCTGCACTTAGATCGACATTAATTCAAACAGAAATGATGGTCAGTAATGACTTGTGTCATCAGTTGTGCTCCCAAGCTTACAGTATAATTGTGTGGATGTGGCCTTGAACGAGCTACTGTAACTTTGTCTGATTGCTGTACTACACAGCAATCAGACAAAGGTTTTTTTTTAATTGGAGGAGGGGCTAGAAGTAAAAACTTAGTAGGAAGAATTTTTACTTTCTGGATCGAGACTGTAGGGTCTTTAAGATCTGTCTATAGCAATCTAGTGCACCCTATGAACAAAACTAGAACGACCTGTACTCAGTAAAATTGCTCAAGGCCATGTTCACACTACTGTATGTGAGCAGTTTGCTGTGTATTGATACTGACTGTACAAGACATCGTTGATCACTCAGAAAAAATCTACTGTTGGAATTTCTGTCAACCAAAGGTTTAGTGTAGTGACGAGTTGTTAGTAGAGATGTGGAGATGTTCCTAAATATGACAACCCCTTTAAAGTTTTGAAGAGACCGTCTTTAGGAGCGCATCAAAACAGTGTATAATTAGGATTGTATAAGTTATGCCATTAATCACTTGCATACCATATCAATTCTACTGGAAGGCTTATAGCTTCTTCTTTCCAGACAGTGTAAACTCCTCCTGACTTAACTCATTTTCATGCAGTTTTAGTGTCCCAGACAATTCTGCTGAGTACACTACTGTGTGTGACGATGGCCACATTAATTTCATCTCACAATTCACTGATCTGCGTATGTCAATTAAAGTGCAATCGTCATTAATCATTTCCAGTACCCGGATGTTAGATATTTGGGGTGATGCAAGAGCAACTTTAAAGGCCCTGCAATCTGGCCCAAAGCATTTAGGAATATGATCATATCTCTAAACACAATTGGCCCCTGCACTTCGACTGACATTTATTTAAACAATAGTTTCGCCCTTGTTGGTTAATGATGACTAATACAGTCTGCTGCGATCCCAGTTGCCCACACAGAGTATCGTGTAGACACATAGCCTTGAGCAACTTTAACTCATTGTAAGCTACTGTAGCTTCGTCTGGGAGGTGTATTAGACTTGAGTTTTGTTTAAATTGGACGAGGAGCTAGAAAAAAAAATCGTAAGGAAAATTTTTACACTATGGGGGGAGATTGTATGGCCTTTACAAAAGAAATTCAGTAACTGAGTTTGAAGTAGTATACACGTATACAGTAGTTGGTTCACACGTGACAATATTTTCCTTACTGGTTTGTTGAATTCGTGCACAACCACTTTGTTAATATTTAATATTTTTTATTCCACAACGTAGGAGAAATCCGTCTAGCTTAATAAAAGGAGTTTCACAGATTTAGGTAATATTTCAAAAGAAAGTTGAGGTCTCTCAGCTGCTCAGTGGCCCATCCATTGAGGTGACTCAAGGACCTTGAGCTCTCATCCTTCTAACTAGTTGGCAGTCAAACGTAGTATGACGCACACAGTAATACAAGTATAGCAGTCTGCACATATGATTACCTCACAATTGTTAACACTGCAATTGTTATGCCGTCTATGAAGTAAGCGGCAAGACAATGGTAGTAAATGGAGGGTATCCTTATTGTTAACTAATCAATTTCTAAAATTACTAGATGTTCGTTGAAAGGGGAGAGAAACGCAGAGCAAGTGCTGGATTGACCAATATGCATAAAAAGCACTGCGTTAGGGCCCCGAGGCTTTGGGTGCGTGCTTCAGCTTAATATGGCTCACTCAGCAATAAAACATTCGATGAAAATTGCCGCAGAATGGGGGCCAAGCAGTAGTGCCTCGAAGACGCTTTGGTAGTTAATGGAAACAGCTTCCCCCTTACCCAGTCCAATGAGACCGGTCTTCGAAGTCAGCAGTGGTGTAGGCAATGGCGCCAATGTCGTTTTCGGGCGATGGTTAGTTTAACCTTGGTAAATACTGAGAGTACGGTGGTCTTTTTACAAGTTGTTATTTATAACGCCGCATGCGTCAGAAGTGTGTTCTCTGGCCATCCAAGCGGCCTAGGTTGTAATTTGAAGTGAAACCACTTTGTCATGCCCGCCTACTGATGCTGGTCCTTAGCTTAGATGACGTCAAGACCTTTGAAACAGGGTTCCTTAATAACGGTGAAATTCCATAACATTTCCACGAAATGTGAACAATGAAAGAATGAAAGGTCCTATAGACTGTATGCATTGTCGAGTCGAGGGTATTGTAAATACAACATCAAAATGCCTATTATATTCATGTAGACCTATTAAAAAAAGTTACGCAGTCTATACAAATTTTATAAATTTGTAACTTTTACAAATTTCCCCGACTTTGCCAGACCTCGAAATCCCTAAATAACCCCTCCCCTGACATAGTATCCTTAGTGTGCCACTGAGGACACTGCTGATCCCCTTTTATATACGGTTTGTCTATGCGCCCCAACTGACGGCTTCACCTTTAAATGAGCTGGGTAGTCGCCAAAACAGAATAAATTCTCGGACCCGCCGACTTCGTTACGTCACATCCGGTTATGCTTCTTGGTTTATCGATTCGATTCGATTCGAAATGCATTGTGTCTAGTACACACAACTCACAACGTACATGTGTAGTATATTAGTGTTGCATGTTTTCAGGTTTTAGTACGATACTGCTTACTTTTAGGCCTATGATTTTCTTAGTTAGCCTATAATGAGTTTGATGGTGGTTAGTAAAAGCGAATCTATTATGGGAAAGAAATGGAAACTCATTGTTTGCAAAAAACAACAAGTTTAAGGCTTACCGGAGGTGGTTGATCCAAGCATTTTCGTTTCCTGGTCCCACATTTACACAGAGCTACAGGTGGAGGTTGCTCGTGCTTTTACACGGACAGCCTCCGCTACGAGACTCCTTACGCTGACACGTTGGTTTGAAAACGCAAACAGACGGTTCTGTGCAGTATAACCACTAGCATCTGCTTCTGTTGAGTTTTTCACTAGCTCGAAAAGAAAACTTTCTCCCTCCAACATTTTGAAACTGGTTAAATTACTCGAAATGAAACCAAAATAATGCCCAGAAGCACTACAAGTATAGCAAAATGCAAACGAAACCAGATGATCAGTTTTTCGCGGAAACGGTATCAGTATTGTCCAACGTAGCTGCCATGATAACTCGATGTATTGACTAATTGATCCATCGATTAGAATCGTTACAAGTTGAAACGATACAAAATTGCCCGGAAGAAAAAGTAACGAACTATAAATTCAAAAATAAATTGTTAAATATGTAGCAAGTGAAAAATAAAAAATCTAAGAAATAAAACACGAATGTAATTACTGAATTACATTGCAAAATTTATTTTAACTGAGAATACAAAACGCATTAAGAGGAATATTTTCAATATTAGTATTACACTGAGGGTAAACATCTCGTTTAGTATGACGTATTTATTTCCGAAGTACGCCACTACTCAGCTCCTTTAAGTTGTCATGATGAATAAGGTTCACCTGAGGCTGATTCACAAATCGTGTTCTCATTGCTGGCTCACAGCAGGGAGGTGGTATTAGCTAATACCACCTCCCTGTTCACACTTATCATTAGAAATTAACAGAAATCGCATTCCCATAATGACAGTGCAGCTACGAAAAGCCATGCAACCTGAGATATCGTGTGTCAGATTCTTTTAGATTGAATTTGTGCTGTTAAAACCGGTTAAAGACTTAAAAGAAACCAGTTTCATAAAGTTGTACAGAACTAAAAGAAACTGAGGCTAAATTCTCTCTCGCTCTGTTTCTCTCAAGTTGTTGGAATACCGAAACTTTCTAGTGTGGGGTATCAGTTTCTGCCCCTATTTACTCATACTTGCCATGTCAACACTCATAAACATCAACAAAAGTATTCCTTTTTAGCTCAAGTGAAGAGACAAAAGGTATTCTGTCCCCGTCAACAGTGTGGCACTATTTGGCCTAGAAGTATATGATTATTTTTTTCTGTTCCGGTTTCCCTTACTCCATTTAGTCTATTATGACTATTATCCCTTCCCTACTTTAATAATCAATATCCTTTGCGAAGTCGGATGTGTTTGTCCTACGCGCAATCGATCTCGTCGAGTTTTTCTTGTTTCGGTGTGGTTTACTTTCTGTTTGGGCGTCATGCCATTTCCTCGCTCGCTGGAGCCTATATTCGGTGTTTTTTATGTATATAATTTCTCTTCGGTAACTGCTTCAGCACTGTTTTCAGTATTTTTTTTTTTTTTTTCAAAAGATGTAATTTTGTGGTTTCCTTTTTCGTGGTCGTTATTCAGCACTTGAAATTCACTGTACGCTAGAAGTGGCAATTGTACTGTCGACTTTTTTAACAGTGTGGCTTGGGTTGTCAGTGTCTAGAATTTGCTTCCCAAAGGTCTGGTCTTGTCTGGTTTTCAAGCCTTCTCGAAACATCAACATATTTTTACATTATTGAATTTTCACGCTTTGGTGTCAATCAAAGAGCAGTCACCAACTGAGAATTTTTATATCAAAAATATATTATACCAAAAATGTCCTTTGGGGTGATGAGTGTCTGTCTTTAAAGTTACAACTACTACCATAACTGTCGTCGTCGTCGTCGTAATCATCATCATCATCATCATCATCATCATCATCATCATCATCATCATCATCATCATCATCATCATCATCATCATCATCATCATCATCATCATCATCATCATCATCATCATCATCATCATCATCATCATCATCATCATCATCATCATCATCATCATCATTGAAGTACATGGGAAATGTTTCAAAAGATCTGTGGTGTGAATTGAATTACTCTTATTGTTAAGTTACTGTGTTTACACTTAGGTGTGGAATCTTCAAGATCCATTTGCATTGGTAAGTGATCAAATGGACTGATGCCATCTTAACCCTATATATATATATATATGCTGTTTGCATTACGCACCAGGCATAAGATCCAGACATGCGCATTACAGGGTTTCACAGCCAAACATCTGGTGACGTCAGATTAGGTCTTTCATCCTCACCAATGCAAGTGGATGCTTCTACTCAATGTGGGGCATCCACGCAATAGACAGAAATGAGACCCATCAAAGTTTCCCCTCATTGCTTCTTCTAAGTTATGTAATGAAGAGCAAAAGTATAATGTTGTCAAAATTTTGTTCTTGATATATGGTGTTTTACAAGTTTTTCACAGATTGCCCTTTTGTGGCCTTTACTGGGTGGCCTTTACTGGTAACCAAAATCAAGAGGGTAGTTCTACCTCCTATGAGATACCCACATACTACTATGAGACTCACCACAACTTCCTCTCTACATATATGTATATACAGAGAGATATGTTTCAGTTTTCATAGCTTGAGCTCTGAAACTGCTGGGTTCTTTAAATAACAACGGGGTGCCCAGGTGCCAAGTTTGAGATTTATCAATGCTCCTTTTCGGGAGATGCCATGTTTGCAAAAATCCACAGTTTAACGTCGGACGGTCTCAAATGAGCTTCTGAACAACAGGATCCCCGTATTTCAAATGGGGCATCCACGTGCCAAGTATGAAACCCCTCATGGTTTCTTTCTTTAGATATCTTGTGTACAGTGTTTTCAAAAATTTATCTCGGGTACCCCAAATGATCTTAAATATCTAACACCAAAGGCGATAGGCTGCTTGCACTCAGTATAGGATAGCCACTTACCAACAGAGATATCAATCTCACAAGCTAATGGTACACACATCTGCTTGACTGTACAAATGTTTCTCCTCCTGTCCTCGGCCAGAAGCGAAATAATATGGTATGGGGAAGAAGGGGTGGGGGCTATAACTCAATCACAATACAGTCACTACGGTTCATTGTCCGTGCTTTTTTAGAATTTAGAAAGTTTTTATAACAGCTTTGTTATTGTTTCAATTCTTTCTTCGCATTCAGATCTGTTATATTTTTGAAAAATGCCGCTTTTCCTTTCGATGTTGTCATTTGATATAATATATTTTTTTGCGTTAAGTGCATGTTTTTGAATGCCGTTTAAAAGAAAAGTCCAAACGAGAGGTTATTTTGGGAATGTTAAAGGGGGAGCATAATCCAAGTAATTGAAGGCAAACTTTGTTTCTTTATATATGGTGTAAAAAGTGATCACTTCCAAATACTTGTCTTGTGGGCCTCTCTGGAGGATTGCACGTACTCTCTAAATGTGGAAGAGTGACTACAGTGACCACTCTTTTAAAGAGTATAGGATCCGACTGAGATTCCACTCTGCTTGGAGTGGTGATTAACTCTAATCAGGGAGTTGCTAGAGAACTGAGTAAAAATGTCACTTGACGGAGAGTGGAATGTCACTTGAAAGCGGGTAGTTACTGCAGTGACTCTTTTTTGGTAGAATTTCACTCTTTGACATTTAGAGAGTAGGAATCGAACGCACACTTCGCCGGCATGCTAAAGAGTAGTTGATTACCTAACGAAAACTAAGTTTGGGTTTAAGCTATCACTTTAAACTACGGATGAACAGTATGCTGTAAAATACCCACAAAAACTGTATTAAGTGATGTAAAGGCTGCACGTTATCAGAACTTTTGTTTCAAGATATGGAAAATTCCCTTTCGAAATTTACGAAGCGCCAATTTCTAAGAAATCTGGGACCCTAAAGTAGCAGATGAAAAAAGGTCTAGGCTGTAAATACGGAAACTATCGGCTAGCCATATCTACAAAAAAGGCAGAACGGATGATGTCAAAAGAGCAGATAAATGCCCAGCCTGCCAGTTCCGATGGCGCTATCACTAAATGATGAAAGCTAGAAGCTCAAACTAAAAGCTAAAATAATCGATGCAAAACAGTTTTTAGTTTAAAGGATTACCACATGTTACTGCCAAAATATCCCTGAGTGGCTCAATAGTTTAGTTCCTTCTATAATATAAAGCGTTATTTCTGTAGGAGTTTTAAATATTTTTTGTGGAAATCCGTCCAGCGAAAATATTGCGTTTGTGGCTCAGACAAGTTTCATATATTATCCATGATTGATTTACACGACACAGAGTATAGTGATAGGAAATTCAAAATAAGGCAGCGTGGTAGCTTTATTTTCAAGAAACAAGGTTATCACAGAAGTTAGTTAGTTAGTTAGATGAGGTTTAACGTCCCAGTTTCCAACCAATTGGTTCAAGTCGAGACGACCACGGCCTTTTTTCCAGTTGTGGCACACTGGATTGTTTTCCCTACTCCATTGCTTATGCTGAGCACCAAGCACAAAGGCAGTAGGTTCCATTTTTAAAGTCTTTGGTATGACCCGGCCAGGATTTGAACCCTAGACCTTCCGGCTGCAAGTCGGATGCTCTAACCACTTCTGTTCTCACAGAAAGGAATTCAGTTATGTATAGCTCAAGAATAATTTTTGGCCCCAAATGTAGCATCCATAACTCTTGTAATGCATTATATTTTGAGGAGATGAAGCTATTGGTAGAGTTCATTGGCAGATTGGTGAGACTGAATGGTTTAGTAATGATATCGCTACTTTCGTTGTATGCCATTTTGGTATAGTGAAAACGCAACATTTCCCTTTCAATTCTCAATAAAAATCTATCATAACGGTTTTTCGCTTCGATGCCGATAAGAGAAACCTATATGTGCATTTATGATGGCGTGTGTATATGTATGTGTGTGCGTGTGTGTATGAAAGCACTTTACCAGGAAGTCGATCCGGTGCTGGAAAATACACTTTAAAAAAAAGGGTGGGACATTTTGAAAACGCAGGACCGAAAACCTTATCCTCAGATTTTTATTGTTTGTGTGTGTGTTTGTGACACATTGCTCGACAACACGATATCTCAAAAAGAGGAACTCTGACAGTTCTCAAACTTGGTACATAGAGCAAAAACCCTATTGCTTTTGGTGAAGGTCAAAGTTCATCTGGAGTCACCAGGGGTCAAAATCTGAAAACCTTGTTAAAACACGATATGTCAAGGTATGAATCTTGGATAGATTTTTTCATACTTGGTATGTGGATGCCTTGTGGTGAGAAAAAAAGAACCCTTTTGTTTTTGGTGGAGGTCAAATGTCCATCTGGGGTCACCAGAGGTCAAAAAGCAAAAGTCTTCAGGAATTTCCAAGATCAAATATGAACACAAGACTCTATTTTTCCAACACGTTAAGATAGCATTTGACCAGAGACTGAAAGAAATGGGACATCATAGCATTATTTGGAATAAAACATGTATCATCGAAACCACAATGCACTTTGGCATTCTGGTTTACAACTGAGTCGTATCCAGTGCCGAAATGAGTGAGAAACCGAAGTCTGGACACATTTTTGTGTCCAAACTTTTATAAACACTTGAAATTATGAAATCTAAACAGGGCAAACTGGATATGTTTTACATCTAATTGCACAAGTCCTACTAATGAAACAACACACGGTCACTACTAATTGCAAATGTACTTCATCCAATTTCACACGTACACTACTAAATTTTAGAGATGGCGCTATGACAGTTTTCGAGTAACATAAAAACAGCGAAGTTGAAGTGGTCTCTAGAGTGTATAGGTCTCAAGTTATGAAAACACCAGCGCCCCGGCTGGCTCTTGCCATGCATGCGATCGGGTGAGCTTAAGATGTAAGTAGCCAGCTGTAATAGAAATAGGGCCAAACTCACAGTGAACTTACAATCAAGTACGATTAATCATACGAAGGAGTTGCTATCCGAATAGCAACTCCCTGGTCATACAATCGATTAAAAGGGGTTGGCGGTAGCATCAACTGATACTACGCAGGCAGTCTCTTATGCAAAAAGGTTTTTGAAGAAATGCGTTCTTAACGGACATTTTGTCTTTTAAGTAAACAAATAGCATCTTCGTGCTGCTGAGTGGGGTAAAAGCCCGTATACTGCTATGCTAGGTTTTCTCAACCTTTAAACTCGAAACAGTGTCTTTCTAGACTAAGTTTGAGGTTGCCAAGAGAGGCAGTTGAGATTATTTGGTATCTCACCGTAGAGGCTTTGGCTCGCGTTTTCGTATATTTGGTAGACAACATTTATAACTCCTCTTGAGCACATAGAAACCACGTCTATTGTCGCTAGAAGTACGTTTTTAGGTTGCCGGGTTGCCTCCAGAAGACTGATGATGTGATTTGTGTCTTTCACTTATAAGTTTCTTGTCGTTTGATGATTGGAAGCGAGAAATCATCCACAAATTCCGAGTTTTTTCGGTCGATGATCCATTTGCCGCTTATTATGGGCCTGTCGATAGATTTCTTGTTTATGGGTGGTGTTTTATGCACCTTAAGTAGGACGTAAATGACCGGCGTTCGAATTTGGTGATTATTCTGGTTCAAATAATTGAACGTGGTTTCTTCGATTTCATTCTTGAGCCACATGTTTTTGAGCTGGGCCATAACTAACTCTTTCGTTTCACTTGTTACGTTGTGATCTATATTATCGTAATGCACCGAATTCAACTGTAGGTTGATTTCGTTTACATATTCAGAGCAGTTTATCAAAGCAGTACCCTTCCCTTGTCAAAGGGTTTCAGGACCACGGAACAGTCGTTTTTGAGGGACTGTTAGGCACTTTTTTCTGCCTCAGAGGTATTTGCTTGATACATTGTGTACAGGGATTTTAGCCAGTTCCACTTTTGTGGCTTCGAGATAATCTTTCAAGGTTTTGCTTTAAGTTACTTCAGGAAACCAATTGGATTTGACAGTTTTTTTGCGCTTTCTCGTGTACGGGTGTATTGTATCATTGTTCTTATTGACCCTTTTAGGGCTCGGGGGATTGATCTTCTGGTTGGCTTAGTGGGGGTAGCTATAAACTTTAGCCCCTACCAAGAGCTATTTTCTCTTTCGACAGTGATCTATCGGAGAGGTTTTTGATGAAGCGTTCAGATTGTCCCGCCTTCAGACTGTTTTGCGCAGTTTTATTCGGCCTCTTATGACTATACACTTCCTCTGGAAGTTTTGAGATCTTGCATGAACTTTCTCCCTTCTGAGGATTCGAGAAAACTTTCTGTTTTATGTAAGAAAACAGGAATTCTTCTATTACCCATGCTAGTGCAGAACGTCGAAAAGCAGAACGGGTCTGGCGATCAGGGAGTCTTCCAGCTCCCTGCTGGCGATGCAGCATATTGACATTCCACTACGAGATCTACAAATCCAAAAGAAATGAGGTAATTAAACTAATTGACGCCTCTCGTAGAAACTATTTCCATGCCAATGACCTTAAGAAACTTTCTACAATCGTTAATGGTTTGTTGGGTTCCAAACACGGCTCCGCTGTGCTTCCACTTCACGATAGCAGAAGGGATCTAGCTAACGTTTTCAGCAATTTCTTCGTCGACAAAGTGAAAAAAAGTTAACCTTAACATGAAATCAGTTTCAACTGGAAATCGATTTGATGACCTTTATCTGTTTTCAGGTGAACAATAAACTCTTTTGAACCTACTACAATCAATGAGATTATTATGATTGTCAAAAAATCTTCATCTGCGTCTTGTGACTTGGATCCTTTGCCCTCTAATCTTCTGAAAGATGATAAAATTCTGAATGCTTTGGCGCCGACAATAACTGAAATTATTAATAAGTCACTTAAATCTGGGATTATTCTTGATTCTATGAAATGTGCCCTGATAAAACCTCTTCTTAGGAAGGCATCATTAGACTCTAATTCTTGAAGAATTATCGACCAATATCCAACTTGTCCTTTATTTCTAAAGTTCTTGAACGTGTTGTTGAAGTAAGACTAAGGAAACATATGCATGATAACTCGTTGTATGAGAAATTTCGATCAGCATACTGCCCTAGGCATAGTACAGAAACAACTCTCTTGCAAGTAGCTAACGACATACTATGTTCGATTGATAATCCGGAGTGTTCAGTAGCTCTCCTACTTCTAGACCTCTCTGCCGCTTTTGACATTGTAAATCACAACGTTCCTTTAAATAGATTGAAAAGTGGTTTTGGCATTGGGGGATTAACATTTAAATGGTTTGAATCGTACTTATCTGATCGGGTTCAAAATGTTCCAATTGGTACTTCACTCTCGGTTGATTCCAAACTGGAAACAGGTGTCCCCAAAAGGTCAGTTTCAGGCCCCCTCTTATTCTCAATGTACATGCACCCGAATTGATCAGACGTCACTTCTTAAATTTTCACTTTTATGCTGATGACACGCAAATTTATGTCTCGTTTTCAAATTCTAAATTAGACAGCATTAAACGCTCTCTTGAAGCTTGTATCCATGACGTGAGGGAATGGATGTCACTAAATTTTCTACTTCTAAATGACTCTAAAACGGAATTTCTTCTATTCTCATCTCAAGATCATCTGAGTAAATCATTCAACTGTGTAAAAGTCGGCAATGAAGTTGTAAATGTCTCCTCGAATGCTAAAAACCTTGGTGTTTTATTCGATACTCACTTATCTGTTGATCGTCACATATCTAATAGTTGTAAATCTGCCTACAATCACTTAAGAAATGTTAGTCGTATTCGAAAGTTCCTTTCTCAGTCTGACACTGAAATTAGTCCATGCCTTCATATCATCTCGTTTGGACTCCTGTAATACATTGCTCGCTGGCCTACCTGTCATTAAGTTACAACCTATTGTTCGAGTCCAAAACGCTGCTGCTCGTCTCGTTGTGTGTGTCCATAAGTTTGACCATATATCTGACATTCTAATGCGTCTTCATTGGCTTCCCATACTTCAAAGGATAAATTACAAACTTGTTTTGCTCATGTATAAATTTTTGACACGGCTTAGCACTTGCGTATTTGTGTGAACTTGTTCAATGGTATTAACCTTCGCGAAAGCTTAGATCTAGTCTTCAATTTACTGCCAAGCAAAAATTTACCAAAGAATTACGCAACAACGGGAAGTCTTCAAGAGTGTTATACAAGGAAAGGGCTTTTGAGAATCTTGGGCCTAAACTTTTTAATCTACTTCCTTTTAATGTACGCTCCAGTCCTTCTATTGACATTTTTAAATCTCGCCTTAAGACTTACCTATTTAAGTTGGCTTTTAATCTTTAATGTTTCCTGCGAATGTTTACCTTTTATTCTTTTAATTTTGTTTTATTGTTGTCCGTTTTTTGATTCCTTGCCGAAGGCAAAGGAATCTATGCATTCATGATGGCGTATGTGTGTATGTGTGTGTGTGTGTTTGTGGCACTTTGCTCCTTAACACGATATCTCAAGAAGGGAAACTCTGACAGTTCTCAAACTGGGTACATAGATACCCCATATTAAGAGAAAGAACCCTATTGTTTTTGGTGGAGGTCAAAGGTCATAGGGGTCACCAGAGGTCAAATTTTAAAAACATTGTTAACACGATATCTCAAGTTAAAAAGCTTGGATAAATTTCATACGTAGTATGTAGATGCATTATGGTAAGAGAAAGAACCCTATCATTTTTGATGGAGGTCAAAGGTCATCTGGGGTCACCAGGGGTCAAATGCTGAAAACCTTGTTAACACGATATCTCAAGATAGGAAGCATGGATAAATTTCATACTCAGTATAAAGATGCGTTATAGTAAGAGAAAAAACCCTGTTGTTTTTTATGGAGGTCAAAGGTCATCTGGGGTCACCAGAGGTCAAACTCTGAAAACCTTGTTAACACGATATCTCAAGGTGGGAAGCATGGATAAATTTCATACTCAGTATGTAGATGCGTGATAGTAAGAGAAAAAACCCTATCGTTTTTGATGGAGGTCAAAGGTCATCTGGGGTCACCAGGGGTCAAAAGATGAAAACCTTGTTAACACGATAACTCAAGTTAAAAAGCTTGGTTGAATTTCATACTTAGTATGTAGATGCATTATGGTATGAGAAAGAAACCAGTTGTTTTTTGGTGGAGGTCAAAGGTCATCTGGGGTCACCGAGGTGTCAAACTCTGAAAACCTTGTTAACACAATAACTCAAGGTTGAAAGCTTGGATAAATTTCATACTTAGTGTGTAGATGCCTTATAGTGAGAGAAACAACCCTAATGTATTTGGTGGAGGTCAAAGGTCATCTGAGGCCACCAGGGGTCAAACTCTGAAAACCTTGTTAACACAATAACTCAAGGTAGAAAGCTTGGATGAATTTCATACATAGTATGTAGATTTGCTATGATGAGAGGAACAACCCTGTTGTATTTGCTGGAGGTGAAAGGTCATCTGGGGTCACCGAGAGTCAAAGTCTGAAAACCTTGTGAACACGATATCTCAAGGTAGAAAGCTTGGATGAATTTCATACTAAGTATGTAAATGTGTTATGGTAAAGGAAACAACCCTACTGTTTTTGGTGGAGGTCAAAGGTCATCTAGGGTCATCAGGGGTCAAAGTCTGAAAACCTTGTTTACATGATATTTCAAGGTAGGAAGCTTGGATAGGTTTCATACTAAGTATGTGGATGTGGTATTATGAGAGGAAGATTTCTATTATTTTGGTTGAGGTCAAACGTCGTCTGGGGTCACCAGGGGTCAAACTCTGAAACCTTGTTTATACTATATCGCAAGGTAGGAAACTTGGATTGATTTCATATTAAGTATGTGGATGCGTTATGGCGTGAGGAAAAGCCTATAGCTTTTGGTGGAGGTCAAAGGTCATCTAGGGTCACCAGGTGTCAAAGTCTAAAAACCTTGTTCACACAATATCTTAAGGTAGGAAACATGGATAGATTTCATATTAAGTTTGTGGATGTGTTATGGTAAGAGGAAGGTACCTATTGTTTTTGGTGGATGTCAAATGTCATCTGGGGTCTCTAGGGGTCAAAGTCTGAAAACCTTGTTTACACGATATCTCAAGGTAGGGAGTGTGGATAGATTTCATATTAAGTATGTGGATTTGTTATGGTAAGAGAAAGGTACCTATTGTTTTATGTGGAGGTCAAAGGTCATCCGGGGTCACCAGGGGTCACCAGGGGTCAAGGTCTGAAAACCTTGTTTACATGATATTTCAAGGTAGGAAGCTTGGATAGATTTCATATACCAAGTATGTGGATGTGGTATGGTGAGAGGAAGATTTCTATTATTTTTGGTAGAGGTCAAAGGTCGTTTGGGGTCACCAGGGGTCAAACTCTGAAAAACTTGTTTATACCATATCGCAAGGTAGGAAGCCTGGATTGATTTCATATTCAGTATGTGGATGCGTTATGGTGCGAGGAAGAACCCTGTAGGTTTTGGTGGAGGTCAAAGGTCATTTGGGGTCACCAGGGGTCAAAGTATGAAAACCTTGTTTACACAGTATCTCAAGGTAGGAAGCTTGGATAGATTTCATACTAAGTATGTGGATGTGTTATGGTGCGAGGAAAAACCCTATTGTTTTTCGTGGAGGTCACAAGCCATTTGAGGTCACCAGAGTTCAAAACTGAAACTTTGTAAACATGTCATTACAAGGGAGTAAGCACAGATAAATCCTTTCTCATACGTTTTATTTATTTTTTTTTTTCATTTTTTTTTTTTTTTTTTGGTTATTCAAGTTTCGGTTTAAAGGTCATGTTACATGAGCTGACGTGAGCAGGGGTCAAATTGTGACCACATCATAAAAAATGATGTAGAAGAGAAGTATAAATTTGATGGATGAACCTCAGTGTAACAAAGCACCCCCCTTTCGGCAAGGAATCACTAAGCCTTTTGGCTTTCTGGTTAGTTCTTACTGCTTACCTTTGTGTTCTTTCATTCTAGGATTTTTATTTCTTAATTCTTATCCTTTTTTCCTCTTTTCCCTCTTGTTTTGTTTTTCTTTTTGTTTTTCTTTTTGTATTTTTCTACTTTTTACACTGTACAGCGCCTTTGGTTACTCTTGTAGATATTGTGCGCTTTAAAAATTCATTTTATTATTTATTATTAAGAAGAGATTCTTGGTTAAGTATTCAGTTTTTCCATCTTAAACCTCTTACAGCGGATACTTTTTTTAGCAAGTTGAACAGGATAATTTGCAGAAAATTCTTCATAAGTTTTGTGACTAAATTTTCCTCTTTTAAGAGTGCTGTTGGGGAGTTTCCTCTCTGAGAGGTCCACAAAGACCTTCTCTTTGGATGGTTACTCAGGTGTTTTAATAAAAGAATGCATCACTTCAACTTCGCTGTTTTTTATGTTACTGTCATAGTACGTTTGCAATCAGTAGTACCGCGTGTTTTGTCAATAGCAGTACGTGTGAAATTAGATGGAGTACGTTTGCATTTAGTAGTACCACGTAGGCTATTGTTTCAGTAGTAGTAACCTACGTTTGGACTAAGCTAAGCTAGATAAAATTTAACGACACACCAACACACATGTTATATAGTGTCAAGTACAGTTTAAATACGGTGCAAGTGCTTCCCTTTAGTCGCCTCTTACGACAGGCCGGAAATACCAGTGTTGTAACGAGTCACCCACCCCAGTCACATACCAGTGTTGTAACGAGGTCGAGTCGCAAGTCAAGTCAAGTCAACGGTGGTCGAGTCGCAAGTCAAGTCAAGTCATTCGTCACATTGCTCAAGTCAAGTCAAGCACATTTTCAAGTCAAGTCAAGTCAAGACAGAAGCCAAGTCAAGTCAGACATTTTGGCCAAGTCAACTCGAGTCAGTTGATGTGTCTACAAGTTAACGCAAGTCACACTAGGCCTATATAATCACATTTGGTGTGACCTTGAGACAACTGGTTCCTTTCTGCTTTCTGCCTCTTCTGAAGTGTACCTGACACTGACTGCAATCTTTTCCTATGGTATGCTAAGGGTTCATTGTTTCACATAACTTTAGCCTACATGCAATTTGCCAGGAGTACGCTGCACATGCGGTACCACACGCAGCTTGCGCCCAACACAGGAATGCTAAAACTACTCAAGCAAGCAATGTTTAATGTATATCTGCTGGCCGTGGCACAATCTCAGTTACACTTTGCGACGAAGTCCTAAAGTGAGCTTTTTTAAGTACGTAGAAACAGGCAATGAGAAACTAAAGGAGAACCCCAAACCCAAACAAAAACCCTGTCGGATCACAAACACAATGCCAAACAAACTATAAACACCATGCAACAGGGGACAAAAGAGTCTTTGTTACTACTGAGATTCAGAAACTGCCACTGCAACCAACCCCAAAACAACACCCTAGCCCAACAACCACAAACCACTCCAAAACAAAGTCCCACCCGTCAACCACACGCCCAAAGGCTACCACCACACGCCCGAGGATGACACCACGCCCGAAGGCAACAACACGCCCGATGGCAATTAACACTACGCCAAAAGGCAACAATACTTAAAAAGCACTGGGCAAATATAGGTGCACATTGCCCAAGGGTGCCCTGGAGGCAGTTGTGTAATGTTGGATGTTGTCACCCTAGAATCCACAGATGGCGAGGCCATGGCGTAAAATACACTTTAATTCAGGGTTTCCCAACGGGGGCGTTTTCGCCCCTGGGGGGCTTGTTGCTACTTAGGGGGCGATCAGAGACAAGGGGGCGGCAGGGGGGCGTTTGCAAAAATGAGATACTAAATTTAATTGAGGCTTTAAAAGATATCAAGTATCTTCCTTTAACTGAACTTTCAAATTAGTATGCAATAAATTGGGGGTAAAATGGAATCATCAAGTCGGGTAGGTCTAACTTTCCCTCTTTTGGTTCACTACAAAGTTGGTGAATTATCTCATCCGCCAGCTGCCAGGAAACCGCATTTGACAGTGTTGTATTTCAAAATTTTCCTTGTCAATACCCCATGATGAAGTTATGTACGCTACCACACGCTCATGAACGATATCACAATGAAAATTGTCGAAGGCAACACTTCATGCAATATCAGCATTTTGAGATTTGAATTTACGGACGGCCTGTGTTGCAGAGCAAAGCGCTAATTTTGTTAACAGTCGATTAGAACTTCCGTTGAAAAATTCCAGGTCTATGAAGCGGTGTCTTGGTCCCGGAAGGGATAGTCTCGGTCTCGGATACTGAGGTTTGGACTATAACATTGTTTCATACACATGGCCTAAAGCAGCATAAGTAATATAACAATAGCTCGGCTGAGTACTAGAGCTAGGACCAGATAATATTTTTGAAGTGACTGATCAGCCAAGGAGTGCAGCCCATGGGAGATTGCTCCTGCCGAAATAGAAAGCTTTTTGTGGGTCGGAGAAATTTAAATAAGGAGAGATGTTAAAATGTTGCTTTTGCTTTCTTAGCCTTTGAAATAAGGAAGTCTGCCCAATTAAACTCCCTGTCTTTTCCTTGAATACACGATGTAACTTACTAGGCAAAAGGCAAAGTGGATTTGTGGCAACAGCTGTCAAATTAATCATGTGTATTAGCTTGCAGGAAACAATTTGGAGGTTGTAACAAATTGGTAATCAGAGATTATCCGCATCCTTTAAAAATCTGCAAAAATTATTGATTACGTTTTGAAATAATAATTTTGTTATTTCGTTCATTAGTAAAGCAGGAAAGACAGGGATTTTATCATTCCTAACCTCACCACGAATTCTGGAAATAGTATTCCTCAGATTGTTTTTCATGTTGTTTTACGTAAATGATTGCCAGCTACGTAAATACTTCCCTCGTCCAGTTATTCTCCACAATATAATATGAAGACATAATCGTACAAAGTTTGATAAACGGAATGTAAAAGGTTAACTTCATTTAGCAAACAGTAGCTGGAAGTATGCGTCAATGAGTTTTGTACTCGTATCTTTACCAACAGATCAGTTGTTCCTATCAGGTGGTATCGCCCCCTGAATGCTATTTTGCAACTGAGGGGGGGGGTAAGAGCCAAGGGGCGGCAGTGGGGGCATTTGAAAAATGAGATCATACTAAACTAAATTTAAACTGGGTTGCAGAAGATACCAAGTGTTCTCCTCTAGTTGAACTGTCAGATAAGTATGCAATAAAATAGCTCGGGTTAACATGTCTAACATTCATTCTTTAGGTTCACTTCAAAGTTGTGAATTATCTCATCTGCTAGCTGCCAGGAAATCGCATCAAACAGTGTTGAAATTCAAAAATATTCTTTGTGAGGACCAGGCGCGGCGCCACAGGGGGGGGGCAGGGCAGGCATTTGCCCCCCTATGGTTTTTCAACCCCAAAAATAAAATCGTCTAAAAAACGTTTTGAGACACATAATTCTGTAGGGGGTGGTTTGAGGTGTTACAGTATGTCACCCATCTATCACAATATTAGTTAAATTGTTCGTTACAAAGTACCTGAAACTTGCAATCCCCGCCCGGATAACGTTTTCTATTTTGTCCATTGTTTACGTGAATGCAGGTTAAGTATTACATAAACATTAAGGCCACTATACATAACGCGCAAACAAAAGGGCATAGGTACCGAGAGTAAAGCTAAAACAATACAGTAGTATACCCTAAAGACAAGTTATTGTGAGACCTTACACATATGGTGTCACAGAGCAAAAAGTTTTCCCTCTCTTGGAGAAAAGGTGCGTATCATTGCAAGTTACACCAAAAAATACAGACAGCTAATTTGTGCATGAGGGGATACGCGTGATCCATGAATCTCTGTCTAACCAAAACCCCAACCCTACCCGTAACTCGG
This sequence comes from Holothuria leucospilota, assembly GCA_029531755.1. NCBI lineage: Eukaryota > Metazoa > Echinodermata > Holothuroidea > Aspidochirotida > Holothuriidae > Holothuria > Holothuria leucospilota. The sequence continues at coordinate 21,382,284 of CM055981.1, read as the reverse complement.
AATATATTTTCGTCCGGGGGAATCTTCGGTCTTTAGTGAACCTTTCGTCTATAGGTATTCCCCCCTGTCCGGATTATGTAATGTTTGGCAATCTGAAACATTTACTGTCTCTTCATTCCCAATATGTGACCATTTAAAATTTAGAACGTGAACATATATATTGGGGGTATCATGAGTCAATCACTTAACGAACATTTTGACAATAAAAATATAAAAAACATTTAATAAAATAAATTGAACTTTGAAGTAATATTATATTTCTCCCTTATTGCATACGCGTAGGAAGCGGGGGGCTGGGGGCTAAAGCCCCAGTCAAAAATCTGGGGGCAGAAGCATACTTCTTCCCCCAATATCCAAGGTCAAAAACCCCTTATTTGTCTCTTCAGTAAAAACTGTAAAAAAATTGCAGTAATTTTACGTACAATTTGCCCAAAATGTTGCACCAAATTGCAGCTGAGGACCCTCAAATACCCAAAAATTTTCCAAAAGGGGAGGGGAACACCCCTCCCCTTAGACCCCTCCCAAGGACAGCGCTCCGAAACAAGGATCAGCCCCCAGTCTCGAAAAGTTACCTATGCCTTTGCCTTATTGTACTTTATTTTGGTGTTGTCTCGACTGAGTAATCCATAGAAAACGAATTTTAAATAGTAGGTGCATGGCCGTACACAACACAATCTTTACTGTAGAAATCTTGAATCAATCAGAAGAAATCTTGAATCATTCAGAAAAAGAGCAAAGAAAAACAGGGCGATGCCACATGGGGCAGGGGGCAACCGCCTCCTATCATTTGCAAGAACAGGGGAAAGAGAGAAGGAAAAGAACAGGAAAAAAGAAAAGGAGAAAACGAAAGCGAAGAAGGGGAAGCAAAGGAGAAAGAAGAAAGGAGGAGGGTGGGGTAGGCATATATTTGGTCGATATAATTAGTCCAGAGCTTCCAGGAGGCCTTATTCCGGTGTCTGCCAGCCTTAAGATACCTTGTATAATGCACATATGAAGCAACGAAAATATTCGCAATAGTTCGTGTTTCTGTCGACTCAACGCACGTATTTTTGAGTGAAAACATACCCATACATAAAAGGGGGTGGCTTCATGAGATTTGTTGACTACATACCCTTCTCTTAGACAACAAAGGCTACTCTCATCTTTCTCTAAACCAAAACTTAACATTCAATAAAATTATTAACACTTTTCAGCCATATATGATAGCTCAAAAAATATCAAAGACATCACCATTTTGCATCTAAGCAATCTTACATTGATAAAAATTTCTCGTAGGGGAGGGGACACCCCTCCCCTTAGATCCCTCCCCAGAAAAGCATCTTTCCCCAAAGCAAAAATTAAAATTCAATAAATTATGAACACTTTCTTACATATATGATCAGTTCAAAAATATACCAAAGATATCACCATTTTGCATCTAAGCAATCTTAAATTAATAAAAAATTTCTCAAAGGGAAGGAGACACCCCTCCCCAGAAAAGCATCTTTTCCAAAACAAAAATTTATAATTACTAAATTATAAACTTGCCAGCCATATATGATCAGTTCAAAATATGTACCAAAGACATCATCATTTTGCATCTGAGCAACCGTAAATTAACAAAAAATTTCCCAATGGGAAGGGGGCACCCCTTCCCTTAGACCCCTCCCCCAGGACGGCGATCACTCATGTCATGCTTTGTCCCCCTATCGAAATACCCTGGCGCTGCCCCTAGTGAGGACCCCATTGCCATTATCAGTGGCGGTGAAGGGGGTCCATAGGTCAAAGTTGTCGTGCCAATTAAATCTCAAATGTAGCTCTTGCCTTGCTGTTCGTAGAAGCACATACTGACATGATCGACAATTGTAGATAATTGAAAAATAACAGAAAACGTTGGCAATGCAAAAGGAAGTAGGGTATTAAAATGTGTTTTAAAATGCTATATTTTGGAGTGCGGATTTGGGCGATCTGTAATAATTGCCGGTGTAGGACACCTTGAGTAGCATACGTCTTCCAAAGCCCCATGCAGCCACTATCATCCTTCTTCCCACTATCAACCGCCTCGAAGTGGAGAGTCCAGGTGAGCACCAACGATGTTCTGGAGGTAAAATACAGAATGGACATAAATTGGTCAGGTTTTGAGTGTTTTATGAAAAGTAATACTTTTTAAGTAGAAACATGACCCCGACCCCGGGATTCTCAACTATACTCTCGTACTGAGGTAAGAACGTGGCCATAATGTTTCAACATAATGTTTCATAGCCACACGGGATTCATCATAAAACCGTTTTCATAGAACGTTTCATAGGTGTTCGGTTCTACATATATACTAATAAATTTAATAATACTAATAATGTAGCTTTTTCCCTGCGTTAAGGACATCACTTTATTATGTGCATGCATCGTAGCTAAACTGTTAAAACATCCGCTATGGGTTTACTAATATCTTTTGTCATTTATAAATAGCGCCACCACTTTTAGAAGAAGTAGCCGTTCACGTCCCATCAAGTGCCACTCTGACCTGTGACATCGACTGGATGCATGAAAATCCTTATGGAGATGTGCAGTGGTTTCAGAATGGTCGACTTCTGAGGAATCTGAACGTAAAAGGTAAGTCATTTCTCGGGTACCGATCACTCACAAGGCCTCGCTCTGTTATTTCTTTGTCTAAGATCTCAGCCAGTGCTCCCAGTGACCCACATTTGGATTAACAGTATTTTAACAAATCTCAGGAATACATGACGTATAAATGAAATGCTTTTTGTGAGTTTTTAGCCCCGCAGTCCCATTCACAAACTTTCTCGCCACCCTCAGGGGAGGAAACAAGGTTTGAAGAAAGGAGCTCATTTCAATTCTTGAAGAAGACAAACTCACCTAAGAGCACCGGAAAATTATATGTACTAGTGAAATTCCGGGACATCCCCTAGTAAGATTTGAAAAAGGGGGCCCTTACATGCGATTTTCTGGGTTCGGACTGCCTTGTAGTTATAATCAGGACAAAGAAATTTTCAGTGATTTCGTCAGCAGTAAATGCGAAAAAAATAACGGTCTAAAAAAATGGAGGGTGCATCTAATCGGTTAGTGTCTGCCTAGATCCGATCCTTACCATTGTTTTGCATCTTGCTTTAATTTCTCCGCTTGATGGCTGCATGGAAACTAGGTTAAGAACGAATTGTAAAATAAAATATTGAATGATATGTCATTCAAAAAAACACTCCACCCTGTCCCCATCCGCATCTAGCACAGCTATACGCGAAGCGCTCAACTTTTGTTTCTTCAAGTTGATTTCAGTTGTCCGAATTCTGTATTACTGACAAAATCTTATTTTTGTGTTACAAGGGCATACCACAGTCCAATTGGGAATTTGGATTGCAGCAGCCGCAGAAATCTCCAACTTTCACTTTTACCAAGAATGAGGGTGGCGATGTATCTGGTTGCATGGGGCATAGGAAAAATCATGTATTGTGCTACATGACGAAACATGTGAATGAAAAGATATTTTCGTAAAGTGTTACTTCAAATACAAATTCCATGAAATATCCACCAGTTGTAATAGATTGTTCGAATAAGACCGTTGACGATTCCTGGCGCATTTGTTTTATTCTTAAGGTTTGTTGGTCTCATTTTACTTCGTGGGCCCGATTGGGTGGTCTCGCAGACCCACGGGCTGCCATAAAAACAACCCAGAAACTAAATAAGAGGTGATATGAGAATTTAAGCATGAAGCCTTCTCAAACTTGGTATGTGGATGAATCATGTTGCACACAAGAACCCTAACTTTTTGCTTGATGTCTGTAATACCACAATAGAATACCCAAGCTGTTCTTCCCCCATTACAAATGTGTTATTGTTCTTCAAAATATTGGTTCAAGTCATTTATTACAGCTACTTCTGTAAAAAATAATCTGTCTTGTGTGGAAAAGACATAAAAACCTCAATATATTTTGCATTTGTGTATGTTTTTCATGTTATAAAAAATATCCTTACATTAAAGTCCCATCTAATTTCTTTCTGTTTCCCTTATTTTCCTCCTGACTCCCCCCCCCCCCCGTGGCTAGGTCACTGACAGGGCAAATTTTCACACAAAAGCACCAAAGTGTTAGTGTCTCTTGTTAACGTAGCTCGGCATAGACAGAAGAAGCTGTTCGGACCACCATCCTGGAGGGAGGGGTGGCCCCCTCCCCTTTGGGAAATTCAAGTTCGAATACTTGAGGGTCCTTAGATGCAATTTGGTGCAACATGTTGGGCAAATTTCAAGGAAAATTACTGCAAAGTTTGGACATTTTTACACAGGAAACAATTGAGGGGTTTTCACCCTTGGACTGAGGGGGAGGAAGCACAGGCTTTCCCCACCACATTTTAGACGGGGCAGCCTCCTCTTCCTACTCCTATGTAGCTCGCGGCTTAGAAAAGTGAAGCACCGAGTTTGCGTAAAGAGCGTCATACTGGGGCTTCCGTGGGAAACTGGCAGGGGTGGCGCCAGGTTTGCCGGACAAGAGGGGGCAGCAACCCTGAGCCCCGACAAAGTTGACGAGTTGCCAGAAGTATGGCGAAACAAAGTTTGTGTGGGCGGGGTTTTTATTGGAGTAAATCTGAAAATAATGGATTTTAATTGCAGAAAATTTGAAACTTTTGGGGTTACTATTGAAAAAAATTGAGGTTTAATTGAAGAATCTGCCCTACTTGAGGGCACAAGCAAATAAACCGTCGGACGAATGGTTACCGACCGTATACATACTTATCGCACATATTTATCGCATCCAGCGCACTACCTAAAGACGATTGGTTCGAGTTATAACAGTCGGTGTTTTCACCCGTTTTTAGTTTAGCGCCATTCACATACATATATTCATTACGCCAACGTTATTTCTCGCAAAGAAGGGAAACCCCCAGCAGTATAAAAATTTTATACCCGGTCTAAGAATATATATATATATATATATATATATATATATATATATATATATATATATATATAATATATATATATATATATATATATATATATATATATATATATATATATATATATATATATATATATATATATATATATATATATATATATATATATATATATATATATATATATATATATATATATATATATATATATATATATATATAGTAGTAGCCGATGAAGTTGTTGCCGATGAAGGTCCTAGGTAGGACCGAAAATTTCAACAATAAATTTCTTTTTAATGTATTCCTGCTGTGTCAACTATGCTTTGTGTTCTGCTTGTTTACCTGTTATTTATCGGAATACACGTGGACCATATTTCTATTATATATATATATATATATATATATATATATATGTATATATATATATATATATATATATATATATATATATATATATATATATATATGTAAATACAGAAACAGACGAATAACACGGTACGAGGACTGTTACGAAACTTCATAATGCAGAAAGTTCAATAACAAAAAACTAGAAGTTCCTGTAGATCTACCCAATTTCCCATGCAGAAGACTGTAAAAAACAGGACGTTTCGGATAGTTCTGCTATCCTTGGTCACCAAAAAACGAATAACACTGAGCATAGCTGCTCCACATAGGGCCGTAATACGAACAAAGAAAAGCCCAAGCCAAAAGTTTAAGAAAAGCGAACGAACCAAATCGAAAAGGTTAAAAAAGAGGATTAACTCACGGTACGCACATCTTTTACATTGATGCCTACCGGAGAAAGGCTGCCAAGTCTATAAATCCATCTAAGTTCTATGGCCTCCCGTTTCTGTTTGGATGCGTTTACAAGCGATTGAAGCCCGATTAAATCAAAATTTTTACAGATTTGGAAGTGCTGGCCCAGAGGAGTATTTCCTTTTCTTATTTCTTGTCTGTGACCGCGGTGTCTAACACGTAATTCACCTCCCGTTTCACCCACATACTGTTTCCCACAGTCCTTACAGTTAATTAAGTAAACCACCCCTACCGACGTACAAGTTATGGTGCTAAAAATGGTAAACGTTTCTCCGGTAGCATTGCTGTAAACTCTGTCAGTTTCCTGTAGGACATTACAGGTAACACAATTCTTAAAATGGGTCTTATAACAACCCTTGTGAACATTTTTGACGTTTTCTACCAGTTTAGCCCTGACTAAGTGAGACTGTAGGTTTCTTGGTTGACGGTATATAACCTGAGGGGGACTGGAAAGGACATTCATTATGTTAGGGGAAAGCTGTAAAATGTGGAAATATTTGTTTATAATGGATCTAAGGTTAGGGAGTCTCGGATTACGTGTAACAACAAGGGGGGCCCTAACGGGCTTCCGAGTTCTCCTACCTTTGCCAGCCAAAAGGTCCTCTCTGGATAGATTTTGAACCCTTTCGCAAGCTGGGTCTACGATGGAGGAGGGGTAACCTCTGTCTTGAAAATTAGACCTAAGCTCCCCGAAATGTTGTTGGGTCTTTTCTGGATCAGAGCATATCATTTTAACCCTCAAAGCCTGACTAAATACAATTCCCTTTTTCGTACAATTACTATGGTACGAGTCATAATGTAGGTAAAGGTTGAGATTGGAAGGTTTAGTATACAGATCAGTAGTCAGTACTCCGCCTTCCAATTTGATGCGAAGATCAAGAAAACATACCTCAGAATCACTTAATTCATAAGTAAATTCTAGAACCCCTGGGTAAAGGCTATTCATCACATTAACAAAAACTAGAAATTCTTCCTCCCCTTGCAACCATAACCCCCAGATATCGTCTATATATCTATACCACTTAAAAGGTAGTTGATTAGGATGTAATTTAGACTTGAGTTCCTCCTCAAAAGACCCATCCCTAAACAAGCATATCCCGGTGCCATCTTCGGACCGATGGAAGTCCCGTGAATTTGGGTAAAATGTCTCCCATTAAACTCAAAATTGTTTTCCCTAAGACATATATCGAGACAACGTAAGATATTTTCTGTTGATGGAATTTTTGTTTCCCTCTCCTCCAGAGCTCTTTTAACCGCTTCCACTCCTAGAGATCTTGGCATGCTAGGGTACATTGATTTTACGTCAATGGTAAACATCATGGTGCCTTGGGGGAGAGGCCCAGAGTCATTGATTTCTTTAATTATATTAAGAACATGTTTGGTGTCCCTTATATAAGAGTCCAGGTTCTGCATAGCAGGATTTATAAAGAAATCCACAAATTCGGAGAGCCTTTCAATTGGAGAACCACTACCTGAGATCACTGGTCTGGTTTTCAACCTACCCTCAGCATCAGCTGCCTTGTGGGTTTTTGGTAACGTATAAAACCTGGATGTTTTTGTATCGGACGGCGTCAGGTACTTAGCCACTTTCCTACAGGAAACTGACAGAGTTTACAGCAATGCTACCGGAGAAACGTTTACCATTTTTAGCACCATAACTTGTACGTCGGTAGGGGTGGTTTACTTAATTAACTGTAAGGACTGTGGGAAACAGTATGTGGGTGAAACGGGAGGTGAATTACGTGTTAGACACCGCGGTCACAGACAAGAAATAAGAAAAGGAAATACTCCTCTGGGCCAGCACTTCCAAATCTGTAAAAATTTTGATTTAATCGGGCTTCAATCGCTTGTAAACGCATCCAAACAGAAACGGGAGGCCATAGAACTTAGATGGATTTATAGACTTGGCAGCCTTTCTCCGGTAGGCATCAATGTAAAAGATGTGCGTACCGTGAGTTAATCCTCTTTTTTAACCTTTTCGATTTGGTTCGTTCGCTTTTCTTAAACTTTTGGCTTGGGCTTTTCTTTGTTCGTATTACGGCCCTATGTGGAGCAGCTATGCTCAGTGTTATTCGTTTTTTGGTGACCAAGGATAGCAGAACTATCCGAAACGTCCTGTTTTTTACAGTCTTCTGCATGGGAAATTGGGTAGATCTACAGGAACTTCTAGTTTTTTGTTATATATATATATATATATATATATATATATATATATATATATATATATATATATATATATATATATATATATATATATATATTGGACAACTACCAGATTTACGGGGTTAATCTGGCGGAGACGAAATGTGCGCTCACTACCTTTGCTAGTTACCACTGTAGTTTTCAAGCCATGATTATGGTATACAAATTTGCAATCATTTTTGAAGGCCTGCTTGCGCGTTTTCATATGAGGGGCGGCTTGTATCTGTTGAAGACTTGTGCAAGGGTCCAGTAGTCACGTTGTAGTCGCGTAAGTCAATGGAGGAATAAGTGGTGCACTACCTAAAGACGATTGGTTCGAGTTATAACAGGCGGTGTTTTCACCCGTTGTTAGTTTAGCGCCATTCACATACCGGTACATATATTCATTACGCCAACGTTATTTCTCGCAAAGAAGGGAAACCCCCAGCAGTATAAAAATTTCATACCCGGTCTAAGAACTGTTAAACACCCTTAGGGAGAAAAGATAACGCATTCTTACGAAGTCGTCATTGCCTTTGTTGAAAACAATTGTTTTTATGTGGTTTGCAACCAATATTGAGGGCAGCTATTACAATTCTTTGAAAAAATGTGAACATTTGATCAAAAAGGGGTGAGGGGAACAACGCACGTTGACTGCGTCAATGCAGGGTCTCTCCGGGCATAAATAGTTGTCAGGATGGTCTTCTTCATTGACAATGAATTGACAATGAATGTCAAAAAGACAAAGAATGGCATATTCTTTCAAAGTTTGTGGTTGATTCATACATGCAGGTATTCTGTTTTGAGAGTTGCGCTATGCCGTTACTCCTGAAGACCGAAGCGTGGCAACAACTCAACAGCCGATAGTTTTGTGCATGCACGACTTATCTAAACTGTAAATAAGTGTTCAGCGTATTTATATGAACAGAAAAAAATGAAGATTGTTTTGGCAATGGTGTGAATTTAAAAATGCAGTCAATACTTTTGAGAGGATTTACTTCATTCAAACGACTGTACTATTTAAGGGACTAAGACTCCTTTGCAATGCCTCTGTCTCAAGGTCGGAGGTAAACGCAATTTCTACCAAACAGCAATAAAAGTGAAGATCATTACTGTTTTGTCACAAATTACTTTTATGATCTTTCATAGGCAGCCTTCAGTCAAGGATCGTATGTCAACTGTTAAAAGAGAACTGTAATCAACAACAGTGACAAGCTGTGCCGCTTGTTATAACACGCCTTTCATTGCATTTTATATGGCAATGAAGAAATGGATTAAGTTGTAAGACGCATCCTCGGCTAATTTTATCTTTTTTTAATATTTGAAGTAACAGTAAGTTATGTGGCAACGAGTATACTTGTGTGCATGAAAAAGTACAAAATTCTTTTGTTCAATTAATGACATGTAAAAGAAATAATGTAAACCATGGTAAATGTAGGTGTTTCCATCATTTTTGGTGGTTACATTTTTGATAACAAAACTGAGAGGTCGATCATTAAACGATCTCATGATTTCTTCTCTGGACAACCCGAGACCTCAAATACTCTGCGACTTGTCGTTACTCCTTCACTTCCCATTCCCCAACTAGAAATTGTCACTAGCATTGGCCTGAACTGAAAAGCGTCTTTACTACCAATTGCGTTTACAGTTCTAATTCCCATTAATAAAACGTTCGTTGCTCCGGGATTCGTTGCTTTGGGAGAAGAAATATTAACAAATAGGCTATTTCAAACTTTGACAATTGTTCACCTTCTTTCAAACGGTAGCGCTTTTTCAAATCGCAGAAACGGTAAGGCAAGACGGTTAAGGCCTTCGTTAAGCGCAAGTATGTAGCCTAACAGAAAATAACCCCAGTTTTGAGTCTTTCTATCTAAATTTGAGAGCCATCCGAGTTACTGACTTTATACAGTTATAAGATGGTCTTAATCGATTTCCACTTTACAGCAAATTAGATCCTCTCCTACCAGGTTTGGTGGTTGGGAGTACCACAGAATATGATATCGCAATCCTACCCCAGATAAGCCAGAAAATCGGTGTAAGTGTGACTTATCTGGTGCAACTCTTACAAGGGGGATGTTAGACTTAGACCATATGTCTTGTAGCCGTCCTCAAGTGTCTATGAATAGTCGTGTGCATTTCTGCAAGTCTTTTGAGTAATTCACTTCCATATGCAGCCTATAAGCATCCATTACTCGGTAGGAAAGGATACAGGTAGCGGACCACTACTTAAAAGTTAATTCCCGCGGAAGGTGTTGCTCTTACGAAATTAACACCGTAATTTTTTGAGGGGGTGCAGGTGTGGATGCAGGATTTTAAAAACAGGTCCACTGATTGCGGAAGGCACAAGTGAGCCGAGACGTGGGAAGGGGAGGAGGGTTCTTGAGAGCAGTGTCCCCTCTCCCGACATGGGGACTTTTTTAAACGTTAAAATGAAATTGTGCGATTTGGTGACTCTTACAACGTAAATCACAGATAATAAAATGGCTGTTGGAATTATGTCCCATTCAGAAACAGAATCAGCAACTTTTCAGTCATAGCCCCAGTGGCGACGCCAGGTTTGGTGATTGGGGGCACCACAGAATATGATATCGCAATCCTACCCCAGATAAGACTGAAAATCGGTGTAAGTGTGCCTATTCGTATCTAAGATAATTTGCAACCAGGTTGACACTTCCCTTATTGTCGTCTGTTGTGGAGGTACCGTGTCGGAGGAGGGATCTAATGGGAGGGGACCCTTTGAGAAATTTTTGTTCGTCAAATGTGGCTCAGTTGCAAAATGGTGCCATCTTTGGCAAAGTTTCAAACTGATCATAAGCTGAAAAATTGCAAACTTAAATGAATTGTTCTTATTTTTGTTATGCAAAACGGCATTCGAATGAAGTAAAAGGCAGGAACCACCACACTGTTATACAAGCTCTCCTAGTTCAAAATTTCAATGGTCATGGTACACAAGTTTAAAATCATTGTGAAAGGCCTACTCGTGTGTTTTCATATGAGGGGTAGCTTGTACCGTTGAGAACTTCTACAAGGGTCCAGAGGCCACGGAATGGACCAGATTTAGTGTGTAAGTCAATGGAGAAATAAGTGGTGCTTTACCTAAAGATAGGAACTTGTTTGTGGAACTTCTTTGTGAAAATGGCGCTCTTTCAAAACGCAGATACACCCTGGTATACAACTGTATTTGACTTTAGCCATATAAGTGCTACATACACTGATACATTGTCAATTTTCATTTGCAATTAAATGCACAGTTCGCTTGCTAACAGCAAATCACTCCTTCAATCATTCACTAATATTTGCACAACAAACGACGGAAGCTAAAGCTCAGAACGCCCCCCCCCCCTTCATTCCCTTATACCGAAGAACCGTGAATCTGAAACAACTTGCCTCTCTCTCTCAATGTGAAGAGATATCTCGCAGGGGCAGCAGATGTTTGTCCTGAAAGTCTTTCCCTTTCGACAAACATTAATCATAAGAGGAAATCCCGAGGGACGGGGGATATATCTCTCACTTTTTGACAAAGGGGTATGGCTAAAACATCCTCCATCTAAAAAAAATTACAAAATAATGCACTTTGCATTATTACTTTTGTTAAAAAATTGATAACTTTTGAATAGTTTGAAATAAAGTAAACCATTAATTAACTTGAATGACTTCGAAATCTCCTTTCGAACACTAGACATAAACCTCCAACTGAGTTTAATGGACTTACGTAGAGAAAGGGCATCAGGAGAGGATCATCAAGCAATAATTAGGCCTATCAGCCTAGCGTGCTGTAAATTTAAAGTGCCCATAAGTTTGTTACAGAACAAAACCTGTGATGGAAGAGTGCGGGAGTTCCTATGTTTAGCTCAATCCCTATTTACAGGAAGTTTATAAGTCAATATTTGGGCTCGTATGTATATGGTAACTGTTTTATTACAACACTTTCAAACCAAACGTGGTGTAATTATCTAATCCTCTGCTAAACTTACTCCTCGATCATATTCCCATCGTCATGGGCGGCTCTAAGAAATTTTGTTTGGGGGGGCAAACTCAAGTCCGTATTCAGGGAGGTTTGGAAGATCCCCCCGCCAGCAATATTAGTGGTCAGCTCCAGATAGTAACATAGCCTCAGTAGGAGTATGTATAGGCGTAGGGGCCCAAGTTGATGGGGGGGGGGGCTGTAACGATCTGCACGAAAAATAGAAAGAAAAATTTCCGCGCGCGTTCAAAATGTTAATGTACATATCATAAAGGCATGCATCCGTTATCACACCGCATGCCAGTTACATACACTAATTTGCCACGTTACTAGCTATTCCATATTGGTTATAATTCTGGGGGAAGTCGTTACAAAAATGATGATAATAATCAGTGGTGTAACTAAGGTTTCTCTCATGGGGGTGGGCAGGCACTATGTTGTGTGATCACCGGCCTGGGGGAGGGATCTAAGGGGAGGGTGTCCCCCTCCCCTTTGAAAATTTTTTGAAAAATATGGTGTCCATACATGCAATCTGGTGCCACATATGCTAACTTTGAAGTAAAATTTTGTGTTTTAGTTTAGGTACTAAAAAAAAAATCGGCGTCAGTGACGGGGGCATGGCCTAATGGCCCCTCAAATATACCACTGACAATCATAATATATAAGTTTAACCATTAAAAAACACTGGTGAATTAATACCGAATATATGGGTACTGGTACGTGCAATCCAAATCAGAACTATATTTTAATTACCAAGGAAGTTTTTTAAAGTATCGACTTCCGTTAAGCTACATTATTGCATTATTTTTCTTTCAGTAGGTGCCCGAAAAATTCTCAGAATATTGCCCGAATTTCACAAAAATATTTTGTTGGGGAGCTGCAGCCCCCAGCCCCCTGCCTCCTACGCCTACGCCTATGGGAGTATGGTTATTATTATGTATTACAACGATGCCCGCTCTTCACAAACCCTTTCAGGCAGTTAGTTATGGGAAGACTACTTTAAAAGTAAATACAACCATATCAACCGATCGCGACCGTACTACCATAGGAGTGGGGTAAGAACCAAGTAAAATGGGCAAAGCGGCTTGATTCATTTGCATATCCCCATCTTTAAATATTTGATTGTTTCTTTCATTGTGTCACAATATGTTTCAGCTTTGCCAAGAAGCCATAAAATGTTGGTTTTCTGGATTGTTTTCTTAAACTAACGAAAATTTTGAGCATGAAGACACTTGAAAACGATAAAATGATAGCACTAGTAGTTTGGATCTCAGTATCGCTCCGAAACGAAATTTTTTTAAAGGGGGAGGGGAATTCCCGTAACTCAGAACGACGTCTCATCCTATATACAAATAGCTAGGCCACTAGTCAAAAGTCTCATCCTACTGAGCTTAGATTGACTATTTGGTGTGTTTATTTTAAATCAATTGAAACGGCCGGTATATACTTAAGCACAGAGGTGGAGAACCTTTTGCTTATAACAGACCATTTGACAGTCATAAGACCGCTCGTGGGCCGACGGCGCTGTCAGTTTGGACAAGGGAAGGGAAACCTCTCCTTCTATGGGAAACACAATACTTTTAGACTACATTCCCGTTACAACTCTTCGTAGACAGATGCCTAGGCTAATCTGGCCAGGTGACACCCTGGCAAAACTGCTTTTAGTCGTGGATGATAATCAACACGGGTAATGGGTTGTGTATCTAATGACCCCGAAAGCTCTGAAGTGTCCGCAAAACTATGGACATTTAACTCCAGCATTACCGTTACACTCTGTAAATGACATTATGATGCCTAAGCTAATCAGCTTACAAATATCGCAGCGTGATCATTTGTTTTGATTACCTTAGCTCGCACTAACGGCAGGTCCATTTGTGATGTCTGAAGTATATATACGGTATTAGCAAACAAGCAACTGAGAAAACGCGCGCGAAGCGCGCCGAAAAAAATGGCGTTTTGAAAGCACTTTATTAATGTTTAACCTTCGCATTGCATTGGAAAGTTATTCACTCCTTTAATTTTAAGCCCACTCAAGGAAAAGGGAGGGCCTAAACCATCTCGAATTACATGTTTTTTTATTTATTATTTTCATTTTTGAAAATTAAAGACCATGCTTTGCAAACTTTTGGGGGGGCAAGTGCCCCCCGTACCCCTATGGCGAGCCGCTAATGCCCATCGTAACCTGCTGTTCGTCTGAATGTTCGTTCAAATATGTTTTGGGAGTTGCTTCCCAGGTTATGTGGGTCAGCCAAAAAGTTTCATGCGTGTGTCCATATTTTAAATATAGCTACCCTCTTTAACTAAAAAAACCTGTGATGGAAGAGTACGGGAGTCCCTATGTTTAGGCAAATCCCTCTGTTGACAGGCTTTAACTTTTTTTAATTTTTTCTTGATATTTCAACACGGGCCTCATGGGCCTTTTTAGAGAGTTGCCTCTCGACCCACTAACATTGGAAAACGTCGAATTATCATTCCTGTGGTCTGTTTAGTGCGCATCCAATTTCCTTTAGAAGTAGTTAAATGCTTCACTCTAACGCTCACAATTTTGTGTATACCCCAGAGCTTCTGGGGGCTTCTTCCCTGGACCCCACCGGGACGTTGCTCCTGGGCCCTCCAGGTCCCTAAGGCAGGCCCCTGAACCCCACGCCTATAGGGGGAGCGCTTCGCCGTTGGCTTCTTTTATCCCCCGGTTTCAGAATAAATTTCCATCAATGCAAATAATTATGACGTGGATTTGCCCTAATAATGAAGTAACTTTGCCCTGAAGTCAAAGGACAATTTTGCCGTCATATCGACATTTTGGGACTCGCTGGCAAGGGTGAGGGCTGGGGCAGCTTCCCCAGACCTCTGCCTCATACGTCTGTGTCAGGAAGGAATATTAGTGCAATTTTTCCAAATTCGTTTTGCTTGTATCCATGGCCTTACGGGCCAGGGGGGCTGGGCGGCCCTCCATGTCAAAACCTGATCAAATCGGGCAGCTATTTTGTCTCAGTCGGGCGGAAAATTGCCCCGGGGGTGAGGTCTGGAGTCAGACAAATATCACCGCCCTCCCTGAGAAAAACAGTCCCGTACGGCCATGTTTGTATCCTTTGGTCCGTATCACTGCTAGATTGCAATCAAATACGATGTCGAATCAATTTTATGTGTAGTATTTCGTGCTCACAGCGTCGTAGCTAGACTACTTGTTTTAGGGACATGTGAGATCCAAATATTCCGAAAACTGCTGTGCCGACTAACCGCGTACTAAGGCACGGTTTATGGTCCATACTAAAAGTGGATTGGCTCAGGAAAAGAAATGATTAAACAATTTTACGTCCTATTTAATTTTTACAAGTGGCAGATTTGACGCCAATAACGTCGCCTGTTATGCAAAAAAAAAGGGAAATTTAAAGTGATAGACTGCACCGAACACAGTTTATCTTTTCCGCTTTTTCGGTTACACAAAGTAAGAGCATAATGAAAAAACAAGAAACAGTGCTTCTGCGCGCTAAGCACGCGAAAATGTTTAATTCATGTGTGATCTTTGTGAAAGAAATCTAATTTTTCGATCATCAACCGTGCCGTAGGCAAAACCCTTCAAAGGGACACTTGAGGGGCATTAACTTTTGTTGGATGAGGTGCAAATTTTTCTTGTGTATGGGGGAGGCGGAGGAGGAGAAAGTCGACCGGGAGGCCGGCATGGGAAGAAAACTTCTACACTATAGGTAATAATAATTAATAGCAGATTTCAATGATTGCAAGTCACGATGGGAACTGGGAGTACTGAAAAACAACCAGCGCCGTTCATGCCAAGATGTAGTGCCTACTACGTACGTATACATGTGCGTATGTACTGTTGTTTTACTCCCAGTTCCCAAAACTCTTTGTATGCTTGACGTAATCATAGAAGTCTGCTATTGCCTTGGTATAATGGGTACAATGTACACACTTGATATTCCAAGTTTCGTGCAAAAGTATCTGAAGGCTTACACAGTCCAAGAAGCGCGCAAAATGGGCGCAGAGAAGAATTTGCACTCATTGAGGGGGAATAGATGAACTATCGAGCGACGTACATTATATCGTACCCATATCGCCTGCCCACAAGTTGATTAACTCTCTGGGTGATTTCATAAATTTGTACTAAAGTATGACATGACATGACATGACATTGACATGACATGACATATTTGTCCCTAAATTCATGGATCAACCTTTTTTTACGAGACACAATTTTTTGATTGTTGTGTATACCAATTTCTTTGAAAAAGATGTTAATTTTGTTCTGTTCATGGGTGCAGGAATAGTGTACATCCTCAAAATGAACTCATTTATGGGAAAATGTTCGTTCCTTGTGTAAAGGAGGGCCCCAAAATACTTTACTCACGTTAACACCATATAGGGATCACATAATTTATGTGTATCTTTAAGATGATTTTAGTAGTTTAATGCTAAAAAATATTCTTATTCTTTACTCAGTTCCGCATCGTTTTATCTCAATTACACAGGGTAAACACAAGCCTTCCATTTGTAACGAACTTTCCAAAACTTCAGATCGGCCTATTATAAATTTACCAGAAAAGAAAATACATACATTCCAATATTTTTGTGTTGGTGTATTACTAAAGTCAACTTTGTGTAGGGAAAGCAATGAGTGCATCTCCCTTGTCCGGATCCTTCATGCAGTACCTCATCTACTCCGTTGGTTAGGACCCACATATTAAGATCCTTCTTATCATCCTTCAAAGAGTCCTGCAATTTTTGTAAAGGTGTTAGCGAGTCTGAGATAGAGAGTGATGTGGAGAAAAATCTAACACCATACATAACATCATACGCAGCTGTTTCGTACTGTCATTCAGTAATTGCATACAGACGCAAAATTTGTAAAACATGATGATCATTTCAAAGAACCAAAGTTCCACCTTGGTTCTTTGTTCCAAAATGATTTGCTAACAAAGAATATTAGGTGTTATCGATTGTTAGTAGTATTTTCGTGAATTGTTTGAAGTACTTCATTTTGAACTTCGATGCAATCATTAGCATGTCTTTGATAGAAGACATGAGGGTAGAGGGTATAGTATTGAGGCAGAGAAAGAACAAGCGTAATGCTCTTGTTGTTGTTATGTTATTATCTTCGTCTCAAGCAGAAACGTACGCAAAGTTCCCACTGAATGACTTTAATTGCATTGCCCCACCCCAAACAAATACGTCAATGGATTGTTTCACAAATAGCCTATGATTTTATCAATGCTTTCAGAGTCGTATAGCTACGCAAAGCGGTGCATACTTTAAACAAGGCTGTATTATTTATTCTTCTCTCTACCTAATTTTCAAAAGACATACACAGAATTGAGCCCATTTCACATCTTAACTTTGTTTGAGAAATATTTCGCCGCTCACACTTCAGTACACTGGGGCAGACACTGGATTATTTTACTCTTTGTCTTGTGTTTCATATAATGTGGCCCTTTGTGAAGTCGTGAACGTCGACTGTCGAAGTGAAGAGTCTTCAGGCTGTCAGGAAGTCGATCAATTCTACATGTAGTTTTCAAGGTGTCACTGACTGCATTAACTAGGCTGTCTCTATCGTACTCCATTCACATTCTGTTGATAACCGCAAAATAAAACTTGTAGGTGTTAAGGGACAGGTAACATTTCCGGATCATAGAAGCTGATAAAACAAAAGTCAGTAGAGTCCCCGTGTGGTCTGAATTTTCTTAAAAAACCAAAATATACAAATGCACAACCCACCGAGTGTTTCATTCTATTTATAATTACATCCATGTCTGGCTATGGCTTAATATATTCGTAGTTCTAATGCTATAAATGTCCGATAATTTCCTTTGAGTTCTATTCATGCTTTGATTTATCTCGCTCTCTTGTCAGGAAATCCATCCAGGTTGCACTTTGATAGCGTTAGCCAATACGAGGAGGGTGTGTACGCATGCGGAGTAACATTTAACAGCAAGACGGATATTCACTGTGTCATATTACTGCATGGTAATAACTTGTATGCCGTTTCCAATAATGTTCAAATTTGTCATAAAATTCACTGGTGGATCTACATGTAGCCCTGTAGGTGTGAGACTTCAACCGATTTCCTCTGGAAATGTGTCAGTGGAATGTATGTTTTAATTGTGAAATATAAACGAGGGCGAAGGAATTAATCAACGGAGTTCGTAAAGATGTTAGTATTTGAATGTATCATAACGGTACAGCTCTTGGATTCATCTTCTAATTAAACCATGGGGGTCATGTTACATTACTGTGATGACTGCCTTCTTAAAAGATAGCAAAACAAACTTGTCCAACAGTTACGTCCATCTAAGCAGTTAAGTTCGGTTCATACTTCCAATTTTTCACGCGCTATATAGCTATAAGAGCCAAACATGGTCATCCCTTGCTCGTCCGGGTCAGTGACGGACGTACCTCAGAGTTGAACAGTGTTAAGCTTTATACCATTATACTGAAGTATGAACCGGCCTTTACATATGGAATGCCAAAAGGGCACAGATATTTTGTTGTTCATTTTGTATTTTGACTTTGTATTTTGATTTTGTATATTGATTTTGTATATTGATTTTGTATATTGATTTTGTACTTTCATTTTGTAATCTCACTTTGTATTTTCATTTTGTATTTTCATTTTGTATTTTCATTTTGTATTCCCATTTTGTATTCTCATTTGGTATTCTCATTTTGTATTCTCATTTTGTATTCCCAGTTTGTATTCTCATTTTGTGTTTTCATTTTGTATTCTCATTTTGTATTCTCATTTTTTATTCTCATTTCGTATTTTCATTTCGTATTTTCATTTCGTATTTTCATTTCGTATTTTTATTTTGTATTTTCATTTTGTATTTTCATTTTGTATTCTCATTTCGTATTTTCATTTCGTATTTTTATTTTGTATTTTTATTTTGTATTCTCATTTTGTATTCTCATTTTGTATTCTCATTTTGTATTCTCATTTTGTGTTTTCATTTTGTGATAACACTGAGGCAGCCTCAAAAGTGCACATCATATGCAAACACCGATATCTAGCGCGCCAAAGTTACATAGGCCTGATGTAAACCGAACCGTCCCGTTCGGACTAATTTGAAAATGGAAAGAATTCTACTAAATCTTGGCTACGAACAACTTGTCATCGACAAGTTCGCCGTGGAAGGGCTGAGTGCTGTCATATCAGCTTTAAAATAGGCCGTAGGCCTAAGCCTAGGCCTAACATAAGTAGGACTAACGTTAGGCTAGGCCTAGGCCCAAACAAGTTAGGCCTAGCTCTAAATTTACACAAGTTTTCATAGGAGAGTGTATATATATTCTTCTGGATTCAAATGAAAAGTTGTTTAATACAGTTTAAACAGCAAAGTCTTTAATTGACACTATCAAAGAGGATTAACATTTCGTCGTGGCTATTGGCAGGGCATAGCCCTGCGGATAAGGAGACTGCCATCGCAATTCGCAGGGCAACTGAGCACGCGCAAAGAGGACTTGGTCCTCGTGTGTTAAGTCGCGCACACATCATGATAGTAATGCCGACAACATGAAGTACGGCGATGCCTTCGATTTGTATAAAGAATGTTAGAAGGCATTAACAAAGTTTTCAGTTTTTACAAGGATACGCAGGATTCTACAGTATATATCTGTTGGCTATTTCTGATTGGTGAGAACTTTTGTTGGCAAATTCAACTGACCGTGAATCTCACACAACAAACACTGCCTTGCTTTCATCTGAAAACTTTGTAACAGTCTGAAAACTTTGGCAGTCTCCTTATCCACAGGGCTATGCCCTGCCAATAGCCAGTTTAAACTGCATTAAACAACTTGTCATTTGAATCCAGAAGAATATATATACACTCTCCTATGAAAACTTGTGTAAATTTAGACCTAGGCCTAGCCTATCGTTAGGCCTACTTATGTTAGGCCTAGGCTTAGGCCTGCGTCCTATTTTAAAGCTGATATGACAACACTCACCCCTTCCACGGCGAACTTGTCGATGACAAGTTGTTCGTAGCCAAGATTTAGTAGAATTCTTTCCATTTTCAAATTAGTCCGAACGGGACGGTTCGGTTTACATCAGGCCTATGTAACTTTGGCGCGCGAGATATCGGTGTTTGCATATGATGCGCACTTTTGAGGCTGCCTCAGCGTTACCACAAAATGAGAATACAAAATAAAAATACGAAATGAGAATACAAAATGAAAATACAAAATGAAAATACAAAATAAAAATACGAAATGAAAATACGAAATGAAAATACGAAATGAGAATACAAAATGAGAATACAAAATGAAAACACAAAATGAAAACACAAAATGAGAATACAAACTGGGAATACAAACTGGGAATACAAAATGAGAATACAAAATGAGAATACAAAATGGGAATACAAAATGAAAATACAATATGAAAATACAAAATGAAAATACAAAATGAAAATACAATATGAAAATACAAAGTGAGAATACAAAATAAAAGTACAAAATCAATATACAAAATCAAAATACAAAGTCAAAATACAAAATGAACAACAAAATATCCGTGCCCTTTTGGCGTTCCATATTTACACTGTATTTAATCTGGAGTTTGTAATTAGTTTCAGACCTGGCTACCTTCAAAGTAATCGGCCTCTCATAGTTCGAGACTTGTGCACATCAAAGTTTTTAAGTCCGCATTTTCACCGGCTTAATCTATCCTAATTGAGCATATATACATGAAAGACTGAGACTCTTTGCCCCAACAAAGGGTGAGCACACTGGTCTTTACATATGCAGCCAAATCTTTCCTCATATTTGCCATATGAGTGACACTATAAAATAGACTGCCAAGATATGACATCACAGTTCAGTTTGGTCTATTCGAAACTCATGAGATGTAAAACCATGTGTGGATTAGTTACTATAACTAAAGGCTGTATTGATAACTTAAGATCTCCATCCCAATTTGTGATGCAAAAATATGCCTCACCTGTAAAATCTGTTGGGAGAAAACCAAAGTAGCGTTTCATGATATTTCAAATTTTAAAAAAGTTGGCAAAATTTTATCCCCTGTATATTGAAAATTGTATCCAAACGGACAATTCAACTAGAAATGGCATCATATCCAGATAAGCAAGTATTAGTTTTTTTTTTTTATAATATTGCAAAGTTTCTCAATGTCAACCGCTGAGGGAACACAAAGTGACGTATCAAAGTATCTTACTTTGAAAACCCGCTCGATCCTATGAAAACCCTTCAAGGCTTCTGCAAGATCAAAGAAACAAAAATGAAACGAAATTAGGCCTACTACTACAAATTGAAGGAACTGCTTTTGCCCTTGAAAGTTGTTGAGTAATAAAATACAGTAAGTGACACTTCTGTAATAGTATTTGAAACATGAACTGTCTAACTTAACCTGGTGTGGAAATTAAGGCATTACCTCAAGTGCAACACAGTGCAACACTGGTTACAGATCATCGCGATGCTGTATCGCGTACATTATGTAAACCTCACAAATTATTCAGGTTTTAACATTTTGTTATTTATTTGTTTAGTGCTCACACCAACGAACACAACAGTTCACCTGCATGGTAAGTCTACCATTGGCATTTTAATTATATATTTATCTTGTGCAGTGATATAACCCGAATCCATACCATTCTTCTCCCAATTTATTTGTAACCTTACCCTTTTGTCGTTACATATGAATAGAAAATAATTTTAACACTCTTCCGTAAGTTGGCCTAGGCCTGACGTCTGGTATTTGTCAGTATAGTTATCTTATTTCATAGGATGAAGTATAAAAAAATATTCCACTAACGAAAAGGCACAGCTCACTGTTAGCACAAGTTAGTCACTGGTATTTGACTCATTTTTAATGCTATCTGATACACAATAATGAATTAAGAATTATTTGTCACAAATTAGTCATACACGTTAAAGATGGTCAGAAATTAACATATTGGTTTGAAATTAGTCAACTCTTGTTGACAATAGGTAGTTCATTAATTCAGACATGAGCTTAAATAATTTGTGTTTACAGTAAGGTAAACAATAATCTGGTGTTGAATTTTGGGATATTTCCATGAAAAGGTGGAGTCAGGGTGGTCCTTCCGTTTGTCTCCCCCCCCCCCCCGTGTAGGGAAAAACCCGTGAAGAAAAGCAAGGACACTATGTTTACTCTTTTTTCTTTACAGTAGACCAAACGTGACACCCCCTCCCCTCAAAAAAGTGCCGCAACGATGATATTTCTATGCCAAGCAACTGTTCAAACAATTTTATTCATCTAACTTGGCATACAGTCTACCAATAGATGATTTCAACACTGTATATGGTCTAGGCTTTTTTAAGCATTCCAAAAATATACTCTGCTACTTTTGGTCTTTCAAATTGGTTAACTGTTTTCCTGGAAAATGGCCATTTTTCCACTTGTCTGACCTACTTTCATTGTATGGAGATTTTCAGTTTAGTATGAATTGTTTGACAAAGTTCAATTCAACTCAAATTTGTAATAAAAATCATTAATGAGCAGACCAACGCACTGATCTGTGGGGTTGTGCACCTATTCCAAAGCGCTCGTTAAACTGAATTTCCCCTTAAAATATAGGTGAAAAGTGCTGATATTTATACACTAGCAGTCTTTCAATGAACTATATACTGGACTGGTTGCAATGTGACATAGGATCTCCTTTTCGAAGTGAAAAAAGTTTATGTCCATCCCCAGTGATAAGCTATCGTCTATTATCTTACGATGTCCCGTCATCAAACGAGCATTGTGTCCTTAAAAATTCCTGTTTCATAATCTAGATGGTTGTTAGGGTTCTTTGGATCAAATCTCCCACTCTCCGCCACTATGAGCCGGGATTTCCCCGAAAATATATGGAACCTGGTGGTGGCTGACTGCCGAGTTGTTGTGTATTCCTTCGGAGACGTTCCCCTGGGTCTAATTGACTGCAGTCGATCCCAGGGTTCGAAATTCGAACGTAACCGGTAAAACGTGATCATGTGCCGGGTTTTTTCATTGCGTGGTGCTCACTTCCAGCGAAGAAATAGTCACATGGGTGTTGTTATTTAGCCCATTTATGTCCCAATAGTATCATGTACCTCACGGAGGCAAGACCTGGTATTTCCGGGTACGGAACGTGAACGAAAATGTTAATACAACTCGTGACTTCACGTAGTCACGTATGATTTCTGATAATAATGGACTTCACTCACATCGTACACGTAATCATGTTTTCGTTAAGCTGGCTTTTCATATATCCGTGATCCGTTATACGTCATCCGGCATTTGACGGAGTCAAGTCCCTTTCCATAAATACGACACGTCGATACGAGTTTACTCTCTTTTTTGACGTGAGACATTGAAATACTACTACAGTCAGTATAATGAAAAGTAACCGAAAGACTTGTGCTCGTCTGCTCTGTGCATGTCTGTTATAAACACTTGTAAACACGTGGCATTGACCTGCTAACCCCTGGTCCATTATATCGGCTGTAATGCTCAGATTTATATTACTTTACAACTGTCTTTTTCACGTAACACTTTCTGACAAAACATGGAATGAAAACGAAGTCAAGACATTCTAAGCTATTCTCTCCTTTTTGCCAGCAAAGTTTTTACCCTGCAAAGTGCCTTGTCTTGCAAATTATGAGCTGGCATTTCCTGAGCGTTATAGGGCCGTAGGGCCGGGACGACGTTGTGCAACCTTTTTCCGAGAGATTATTTGTCCATTTGGAGACTAACTAGCCTGACTAACTGTCAGGGGAGTAGCGGGTCCGAAACGCTGGCGGGCATACGGTAGGAGCTTGGTTATCTATGTTGTAATTACGACTGTGATTTGTTCAAGGAAGAGGTGGTGTCCCTCCAATTTAAAGGGGAATTTTCATGATCCCAGACAGTTCCAATTCTCCCAACTATGCATCTTCTAGCTCCTCCCATAACTGTATGAGGCTCTTCCTTGTGCAAGAATAAACCTGTTTTATTGCTTAAGGCCATGTCCTGGTGAGCACACAAGGCTATAAAATGTGATAAAAGTACTCTCTCTGCCTTGTGTGGAATGTGAGCTACTCTGCATCTTTCAAATTTTCAAACTTTGATGTCAATCAAACAGCAGTCACCAACTGAGAATTTTGATATACATACACTAAAAATATACTTTGGGGTGATGACAGTCTGTCTTTAAAATTCGGAGGGGCGAAAAAGACTGATCAGGGCAAACCGCACCGATTGCTCGTCGGGAGCGGATATTTCTCCAACCGAGGGCGACGGGTATGAGGCCCGAACGGAGGGCATCGACAGTGACGAACTAAACGTTTTGGTGTATTAACAAAACTATTAAACTAGAATGGATCTTATGCCTGTTGCTACCGTCAAATAAATTGGAAGTAAACACCGCACAAAATCACAATTCGACCAATTTTTACATCAACGATTTAATTTTATAGCAGGGCCGTAGCCTGCGGGAAATCTCTGGAGGGCAGTTGATGACACTAGCCAAACGAAGCGCGAAGTGGCGTGTCTGCAGATAGTTGACACCCGGGAATACCCTTCCTTTTTTCACCTGTGCATATGTGCCATCTTGGGTAGGGGGCTGAGGGGATAGGTACATAAGGCCTAGCTTAGGTGCCATTTTTGCATTTTTGCAAAGCATTGAACAATTATATTTTCACAAATTGTCATTACCTAGTGATATTTTTCCTATTTTTTTTTTCTGCTGGGGCTAAGTCAAAAGGTACTGTCTGAGAGAATGGGATGACACCCTCTTCGAGAAATTTTTGTCTTTGTGAGATGGCTTGGATGGAAAATGGAGCTATCTTTGGTAATGTTTTGTAACATAGCGAATTGATCATATGTATAGGAATCAACATTATTTAGTAAAGTTTTCTATTTTGGTTGCGTGTAATCGAGGGGGATGTTGCTTCAGGGTAGGGATGGCCCCTCTACTCTTTAAGAAATTTTTCTTCTTCTACGTTTTCCTAGATCTAAAATGGTGTTACTTTGATAAAGCTTTGGACTGATAACATAATCTGAATGTTGATTATATACTGAAATTTTCGGCTGGTGGCATGACATCTCTAAAAGGCTGGAACCCAATGCGGGTTCCTCTATAGAGCTCTTAGTACACCACTGGGGGAACCACCATCGGTGATGGCGCATAGCCATAGAGTATAAGCCTGCAAGAAAATGTCCGGTCAAAATGTATTCCAGATTAGGAGGTGACACATTTTAGACCTTAAAGTTGCATCTAAACATTGTTTTTACTTTTAGATTTCATGTTTTAGAAACAAACTTAGATTTCAAGAAGAAAAGTTAGATTTCATTTAAAGGAAAATGCGGTCATCCCAGTCTGAATGAGTTACCCGGGTATCTTATTTCATGGATGGCTTTGAGGATCATAATACAGTATGTTTCTCACTGAGTTGTGAAACTCACGTATATGGTAACTCCTTGGGTTACCTTGAATATGCATTATTTGTGTGTAACATATCAAGAAAGATACTTGAAGTGAGTTTTGGCTGGTGTTTCAAAATAGTTCGCGGCGACTTCCTATGCACTTTAATTTAAGTTCCTTTACCAGCTCATTGAGTTTAGCTAATAATTAAAGGTAATCGTAGGCTATTTTATCTTTAACCAGCGTATATGCTGGGGTACTCAAGCGGTGTATCTTGTAGAAGGAAGAGAAACTGGGGGAGAAACCAGCATAAGAAGGACCTCCCCGGAAAAATTTGGGAAAACGGGAACCCTCAGGCCTATATGTGATTTTCTATAGGTTTCGGGGGGTCTTGAAATCATAATTTGGACGGTAAATTTTCAGCATTTCAGTATGTTTTTTCTTAAGCAGGCCAACTTTCATTTGCGATTTGGAAATCTCAGGGGGGAAGTTGTCAGTTGTTCCTTCAGCGGTCTTTCAAAGATGATAATGAAGGGAGTTCAGGACCTAATTAAAGGTGAATGCACACTCCAAAAGCAGAATGTTGAGACATTTTTTAGTTAAATGCCTTTCTTCAGTATAATACATAGCGAAAGTTATCCATTACCGGTATATCAAATTTCGCTCCTAGTTTCTCTCGTCTACTTTCGTTTCCTTAGAGATTACAAAACATCTTGTAACCTTTCTGAGACCGACATTTGATTTTCACTGGGGTATCATGTCTTACTCCCACCCCCCTTTTTACGCCCCTGATGAGAACAATCATCTGCTTGGTCAGCTATAGCACTGACCAGTGCTGTGGTACTCGAGATCGGTCTCGAGTCACGATTTTGAGGCCTCGGAATCGTGACTCGGACTTGGAAGGCAAGGACTCGGATTCGACTCTAAATTTCCCGAAATCGGTCTCGAGCCCGCAGAATTTGGGAATCACTTTTATGCAATTAATCCCTCGTCACATAGCTTTCCTTTTCCTCTGGAGTTTCTATACAACTCCTCACGACATCTACATCTTCGCAATATGCGCCGTAGAGTGTAGATGATATTCTTGAAAGTACTATTGTTAAGACGTACATGGAGGGTTATTTTCACTGGTGGCTCACATGTTTAATCGGGAAGATCTCCCTGACCACAGCCAGACGCGTGTATGTGATTTTGCTTTTAGGCCTCATTCTGAAATGGTTAGCTTTCCACCTCAGAATGTGTGGTCCGTCGAAAGGCCCCAGTTTCAGAGCAGCACCGAATGGAATTAAAAGGGCGTAATCCCGGAAGCTATTTACTAAAAAGTGGACATAAATCTGAACAGTTATCAACGCTATCTGTAGATGACATTGAATGCGCACTCAATTGATGATCACAAGTACCACATTTTGAACATTAGGCCCAATCCAGGCCCAACAGAACTGGTGACAAATAAAATCATGTCAGATTATGTGGCTCAAATCTCTTTTGAAAAAGTGTATGGCTGGGGAGAAGGTGGTTTGGCGTGACTTTATCTGAGCCGAGCGTCACTATCTGTTGGCTCGTATAGCGTAACAATAATATTTTTGCCAAAATGCCTCGTAGATTGCCTCGAGTAGAAAGTTACCAGGCTGCAAAATTTGTACCTCGATACCGTATTCATAATTCTGAAACATCATTTTAGAAATGCACAGTTCAAATAAAAAAGGCAAATAAGAGGAAAGAAATTTGGCCTATATATGTGTCTGTCAAAAGGCATATGGTCTGCTAAGATCTCGCCTGCCTAGCTTCCCCTCACCACCACTGGATAACATACGTCAAACCATGGGCGTCCGAAGGGGGGCAAGGGGGCACTTGCCCCCCCCCCCCGGAAAATCAAAAACGTGAAAAAAACGAAGAAAAAATAAAGAAAAAACGAAGAAAATATAACATCAACAATTCTTAACAGTTCAATCAGTGTGAACTTCTACTCTCAAAACAGGAATTGAATAAAAATATCAACACTCAGGCCCCAGCAGCCCCCGAGCATATTTTTGGTATTTTTTAATGTTTATATTTACGACATTGCTTATGTTTTCCCTTTTTATATGCGGTAAATAGGCCTTGGAAGTGCCATTTCCAGCGATCTGGGAAGCATTTCGGGCCAAAATTTTCTTGTGCTCCGCGTCAACCCATGGTGGCGCGGAGCGCTGAAAGTCTGTCTATGGGCTTTGCCCCCCCCCCCCCTCTTGACAATTTCATGGCTACGCCTTTGTCAACACTGTGTGAAAATAGCATCTAATCTCTTTTCTGGGATTAAAATATTTTCCATGAAAAAAGTTGGGTCGCCTAAAAAATTTTGCCCCCCTTGAATTTTTTTTCTGCGGACGCCCATGCGTCAAACTATATGGCCAGTCCCTTTTGACTGCAGTGAGCATGTGAGTTGGTGAGTGAGTTGGTGATTGAGTTGGTGAGTGGGTTGGTGAGTGGGTGGGTGGGTGGAGGATTAGTGGATTATGGTACGGTTTGTACTCAGGGAAGTGGCAGAGGGATTGGTGATGGTATGTAGAAGCTGAAAATCAAGGTGGGTTTGAAGCCAGAGAATTCCAACTGCCGTAGTCCATACAGACCAATTTGTAGACTTCAATTTAACCAAGATGTAGCCAGAAACCTCACTTCTAGCGCACCCCTCTTGCTTTAAAAACTGACGTATTTTCAGTTTGTCCGCACAATTGTTTTGTTGTCAAATTTGTATTCCAAGTGCCCCCCCCCCCCTTCGGTGCTAGTCACCCTTAGGAGCGGAAACGTTTGCAGAAATGGAGCACATTCGAAAGGAAGACGCTCTCGCGTAAAGAGTACCAAAGGTATATCTGCAGGTGCAGGACCCATTGGGTTCGGAATATCAGTGGCGTCTCCAGAGGTTTGTGATGGAGAGGGGGACACTACAAAAGATGATGCCTTAAACTCACTCAAGATAAACAGATAAACCCAGAAAGTCGGTGCAAATTGTGCATATTCTTTATCGGTGGTAGTTTGTACCCTCCCTTTGTCACCTTATGAAGGTGATGTCCTGGGGAAGGGGTCTAAGAGGAGAGAGTGTCCCCCTCCCCTTTAAGAATTTTCTTCCTTCTAAGATGACTTAGATGCAAAACGGTACTATCTTTCACGAAATTTCGAACTGATCTTATATTGGAAAACTTTCACACTTTAGTGAATCTTATTTTTGGTTGAGTGTAAAGGAAAAGTGTGTTGTCTAAGTGTGGTGGTGACAGCTCTCTCCTTGAAAATTTTGTGTTTAGGTAAAGTGGCTTAGATGCAAAAAGTGGTGACATCCTTGGAAAATCTTTCAATTAAATACATGCTTAGAAACTATCATTATTTAGTGATATTTTTGGCTGTGGCTTGACACCCGTTCTAAAAAAATGTGTAACGAAAAGTACATACTACGAATGGTACATTCTACTCATGATATTAGATTGCTCTAAGATTCTCTATTGATGCGGTGTCCCTGCAGAGGTCCGTCGGAGACGTACTTTTTTTTCGGAAAAGTGTTTTTGTCAGAATAATGTATTGTTGCCCTAAGAGTGTTCATAAGATATGGAGTGTGGACCGTTACAAATGCGCGCGAAGCGCGCCGAAATTTTGTATTGGAAATCGTTTCCATAACAAAAGTTGCGTGCAGACTATGGACTGAGACACTTTCAATTCCTAACAAAATACGTTCGCCAATTAGAGGGAGAGTGTTCTGTCTGGTAATTCATATAAGCTTTCAACTTTCATAAATATGTCTTCCCCTGGTTTGCATTCTTACAATGCTGTACTTCTCCATAATGACTCCTATACAAACGAACAATAGATTTAATTGTAAAACACTCACCGATGAATAATGCGAATATGATTTAAACGGTATTGATAATAAACACAGCGTGGCGGTGAGGCTGCAAGCGGGTGGAGCGCGCGACAATTTTGGTACTTTGGAAGTATTTGCGACAATTTTGATAGTTTGAGAACGACTTGTGATAAAAGATGATTAAAATAGACTCATCACTCAGTCAGAAACACATCTCACCCTACCCCCTACAGAAATAAACGCCTTTGAGGCTCACTGTAAAGAAATTAGGGAAACTTTTTGGGAAATCGATTGCCCCCAGGTGTCGATATATTCCGATTCATATTTAATGAGCAGAGCATGCAGGCAAGAAAATTTTGAGAGTTTGCAACATTCTTTAATAGAAAATGTTATTAAAGGATTGATCGTTTAAAAATGACAACCACCTTACCTCCAGCCACAGCTTTCCCGCCTGCACTGATTTTCCCAACAGACCTTTTCGTCAATTCCTGCCTTTCCGCCAATACCACGTAAGAAAGGAAACAAAGGCAGTACCATGTTCGGTATGTACATATAGTAACACCACGTGACCAATAAAAGAAGAACAATCGCCGGCCGCACTGCCATTCAGACCCAGGGCCTATATCATAACACACAACAACATTGTATAAAAGGCAGTGTAAATGTCTGTTCATAGTGTACACTTTTTCATCGGGGGACTTGGGATCGGTGTTTGTAACTGACTCGGTCTTGGACTCGAATGCCAGTGACTTGGCTCGGACTCGAACTCGAGGTAAGAACTTGGACTCAGAAGGTGGGGACTCGACTACAGCACTACTACTGACCAGATTTAAATTGTGCATACGAAATTTGACGGTACGTTTTATCATGATGCTATGGTTGTAAAAGGTTTAAAACAGCTTTCAAAAGAAACACCCATACTCAAACCATCACTATAGTTGCAAATGCGGCTGCGCATTCGTTGATGGAAACAGACCTCTTCGCCACTGAGTTCCTAGAAAAAACTGATACATCCTTCAAAACAACGTGGTGTTTTTCCCACCAAGTGAAAGCAAACTAACATCGAAGTGCAAGCATAAAATATGCTGTATTTGTTAGTCGGCGCCTCGGCGGGCGCCTGCATCGGCCGCTATCCACTGTGATTTTTTGTTGCACTGCAGTGACATATGATTACGTAAAAACGTGTCGAAAATGGAAGAAGCTAGCGCCTTGACAAAATTTTCGTGTTGATCAATGGTCTCCTGAAGATAAATATTCGATGCAATATATGATACTCTTTCTTTTTTTCAACCATGAATTATTCAACTTTATTTTCTATTTTACCTTAGATCCAAGGAACATGTTGGAGCTGTACTATCCACTCTTACTCCCCGCTATGCTCTTCGTTTTATTTGGTGGGGCTGTTCTCTTACAATGTCGCAGGTGATGTATAAACTTCAACTCTGATTAGTTTTCATATCATTTCGACTATTTTTAATAAGGTTTTCTTAGTCGAGCCAGCTCACAACTTGTATAGCCTCTGGAACCGTTAGCATTTTTTCTTCTTACAGGTTTTCCTCTCTATCCACACCACTAATTAGTTCCCCCCACCCCATTGACTTTCACACTAACTTTGGGCCGATCCGTGGCATCTGGACCCTTGGGCACAAGCTAACCATCATATGAAAGCTCACGAGTACGCCTTTCACGCTGATTTCGAATTTGTGTGCCATTAGAGTTGAGATTTTGAGCCAAGAATAGGTGGTGGTTCTACGAAATGTCATTTTTTTTATTGCGGAAGGATATAATGCAACCAAAGAGCCTGAAATACCTTCAAGTTTCTTAATTTTCGCATGATGAGTACTTTAATTCCTTTCCTATCCCATAAATATCACAAATTGAACACGTCACTTCAGCAACGTGGTCTATGCTGTGCCCCACCCCTTCCCGAAAAAAAATTCTATAGGGTGTTCATTCGTAGGGCAATAAAAAAGTTCGAGGTACAGAGAAAACGCACATCGATTTCTCTATACACCATTCTAACGGATGCAGATGTGAACAGAGAAATCCAAAATAGAAGAGAGGGTACTTCAAGAACGTTTCATTATAGCATGAAAAGTATTGCATATCCTCAAAATAAATGGACGTCTCAACGTGACTTGAGAACAGAGTCGTCTGGACAAAGATAATGTATTCTGCTCCGTTTATTCTACCGTTAATATAGAACAAACATGAAATTGGAGAAATACACTTTCAACATTTCAGGTCACATGTGTCGACACAAGTTGCTACAACACCTTATTACCGAAAATGTTGAAAGTGTGTACAGAGCAAAAAAGTTGGCAACATGTGTCCCAACATGTATCGACACATGTTGAAAATAATTCAAAATCAATTTTCCGGCAACATGTGTCCAAGCTCTGACCAATCAGAAATCGTATTTGAATCAGCAGCCGATTCACCGGTAGGTAGCGCACCACTAACTCAAGGGGAATATCCGCTCAGGATGTCCCCCCTACGAATTTAACAAGCTAGAATTTTTTTGGGGGGGAGGGGAGGGGCAGTTTGGATCATGTTGCTGAAAAGGTGTGTTCCAATTGTGATTTGTATCCGGTAGGAAAGGAATTGGAAGTACTCATCCTGCAAAAATAGTGAAAACTGAAGACATTTCAGGCACTCTCGTGAGCTCTCGTAGGCATATGAAATTAGCCCCGGGGAGGTCACTCAAGTGGGTGATTGTCATGGGGGCTATTTTAAGGGAGGGGGAAATTTGACCGGGGTAAATGAATAAGGGGAATTGACGAGGGAGGTGGGCAATTGTCCAGGGGGATCCTGATACCGGTTTGGAAATATTCCACTTTTGGGCAAGAGTATGTATCAGTATTCTCCAGTTGGTTTAATAGCGTGGCGGGCCCCAGCTAATTTCAAAATTAGTCTTTTGCCCACTGCTATGAAAAGTACCACCCAACTAAAATCTCCTTTTGAATAATGGTTGGTTTTTCTATACAACCAGCCATCTAAAAATCAGGGGTGGTGCCAGAGAGCCCTGGGGGCTATGCTCAGTCGGGAAAGCCTGCCCCCTGTCGGTGAAGTTTGTCGTTCTCGTTGAGAAATTGAGGAGGGCCCGACGGGATATATGGAATTTTCCCCAATGTTAACTTTCATCTCGTGGCTCCCATGTCGACTACCCCTCCTCCTCCCCCACCATGCCCTCTCCATTAAATCCATTGAAATACCCCTCCGAACCGCCTGTCAGAACCCTCCCCCTCCTTCGTTGCGGACCCAGGTGGCTAGCCCCCTCCCTTCGTGACGGAAACACTCAAAGAGTAAAAATAAGAACAAAGGGAGAGAGGGAAAAACGAAAACCTAAAAATTGTACGTGGTGATGTTAGTGGTGGCGCAAAGTGGGGGCGGGGCATGTCCCCGTTTCAGAAGGCTGCCTATGGGTAAAAGCTCAAATCTCTTCAATTTTTTTCCAATAAGGGCCCGAAATTTTCGGCGCGCTTCGAGCGTCCAAATTTCGCTTCAAACATCGTTTCGGCACTCTATCGCCCTCATTGAGGCTTCGGGTTACTGACCCCGTCGGGGAGCTTTGCCCCTTGTCGAGCAAATCCTGGTGCCACCCCTGGTTGATGTAGGGGGTAGGTGAGACGCACGTTGGGGGAAACTGCTGGACCCCCTCGGGGAACGTGGATCCCGTGTACAATTGCCAATATTATTTCAGCTGCTCCCAAAACACAGCTTTATCTTCCTGAATCCTCCATCTTCCTTCCAAAATCCTGCTTTCCAGCTCATTTTTGACATGTTGCTCAAGTGTGTCGCAACATGTGTCTGCGACATGTTCCTAGTGTATACAAGGTCAAAATGTCTGTGTCCAGGTGTGTCAGCAAAATGTGTCGACACATGTGTCTTCAAATGTTGATAGTGTACACGGGGCTTAATGCGAGGACCCCGAGACTCAAAGGTTTGTAAAATTACAAAAAATTATATCAGGTAATGAAAACAAGCGATATATCCGAGCAGACATAAGCTAGCCTTTTGCTAATGTACTCGTAGTCGAAAGCCATCATGCTAAGGTATGGTCCTTGCAATATAATTAAAATTAATCAGGGTAGAATAGGCCTAGCTAGGCTATGTGCTGACCGTAGCCTGGGCAATATAGCCTAGACATGAAGGTTTACTCAGTGGCGTAGCTAGAGGGGGGCAGGGGGCGCCCCCCCCCCACAAAGCCTCCGAAGGCCTCTGTCGGAAATTTCTAGTCTCTGTCGGAAATTTTTACCACCTTAATTAAAAATTCTTACAACGGAAATTAGTAGCTAAAATTATATTCTTAGGGGTTTACTTTCAACACTTCTTATGTTTTTAAGCAGAATTACACATCGAAATGGTTACTGCATACATCCCAAGTGACCCGCATTTCGCGGGTTTGGCCCGCACTGAACACCCAAACCCGCTGACCCGCCCAACCCTTTGAAAAACCCGCATTTCAATACATGATAGAGCCACACTGTAAAACCCAATTAGTTGGGATAACTTATCGGACTTGAGGTAACTTGCTGCATGGACGTTTTAAAGTTCAGGAAACTGAGTGTCTCCGATTACGCATCTCATTACTAAGAGAAACCCAGTTGCCTGAACTTTCAAAGGTCCATGGAGCAAGTTACCTCATGTCTGACAAGTTATCCCAACTAATTGGGTTTTACAGTGCACAAACAAAACCCTGCCTTCGGAAGTATCATACCTCCCAACTTAACCACAGATTTAGCAAATTACGGTACCAATCACATCTTAGTGCATTCCGCTGCTTGTCTTGCGAAAGGCACTCTTGTTACGTAGATTGTAGCAACATAGCTAACCTCCACAGCAGGTATCGAAAATATTCTTATGGGAGCAATCGAGTCTAATAGTCGCGCGACGCAACTTGCAAACCAAAAACAAATGCCCGTTTCGCGGGTTAGAGGCAGGGCTTATCTCAGAAATTTCAACCCAATGAACGAACGAAATGTTTTAGCCGACTCTATCATAACCACTCAGTCCTATGCAAAAATACGTAATTACCTCTGCACTATCAGAGCCGCATAAACATTTCATTCAACCTACACTCATCCTGAGGTAATTCCTTTAAAATATATTTTTGTGACAAACTAATTCAAGAAAAATTCCCATTTTGGAAAGTGTGTGATGCCATTTCGGTGTGAATTTAACACAGGCCCGCTTCCCTTGGTATATCACTTAGCAGCAGCACGGTATCGTTTACGCCGAACGTGCTACGTGCTACGTGATTCCTGAACTGTGCTGCATCA
The DNA here is from genome assembly GCA_029531755.1 of Holothuria leucospilota. Classification (NCBI taxonomy): domain Eukaryota; kingdom Metazoa; phylum Echinodermata; class Holothuroidea; order Aspidochirotida; family Holothuriidae; genus Holothuria; species Holothuria leucospilota. The sequence continues at coordinate 21,347,982 of CM055981.1, read as the reverse complement.
GAAATTAAGGGTAACAATAAAAAAAAAAAAAACAATGATCGCTATCATTTGGAAAGCTTTAAATTTTGCGCTCTTTTGAGTATCAGTGCAGATATTTTTGGCGGCAAATTAATGAAATTACGTTGACTGATTTGCAAAAAGGTGCTACCATTTTGCGTGTAGACATCTATAAAATTCCAAATTTTTTTTTTCTAAAAAAAAAAAAAAATCTATAAAATTCCAGAATTTTCCAAAAGGGGAGGCTCCCCTTATACCCCTCCCCGAGGTCGGCGGTCCACCAACAAACAGGTCAAAGGTGGACCCGCATCTAGCTTTTTGGAACTTGGCAGCTATGTTACTAACAAGGCCTGGAAGTGTCTTTTAAGGCAATCTCGGAGAGATTTATGTAGTGCTCATGCGCGCTACAATATTGGCATTTATGCCATTCCCGATCAGCTACTTGGCTGATCGGTGCATGTTTTCCATTCGCTCTTGCGATACACTAAACTCCCTGCGTTTCAAGTTAACAGGTTCGTTGCGAGGAAAAATCCAGTGCTCGCAGACTTGCAAATATGCAAATGTCCGCCGGACCACTGTTTTCCCTTTGCATGGAAAGAAAAGTAGACCTCTTTGAAAAACGTATTTCTTCCATGTATTAGTGCAAGAGGTACATGTTTTTCACGCCGGTGGTTTACAATGCTATCACAAGACAGATCACACTTGAACATACTGGTAAGGTTAAATGCATAATGAAAATAGAAAATTTTAATCGAAGTTTGACGACGATTGAGTATTAATCCGTGAAGGTGAGCTACATTGTTTCCACTTTGTCAGAAATTCGACATTTACTTGAAAAGTACTTAAGTGTTAATTTTTGAAGTTGGCACTACACTGGATGATGACGTGCCCCCGTCACCTTTGGTGATGGCACTGAATGGATGTCCGGTGGATCCCCCCCCCCCCACGCACACGCACCCAAATCTCAGAACTGTTGGTACCCTCGCAGAGAGCTTCATTGAAATTTCCAAGAAATAACTATAGATTACAGGGAATTGTAATTTGAGTTTTGGAAACTTGTAAAAATGCGTATTGCGCAACCAAAACAAACCTGTCACAGACTGACAGAACCTGTGATAACTGTGATACAGATCCAGAAGATACAAACATTAGATTCTACGAATTGCAGGTAGGTTTTGTTGAAAGACTTGATGACGAGGAGAAAATTGATAAAATATTTTTGGTGACCTGTTTAAAACTACCAAGTTCCAGGGCTCGAAATAAACTTGAAAAAGGGCACAGCCAAAATGAGCAAATTGGCTGTCGGTCTATGTTATTTCATAGGACATTGCCTGAGGGGCACCACGGCCATCACTGTATTGGTAAGGGCCCGACAGGCATGGCTGTCCGTGCTGCCGGTTATTTTGAGCCCTGAAGTTCAAGGACTGCCTAAATGATGTTGTAATGTTACAGGAACATCCACTCCCGTGTCAGGGTAAATAGCCTAAGCCTAGACTTAGGCCATAGAAATAAAAGTAAGCTTACTTTTATTTCTATGACTTAGGCTGACGTTAGGCCTAAAGTTACGTACAGTACTATATGTTACAGGCCGGTATGCTACAGTGTCAGCATTTTTGCCTGAAAAATTTACTTAAAGGCAATAGGCAGTCGCCCCAAAATTTACTTGAAAAATCAGCAAACTCTTGCAAATCTCCTCTTATTGCATTACAAGCACCTCTGAAGATGTTTCGAACATAATTATTACAAACAATAGGTAAAGCAAGGAGAAATTCTCCTTGAATTTTACAATTCACCAACAAAAATATTGTCACATGATCAAAATAGGCCAATCATGAACTAGAGTGACAGGATACACTCACTCTGACTGGGGTGACTGCCTACTGCCTTTAAATTCAAAGTTGGAACTTAAGCCTCCGGCCAATTCAAGTTAGGCTAGTCCTCGAACGGGGCTGTGCGTTGCGTTACGTCACAGTGAAGTATAATGTGCCCAGGCATTCTCAGCATATATACATATCCTACATACAATAGCTGACCATAGGCTATAGCCTACATATATTTACTAACAAGGCAGGGCATTTCTGAGGATGGAGCACAAAACTTTGCCTTTTTTACACTCGTAGTCTTACGCTGACTGCATTGTCATACGATAAATCCTTTGTAACTTCCATTGTGATGGGCTAGAGTCTCATCTAATAGCAAACTAGGCGAATCACAATGCATGTTACATGATTTAGCAAATGACGAGAATTCGTATCCATCTGCAGAGCGAATTTTCACTCTTTTGCTTTGCTGGACCTTGCGCTGATTGTTTTCACTTGAGAAATGGCATAGATACATTACCTGTGTAGGCTACTGTCATATATGCGTAATCTGCCATTGTAAATCACCTGGTTCACCAACAGGCCTGTAACCAAGGGGGGGGGGGATTTGGGGGCCAGGGCGGTCGTTTCACCCCACTACCAGTTCACCCCCAACAGGCAGTTAATTCGTCCCCATGTGTTGACCAGTTCGGCCCTAAAGACCTACCAGTTCGCCCTGCCATGCAGCTTCCACTTTGCAGCCTTTTCACCAGTTGTACCTTCTGCAGGACTTAAGTTTCCTTTTAAATGTCCAGAATGACAACAAACTACCACTTGTACCGAGCACTACAATGAAATGTATTTGCAAGCAAATACAGTTTTTCTAGTTTAATCTAATTTTTCCGCGCGCTACACGCCAGATAATGGTGGCGCTACGCTTAGATAGTACATCATTACTTCAAGATAATAATCTGTCGGAAATTTCTGCTTTTGCCTGCCCCCCCCCCCTCCCCCACACACAAAAAATATCTAGCTATGCCACTGGGTTTACTGTATGCAAGGAGGTGATATTATGGGTCTATCACTAATACCACCTCCCCGCTGTATGTAGTCCCAATCAGTTATTTTAGGAGCTTATCCAGGTGGTCGCTGGGGCGTGCACTCCCCTGGCTGAAACAAGGAATGAAAAGACAAGAGAGAATAAAAAAAGGAGAAAATGTAAACCGCTGTCATCGAAGAAAAATCATGTACCTCAACCTCAAGAGCCCTGATTGGTAAATCATGTGACCTTTAATCGTTATCGTAAATTTTACCTGATCGGGGAATATTTTCCATGGATTTCGTACACGTCTCGAGGTTCAAGTTGCTAGCTTTGTTTCGAATGAATTTTCAAATTGACAGGAGACTTACAGTGAGCTAGGTACAACCTCCAGGTCGTTTTGTTGGCAAGTCATTGAATATTAACAGGCTTGTGTCCCTGGCGTTAGAGACTCACCCCGCCCCACCCACCCCTCCCCCACCCCACCCCCACCCCCACCCCCACCCCTACATAGAAAAGAAACGAAAACAAGGAAAGAGAAAGAAAAGACGGTAAGGAAGAAACGATAAAAAGAACGAAAACATGTGTATAGAGGGATTTCATGTGACGTCACGCGCAATGGATTCCCAGGCACTGAAGGGCAAAACACACACGCAGTAAGCGAATTTACTGCTTATGCGCACGGCATAACCATAGATACTACTGTGACACAATGGACGCGTGACCGTCATGAGGGATTTCATGTGACGTCACGCGCAATAGACGAGTTGGGAAATGCATACACGCAATGCATCTTGGGATGTGTCTCGGCTACTAGCCTTCGTGGCAGTTGTCGATTTATGTAGACTTCTTTCGAACGTACACATGCCATTGACACATACAGATACAGTCAGTTTGTGCAGGCATAATACACGGTCGCCGGGCGGTCAAGTGTATAATGCGCCTGCGCACATAGACGAAAAAGTGTAACAATGGTACACTTGACCTTGTGACCCTGCCGGAAGTCTTGAATTACCCAACTCGTCTATTGCTTCGCAGGCACTGAAGGGCAAAACACACACGCAGTAAGCGAACTTACAACTCACGCGCACGGCATAACCATAGATACTAGTGTGACACAATGGACGCGTACCCGTCAAAACCAAGAGACGCGCGATCTTGCCCTTCAAAACTGCGTCTAGTTGGTTAAAGTCACGTGACTGAAATCCCTCTATACATGCGAAAGGTATATCCAAGGCACTTATTTTTTCATCTTATATTTTAACGAAATGATCGTGTAAAAATAGCACACCGTATGTATCGAAAAATCTTTCAGCGTAAATTTAGTGTCCACGACAGCTTGAAAGGGCAGTGAGGCACTTGCTCACATAGATTGTGTGTATCACATTAACACAGTCGAGCATAACGCCGTGGAAGTGACTGACCCATGGTATTACAATGCTAGACAAATTGCTGCAGTCAAATGTTTTCTTAAGTTCACTGAGGATTTATTTAGAACAAGATTCCTGCAGAGGTATGCATAGCGCAGTCAAAACTGCTTTACTGATCTAGCCTGGACAGCGTAAACGACACGATTTGTCTTTCACGTACTTCGGAAACATACAGAATGAAATTTGTTATTTAAGAGGTCTGCTGAGGGGATAACCTTTGCAGACAGAATTCAAATTGTGTTTTAAAGACCGAGGCTACAATAAATGCACACACAAGTTAAAACAGTAATGTCTCTACAGTAGGTCTTTCGTCGGAAGTTGCCTAAAACAAGCCGCAAAAATACACAGAATCAAATGCGAAGGTTTGAAAATGACGCATATACTCAAATTTGTCCAGACCAGACTTACCGTTAGCAAGATGACTTTCGAAAACGAATACATGAGCAAAAAGGCGGGCCTAGTCTGTTTCGAATATTTCGCTTGTTTTCATTCTAATGCATTTAGTTACCAGTACCCAAACACTTTTGCCTATATTTCTCCATTTTCATGTTTGTTCTATATTAACGGTAGAATAAACGGAGCAGAATACATTATTCCTGTCTCGACGGCTCTGCTCTTACGTAAATTGAGAGTCGTCCATTTATTTAAAGGATACGCAATACTTTTCATGGTAATGAAACGTTCTTGAAGTACCCCATCTTATGTTTTGGATTTTTTCCGTTAAAATCATCCGTTAGAATGGTGTACAGAGCAATCGATGTTCCTTTTCTCTGTACCTCGAACTTCTCGGCTTCCGTAATGAGACTGACGGCCAAGATGCAACAAACAGCGGATATTCTTTTGTTTGTAACGCGGGAATTAGTCAACGAAAAAGAATCGTTGTTTTAACAATGAACCCCAAACTGATAATTCTTTGCAGAGGACATTAAAACACACAATACAGTATTATATCATTATGCTTAATGAATGGACAGAACTAGCGTGTTCGATTACTCGCCCGAGTCAACTCGTGTCTGGCGCGACGCCGTTCGATTAGCCTGTGACGTCAGCATTCGCGCTTACTCGCGCCAGGCCCAAGTGAGCGACCCCTTGAGTCGGTTACTTGGGGAAGTATCCCATCGTCCTTTGCGAAAACATGGCAGCCAAACAAACAACACGCGTTGGCGAAAGTTTCTGCATGCAATTACAGTTGCGCAAAATGAAACTTGTGAATGTTGTTCAAGAAGAAACGGGTAAAGTCACGTAGTATTATTCCTTGAGAATTTTCCAAAGGAGCATTGTTTTGAAGCAATGAACGTTCACGTTAGTAGTACATACGGAGTTTGCTCTGCTACGGGCTCTGCCATTGGCTATTGTGCACCAACTTCTCTGATACTTAATGGTAAAACGTTCGTTTATTTCACCCAACTGCGCATGTCCATCAAGACCCAGGCCGGAAGCTCGAGTAAGCCAGGGGAAGCAAATCGAACACGCTAAATAATGAGTGGCACTGATACGGTCTGGCGATTGCTTTATTGCATGCAACTTAACTGATTGGTCAGAGCGCGGGCGTGAAAAATATGACGCACTACCGGTGTACAGTAATATGTGACTTGTACGATGTCCACCAGTTAGAAACCCCTAGAGATAGACGGGATGGGAAAGGGTAGGAGTTTCGGTTTAATTTAATCAGGTGTCTCCCAGGTATTCCACCCACTGTCCGACCCGCAATACTTCAAAAACAGGATATGTCTCGTAAAATCATTACGCCACTATTTCTTCTCTTTCGGTTGCTCTTCATCAGTCTCAGATAGTTGACGTTATAGCTTCCTGGTCAAAAGACTGAGGTTAGAAACCTGTATTTTGACATAAAAAGGGGTTAAGGTTTCTGGCAAAACAACGTTTTGGGTGAACCTCTCCCTTCGTCCCCCTCCCCGTTCTCCCCTCTTTGTCTCCAACAACACCATTCACTCTAGAAATAATCTTTGTGATTCCTTCCATTTATCATACTTAATTAACTGTCACTGAAACAATGCTTTTCTTAGAAGTCTAACCCGCCTGCAAAAAAAAAATGTCACTGCTTTCGAATTTCGAGACCTCTTCAGCCGTCGTTAGGGCTTTGTCCCTGAATTCAACCAGGACCTAATTAGTCGCACATGTTCCGGAAAAGATTGTCAACTAACTTTACACACCTAAATTAATTTTCAACTAACTTTACATTTCTCTCAATTTAATAAATTCCACTACCTCTGACCGTTATACCCTTTCCTCCCCTCCACCAGTCTACTTATAAAAAAGGTAATTTCTCGAGTTTCTACATAGGGACTCCACAAATGTCATCTTGGGGACCCTTGCATACTCCCTCGCTCTTTGGCCTATAGGGTATCACCGTTTTTTGTCCTGAGTCAACCCCTCTCCTCGTCATTTCTATAAATCATTGCTATATATCGCCACTTCGGTGAGGCTTAATAGTTAATTTAACGACAGCTACGGTAAATTCTCTTACAAATTAAGGAGTTAACATTTTTAAAATCTTTAAGACGGATGTAGTCTACATAGAGGCCATCAGCCCCCCCCCTCCCCCAAACAAAAAAGAAAAATAATTAAAGCGAATGGGATGTATTCATAAAGCCGTGCGGGTGGACTCATTAGGAAAAATGACCCAGACAATAGCAAAGCAAACAAGGCAATGGCAGAAATGTCTCTTATTGATAAACCTGGAGGTATTTATTGATGAAAGCTTAATCAGTCGAGAAACGACCTACTAATTTTTTGGGGTGCTGAAGCTTGAACTCATTTTGGGGACCATTCGCATCAAGCGGGAAAGTGACAACATCAAACAAGTTACGAAGGGTCATGCCGCACTAACAAGGACATTGAAATCAAAGGGCGGAGAACGGAGTCAAGAAAGTCTATAGGCAGCCACTGCTTTCTTCTTCAATGTGGAACGGTGTAGGAGCAGAAGGGGCTCATGGCCAACCTCGGGTCCAGAGGGCGAAACTCCGAGATGCTCTTTCGTATTTACAACAAAAACTTAAAGGGAAATATTGCGTTTGCTGTACACAATCTTTATACTTTTAGAAAAGCAATATTTACAGATACAGAATGATAGACAATTCAAACTAAGGCAGCAAGAAAGAAGCCCAAGGTTCTTACAGAAAGAAATTCAGTTCGGCTATTTATTGCTCAAGAATAATTTGTTGGCCCAAACTGTCAAACATTCAAATAATGCAACATTTGTAACTCTTGTAATGCATAATATTTTGAGGAGATAAAGCTATTGATGGAGTTTAATAGTGAAGACATTAACGTGAACGGTTTAATAATGATTACAACTCTTTTCTCTGTATGACATGTTGGTGCATTTAACACGCAGTATTTCCCTCACTTGTTTCTTTGTGTTCAGCACAAACATCTGGCAGTTACAGCACAATATGTTTGGTTTTACGTAAGCTACACAGGTACACGAGTGCAATAACTGAATATAGAGAACTTTGAAGTTCTCACTATCCAATAGTTTTACTGTTGAAGTATGCGCACTTCTTTCGTTACTATATTATTACTGTTATTTCACCCATGGGTTAACCTTGCAGTCCATACTAACGAGTGCGACAATAATAAGGAATATGCAGGTAAGCAGAGACATACTCATATGTTCCTTACAAAGGTCTTCAGTGACGGAGATGAACGTGAAGCCTTGCGTCACATTTGAAGCTGAACTTGTTCCAACAAATTTAACAGCATGCTTCCTTTATCAATTAAATTCGCTGTACGCTGATTTCGCGCCTACGCAAGTCTGTATAAACCAAGGTATTTAATAGACTGTTTTATAGATGTGCAAAAGGTATGAGGTGAGTGATGTATTTCTAGGAATAATTCGATAAATATTACCACATTTAATGGAGAGTTACTTGTACCCGGAACCCCTCCCCCATCATCGTTGTCTCGCCCCACGTCCTTCCCAGTCAAAGAGGCGACGATTAATTTGTACTAAACGTCGTACTCCACTGCATCATAGCGTGAAAGAGATCTCCAAAGATGAAAGGTTTACTACTGACAAAATTTCCTCTTCAGTTTCAAGGAGGTTAGTGTGTTCAGAGTAGTTTTCCAGAAAATTTCCATAGGCCTTCCTTTTAAACCGTGCTTGAAAAGATTGCTTTCAACCTTCTTTCCCTCGGCCTTGTCTTTTGGGAGTTTTGAAAGAATGTTAGGAATTCAAAATGTGGTAGCTAGGAAATCTTATTTTCCAAGACAACAGTTTCTCACAGGAAGAAATCCACTACATCGCCTAGCTCATAGGCACAGGAAGCTGTTTTAGTCGAGAATATGGGGGTGGGTGTGATCGATTTTTGGGATCGCCGTCCTGAGGGAGGGGTCTAAGGGTAGGGTACCTCCCCTTTGAAAAATATTTGAATATGTGAGGTTCCTTAGATGCAATTTGGTGTAAAATATTGGATAAAATTTTAAGGTAAATTACTGCAAATTTTTCACATTTCCTACAGAAGAAACAAATGAGGGGTTTTCGTCCTTGGATTGAGGAGGCGGAAGCATAGTTCCGTCGCACCACATTTTTGTCGGGGGGGGGGGGGGCTAAAGCCCTTCACCTTGCTTAATACGCCTATGGCCTACCTTACGCATAATTTGTTGGCCCAGATCTTAGTGATGCAACCTTCATTCTCTTGCAATAGCTCACATTTGGAGTTACAAGTAGGCCTAAACAAAGCTATTGCCAGAATATGTTATGAAGACTGAACGGCTTACTAATGATAAGAGATGCAGTGAAACACAGTTTCCGCAGTGGTTGTAATGTGTATAGGGGGTATGTGTAATACACGCGGGTGTAGGGTATGCTGTTTTGGCAGTGTGCTGCGTCAAGTTGGATATTTGTGTGTGATTTTGCGATATACTGACCATTGAATATCTTTTTAGTAAACCTTTTAATGACTTACTGTACATTCGGTTACAGCCTTATTTGTTTTATGTCTATGGAATTTTTTTATGTGCTATGCACTAATCTCGTACCATGAATAATAATACCGAAGGGTATTACCTCCATGCTCGTACTGAGTGGCTGCTGTAGATGAGTGTAGAACCAAGGGGCTAGATTCCTGCAAGTCCGATGGATGTATTGCAAATGGTATGTCGAACTAAATGGGTGTTGGCATTTTCACTGTTACTGGGCGGGCTTCTTTTTCTGTGGTATCAATGGACGGGCTGTACTATAGGCAGATTCAAGGTGGAAGTGTCAGCATGCAGGGTGTACGAGGCATTCTCTTAATCACCCTACAGATAAAGGAGAAGTAAAAAGGAAAAGAAAATAAGTACCCCGTAAAGTGCCAAACCTTGACTTGTGATTCAATTATTAGTTGAAGTTTGCGGTATAGTGGAAGGCGGGGAGGGGGTAGGGTTAACGGGTAAAAAAGACTGCAGTGAATAAAGCAAATTGGTGACAAGATTTCAGAAAAGAATAGGGTTAACCAAGAAGCTCCCCTAACCTTGTTTATTCCTGGAATCCCGTACCTCTTTCGATTTGCAGCTTGTTTCTATTTGTGGTACGTTCTGAGGTATCTTAAACAGTCAATCGATTTTATTTAATAAATATCAAGAATAAACTTAAGCTGGTTTCTACAATTGCCAAAATAGTGCGTGAAAGTGTTACATGTGAAGCTGTATCTTTCAGTATTGTGGAATTATCCAAGCGCCTTTTTCCTAAATCCTTCCGTGAGCACCCAACCCCCATTTCGAGCCAGTGTTAATTAATACTACTGCAAAGTTCCGCGGTATCTCCCAAAACGAAGCTACAAGAATTTGCGCTACCTGATATATACCGGCCGCGCGTCTTCATGACCCGCCTTAGTAAAACAGTAAAACCAGTTTTCAGTGGCTTTGACATTTACCCGATTGCCATTTACTATTATTTTGCAGCCTGTTATAGAATATTGTCTGTTAGCAACGTTTAACTTCATTTTCAACGTACCCGCATCATTGTTGCTGACTATATTGTTTACATACTTTTTGTCCGCGCACTGACAGACTTACCCTGTTTGTACTCTACATAGATAAATTCGTAATTTGGAGATTGTTTCAAATTTCATAGTAGGTAAAAGTCAAAAGAAAAAAAAATGTGCGAAGGGTCAAAGCCGGTCGAAGAGAGGGCGTTAATTTTCTCTTAGTAAAGGATTATCAGATGCAAAATGGTGATACTGTGTGATTAAACGGCCACGAGGGTGGGTCCACGAAATGGAGAAAGAAAGCCCGCATAAGAACAATGAAGGAGCGTTTGCAGTGCGGGGTCCGGTACCTTCCCCGTCCTCCTCGGGGAAATTTGAGGAAAAAAGCCATTATGTGCGATTTACTGGCTCTGATGGCCACTGAAAACTTAAACAGAGCAATCAAATTTTCAACATGTTTAGAACTATATTAGAAATATTACTGCCCTGATTTTTTCAAGAGTGCGAAAAAGGAAGGGGGTTTCAGGTCGGTTGAGCCCCACCGGTGTCCTCGCTGAAACACTTTTGAAGGGTTACGATCACCAAATCATCTGCCTGCGGTATACTGTGGAGTCACACCCATTGTTACGTGAAATACAGTGGTTGCATGACTGTTAGTTATAAAGTGAGTTCAGAGTCAGGAAGCCACAGGGGTTCGAAGAGAACCCTTCTCCTAGTTGTACAAGCATGACCTGATTATGGTCAAATCATGGAAGTACTACCTCAGAGGTCGTACTTCCATGGTCAAATAATAAGTAAGAGACTGCAGATAAAGCAAATGTGACAAAAAATTCTTGGAGACGCTCACTGCGTATTGTACACCGCTGATCTTTTTCAGAATAAGACTGTACACTGATCTTTACTCTACATTTGAACAAATGATACAAATGAAGCATATCTGTTAGTTTGTTAAGAAATTTAGTATGAAACTTTTAACGAAGTGTATAATTTAAAAAATTAAGTGCTGTTTTAATCAGCTGCAGATGGTCATCCACCACCAAAAGAGGCTCGTGGGATTATTAGCCACTAGCAAACATATAGGTTATGAAGTCATACTTTAGAGGTCTATACAGGGAATAAATGTGTTTTCTTTTAAATTCTTCAGATGTAAACGGAAGTTAGCTGAGGCCGAGTCTGGAGGTAGGGCGATTCGCAAAGCGAAAAAGAGGGAAAAGAAACGACTGAAAGAAGAAAAGAAAAATGAAAGGAAAGCTGCCAAAAAAGGCTCAGATTACGTGGACTCTGAGATAGGAAAGCGACAGTCAGTGTATAAGGATTCCTCACATTTTAAAACTGAACTTTCTGGAAAATCGGAGCCTGGACCATCTCTGTCTGAACCATCTGCCCCTGGACCGCCGTCATCCGGATCACCGCCTCCGAGGCCACCATCACCACCCTTGTCGGGACCGCCTGTACCTGGACCTCCTTCTTCTCAACAAGCACCTCCAGGTTCTTCCTCGCCAGGACCACCCGGACCTGGTCCTCCATCAGGGCCATTACCTCCGGGACCACCCTCGTCAGGACCACCTGCACCCGGTCCTCCCTCATCAGAGCCACCGCCTCCGGGACCATCCTCGTCAGGACCACCCGCACCTGGTCCTCCGTCACCCGGGCTACCACCTCCAGGTCCACCCTCGTCGGGACCGCCTCCACCTGGACCCCCTTCGTCTCAAAAAGCACCTCCAGGTCCTTCCTCGTCAGGACCACCCGGACCTGGTCCTCCATCGGGGCCACCACCCCCAGGACCACCTGCACCCGGTCCTCCTTCATCAGGACCACCACCTCCAGGACCACCATCTTCGGGATCATCTGCAGCTGGACCCCCGTCATCAGGTCCACCTGCACCTGGCCCAACCTCATCAGGACCTCCTCCACCACCTCCTCCATAGCATTCTACTATATCAGTGTTTGGTACTAGTTAATCAAAGGTATTAATCATGGTTAGTAATGTTGAAGATACTAAACCTTACAAGTTCTCGCGACGGCGACTTCAGACACAGTATTCATTACCTATCTTCCATGCGTCAAATGGACTGAAGACCATCGGCTACGTAAAAGACTTGAACCAGTTTGATTCTCTGTTTTTGCCGAGAGTTTCATCCTAACGAGAACGGATTGTCATGTTCCAAGCGAATCATATTAATGAAAAGTAATATGAGTGAGAAAGATAAAAAAAAATGATGGAGGGAAGTCGAACTAAGAATTTCAGAGTGAAAAGTAAAATTTCAACTACCAAGTCATCACATTGTTACTGTTTAACTGTGAATTCCAGCAGATACCTTCATGGGAATTTCGAGTACCTTACATACATCACTTCAGATGTTGACATATTTACATGCTACATTATCTTATTGCTCATCTTTATTTTATTTATCAAACCCATTTTTTTTCTTCATATTTTGTCGTTTTATATCCCATGCATACATATAACACAGAATGGATCATAAAAAGTGATACCGTAGATTTTGCAGAAAGTTGCACATGTTGGGTCGTTTGTCTAAGATGCTTATATGAAGATATGAAACAAGGGCAGACGGAAAATGATGGTTTGTTCTGGCTTAAGGTGTGCGTCGGTAGTCTGTCTGTCTCTGCATTTAGGTGTTCGGGGTATTTATGGTATGCTTGTCAATTTGTCTGCACTAAAGCTCCGGCTTAATTGAATCATAATATTCAACTCATTTTTTCCCAACCGTGAACACTTTCCGATCCGATTTGAGGGAAGCCACCCGAATGGGTAATCATCACTTCTTTAAAGCACCTATGGACACATAGAATTATCATCGGAGAGCCGGGGTCACAAAGGGTCAGACTTGGAGGAAGACGGCAAGGCCATTTTCCTGAATCCCTGTTAAGCACTACTATGTCTACTGCTTAGAAGTGCATATCCCAGAAGCACGATTAGTTCAAAATCTCACATGCCCCGTTCAACCCTGGAAGTACTACCTCCGATGTTCTACCTCCGATCAGGAGCCTGTTGCAACTCCCCGGTGCGATCAAAGTTAGTACCTCACCCTCCGATAAAATACTCCCAATGCAGGTTCAACAATTTTCGTTTGAGGTTTGAGTTGTGAAGTGAGACATGATTGGATGTGAATGCGGCTTAAAAGTTATTCCCCTAAGCAGAGAGTTGCTATTAGATCTACCGCTGACAGCAGAAAAATCCATCTCAAGCATTTCGTTAATTTTCTGTTTTTAACGCATCGTCGACTTAAATGTTAGTCCTTGTCATTATATGAACCATATTGTCACAGGTGGGGTTTTATTGTCAGAAATACCACGAAGGTTAATTCATAGTGAAACGAACAAAAGACGGTCCACTTTGAGACTCGTAATTTGTTAATGGAACAACTGGTGATAATGTATCAAATTTTCGTCGCACGAGTCTTATGTCTACGGGGACCTTGTGCGTGTACTGCCAAGGTTTCTGGAGCATGCGCATTTAAAGGACTGTGGCTGCAAACATGTTTGGCTGTGTAGTGTACTACGTAGTTTGTAGTGGTGTATTTAACAGCTCTTGGCTTAAAAAAGTAGCAAATGTGTAGCAAATGATCGAACTCGTGATCACTATGTATTTAGATATTTGGCGATTTTGTCTGACCCATGAACTAAAAACTGCCCAAAGACGACGATGGACACTGCTTTGGGGTGTTATGGGACCATGCATGCATGTTTCCCATTTGAAATGCGGTGTGATTTTCGCAGGTTCGTAGCAAGGATTGGAAAAGGAGGTTTTTGGTTGTGATGTAGCCCTCCTGTTGACCCCCGCAATCTTTATGGTGAGACACGCAAAACCCTAGTAGTTCATGTATATGTAGCCTGTTGCATTACTGAAACATCTGAGTACTGTCTTCCAATGAAGGTTCATGACATGCAAGTAATTATAATGAGCATTTTTTTAAGATTTTCTGTTTCTTTTTTCTTGAGGGGAAGATAGAAATGCTAAAAGATGTACAGTTGATTCGGAACCCATGTTACATGAATTCTGTTTGTTGCAGCATGCGATCCAAATAAGGAAAATAGGGCTTAAAGACACAATATCGTTGTCTTAAAGTCTTAATGTTTTTTTCATATACCACAATTATCACTTAAAGAAATATGCTTATTTGAGAAATGTTAAATGGGCAGAAAACAAATTCATTGAATTATCTGTTTGCAATAATTGGGGCCATAACACTTGAAGTATCTGAAAAGAAGCAGATGAACTGAGCTTTGATACGTTAACGTGATATTTGCAATGACTTTAAGATGAGAGAGTGTCCCTTTAAAAGAGTGTTACCAACCCTGGGTTACACGTAACCCCTTGTGGTACAAAACTGAAAAACCGAGGGTTTAATCAATAATGCGAAACTGCGTTGAAATTACGCTGGGAGCATCTGAAATGACTAAAAATTTGATGGCAATAAAAATTTAGAAATTCTCGCTTTAAAGGGTAATCTGTTGTTAAGGAGGCCTAAGTATAACACCTAGTTGTTGTCTACCATCCTGTATACACCATTGCAGGCCCAATATATACCCAATGATCAGCTGTGAACGGCGCCCTCAAATGCCATACGATTTGTCATGATGGTGAGATAAGTTATCTGACCAAGACGACATACTGCCGGTAGGCAGTCGACATGGTGAGTTAATTTATCTTACCAACTCTACATCCGAACTAAAGAAGTTGACCTAATGTAGGAAGTCGACATGGTGGAATAATTTATCTTCAGTTTCAGTTCAGTTTCAGTTTATTTCTCCATATCACCTTATGGAGGCATAAGAGACTAATACCATACAAACGAGATAACAATAAAAATAATAACAAAACAAAAGAAAAACCAAATTATAGCCTTTGTGCAAGATGACAAAAAAGATAAACAGAACAAACCAAAACAGTCTCGTAGCCTTAGTACAATAATGCGGAGAGTCGAATGAGAAGAGGGAAGAAAGGCTTTTGACAGGACTTAAACTAAAAATTTGACAAAATGGCACCAGATACAGTATATGAAGGGATCACAAATCGTGCTTAACTAGGAGGCAAAAGTTTTCAGTATTTTTTCACAAAGTTTACTTAACTTAATAAGGACATTTTTACTTGATGATTGAAAAAGGTGCTTCATTTTGATAGAGCTCGGTCTTTTTTTAAAACAGGATTTCAGGAACTCAGACCTCTCATTGGTAAAATAAGAACACTCAAAAATGTAATGAAATTCGTCTCCTAACATATTTCTGTCACATAACTCACACATTCTATCATGAAATTCAATATTGGCAAACTTTCCTACAACGATGGGGAGTTTACTATTTACACAACGAAATTTACACAAGTTAATTCGGTGAGAAAAATGTAGAATAATCAAATAATTTTCAAATTCAAGCTTCTCCTTATACATTCTATAAATTTTACACTGAGAGTTACTGTTTACATCCCCCAGCCAGTCTTGCTCATAGATATCACTTAGGCGTTGATTAAGGGTCTTTTTAAGCCAAACCTTAGATATAACGGGGCCTTGTCTGGGAGGGGTAAGTGTAGGGGGAGACCGTCATCAGGGATATTCCAAATATACGACATTCCAGCCTTATCTAAAATACTTTTAACTTTAATTAACCAGGATGAGCTATAGAAACCGTTATCATGAAAGGATTTTAAAGCTTTAAGGAACATATGTGACAGTTTGTGCCCACTACTATTTATCAATTCACACCAAAAATTTACCATCCTAACCTCTATTGTATTTATTAATTTATGGCGGCCTAATTCGCCATAGACTATACAGTTAGGTGTAAACTTCGCTAACTTGAGAACTTGTTTCAAGTACTTTAAATGAAAGGCCTCGATCTGCGGGAAATCCCCAAATCCCCAGATTTCACAACCGTACAAAAGAGTGGGAAGAACCATTTGGTCAAACAAGTGCATCTGCAAATCTAAGGGCAGCAAAAGGTTGCACGTTTTGCTCAATAAACTATGTAGTGAACGTCTAGCTTGATTAACTTGCTTATTGACAGCTTAAGTAAATTTTTTATTGTAGTTAAATGCAACTCCCAGGTAGGTGTAATCATCAACTATTTCAAAAGTGTCATCACCAAAAGTAAAAATTGGCTTATTCCTTATCTTACCCCTTGAGAAAATAACAATTTTTGTCTTTTTGCGTTTACAGTCATTTTCCAAGTATCACAATAGTGTTTTACACTGGTCAATGCATTTTGCATGTCATTCTCATTTTCCGCTAAGACAATTGTGTCATCTGCATATAATAGGGTAAAAAGTGTAAAGAAAACTTCAACATCATCAT
This sequence comes from Holothuria leucospilota, assembly GCA_029531755.1. Lineage (NCBI taxonomy): Eukaryota > Metazoa > Echinodermata > Holothuroidea > Aspidochirotida > Holothuriidae > Holothuria > Holothuria leucospilota. Next base: position 21,331,476 of record CM055981.1, on the reverse strand, counting down.
TACTCAAATAATTCTTAATGGAAGTCGACAAATCCCTTAAACCATTGCAGGAATTACTGATAGACCTCCCAAAGTCATTAAGGAAAATACTGAACAAGACTGGTGAGAGATTCTCACCTTGTCTAACTCCTACATTACAGTGAAAGTAATCTGACTTTACATTATCCTTTACGATACATGATTTAGCATTTTGATATGTTATATATCACATTGAGAACTTTACCATTGATGTTGTTAGCAATTAGTGTGGACCACAAACTGGTTCTGTCAATCAGGTCGAATGCTTTCCTATAGTATATGAAAGCACAATAAACACGTTTTTTCTTTCTTAAGTAAAACTCTATGGCGGAATAAAGGACGAAAATATGATCCAAGGTGGAGTGCCCACTTCTAAACCCAGCTTGCTCATCACCAATAAGGCCTGTACAGTTAAGGTAGTCAGTTTGTGATACGTTCATTAAGTAATGCTGTAAACAGCTTTCCCATGCAACTTAGGAGAGCTAGTAATTCCTCTATAGTTATCTACATCATCCTTAGAACCCTTCCCTTTATAGATAGGTTTTAAAAGCCCAAAAGTCCAACTCGTAGGCACTATTCCAGTTGATAAAACACAGTTGAAGAGTTTTGTAAGTAGCAATACTACAGCATGGGTGCAATGTTTCATAAATTCATTAATAATTCCATAAATCCCACATGATTTACTGTTTTTCAGTTTTTTAATTTGTAGGGTGGCTTCCTGGTCAGTAATCGCTTTGTTCAAATCATCATTACTTGCAGACATTATGAGAGAAGTATCAAACGATGACCCATCATCGTCGTTGTAACTGTCTTGAAAAAGAGCACTAAAGTGATCCTTGAATACTTCTATTGAGATACTGCTTTTATTATCACTAATACTCGTTGAGCGATTAATGATATGCCAATACTGTTTAGGGTCAGAACTTTTAAGTTGTCTAATTTCTCTATGCAATGAGTTGCAGTGATCCTGTTTGGCTTTCCTTAAGGTTTTTTTTTGTACACATTGGAGAATATGCAGAGTTTATGCTCACTTTCAAGACTCTTACATATTTTATATGATTTCTTTGCTTTTAAATAACTAGATTTCGCCTTACGACAGTCATTATTAAACCAGGGATTCCCCCGATTTCGTCTAGAATTAGAAATCCTTGGCACATTTTTTTGCCATTCCTGCTCTATCAGCTGTACTTTTAAACATCTTTTCAATGCTAACAACTAAGTTATCCATTTCATCTTGAGACACATTACCAGTATTAATCAAGTCAAGTCTACAAATGATTGTGTTGATTTCATCATAGTTGAAACAATTTTTAAAGTCTAAGCTTTTTTCGTTCTGCCACAAAATTGTTTTATTCGTAACACTGTGAACATCAGAAACCTGGTTAACAACTTCATCATCATCTGACCATGTCGACATCCTAATTTAGGAATTTGACATGGTAAGATAATTCATCTGACCATGTCGACATCCCAGTTTAAAAAGTCGACATGGTAAGATGATTTATCTGGCTAAGTCGACATGCTTCGTTTAAAAAGTCGACATGATTAGGTAATTTATCTGACCATGTCCACATTCTAATTTAGAAAGACGACATGGTGAGATATTTAAGAACAAGTTTATAGAACGCCATTTAGGTGATATATCGTTAGGTTATGGGCACAAACACGAGCAAAAGTGGTGGGTAGCCAGTGACCCCGCCAAACTATTCGAAGTAGGAGGCATAATGTTTCGCCGGAGGGACACACCAACATGTACGATTGAGAGGGGCCCAAGGCGCCGTAGCAGCGACAAATGTTCCCCTGCGGGTGTGGGGACCAGGTCTTCCCTGTGGTGTCCATTGACAACGCTCCTGTGAGAGACCAAGGGCGAAGACCTCGCAGCAGTGGGGTATTTACAAAATTGTGGCCATTAGAATAAAGAATTTAACTAGCCTATTCCAAATGGCTTTAAATGCGTTCTTAACTGACCATGAAAATTACAGTTTGACAATTTTGGTATGCTATAGTTTAACTTGGACTAACCATTTAATGATGCAGGGCAAATTGTAGGTGGGGACGATGGATAATTCTAGGGGTTTCATTGAGCTTTGGAAAAGTTATTTCACTCATGCTGCCCAAAAGTAATTTTAGTGATGAGACATCTACGTACACAGTGTGCCACTGAGAAGAGTACCGAAGGCACATCTACAGCTACAGCAGGCGATCCGGGACCTCGAAGTGCAATTTGGGAAGAAAGTCCTTGTATACGATTAAGTCGATTCTGTGAGCCTTAAAATCATAGTAAGGGCAGAGATTGTCTACATTTTCTTTAGCAATAAAAGGGAGGGGGTAGTGCCCGTTGAGAACACCCAGAGTGAGCGAGCGAAGACGGCATAAATTCTGATGTTCAGTATTAGAAAAAATCGTGAAAGTACTTTACTACTCATTTAAGGAGGTATCACCACTTTATTTATGATGTCTCTAGGTAGAAAGCAGGTATGCTTTTCATACTTGGCATGTTGATGCGCTATAGTCAGAAGATGAACTCTATTGGTTTTGGTAGAGGTCAAAGGCTATCTGAGGTAACCGGAGGTGAAAATACTTCATTCCTTAAATCTGCTTGTAAACACGTCATCTCAATATAGCAATGATGGACACTTTTCATACTTGGTACGTAACTTTATCATATTGAGAGGAAGAACCCTATTGATTCAGTGGAGGTTAGAGGTCATCTGAGGTCAAAAACCGAAAACCTGAAAAACACGATATTTCAAGACAGATATGATGGATTTTATCACTTCAAGAGAGAGAACCATACGGGTTTGTTGGAGGTCGAAGGTCATCTGGGGTCATCAGAGGTGAAACTACGGAAACCTTGTAAACTAAATAGACAAAATAGACAGTACCTCCAAATTGTGTGATCGTGATCAACGCAAAGTTAGGGTTAAGTGCTTGTACCATCCCAAAAATAAAATTATAGATAACAATTACTTTTTCACAATCATAACTGTTACAGTATTATTCTTATTGAATTTCCTTATTATGAACACGTGTAAAAGATGCTGTGACTATAGCATAATTAGAAATACCATACACTTAACAGGTTCTTTGATGGTGTAGTGAAAAGTGCTTAGTTTATCACAGAGACCCGGGACCCGAGACCCGGGTTCGAATTCCTTCCAAGACATTTCCTTTTTTTCATTTTTTGTTATTCAAGTTTTGGTGGGGTTCAAAGGTCGTGTGAGGTCAGCAGAGGTAAAGTTGTGAAAACATGGTAAACTATGATATAGTCAAGAAGTATAAATTTGTGGGATGGACCTTAGTGCAACAAATTACCCCCTTTCGACAAGGAATCACTAAGCCTTGGGGCTTTCTGGTTTTCCTTTCTTGTTTCTCTCCTTTGCCTCCCTCCTTCCCAATCATTTTGAAGACTGTTGTAAAATTTTGTCGGCTCACCGTGATACGATATCACATTGCCATGATCAAATTTTGGCATGTGTGAGAAGCTTATTGTATAGTGCAGCTGCGCCTAACGAGTATGTTTAAGTTTCATGTGTTTTGGCGATCAACTGCCTGGTTGGCACACCTTTCGGGTATAACAACCATCGTACAGTAGCCATCTCTTCCACGAAAGTTTCAAAACTGCGAGTCGCTTATCGTATTTCCAATGCCATTTGAACATAGTTAAATGCTTTATTCTAATGGCCACAATTTTGTAATACCCCACAGCTTCCGAAGTCTTCGCCCCTGGACTCCCACCAGGCGTTATCTCTGGACCCTACTGGGCCCTGCACCCCACATTCACAGGGGAACGTTTTTGCTGCTATGGCGTCTTAGGGTCCCACTCAGTCCTACATGTTGGTGTGCCCCCTTTTTTGAAAAGTTCGGTTGGGTCACTGGCTACCTACCACATTTGCTCGAGCTTGTTCTCGTAAACTAACGACATATCACCCAAATGGCGCACTTGTTTTAAAATATCTCACCATGTTCACTTCCTAAACTAGGATGTCGACATGGTCAGATAAACTATCCAATCACGTCGACTTCCTAAATAAGGATGTCGACATGGTCAAATAAATTATCTCTCCATGTTCACGATCGAAATTCGGATGTCGTCTTGGCCAAATAAATTATCTCACCATGTCGACTTTCTAAGTTCGGATGTAGACTTGGTAATAAATTAACTCTCCATGTCGACTGCCTACCGGCAGTATGTCGTCTTGGTCAGATAAATTATCTCACTATCATGGCAAGTCATATGGCACTTTGAGAGCGCCGTAGGTGTGATGTTACTTTTTTTGTTGGCCAGCTATGAAGGTTAATTTTTGCTCTCTCAAATGACTAGTTTGCACTTTACCTCGTGAATTGACGTTTGTGCAATGTTAACAAGTTCAACTTTTCCGTTGACCCTGACTACCAACAGTGATCTTAATTAACAATATGAGTCTGTTAACAACGGCATACATATCTAACTCAAGGACGTTTTGCCGAATGTAATAAGAGACAAAGTGTGCAATCATTATGATATTTAAGCTTATGAACGATGAACGGGTACCACTAGAATGGCAGGGCCTTAACCTGCTGGGGTGTTGTTAAGGGAGCAGTTGTCCCACCACACTCGAGATTTCCAGAACCTAAATAAAAACGGTCTCCTTGAAAAGAATACTGAAAAGGAATGCTAAAAGCTCCATTGTCCTGATTTTGTCTTAAGTCCCTCATAAGCTGGAAAATTTCGTGTAAAGATTTCTTGTTCCCCAAATCTTTCCGGGTAGTTATCCGGACTCCCTTATGCAGGTAATTCGCAGTGACGAATGAACGTCCTGCCCCACGCATGATGCCCACAAAACAGCTGAAGCAGTATACGTTAAAGATGCCTAGTAGTAGTCTATTGTTTCTCAGGCAGTGGGTGTTACAGCATGCTCATATAAAATAACCTAAGATTACCGATTAACTTCATGCTTAAATCAATGAGCTTGTAAAGTATACTTTTTAGGTTTGTTTTCTCCCACAAAGTGATTTTATTGAACAAGTTTGTCACGTTTAACTTTTCTCTTTGAAGTTTTAACTTGTAAAGCATGAACTTATGCCCAAAGGTTCATCTAACTTTGGAGGTCTGGAAATTGCCATTTCCACCAAACCGTCTGGGAGGCATTTTGACGAAAAATAGACCTACGCTACCCACCATCCGATGGTAGCCCTCCACGTAGCACACTAGGGGAAAGGTGGCACCGTGTCATTCAGCACCAGAAAAACACTATAAATAATGAGAATTTGTAAAACAATATAATCGAGTGAAATCTTTGTCAAAGATAGCACCATTTTGTATCCAAGCAAGCTTACAAAGGTAAAAATATTTCTCAACGGGAGGGGCCTTGGACAGGACCCCCTACCTTACACCCAGCCAAAAAGAAAATAGCAAAATAGCAAAAAGTGTGAATTTCTAAACATGTTAGTAGGTCAAAGCTTTCCCAAAGATAACACCATAATGCATCTAACCATCTTGCACACAAAAGACTTCTCAATTGGTATGTGTCATCCCTACCCTAGAAATCCCCAAAATAAAAAAACACACACACACATACACACACACAATAAAAAATAAGAATTCCTCAATATATAATCAGTTCAGAGATTTTCTAAGACAACACCAGTTTGCACCTAGCATAAATGGCACGTCCTCCCCTTATAACACCCTCCTCTTAGACCTCCTTTTGAGGGCGGCACTAGGATACAAAGCTGTACTTGGATACAGATACATACGAATACGATCCGCTTTGGCCCCAACAATACTGGTACGTCACTGGACGCTGTCATGAAATATCCCTAGGGATTTCGCCCATGCTATGGCCCTGAATGGTCCAGGTTCATACATTACATTCATATTTAGGTGGCATGAACCACTTGATCTACTTCTTCTTCCGCTTAACAAAAACGATAAGTTTGAAGTCCGTGTTTCATTCTACTAGAGGTGACGAAGCTTTTCGCAAAGGTACATTTTTACGCATACATCATGTAGCCCTATGTTGTTACATTATGTGAGAATAGCGTACGCTAAGCTAGTGCCTGGGACGTATCAGAAAGAACTCCAGGATGCAAAGCAAACTTTCGAGTAATTCATCGTGGACATAGAACAGAGAAGTAATGGACATAATATACTTCACATTGAAGAAACATTCGTCGTAGCCTAAATATATTACACAATGCAGCCATTTTTATTTTTTTTTGACAAAAAGGTAAGCTACACACACTAACTCATAGTGGTGCTTTTCTTAGGAAGTCGGCTCTGTTGCAATATTTCGGCAGACTAAGTGAAAGCTGTAAAAACAGTTCTTCCTTCACAACAGGATAGGTACCCCTTCAGTAGAATCGATTTGAGGTACTGCTCTCGAGATCACCACTGAACGTCCTCGTCAGGTGGACGAGAGTGTATCCCGTGTCTTAGACACTCCCCTTGCTCTGCATACTGAACAGTTCACACAAAATGTATAGAACAAAGGCTTGAAACGGATAGGATCTGAACCGGAAAATATCCGAGAGACGGATAACCAAAATGTTATTTTCATTCCACCACTTTTTCAACGCCCCCGGTTCAGTCCCAAATTCTAGTTCTAACGGGATTTTATCCAAGGATCTATGATACTGAAATTTTCCACAAAGGTATTCAACCAATCACAGATGTTGTAATTCTGTGTAATGAGAGTGTCCGGTTACCATACCCATACATATTAATTCACCAACTAGTATAAGGGTGTACTACTGCAAACTGAGCGACTGGATTTCCTTTTTTCTTAGTATAGAGGGGATTAACGAAAATACGCTTGGGGTGTCGAGGAAGTTTAATTTCAGGACATGTCAGGCCTAGTTAAAGCTTAGCCTGGGAGTGTGAAACACTTACACAGGGCCTGCATGGATCCGTGCCTTTAAATTGTGACTAACGTCTTCGCATACAGTGTATTTTGAACATGTTGCAATTGGAATTGTTCCCTGTGTCATGCTCCTTGTCGGGCCCTGATTGGCAGAAGCCAGTCACACGGGAATTCTATTTTTCTCAGCAACCGGTCCAAGGTGAAATGGGTGGTAATCTCCACATAGTGTTTGCACCTGGTCCAAAATTCGGAACCGGGTACCCGAAGTCGATGGTCGGTCGGGTACCCGGGTACCCGAAAATAAAACTTCTGTTAGGCTACAAGTCTGTTGTAAAGCCATAATAAGAAATTTTGCTTTGCACGTTGATATAATATAACACCAACGTATCTTACGTATGGTCATGACAAGTGTTCTTAGGCGTGTGCGTGATAAATTTTGCCAGGAAAAAGGAACATGTTAGGTGTTCTGTCACACGTGCAATCTATGTTAGTGAAACTTTGGATCCGGGTAGCAATTTCAGAACCGGGTCCTGACATCGTCGGTCGGGTACCCGGGTACCCGGTGCAAACACTATCCACATACTGTAACTATATATTTAGCAGTTCTCAGTGCACACCTGAAAATATGAAAACGTTACCTATCATGAATGCATGCGAAGCCGAAAACGCCTTATTTAATACACTTTTGAAATGCTTTACATTATTTTCCATTGCCTTCAAAAATAATACAAGCAACTTATTTTTTCCTGCCGGTCTAATCTTATGGAAGTGGTGGTGGGAGGGGGGTATGTAATATGTATTACATGGTATCTTGCATCCAATTTCATGGTAATTTACCCACTCATTCATTAGGATCACAGCTGCTGCGAATGGGAGGCATCATATGCACAAGGACCATACAGAAGTCATATGCGGCATGCAGTGACTTCAGCTTTGACCTTTCTTCCTGGGGATATACTATATATATGACACCCACCCATCCCTTTTCCAGGCGCGTAGCCAAGGGGGGCGAAGGGGCAGCCGCCCCCCCCCCCTCAGCATAGGTTTAGTATTTTTTTACTTTTTTATGGTATTGCTAGTAACTCAAAATAAAAAAATGCTTAGACGCAACTTACAAGGCCTTGGAAGAGCCATTCCAGCGATCTGGGAGGTATTTTCGGCCAAATTTTTTTGTACGCTTCGCGCCAACTATGGTGGCGCTACGCTTAGATAGTTTGCCCACAGGCTTCGTCCCCGTCAAATTTCTAGCTACGCGCCTGCCCGTCTCCCATGCAGGATTGTATCTCCTGGATTTAGTACCAAGTGATAACAAACTGGCGAACCAACGGCCGGGGTCTAAGGGATGGCCCCTTTCATTCGGTAATGATAAATGGTTTGGATCAAGTCATAATAATTGTGAGATCGGAAATATTTTCGACATTTTAACTATAGAAAGCTGAGCCCCTAGGCTACACCCTGCTGTGTCGCGCGTATCAAATGCGATATACGGATGCCATGCGTAATCCAATGTCAGCAGTAGTCATACCGGTAAGCATGGGATTAATGTTTACTGTACTTTTAATACAAAAACCCTTCGATATTAGCATGGTATTTACAATTAATTTTTAACCTTCGAATAAAAAACCCGATGCATTAACGTTCACAATCTTTGACCAACATATTTTGTGGTTCTTATAGATTATACAAACGAAGGTGACAGACTCTGTCCGTAAATAAGGAAGTAAGAACCTAGACTGTAGCGCTATTTTCCACGTGATTTGATAAATCTCATAAATAATACTCTCTACGTATGTGGCTTTGGGCGTTTCCCCGCTGACTTTAAGATATTGTCCATATTTGTGGCCATGTTTGCGTCCCCGGGAGGTGGCTGTTTGTTACTGCCTGGCACCAGGAAGAGTCAAGGTAACCCTTCATTGCAATGGCCATCTTATGAAACTTCTTACATCTGCTGTCAAAGACTTCAATCTTCCGGAAATATTAATGTCAGCTTATGAGTGCCTCTGGCCAATTCTTATTGTAAGGCCGAGGTTAGTATCTGATGGCACTGATGCTTATATAAAACTCTCTTAAAGGGGGGGGGGATTAGAAACAACTTTTTGAACAGTTAAGTTTTTATGGTTGTGTTCTTGTGGCACTCAAGAGTTCAGGCTGGTCGGTTAAGCAAGTTTCCCCCATGCACAATCAACTATTTTCGACACTTTTTCGTCTTGCGTAATCTATTTTCAGGATGCTGCTCAAAAATGCATGATACTCCCTCTTGTTTGGTCGTCATGAATCATACATATGTTGAAACCTAATCGGTATCGTCACGGTGGCTATGTGAATAAATGCAATTTCATTTGAAGAAATCAGAACTATACAGTGTCATTAAGGAGAGGTTCTCTCCTCTTCATGCAAGGTTAATGTACGAATTTGTCAAAAACATTAAAATTGCATTAAAATAATACAAATATGCGCATTAAATTGCTGCGTAGTATTCTTATTAGCTGGTCGGCTGGTGTAACGATTGTTAGTAACGCAAACGCCACTGGTATTCATGTAAAACTCAGTGGGGCAAATCGTGAAGGGGTGGGCAGGGGGCTGTCGCCCCTCAACCCCAAAGAGGGGGCAAAACTATCATTTCGCCTCCCTCCCCCAAAAAAAAATTAATAATGGCATCTATGAAATAGTCAATTTTTTCAGCCTGCTTCTCGTGCATCAATCATATACGCTAACGGCCCAATTATTACTTCAAAAAGGGCAGTGACTGCAAAACTCCGTGCAGCTTAATTCCATCTAACCCTGAAAAATCCTTTGCATCATGAAGAGACTGACTTGCCTGTAGTCCGAATAAGGCTACGAAGAAAAAGGGCAAACTGCAATGTTTAGGTCTGTTTAGTGTATATTCGTTGCTATAGTTAAGTAAATGTTATGTAAAATGAAGGTAGACATAACCAAAACGTCTTTAAGATATTATTTTCGGCCCCGTGCTTCATGCTCATCCACCACGTACCCCAATTTTTCATTTGGCCCTATTATTTCGTGTTTTGAGCACATTTACTTTGGACAGGCTACCCATAATTAGTGTCATTATTACTTTCCGTATAAAAAAGTTAGTATAATTCTTGCGAAATCAGATAGATTCTCTGGGATCATCTATCCTCCCGACCATTAAACCCGCTGCAGCATGAAGAAATCGACAGGCTGTCAGTCCGAATTAGGCACTTTTGATTAAAGTCATGGACAGCGATGTCATGGCCCATTAAGTTCGCATTCATTGCCCTTATTAGATAGTCAACTGCTTTATTCCAATGCTCACAATTTTCTCAATAACCCAGAATTTCCGGGGGCTTCTTCCTCTATTCCCTACTTGGGAGTTGCCCTCGGACTCCACCAGAGACCCAAAGGTGGGCCCCTGGACCCCGAAGGGGTAGCTCTTTCCGCTTCTGAGGCCCCTTTGGTTCAAATAAAGATGTGCCCTCCTCAGGCTGGTATACATTATGTGCACTTAAAGGGTCGCAAACAGTCCTTCATGGATATAAAAACTAAGAGAAAAAGCACTGTCCTCAATAATGACAGAAACCATAACGATAGTCTAGGGAGGGCAGTATTTTAATTTTCACGTTCGATCACGTGGTATGGACTTAGGGATGCCCAACTTTTTATTAACGAATACAGTCATGATACTCTAACAATGAGTTGTCGGTCAGTGTGACGTTAATTGGCTTGTAGAGTCAGATAAAAATTTTAGCCCAAATGCCTAAACGACACTCTTTAAACCTTTTAGTTACATCTAAAGATTCTTCATTTCTTGATCTCATTTTCTTGTGATATACAGTAGCATTTCAACAAAAAAATGGGAAAACAAGGGATAAAAAGCCACCGCTGATCTAGGGTTTGCAAAAATAAAGCTACGTTTCCATTTAGAAATATTCCATGTATCTTTATGCAATACAAGTCATTTTCATTTTCCCCTTATTCTTGAATCAAACCTAACCCTATTAGTAACTCAATTATCCAATAGTCACAATTTGCCCGGCGACTGTTTTTCTTTTCGTTTTTTCATTTTTTCCGAAACACTCCACGGAAGTATTACTCTTCTTGAACTATTTCCGTAAGATTAATTTCTTTGGTGCATACAGAAATCCGTTACTTTTGACAGTGGTAATCTTGGGTAAAGAGGGTGTACCTTTAACTTTTGAAATTGATCATGAATGTGTTTTGATGGTGACGAGGTCATACCAATTTGTGGTGGGGTAAATTAAGGCCACTTATTACAAAATGAAGTGCAAGGACGGACTTCATATGATATCATCTAGGATCTGACAAAGTTGATAAACCAATGTGTTAAAAGACAACGTAAAAAAAGGAAACCTTTACCTTGAAACAAAAAAATTGTGTTGTTAACATGGCTATTTTCTATTCTTGTCGTGGGATGCGGTTGAGAGATTAAATCCCAAATACTTCCGGAGACGTGTAGAGTAAGGACAAGGTTAAGTCCGATTTGAATTTTCTGCTCTGCAGATTCCAGCTTACAACACACTTACAAACTGATAACTGTAAAGCTAACACATAGTATCGAAATGAAGTGATTCCAATTAAAGACATTTAGCACATAAATGGAGTTGACCCGATATTAGAGGAATGTCGAAATAAACACGCAGGGTAATAATGGTACAAAGGCAAGTTTCGTGAAGTTATTGAGTGCATAGTGAATTCAAATCACTCTTTTGCATCACTCAACAATTCCTTCTTTTTTTTGGGGGGGGGGGGGTAAATTACATGCCATGTTGCAAAACTACATAATGACTCACTATAAAAGATTTGGGTGTAAAATTATTAGTCTATTGGAGAGCATGACGCACATGTACTGTATAGAAACGCACTAAATGACACTTATTCTGCTACGTATGTGTATATCAAGCATCTTAATCCCTTCACTTTCTTTGTATTGAAAGCGACCCTCATCTCTTACATTTCACTCTGCCAAAGTGGCAGCTCCCTGGTTCACAGACCTCTTCGACATCCGTACTTCGAATGGCGTCGATTTCATCTATCCCCATCACCTGTTGTCATTAAAGGTAGACCCCAATCGTCCTGTGTTTACCAAATGTTAAACTTCAGAAATTTTCAAGTAGGCTTATCTGTTCCATGCACCGACAGATCTTCTGATGATTTTATTTTGTGTGTGTGTGTGTGTGTGTGTGTATTTTTGTGTGTGTGTGGGTGTGTATGTGTGTTTGTTTTAATGATCATGCAGATGACATTAGGTTAAGGTTAGTAGGAGATTTGTGGCATTTTCCCATTTTCAAGTCATCGAGTCAGACTGTAAAGACTTAAAAATGAAATTGATCGAAATGGAGATGAGCTGGGAAGCAAGAACTCACGATAACGGATGGACAGAAAGAATGGGAGCCAAGAATAGGGAGGTGAATAAACGAAACCAAAAGCGAAGATGGTGGATAAAACATAACCAATCAGAACATCAGCAGCATTGATTAGGGTAACAAGACATAGGTAAAACTAACTTGAGGAGCGATGTATCAAAAAGTAGATGAATGGACGGAGTATTTTGATTGTACTGACGACGACGATGACGATAACGATAACTTAGAACTGTGACAGTGACGAGAGCCGTGGCGATGGCAATGGTGATGACGATGATGGTGATTTTCATTGAATGCAACAGACTAAAAATTCATCGGAAATCTTGACTTTACCCCTCTGTCTGTATTCAGATACCTAGAAAGCATGATCTTAACGAGGCGAGTGGGCAGGCGCACAAGGAATATACCGCTAAATCAGGGAGTAGCCTCCGAAGTTTTCAGTGTACCAGCTTGCCAGTATACCAATATTTATGTACAAGAATAAGGGCATCCTAAGACTCTTATTGACTGAGACATATTTCGATAAATAAACATGAAAGTTTCATAAAAGGCAGGGATATTTGTTTCTACTTATTAATAAAGGCTGCTGATTGAGTTACTGTGCATCAAAGCGTATCCACATGACAAAGGAGCACATTGCAGTCTGTACGGTCAATGGGACTGTTTCTGGTGGGTAACCATATCTCTAACCTCTCCGCGTGAAGAAGCCAGCGGTACTTATTAGTATAATCTTCAATTCATCGGCTGTTTCTAATACTGACATTTAGCGCGTTTCTTTTTTTTCTCTTTGTTTCATTTATCATCATCATCGTCTTATTTTTCATTTTCCCGAAATGGATTGGAACCATGAGTTGACCCGATTACACTGAGTGAGTGGGTGGGTGTGTCTGTTTCAAGTGAAAACTATCGTCAGTCAGCGATAAAAGCCTGCTATTTGCAGGTTTTCCTTACCGTGTAAATATCGGTAGCAATTCCAATGAAAAGTGATTCTTGGCTGCTTCAGTGAGCACCAAATGTCCCGTTTTTAGAGGTTACTCACCACAAAGGAACAGGTCCATTACGTAAATGCGAACTTGCCTTGGTAAAGAGTGCCGATGTGGAGGTTTAGTGGCAACAAGGTAACAAAAATATTTTGTAAATCTGATATTAAACGACATTCCTTTCAACGAATTGCACAACACCACAAGGAGGCATGCAGAATATCTCTTGGGACGTGTACAAATTTCCCCTTACGGAGTCACAGGGTATTCCAGGAAAACAAAAGAATCTCGTGATAAGGGTTTGTTCGACGGCAATCGTACACGGGAATCGTACATTGCGTAATGCGGGAATCGTAGCTTTGCCAAATTAACTTTCCAGATGTCATATTCGTTCATTTTGTAACGGCGAAGATGAACACTACATACAGGGAGATTTGACTTTTTGTTCGTAGATTAGACGTGACCAGATGACAAGGTCACATACATCAAGGAAAAGTTTACGTTAAATGTTTCTTATGATTCACCGTTTGTAAAAAGGACATTAACTTTGTTATCGGTAGTTTTATTTTTTCTTCATTAATTAGCCTAGGCTAGTGATAAGAATGTGGAACTTAAATATAGGTGCGTGCGCGTCCACAGAAACATTCATGGACTATTACGAAAATTTTCCGTTCCTTCATTGTGCAAGTATAAAAGGGTATATATGCTGGTCTCGACTACAACACTGCCCAACACTGCTACACCCCCAGAAATTTTCAAAGTGCTGTCTGTCGGGAACATTTTGCTGGGGCCGGATTCACAAAGATTACTTACGCACAAAAACTTGCGTAAGTCAGACTTACGAAGCGTATCTTGCTTAGTCTGTATTCACGAAGATAAAAGTTCGTAAATATTTTGCGTAACTTTACGCAAGTTTCAGAGTTGTCGGAAGTACACAATATCCATAGTAACACATACAGAAGCACGCGTTGTGCATAGTTGTGTAGAGCATAGGACCGCGTGTGTAGCCACAGAAGACCGTGTGCGTCGTTTTAACAATAACAGTCAATGTGATTGGCTCAAAATGTAGCAAAGCAAGATTCAACCGCACACACGATTGGCTCTTGCGCATTTATTGTGGTTACGATGTGTATCTTTACAAACTGCGTAAGTTGTTTTCGCCTTATGCATATGATGTCACAATGGAGAAAGTGCTCCCTCTTTTGGAGGAAAATGGCGGAAAAGCGCGTCTCATTGCAAGTTACACCAACAAATGCAGACAGCTGATTTGTCAACCAATGGTATACGCGCGTAAGTCTACTAAACGTGTGGCGATATCCACGCCGTTCTTGCACTTGTGCTTCATTGCTTTCACCCAAAATGACGTCAGTGTGATGTCAATGCATAAGGTCTATAGTCTTTGAACTTAAAACGAGTTATTATTGCGTTCATATTCAAGAGCACCTATGTGTAATGCCACGAGGAAGAGATAAAGTTCTTCTTGTAAGGGGTTTTACTGAGAAGTGATACTTCTTAGGTTTACAATGTTCTGGGTATTTATTTCAAAACGACTGTGCACTGATTAGCACTTCCACCCAGATATTTTCGCTCTATGAAAAGTCGACACGCTATTTTAAGTTTGAAATCTATGCTGGCCTACAATGCATTAGCGTTATATTATTTCCAAATGTAACCTACATCACGTGACCCTCAAATCGGCTTCAGTTTCTTTGAATATTCTACACTTACGAGAGCAGGATATTGCGCTATGATTATCCATTGACGTGCATATTTCAATTACTTGGTATGGCTCAGTGCGTGTGCTAGCGATGAGATAAGCAACTCCGTGGATTGCCCTGTTGTACTTTAATTTTCCATCTTGTACTTTTTGCAAAGATTCTTTGAAACGAGGGTATGAGCTAACCGTTCTTGACAAATTTATTTTGTCGGGAATGAAACCCTTTTGGTCAGGAAAGGGTCCAACAATGCTCCACCCTCATCGATCCTTAAAGACGCTCCTGCTTACAATAGCAGTAATGACAGACGCCCTTGCAATGGCCCATAGACTATCCGGTAAGTTGAATATCGTCCTTGTACAGTACAGTAGGGGCGGAGTTGGGTATTTATACGGTAACTTATAAATATCGTCGCAAAGATCACTAATGTTTTGTACCTGCAAAACAAATGTAAATTGACTTTGTTGGGGTCCAAAAATGGACCCGAGGAAATCACTTAACATCAATTAACCAGTTCCAAGATGCATAATTTGAGCATCTTTGTGAAAGAGAATGATGCTAACGTAGGGTATGTAGCAGCATATATACTATTTACACAGTAGGACATGCAAAAACTAGAGTTAGAGGAAAGTACTGATAGCCTAATCGCAAATAGGTGACAATTTAAAATGTCGACGTTTCGGGCCCTTAGTTATAGCTGCCCAGAGTAGGAAGAGGCAAATTAATGTTTATATGGGGGAGGGGGGGGGCACTTGCACCTATCAATAGCATATGCAACGAAAATCATAATTATAATAATTGAGAGGGATTTCATGTGACGTCACGCGAGTAAGATTCCCAGGCACTGAAGGGCAAAACACACACGCAGTAAGCGTATTTACAGCACACGCGCATGGCATAACCATAGATACTACTATGACACAATGGACGGGTGCCCGTCAACACAAAAAAGACGCTCGATCTTGCCCTTCAAAATTGCGTCTAGTTGGTTAAAGTCACGTGACTGAAATCCCTCTATAGTGCTCCTTACGTGGCTATACGAGAGACAAAAGTTTCATTTAAGCTTTGCCTTTCCATGAAGCTGCAAACGAATCATGGTCTTCTATAACTTTTCAGTTGGTTTATAGAGTGTTTCTTACTTATGTCTGTACCTCGGTCATTATCACTTGTTTTGAATGAACCCAAACGGTAATAACAACTCGAATATTTGCAATCACTGCAATAACTCAGAATAAGGATTTATAGAGGTCGCCTGATCCTTTCCTTCAATTAATTGCGATAAGGTGTTATTTAAGAGCATCCTGGAATTGAGCAAAACCTCCTCAACGTGCCCTATGTTCTCTGCAAAGGTTACGATTCCCGGAGAGTTGTGATCGAAGTGAAAGCCTTTCTATCAGATTGCTATTATGTTAATCCTATTGTATTTTTACAGGTCTAGCCAAATTGAATTGATCAGTTGATGGCTTTCCCTGGATAAGCATTAGAAAATTTGATTGTATTGAAATTTCGAAACTTTTGGGTATACTTCAGAATAGGGAATTGCCACTCTGACTGGCAATTTTCTGTTTAATGCCAGAATGTTCACAAATGACACAGAATATTGAGCATGTCAGTCAATGCGGAGGGAATGAGGACTCTAAAACACACCATTGTAACAGACGTTGAATACGTAGCCTAAAACCAGCACTCACTTCCTCACACATGCTCACCTTACATCTAATATTTCCTTTCTTACATTATTTACCTAAAGACAAAATAGGTTGAATGCTAGTTAAAATGATACTGTAATTTACAATTTATTTAGATTACATCTTTGAACCAAAACAGGGTCCATGCACAAGTGACTCAAAATGCTTATGTTGTGAAGATTTTAATGTCATTTGTGCACATGTATAATCCTGAGTGAGAGGCCTTTGACCTACTTAAAAACATCACTGCCGTTACATATCTAGGCACTATTCATTCGTGATTTGGGTAGTCAAATACAAGGGCGGCGATCGCGAGAGGGGAAGGACATAGTCCCCCAGTAATTTGTTTGGGGACGGACCGCCTTTCGCCCCCAATATATGGTCAACGACCGTAATATTTGCTTATATCAGACTTATATTGTGAGTGTGAGACAGAGTTCCCCCAATGATTTGGTTGAGGGGGGCAGAGTATCAATGATTTTTTGACAAAATTGTAATATTTGATGATATTTGTGTGAATAGAAGACTTTCCGATGACTTTAAAGTCATGAAAAACGATTTTTCACGGCGCGCTTCGCGCACACTAGTCAGAGTGCAGTTTTCGATGATCAATAAAAACAGTCGTACACACATGTAGGCCCACATTTTCTCTTGGCTGGGAACGTACTGTAATACCTTTGTTCAATTTTCCTGTAGAAATGGTCAAATGCAGAGTACTATTTGCTAAAAAAGGTGTAATAGAGGGATTTCATGTGACGTCACGCCCAATGGATTCCCAGGACACTGAAGGGCAAAACACACACGCAGTAAGCGTTTTACAGCACACGCGCACGGCATAACCATAGATACTACTGTGACACAATGGACGCGTTCTCGTCAAAACAAAAAAGAGGCGCGATCTTGCCCTTCAAAAAAAAAGTCACGTGACTGAAATCCCTCTATAGTGACAGTGAACACTGAATAGAGACATAGTTCCCTCCAATAATTTGGTTAGGGACGACAGAGAACCTTTAGTAGTTTGGCAAATCCCTCAATATTTGCTTATATCTGCATCAGGGCCCCATGATAAGGCATGATCCCTTGTATATATTTTGGTTGAGGGGGGAAGGAATGCCTTTCATCCCCTCTCACTTTTTTTTGTCAACGACCGTATTATATGAAGCTCTATTAACCTAGAAAGACATTTTTTCGGAGCGCTTGCGCGCATTTATTGCGACCTACCTGACATATATACATGCCAAGTGGATCATAGTAACTTTGATAGTGCATTTTCGGGGGCATCCCACGAGACCAAAGGTTCACGAGACCGCAGGTCCGCGAGAACGAAAATCAAAAACAAAAAGGGTCCACGAGACCGAAAATGAAAAAGGGTCCGCGAGACCGACAGAAGTATCAGCCCGCCGTAATACTACGCTCCGCTTTAAATTAATGCTGGCACCCTGTTGTAATTATCTTTTGCAAACTAGTGCGTTGCCCTTGCAATACCACCCTTCTTCTATTAAACGTTCCGGTCTCGCTAGCAGATTTTTAATTTCGGCCTCGCTGACCTTCGGTCTCGCGGACCCTATTTCATTTTCGGTCTCGTGGACCTTCAGTCTCGTGGGCTGTAACCGTATTTTCAGCGCACTCCGTGCCAGTTGCTGATGCCATGGATCAATGTTGGGGAAAACGTAAGGAATTAATGTTCCGAAAGTTAATTTTAAGGTTCATCAGCCTTCTTTTAAGGTCCATGGAGACCATGTAATACGGGCCACTGGGGTCTTCAACCGAACTACACATAGCCTAGTGAATCACACCGTGGGAATATAGGCCTATCAGCCTATACTACTTCGGGTTTCGGAATCTCGCACCCTGTTGTATTTACGTACATAAATTTCAATACGCGAATTTTCTGAGGACTTAGCGGGCGCGTGTAACTTTCTCGTGTCATTGTCAGGAACCTACTTGTTCTTTCTTTTATCCCCTCTGTCAACCACTTAAATCAGGGAGCTTTGAGAGACAGCTACCCACTCAAATCAAGCGGCTGTTGGGTGTAAAACTGCATGGTTAAAGTTTGGCTGTTACTGACCTCTGAACGCACAACCAATGCTTGCGACTGGGAAAAAGGAAGATGTGTGCTTCTTCGACTCCACGAAAGAGCACATAACGTTACCAGCATTACATAAACATATATGTTTACATTTTCATGTACGTTTACGTATACATATAGGTCTACATACACGTTGATATATACAAATGCGCATACGTACACACGTATTGTTATATATACATGTTTCCTTTCTAATGTCTCTCTGTATATATATAAATATATATATATATATATATATATATATATATATATATATATATATATATATATATATATATATATGTAAACAAGCAGAACACAAAGCATAGTTGACACAGCAGGAATACATTAAAAAAATGTATTCCTGCTGTGTCAACTATGCTTTGTGTTCTGCTTGTTTACATGTTATTTATCGGAATACACGTGGACCATATTTCTATTATATATATATATATATATATATATATATATATATATATGTATATATCTATATAGACACACACACATGTAGATGTGGATCATTTTGAGGTTTCCGACCCACGTCCCTCCCCCCCCCCCCACCATGTCCAACACAAATCGCCGCCCTTGTCAAATACATATCTTAAAATGACTGCCCACTACGCTATTCAAAATGTTTGATAATTGCAACTTGGAGGGACTTGCCAAACTTCTTTTCGAACCTTCCTTCAATCCTTCGTCGATGCCGATACAATCCCGGCGTGTATATACATAGACCTAGTTAAGTCTGCGGCATATTAGGCCTTGGGTGGACGACAAATGAATCGAAATTTCACTGTGCACAAGCGCAAGAAGCAACCGAAGAAGAAACAGCCGAAATAGGTGGATACGTCAACCCTTGTATTTCCTGAGCCTATAGTGGAAGCAATTGTGGAAGCGATAAAATTTAAAAAGGAAAAAGGAGGCAGTTGAAGGAGAAGATTATAATGGTAAATGAAAGACATTTTATTGAAAATTTAATAAGATTATGTTCATATCAATTAGGGTACCTGAAGGTTGAGCACCTCGTATGGGTGCATCCCTTCCTGCTTATTTCCCCTTGAGTGACAGGCGCGGAACCAGACATTTCGAAAGGGGGGCTGAACTCCACCTTAAATACTCTCCTAGATTAACATTATGCTAATTTCCCCGTATTTGTTACTGTAAATGTGGCGAAAAAGGGGGGCTGAGGCCGGAAAGCCCCCCTTGGATCCGTGCCTGAGTGATGTCACTATGATCCATGTTTGTGTGGGCCCACAAACGTATTTGGAGATTTTCTTTTATGCTCTTTTTTACCTTTCAGGGTTGCCTTCTTTTTCAATGGCCTTACGGACGGGGGGGGGGGGCTGGGGCGACCGGCCCCAAAATGTCAGAAACCTAAACAAATCGGGCAGATATTTTGTCTCAGTCGGGTGGAAATTGGGCAGTTATGTTAGGTGTGGAGTTGATTATACAATATGATGGACCGTACATAGTACGGTACCCCCTATAACAACCTGACTTTAGTTCACATACAAACGTTTGCGACAAAGTTAAACGAAATAGGTTAAACAGACCGGAAAATTATTATCAATTGTATTGAATTTTTCCCTGCCAGCCTGGAAACAATTGACATAGACAGACTCAATTAATAACAGGTCAATGACTAATATAAGCCTTTTTATGTAAAACTTGTAATGAGTTAATGATTTTTTTAATGATTTTCGAAGAAAGAAGTTTGAAGCTATGGCAAATATAAAACTTTTCTGTGCATACTGCGATCTCTCAATCAATAATTTCGAGGAAGATGAAGAAGAGTCTGTTTTGCAAAGGTTCACAGGAGTTTTTCCAGTTTCCGGTTCTTCCTTGAGTTATTTATGTGTCGTTATTTCCAGACAACCAACTTTTTTGTTGCAACTAAATTTGTGGCAAAGAGAAAATTATCATTTCCAAGTCCAAAAATTATTTGGTAGTCACTATCAACAGACTTACAGGTCATTACTCAAAGGACTTTTTCCACTTTCTCGCATTCTGTTGTCAACAACGAGCTACCATACCGTTTACGATGTCATAAGCTTTCAAATGTAAGCTGCTTGTAACCATAGTGACATTTCGTTTTTACGACCAGATATTTGCTTGAAAAGAAGGGAAAACTATATGACGCACATTCCACACATAATTTCATTTCACCTGTAGTGAGTTCGGTGAAGATCGTATGATCATTTTGAAGTTCTTGGGATTGAGGAAGAAATGGTGTAAAACGCCAGACAAGGTACTGGAGGGGGGCCAGAATTTTTCCGGGGGCGAAAAAAATTTCAGGGGGCTTCGCCCCTGGCCCCCTTGACTACGGGCCTGACCCTTGGAGACAAGTGCAACAAATGATTAGCATTAAATAACAATTTGTCTAAAAATATTTCATTGACCAGAGGGGTTAAAAGCCCATTTTAAACCAGCATTTCACAGTAAGTTAAATGTAATAACTTGGCGGGTTTTCGTCCAGAGAAAATAGTCACGTAGTAAAAAGTACGTCATCTGCACGTTCTCTATAGAGGGATTTCAGTCACGTGACTTTAACCAACTAGACGCAATTTTGAAGGGCAAGATCGCGCGTCTTTTTGGTTTTGACGGGCAGGTGTCCATTGTGTCACAGTAGTATCTATGGTTATGCCGTGCGCGTGAACTGTAAATTCGCTTACTACGTGTGTGTTTTGCCCTTCAGTGCCTGGGAATCCATTGCGCGTGACGTCACATGAAATCCCTCTACACAGAAGTATTTCAGTCACGTGACTTTAACCAACTAGACGCAATTTTGAAGGAGGTCTTTTTGGTTTTGACGGGCACGTGTTCATTGTGTCACAGTAGTATCTATGGTTTTGCCGTGTGCTTGTTTTGCCCTTCAGTGCCTGGGAAGCTTACTCGCGTAACGTCACATGAAACCCTCTATAGAGGGATTTCATGTGACGTCACGCGCAATGGATTCCCAGGCACTGAAGGGCAAAACACACACGCAGTAAGTGTATTTACAACACACGCGCATAGAATAACCATAGATACTTCTGTGACACAATGGACGCGTGCCCGTCAAAACAAAAAAGACGCTCGATCTTGCCCTTCAAAATTTCGTAGTTGGTTAAAGTCACGTGACTGAAATCCCTCTACAGGGTGAGTTATAGAGGTTTTTCACTGACGTCACTGCGTTCGCGCGTCTCTCTATTTTGACGGCCAGGCGCCCAATGTATAAAAATCGTAACTAAGATCCTGCAGTCTTTTGCGCATGAGCAGTGACGGCCAGTGAGCCAAACTGAAACGCGCTGACGTCACGTGAAAAACCTCTATAGAGCTTGACAGATTTTGTGCTACCTATGTAGGTTAGTTGTCTTGTTTGATTGTTTTAATCCAATAGTTACCTGGTTGGAGGGATAAAAGAAGGCAAAATGCAGGGCAGGGGAAAAGAATTCCATTTATATCATTGTATGCTAATCTGATGAGGACATTTACGTTTGTAAAATAAATTTGAGCAATTATTTTGTTGTCTTTTAATCTTCTACTGACTTTGTTTTATTTCGCCATCGACTTGCATGCGAACGGCAATCATGATAATAACCACAAAACCAGGATATACAATTACATGGAATAAGAGCTCCAAGAAGAATCGCATTCTTCGGCATCGCATAAGGTACAAGTACCCAACACACCAACACCGATGACCGTAACATCCTAGTATCCAGCCTATTCTGCGGTGATCGCAGCGAGAGGTGACCAATTTCGACTTAGGCCGTGGCAAACTTTAATGACGTCAACAATGGCTTCGAAAAATTCCTCCAAAATGACACGTCATATTTTAAAATCTTGACTGGTCACTCAGAGTAATGATCGAAATCAGTTTTTTATGTAAAGAGTACACATCCATTCCATTGGAACAATATAAAGGTGTACTTAAAGACCAGTGGCGTCGCCAAGAGGGGCCAGGGGGCACATGCCCCCTAAACGCTGGCTTCCCCCTGTGTGCCCCCCAATGTGATTTTGCTTCACTCTCAACGGCTAATGTTGGTTTATTTGAAATACCGGTGCCTTCAAATTTTCAAGAGGAACTTTGCTCTCCTGAATCCTCGCCGAGGCGCAGGGAAGCACCACACCAGGGGTCATAAAGTGGTGATACCTCCGAAAGGAGTATAAGAACTTGTACGAAATTTTCATAGATACTCAATACCAGAACTTTGTGGTCACTTTGCTCATACACCATGGATGGTCTCGAAGGGCGCTAGCCACCCTTTTTCATTTATTTCTGAAGAAAATGCACGGAATATATCCGTCGTAATTATAATTTTAAGGCACCCAAACCCATTGAACCGCATTCAAGGGCTACTTTTCCAAATTTTTCCCTTGGCCCCAGATCCGCAGCCGTAGATGAACCTTCGATGCTCCAGTGCGATGGCTTCCTCTCAGTGGCATAACTGAAAGGTAGTTGTATCAACATTAATTGTTTGGGTAGCATGAGTGGATTTATTTTTAAAAGTCAATGCACACCTCAGTATGACTCGTCATCCCCACTCACCCCCTCCCATCATTAAATCTCTAGTGCGAGTAAGGCTAACAAAAAATGGTCAGACTGTGATTTCTATCAGTCTATTTTTGTGGCCAGTTTAGTGCGCATCCAATGCCATTTTGGGAATAGTCAAATGCCTCATTTTAATGGTCACAATTTATAAATACCCCGAGCCTACGGGGGTTTCACCCCTGACCCCAATTGAGTGTTGCCTCTTGTCCCCACCATGGGCCCTACAGTGTGTCCCTGGGGCCCAGCTCCTACAGGGTAGCGCTGCACGTCACTACAACGCCTTCGGTGACGCTCAGTCCTTCATTTTGGTGTACCTCTCCGGCGGAACGCTTGGCCTCCCCCCCCCCCCACTTTGAAAAGTCTAGCGAAGCCACTGTTAAAGACTGCTTGCTTAAGTTTAAAGTAAATTCAGTCGTAAACTGTCTTTCCTTTTTATCAGTCCATTTGCCGAAAAAAAAACTTCACGTAGCGTACTGTTTCAATGTTTTTAAGCACAAGTAGCTTGAAGCGTTACTGAAGTGATAATTTACATGGAAGATTTTTATTCAAAATGTCACTTGAATGAAGCCGTAAATGGTCAAAACAGGGAGTTGCCAGGCGGAGACGTCATCATGAAAAAAACAGAAAGTAAAATAAATAAAACAGCACTGTATATCCTCATTACGAGGAAACACCCTAAGCAGGCGCCTGGCCCCACACCCTTCAGAAAGGCTTTGCTTGCAATTCGGTGGTTCCTCTTGACTCCTTGTTTTAACGCGGGTCTGACCCCCTCAACCCCATGACCCCCAACCCCCAAATACTAGCTAGGCCCCCGATTTATGGTTGTTCATGAAAACAGTAATGTCACTTCTCTGTCATGTTCGGGAATCCAGGCAGGTAATTCAATTCACAGTCATGACAGACTGCACGTTGACTTGAAACTGCATTTAATTTACGAAGACGTACAACTAACTTGCCGATAAAACATAACTCATCAACTTATCTAGCAAAATGCTGAACCTGTCAGTCTAAAGTTTAAAAATCACAATCAAATCACAATCAAATCACAATCATGTATTTTCAAATTCGGATATTAACGGCTAAAACAGGAATATATTCATTGAAAGTTTTAGCCGATATACACAGGGTTTACAGCATATTCCATGCCACCATGGATAATAGTTTTTGCAAATTGCAGACGCTAGGTTAGCGAGAAAGATATAGGTTAATATCCATTGAAACTGTCAACCTTACTAGATTTCGCAACTTGTTGTTAACAAACGAATTTCCCTAGTTACATTCAAAATTTTCCACGGATTCGGAAATGGATCCCTGCGGAGCAGGTATGCTGCGCGGAAACCCTTACACGGTAGTGTGTAATAACCATCGGAGTCAACTTTCCATGCGGTGAATTATTACCTCGTAGTTTGAACATTATTGGTCTGTTTTGAAATAATCTCGTGGTTTAAGTCCACTTTAGAAATCGGTGTTCAGGTTAATTAATGCTTAGGCTCATTGTCATCATCAAAATGTTAATATAACAGCGGTCCAAGACTTCTTCCCTGCTTTATTGTAATTTTGCCTTTCTAATTCCCTAAGCATGTTGTAACCAGAACGGTGTGAATTTACCAAATGGAAGGGTTTGAAATGGTGTGTACACAACTCCGTAAAAAAATTATTGCACCCACAAGTTACGATCCGATAAAGTCCCGAAATTATGTGCCGGAAAACCAGAGTTCTCAGTCAACAATCTTGTAATTGTTCTGTCACGGAATGTACTTTAGTTCTAAGCATTCCGTCCATTATCACCAGGGAACTGTTATCTGAGGGTATCGCCGGTTGGCACTTGTTCCAAGAACCCGAGGATTGCAGCGGAGGACTGTAACGGTTGTCTTGATATTCTGTATTTCTAGCGATGTTTACAAACACGTTATTTTCAATTCCAGTTAAATGAAGGTTGACTTTTATACACACTGAATTTAAAAACTTGCGTAGTAACCGTTTTTCTTTTCTTCTCTATCATATTCTTTGTTTTCCTTCATCTGCCGATCCGACCTATTGCAACAGCCTTGGGTCCAGGATTTGTAATGCTGTGATTTCTTTGGCGTTCTAAAGTGCAACTAAAGGGTTGTGAGATCTATATTATTTTCGTGTCCAAAAGAAGTGACCAGAAACCCCATGACCCCACTGTGTTACACTTCGTGGATCCTTCAAGGTGACGGTGTAAAAAGCGGGAGTACTGCTCACGTGCGTAAAGACTTCCGTCTTTCCCTGTTCTGTTAGAACTAATTTTGTTGTGTTATGTATTTTTAGTTTTAACTATTCAGTTTTATTACAATGGTTGCTTTGTTCCGAGACAAAAATGTGAATTTTCCCTTTTTACGTGATGTACTCATAATCGTAAGGGGAGTGCATCGACTTAAAATGTTGTTTGGACTGTTGCTGAGGCGGAGTTAAATAAACGTTGTAGCCTGCCTGTACGTGGATTTTATCTAAAGTTGATTGACATGACCACACTTATCTACAACTGGACAGTTGGATAAAGCCTTTCCTATTCAAGCCCGTCCAGCCGCTGTTGAAGCCCGCTGCCGAACGTGACGCGTTGGCAGCCATACCATTCCCACACAACTACGCAGCTAGTAACAAACTGGCAATGCGCACATCGGTGAATTTTGAATGATTATGTTCGATTTGGGCTACGCAAAATAACGTCTGTAGAGAAAGTGGGGCTATTTAATATCCCCACCTCAGAGTATCAAAGGTAGGACCACGGAGAGGAAGATGGTGGCCTGCAGGGGTGGCCTGCTCTGTAAAGTGTGGAACATACAACTCGGAATACCTGGAATAGATCTGGACAGAGTCATAGGCAAGGCATACAATCTGTTGGCTGCATGGGCAAGATGGGCAAAACCTGGACAGGCGGAGTGCATGTAAACCTCTGCAAAAAGTTGGCTGGCCCATATCCGAATGAAAAACCATCATGGGAGCAACATGGGTTACTTGTGGGCATTATGGGTTTTTCATTGGCTTTAGCTAAGAATGTGCTGTTGTAACTGGGCCCATGGTGCACTATTATGCTGGTTTTGTTTTGCGCAGGTCTTGGGTAAAACTGATGGACTGAGGAGAAGGGGCCCGTATAGTTTCCGCGGTGCACTTTCAATGGTCAAGTTCCCCCCGGGGGCTCACAAGAGCACCTTCCCGTGTTAGTCTTCAAGGGCTCACATTAGTATTCCGTTCTTCCAATGTTAGGCCCACAAGAGCCTAGTTGGTTAATCTTAGCAGTCTGTCGGTTGTTTGGATTTCATATGAGATGAAAATGGGTCACGCCATACTGGTGTAGACATGCTTGTCTACGTAGATGGCTGTACGGCATATTTCTTGTTCAGTCATGCAGCTTGGGAAGTCTTAAAGAGAGGCTGAACGAACATAGTCCGCTCGGCAGGTTATATACAGGCCCGTATGGATGCATGTGGGGAAACCCTAGCCCAGAGGTCCTCAAGGGATTTCAGTTGAGAGTTACATTTCCTTGAGTTATTGTTCTAGGAGCCAGCAGGGGCGAATCTAGGGTTTGAATAAAGGATTTCGTTCTTGAGGGCCAATCCTACACATAAGAGCTCCGAAAGTGCTTACACAGCAGGGAGTGGCGAGTCTAGGGATTCATAATTTGGGTGGTACTTCCTTAAGTGGGGCTCCGTGCTGAATCAAAGCCGAGCTCAGCATCACCGGGCCGAGGTGAGAAAATTTAACATTCCAAGCGTGTTAGATAGTAGGAAAACGCACTCTTCAACGTCGAGTAAATGGCACGGTAAGCTAGATCGATGAGCTCAAGATTATCCATAAGTGGGTAAATTGACCTGGCTTACACATTTGCTGTACTTAAATCTTGAGTGCAAAATGCAGTGGAGGCCTATATGGGTCAGCTCACCTACGTGGGACCCAATGGTGCCCCCACTTCATGATCTCGCCATAGCTTGGGAATGCTACATGTGACAAGCCAAGGTGTTGAGGGGAAAGGTGCTTTTTCAGCTGGCAAGATCATTTTTTTATCTCCATGAAAATTCTGGGGTGGAATCAGAGGTACCGGTATGTAGCCTCTCACACCTGACTATTGGCTAGCACCTAATTGACTGTAAGACCATTGGTCTCGTTCCAACAGGCTATTGGTCATGCAGCCTAGCCTATAAGTGGTACAATGCATGATGAACTAATGCTAATTCCTACTGCATATTTATGACCAAGTGATGAGCCAGGTACCCAGATGGGCTGCGCTTTGTAAATGTAGGAACACTCCGCTCTAGTACCAACAATAGGCAGGAATATAGGCTAAAGGGCACCAAACTGAATGTAACACACGAAAGCACCTAACTGCAACCTAAAAATCAGCTTATCTCAGTCTAATGAGAAGTTTACGTTTTGCACATTATCGAACTGTTGTATCCACGAAATACCCGTGGTTTGCGAGTCGCAAGATGGAGGTCTGGTGGCTTCAAAATATTACGACAGTCGACAAGTGCTGTCCAGTTATATTTAGTGATCAGGGCATGATTACTATTTTGTGAAGAGGAATTTGCAGGTCATTCAGAGGTACTCGGAGGTCATTTTAGGTCAAAACCCAAATGCCGAAGAGTTTTCATGAAACGTAGTAGATGTTATTAACGTTATGAGCCAAAACTTTTACAGGTCATTTTGAGGTCACAAGCGGTCATCAAGAGAGGTCAAATGTCCGAATATTTCTTGAATTGATGGAAAATTGTACATGCGCTCAACATTTGATGTCGAAAATATTGGAACTCATTGGAAG
Organism: Holothuria leucospilota; assembly: GCA_029531755.1. Taxonomy (NCBI): domain Eukaryota; kingdom Metazoa; phylum Echinodermata; class Holothuroidea; order Aspidochirotida; family Holothuriidae; genus Holothuria; species Holothuria leucospilota. The sequence continues at coordinate 21,303,482 of CM055981.1, read as the reverse complement.
TCATCCGGGTTCACTTAAAGTCCAATTAACAAGGTATATATAACCTTCAGACGGTTCATAAATACCCACAAAGAGCTTAAGCAGTTATTGAAAACTTATTCTGCACAAAATTCCGCTAAGTTTGGTACCAAAATCAAATGTAATCATTCGAATTCGTTCCTTTTCTACGGAACCCTTCAGAAAGTGAGTATGAAATTGTACCGTCCACTTGACACAACCCCAAATACAGCTAACAAAGAAGTGAAAGATACTATAGTCTCTTCATCGTGGCATCGCAACTTGCCGTGGACTTTAGACAAATCAATATAGGCTCCGACCAAACCAAAGAATGGTAGCAACACAGTGATATATGCTAATGCTCGATACACCATGTGATCTTACAAACTGAATGGTACCGGTTATTCTATTTTATTACTGGTAACACGAAAATCCCATTCGGGGAAAGTGGTTAAAGTTGAAAAGTTTTTTTTTTTTGAACTCAATTTTATTGTGCTACTAATCGCGTCGTATCACGCCAAGGCCCTTTCACAAGAGATGCGACGTAACGCGACGCGATAAAATTGAGTCGAAAAAAATTAAACTCACTTGTCACCAAGCGATATTGTAGGTATTGAGCATTGAACTACTAGAAATTCCATGGTATGAGCAATCATGAAGTGTGGGACTACCGTTTTATTGTACCGAATGACTGATGGGACATAAAGGCCTTTTCACACACTATAGGCCTCGACGCGACGCGATAAGATGCGAACAAGTTGACAGTTGTGCAAAAGGCCTGGTGACATTTTTAATCACGTCGTATCGCGTGGCGCCTGTTGTGAAACGGCCTTTAGGTAATCTGTTTAAACCAAATTGATTTTCTCAACAAGAAGAGAGCAGGATCGACCACGGTGCTCGAATTTTAACATTTGTAACTATTGAAAACTACTAGTGCTTAAAATTGTCACTAGTTAAAGTAAACTGCCAACTTTTCAAAATGAAGGGGCATTATTGTGTCATTATATTAATTCACCGATGTTAGCGTATGCTACTTATGCTCATAGCCAGACATGGTAGGCCTAGACTGATGGCGGGCAAGGTAAGTCCGGGGGCGAAAATATTTTTAACAGGCGGTATATGATGAAATGCATTAAGGTAATGTAGTATTTTTTTTATTTTACTTGGGAGCGAACGTTTTGCTAGGAGCAGCTGCCCCTGCCCGCCTTGGCTACGGGCCTGATGCTTATATTTACAGTTTGTATACTAACGGTAAATATGTACGTTACAGGAAGTGGCCTAACTTGTCTGATTGACTGTACAAATCGTTATATAGATAAAATTTTTTTCAACGTTTGTATCTTATTTCTTTGATTAGCTGATTTTTTGGTGTAAGAGCCGGTATTTGGACAGCGCAAAATCAAAGATAAATTAATGATTCATACACCTATGAAGTAAGAATTATTTTCGCAAATGCTGGTGTCCTTTGCATGTATTCTATCAGCAATTACAAAGTTCCACTTGCAATAAGCGGGAGACATGACGTTGAATCCCAGACCTACCCTAGTTAAAAGTTAAAGTTTTCTACGTGAAAAAATATTTCCTTCAAACATAACTTATACGAAGCGTGAGGCAAGTATAGCTGAAGAGAAATAGTCAACGAAAGAGATAGTTAAAAGGTACAACACTCAGAACCCCATTGTTTCAACGGTTTCTTAGAAATGATCGAAACCTTGAAGATAAGGCGGTATCTTGAGACCGGTTAATAATATTGAATTAATTCTAAAGAAATTCAAAATAAATTCCTCAAGTTATAAACACGTTCCAACACGTTCAAATAAGATTGACAAAAAAGGCTAAGATAAAATATATCTCGTTAGCTTTTCGGCCTTTTACACTACAGATTTCCATATCTAATTAGTAAAAGGATGTCTTGTAAAATGATCAGTACATGTTACAGATTTTATGGCAATTGTTGGGTTTTCAATACATGAACAGGACATATGACATTAAATTTTTCACAGACTTAAATTTTTGGAACAGTTTTCACTCACGGACGGTGACTTTTGGTGACCTCAGATGACCTTTGACCTCCAATAAACTCTATAGGAGGTTTCTACTGGATTTAATGCATCATCACGTGAAGTATGACAGGAAGATGTTTCCTTACTTGAGATAAAGTGCTAACGAGGTACTCAGACATTGACCACTGGTGACCCTAGATGACCTCTGACCGTCACCAGATATGATTAGGTTCTTCCTCTCAAAACGGGGCATCTACAATTAAGATATGAAATAAACACATGCTTCCTACCTTGAGCTATCATGTTAACAATGTTTTCAGAGTCTGGCCCTATTGACCTCAGATGACCTTTGACCTCCACCGAAAACACTGCATCTATGGGTTGAACTTCCTTCTGTGAGCTAGTGAGTGGGTCTATAACTTAACATGGTCAATGGGGATAATAGTGCATTGGACTAGCACACATATCAGGTTGGTACTGCACTGCATTGCGTGTTCACTGTGTGGGTGTGTTTGTGTGTTGAAATCCCTCAGTGTTTGTTCAGTGTTATCCATTTCTAGCTCTTCGGGATTGCCTGTTGGCCTTTTTTGACCACATTTAACCGAATCTGGCTACTAATTATCATTTGGCTATTGAAAAAATAGAATGAACTAATATACCAGTTCCACATATAAATATCTTAAGTTATAAACCAGAATTCTTTTTTAGTTGGGAAAAAGTGCAACTGCAAAACATTTGACCATCATGATCAGACATGAGAGCCTACTACAGCTAGTATCTGACAACTCTGAAGACTATTAGTCTATGCCTAAATATTACACACTGTTAATTGTATATTATATGCTAGGCCAGGGGTGGGGAACCTTTTTCCCTTAACGGGCAGTTTTGATAGTCATAATCCATTCGCGGGCCGCAGATAGTGAGGGCGCAAAAAGCTTTCCCCAAAGGGCGCAGGCCAAGGAGCCCCAAACAGGCCCTGGTGAGGTTTGGGGAAAAGCCCAGTTAAGGAACTAGTGCGATGCCCCCAAAAGCTATTGAGTTTGTGCAAATTTGTAGGCAATAGAATACTTACTTTTAATTGCATTGACTGTGAAAGGCTACTCAGACCAGGAGTATCACAATATGACCATTTACCTTCTTATTTATGCATGAAGCAACAGTGAACGAAAAGTGCACGTTAAGCGCGCCGAAAAAATCGCGCATTTTGGAACCAATTTTATTTTGCTTCACCTTAATTTGCAAAATTATCTACTTTTTAACGTTTACTTACTCTTCCGGGGGGGGGGGGACAGTTCTAGCCCCTCGAATCTACCGGAATAAAAACAGTGCCCTCTGATTTTCGTACTGTAATAGATAGACCTATATATGTGATACTGCAATTCTGTTGAATGGTATGTAGCCTACCACTAAAAGTATTAGGATTCTGCACCTGGTTTGTCTATAAGAAACAGTGGGCATGTTATGTTGTGCATACTAGGGTTGTAGTAGCAGTATTACGTGAAATATCCAGAAAGTGGTACGTGCAGGATAAATGATGGACACCTTGAGCTAAAGCAGGATAAAAGATGGGAACTATAGGCTAAAAGGTTATTATCAATTACATTTTAAATGATTCTGAATTTGTATTTATGAATTGTCTTGCAGGCCGGACAAAATTGTCTCGCGGGCCGCATACGGCCCGCAGGCCGGAGGTTTCCCACCCCTGTGCTAGGCCTACATATTTATCTGCAATCCTCTCCTAGGCTCGAAAGCAAAATGTCCGGTAATTGAACTACAAGTACTTCATGGTCATGTTTGGTCCAAAAGAAAGGTTGGCACTAACTAGAGTTCTGTGACTTATTTTTCTATAGGTTGGAAAAACTCACTATGATGCATTAATTGGCACCAAGTTCATCAATACTGAACACTTGTAGCACTGTCTCCGATTTAAAGAGAAGGGCCACATTAGAAAAATACATGATTATGTTAAGCTATTAATTATGTTAACTAGTTTGGCATATAATAATAGAAAACAGATGTATATATCAATGAGCGACTCACTCTTGGTACTGTATAGGTAGTTTGGGGAGCATCAGTAAGGTAATAAAGTCAAGTAAAAGAAGTATTCAGAAAGTTGAACAGTTTGTTTCATTTTCCTATACAATATGTACAATCGGTCTCGGTCTTGGTCTCGGTCTTAGTCTCGGTCTCGGACCTTGTTGGTCCGTCGGTCTCGGTCTCAAATTTCTGTCATGGTCTAGGTCTCGGTCTCGACACTCCCTGGTCTCGGTCTCGGATATGCTGGTCTCGACTACAACACTGACACCCACACACATTTACACACACACTCACACATACAAACAGCCATCATGAATGCATAGTTTCTCTTATCACTGAACCAAAAAATAGCCAGCATAAGGAAAGGTAAAAGTTCAGTAAAGACACGCGTGAAATGTGAAATGTGACAGAGGCACTTTTGATCAATATAATTGTTACAAGATCGTCGCTTGACATTAATTCATTACAGTTACGGATTCATTCTTCTTTCATTTTTGTCTATAATTAATGTTTCCCTCAAAATTTTTATTGCAGTTGTGCAGAAAATGGGGATTTTATAAATCATTCAGTGGTGGTACAGAATGAAGCCAGATTTCTTTTAGCCATCCCTCACCATTTATAGAAAGTTGCAGATCGAGCAGTTGGGTTGCCATACATCTCGAATATATAGGACAATGTAGGAAGGACGACCCACGAGGAGAGACCTGTCACTTGGCTATTCTCCTAGTGTACCTTTCGCCTTCCTGAATTTGGAAGAAATATCGGTGCGAGACAAAAAGTGTAGAGCTATACCAACCCGGGCCACCCCCATCCCTATTTACCGTCGCTTCTATAGGCCTCAAACCCTTGAGAGTTTCCAAGTCTCAAGGTGCAAAGATATAGTACTTTATGGACTTGTCTTTCTTACTCTAGAAACAATCTAATTCACGAAACTTTTGTAATGTTTTGACAGGAAGATGGTGGTATTAACCGTTCATGGGCCCTACCTTCATAATATTCAACCCACGATCCCTGTCTGCTGCTGTTGTAACGCAGGTCAGTAGGCAGTATCATTAGTCAGTGGTGGGGGAGGGTGATCACGAAATCGGGACGGGGTCTGGAACAACCCTGGGCATGTTTAATTACAGTTTAACATTGCTTACCAAATTTTTAGGGGACAAAATATTTACAGGGGGCTCAGTTTACCCCAAGCTCCCTCCCCCAGACTACCGCCCTTATTCAATGGTGCAGGAAAGTTTTAAGTAGGAGTAAAGCACGCCGCCATTCCACAATGCTTGGATCAGTTTCTGTGAGTCGTCAGTAGAAGATCCCCAAGTTTATATTCACCAACGACGCGGGATAGCATGCCGCAGCAGCAAAACAGACGATGCTGAGAAGATTAAAACATGGGAATAATCCTTCAGGACTATGTCACCGTTTTTATGGTTGGTCCTCTTTATACGGGCTTAGTCCCGAACGTTTTACATTTTATCCAACAGTATTTGGGTATGAGTAACCACCTTTATAAGTTGCTCACTACACCGCAGACTGAGTTGCTTTACAACGAAATTAATTGTTAGCTAGCTATGGCGTTGCATAATTCAGGAATGTATCATAAGCGAGCAGATTATTCACTCTTCTGTTCAAATCTTTTATTTATCGAAATCTTTGAATCTTCGAAAGTAAACCGACTTGCACTTTTATAGGTCACACGTCAATTCTGATTTCAGAGAGAGTCACTTCCTTCACCATATCTGTGCATACATTTATCACTGCCACTTTGTCACGCTCAGAACCACAAAGGTCAAGGGCCAGGCTTTAGTTTCTTTTAAGTTCTTTTTTAAGAAGTTTTAAAATTTTAAACCTCAAGAACATTAAGTGGTTCACAGATGTGCCTTTTCGCCCTTTGTTCAATATTGCAACGGTAGGATATGACAGCCGATGGCAAGAATAGCTTTATGAAGATCATATTTCATTTGCTGATTGCACAAAGCTATACACACTTTTATACACATTTATACCTACATACACACGGATTCGGCAGATATATGCGGTGAAAGTGTAAGAGTGAGGGAACCTTTCTGTGTTAATTAAAGGTCTGTGGACGTGTCACCAAAACAGCTGTTTACTCAACAATGATAGATCAATACCACCTGATGACAAAATCCGTTTAAAATATTTGAATATTGTTTTTCTAATTTCTGCTATGCAGAAATTATGAAGTGGAGTGTTGCACAGGGTCTGTATTCCTTTTGTTAATCCTTTATAAATTATCTCTTAATTATACTTGTCACCTGTTTTCTAGTTTAGTGTTTAATGTAGACATTTTCAAAGTAGTCAATAGCTGCATCCACAACAAGCCCCTTTGTGCATGCCAAAATTACAACTGTTCCTGGAATAATGGTTATATAAACAAAAGATGATAAAACATTTAAGTTTAAGATTCGCCTTCTCTTTTCGACTAGTGCTCAGAGGTTAACGAGGCAGGCGTGTACCAGTCGCTCCCAATCCTTCTCCCGGGACCGCCACTTAACGTCCCCATCCGACGGACAAGAGTGTATCCCCAGTCTTTAGCCACTTTCCCAAAGACTGGGAGGGGTGGAGGTTCCTTGCTCTGCACCATCGCTCGAAAGCTGAACCGAGCAAAGCTCGCAACTGTCTGAATCGGACAACTTCCTGAAACGGACAATCAAGAGACACCCAGTAAAAATTCACCAATTTAAACCCCCTCGGCATCACTGTGAACAAGTAAATTTTAGTCCCCAGAAAATTTCTAAGTGGTTCTACCGGGACTTAATTGGTGCTGATCCAAAAGAGATGCGCTGTCTGCTCAGGCAGTGAATTACAAGTGCTTCATCAAGTATTATCTTCAACGGAGGCCAACCATCCTACAGTCACGGTGGCAGAATGGTTTATCCCAGCTGCTGCGCAGTGTGCACCACTGTATTCAAAATGCCTGGGTTCAATCCCGCTCGAGGTACGTGGGTTTTTCTCCGGATGCTCCTACTTTCCCCCCGCTTAGCAATTTATATATATTTATTTATATATATATATATATATATATATACATATATACATATATATATACATATATATATACATATATATATACACATATATATATATATATACATATATATATACACATATATATATATATATATATATATATATATATATATATATATATATATATATATATAGGTGGAAAGTCTCTATGGACAAGGGAAAGAACAAAAGAAATAAATTCAGAGAGAAAGTTAAGCCACGAATCATTTTTGTTCTTTCCGTTGTTCATAAACGCTCTCTCCCATGTTCATAAAGGTTTTCGCCAGTAGCATAGTCTCTTTCGACTTTCATATTATGTAAGTGAAATCAGTGCGTCAAACTTCGATTATTGTCATAATGTCGAGACTTGCGGACGATAGTTTGTGATCTATAAAGGCCTGAAAAGACGATAGGCACGTTTAAAGTGTGATTTCAAACTTTACGGTTGCCATATTTAGCAATAACTATTACTCTCTCGACGTTTATTCAGGTGAGAAATAAACCTTTCAACAGAAGTTAATGCGTATGCCAAATCTTTTACGTCCGTCATTTTACAATACGATACATTAACAGAAAGGTGACTGAGGGGCACTGGAGGCTAAACACCCCACGCTTAGTCACGTGACAAGATACACGTGACACTGCGACGTGGGTAAGTGATGTGATTTAAGTACCGATAGTGACAAACAGCAGGGTACATTACCCACAAAGCAATGAATAAACAAAGGATATGGCATTCCGACGGTGGAGTGTGAAGGATTCGATCGATAGGGCGAGACGAGTGATTTTCCCGACGGATATGAAGGAGGGGAGAGAGAGGTTGTCCCCCTAACCTTTGATTTCTTAAAAAAGGATACGAACGTTTTCAACCTGCCGCACCCCTACCCCATAGAAGGGTAAATCGATTGCAAATAGATAAACCTATGGGTTTTGCTATACGTTTGGCGGCGTTAGGGTTCAAAGACTGCAGTAAGAATTGAAGCAGGCCAGTAGGTCATTTTCGCCTGGGGGGGGGGGGGTAACCTGCATATTGATCTTGTTACGGCTCATAGACCGAGTCATACAATAGAGTGCTGAGACACATGTTGTCTGTATTCCTAACAGTGAATGGAAGGACTTAATGTAAAACGTTTAGTGGCAGCAGCCTTTGGAAAAGGGGCTAAGGGCCGGCTACACTCGCGTCCGTCGGATGAGGACGTTAAATGGCGGTCTCGGGAGAAAGACAGAGCGATTAGTTCAGTTCTGCCAGGTTAGCCTCCTAGCACAATAGCCGCAAAGAGAATGTGAATCTTGTCGGTGTTAATCCTCGATCAACCTGGTGTAGGGTTCGATGAGCCCAAGTGCAGGCATCCTGACCCTCAATTCGTTAAGCAGACCACGAACAAGTGTTAAGGACTTTACCGATACATACCCAGTTTTTCTAAAGTTAAGTCAAGAGGCTTAGATTTGTGAGAGGGAGGGGCTCATTTCTGTCGTTTTGCTCAGATGTAACTAGTTTGTTACGTAAGTATTGGACAATATGAGTAAATAACATTGAATTTACAAATCAGACACAAGAGCAATAAGCTTGATCACAATCACATAAACCATTTATATCAGATTATGATACATTCAAACCGTCTAGTCCAATTAGGACAGTCTAGGACGATCCCCACTCCCTCCCCCCCTCAAAAGAAAAAAAAAAATCAGGGTTATGAGTACAGTTCCAGATCCAAAGTATGGACCTATATAGTACCACGCCAACAATTTTGCCCCTTTCAAACCTGATCAGCTGGTTAAGGACTAGGTGTGTGTGCACTGGCGAATGATGTGCCGCTTTTAGATTTTCTGAAGGCTGTTTGATGTTGCTTAACACAAAGCTTTCAAGTTTTAGAATTAGCATTTTCTATGGACTACTTCCCTTTTTGGCAACTGTACAACATAAAATAAACCCCAAGTTGCGATGTGAGAGAAGAATGAAAATGTATGCATTTACTGACACAGATTAACCATAGATTGCATTCATTTATTAAAACGAAAACGCTGATGATCGCATTGCGTTCGAGGACGGAATCTATAAAATCCTCTTTCCCAAAGTGCCAAGTAAGAAATATCGTGGAAACTTAAATAGCCCTGTATTTGACACAAAGTTTTTAATGTTCACTGAGCTAACTGAAGTCATATTTGATTAACACGAGTCCTAAATTGTCCCAACTATCATCATCATCATCATCATCATCATCATCATCATCATCATCATCATCATCATCATCATCATCATCATCATCATTATTATTATTGGTAGCCTTTTTTTGAAACCAGCCCCGTTTTTTGAAATTGCCTCTCTTTGGCATCACTTTCTTTTTGGAGACGGTAGCTGCACTGCAAAGTTAATGTATATGATGGTACAACCTAACAAGGCCACTCAAAGAAAGTTTTCGTTTTTAAAAAACACGACAAAAGAATGTGAATCTGTTTGTACCTGAAAAAGTTTTGGCCGACTTGACCTTATTTGAGAGCTATAAATCTTTACCACAGATTTTTCCTTTCAAGAGATACCATTACGACAAGTTCAGCGTTTCCAGCTCAAGCCTAAAATCAGAAGTAACCTAATAAGGCCAGCGGGCACTGTTTACAATTTTTGTACACAGCCGTATGTACAGGTTCAGTATAGGAGTTTGTGCGTTCCAATTTGAGCTGCATATCTTAGCGTGCAAGTGCTTGAAAAACAGGTTCACGCGCATTAGCAAGGGAGTTTGCTATATGTGCGTGCTGCATCAGAAATTGACGCACTGATTGTGACAGCAGTTTTGACGCGCTTTGTTGACTGTATCGATGCACGACATTCGAAAGTGGCCTTATTAGGTCATGTCACTATACTTATGACCGCTAGATGCCAGCAAATACCATTGAACAGTGTCTAATTTAAATTTCCCCAGGAACCCCTCCCTCTTCCCCCTCCCCATCGAGGATTCGTACATTTGACGTACGTAGCTTCGAATTTTGTCTCAAAGAATTAGCCCCACCACTTTTTTTGTAAAGTCCTGAATCCGTCCCTGCACCCTTTACATACAGCAGCAAAACACATCCAACACCAGTGAGTAGGGTTTCCATAATCCCCACTACACCCCAAACAAACCAAAAGGCGTATGTCTTTTTGGCAAACGATCAAGACATTCAATCAAGAATTTTCCCTTAAAATCTTCAATATCTCATCAGCGTTTCCTTTCCCACGACTCCCTGCCTCGTATGGGAATGAAGCGTGAAGCATGTACTCAATACCTGCATACGTTATATAGATCTCTCAAGTTCTCAATCGGCTTGGATACCGCTTAGAGCTTGGGCCAATTGCCTACCAAACACTGAAACGCATTGGTCATACATACGCACTGCAACATGTTGTTATGTAAAACTGGCTGACTATTTCCAACTGTCAGCTGGGAGTGATGAAAATATAAATTTACTTATGTAACTTTAATTTTATTACAACCAAAATATAGATTATACGTCCCACCGCGGAGACGGAAAATTTAGCGCGCATGGCAGGCTTGACTGTCATGTGGTAAGTTTGATTGCTTGTGCATGTGCCGCAGTCTCCTTAGACATGTGACGAATTTGAAGTAATCACTGGTTGGCGCAACTGAACGTTACTATGATTTGAATCAACCACGCGTTAGCATCTTCGGCTCGTTACCTGAAAATATCCCCCTGTTTGCATACCTCTGGAATTCCACAGAACCGTATAGAATTCAAAAGCCTGCAAATTCCTAGCAAGGCTTACATCAACCGATTGTGGCATGCGAGGAAACAATCATACTTACCTGTTTACTCCGTTGTTTTCACTGGTACATCTAGGAAATGATCAATGGTAATGCTGATAGGCTCCTACACCTATGCATATAGGTCTGTTTAAGGGCTGACTGGGTCATGGTTCTGCAGCGAAACTTTAAAGTAAAGAACATAGACCAGTTATCAGCTGATAGCTAGCTGCTCTACGTTCTCTACCTGAATGTCACATGACTTTGTTTAATGCGCGTGAAGGTATTTAATTCTCGGTATAGGACCATAAGAATGGTGACAATGGTGGCAACCAATTTAGGTCTAAAAGACAAGCTTCTCGACGGAGGAGCAGAAAAACGAAGCTCCGAAGGGGCGTAGGGGTAGTCAGGGCCTTGGGGAGGAGGGTGTTGGAAGAAATCTTGTATAGCCTACCATACATGGGCGTCCGGAGGGGGGGCAAGGGGGACTTTCCCCTCCCCCCTGGAAAATCAAAAACTTGAAAAAAACGAAGAAAAAGTAAAGAAAAAAACGAAGAAAATATAACATCAACATTTCTTAACAGTTCACTTAGTGTGAATTTCTACTCTCAAAACAAGAATTGAATAAAATATTTATACTTAGCCCCAGCAGCTGGTAAAAAGGCCTTGGAAGTGCCATTTCCAGCGATCTGGGAAGCATTTGGGGCCAAAATTTTCTTGCGCTCCGCACCAATTCATGGTGGCGCGGAGCGCTGAGAGTCTGCCCTGGGCTTCGCCTCCCCCCCCCCCTTGACAAGTTCCTGGTTACGCCTTTGTCAACACTGTGTGAAAGTAGCATCTAAGCTCTTTCTGGGAGTAAAATATTTCCCATGAAAAAAGTTGGGTTACCCTAAAAAGTTTTGCCCCCCTTGAATTTTTTCTGCGGACGCCCATGCTACCATACCATTCCAACTGTCCAACTGGTTACATTTTTCGGGCACCCCCGCCCCCAAATCAACGTGGGCTCACGCCTATGGATAAACCTCCAAAAACGCTTACCGCAAGACAAACACAAGAACATAGCTATGCGATTGAGAATTAATTCCCGAACTTAACAGTAAACGACGCAGTCTATACAAAGGTAACTTGGTACGGGGGAAGGGGCCTTGTACTGTCTAGATATACGGAACGGAACGAAAGTATAACAAGGGAGTTGCTATTTGTCAAATAAAAATTCCCTGGTATAACCCATCTTGAGAGGAAAGACTTGAAAACCCGTTGGGGTGAAGGAAAGTGAAAAAAAGGAGGCAGGCCTCCTCGACCGTCTACAGACATGTAACGTTCTTAGCAAGGTTCGTAACTAATAGGAGCCGTTCATAATTTATCAATGCATGGAGTATTAGGCCTGCAATGTATTTGAAGCAATTGATAAAATCAGGCCGATCTCCCTGCATTGAAGTTCGTATGCTGAGTGATAGGATGTGGTGGTCGTAATACACATTGTTATTACCTACAAATATGAACGTGACTTAAATCAGTACCAGGCATTTAAGTGTAGACAGACTAAACGTGTGGACACTATTCGATGGCCATACAGTAAGATTCACTTTCAATGCCATCGGAATGCTTCTAAGATGTAGTGGCTGAGCCATTTAACTCCAGAATTTGGGCATTTTATAAGGTGACCTTAAACTTTTTACGACAAATGACCTTCAAAGTGAAAGTAATTGGAGCCACCCTGACCTGGTTTCGACGGCCCACTCGCCCCGGTCACTGATCAACGTTATTTGAAATTTTCGAGAAGCCTGTCAGGTGCTTGGTTGCAGCTATGTGCTCGTAGCCGACTAGTGCCCTCTGAGTCACTCGTTGTTCACTTTCGTTAATGGTAGCCATGCATTTAGTCATATTCAAAGGCTTTACTTTCTATATGTACTCCCCGTTAATATTATTGAATCTAGGCTAATTATGAGGGGGGGGGGGGTTGATACGCCCGGATACCAGCCTTAGATGCAGCCTTGGAGGGTGCCTTGCCACAGCCTCTCCCCTAAGTCTCCCCATCTCCCCCAAGAAAATAGAAATAACTAAATAAAGAGGATCATTTCTTACACAAAACTTGATCATTTCAACTGTTTGTCATTTATAGCACCATTTAGAATCTAAGCTGCCTTACATGAACCAAAATTTCTCAAAGTGAAGGGAGTGCCATCCCCTCGCTTTAGGCCCAGGTGCCAAAATAAGAAATATATTCCAAGTAATGAGAATTGCTAAACACATAACCATTTCAAAGCATCGCCACAGATAGCACCATTTTGCGTCTAAGCCACCTCATTTAAACAAAACTTTAGCTATGGGGGAGGGATTCCCTCCTGCGGAACGGCACCCCTTACACGGTGTGACTCAAGAAGGATGAACCAATCAAGCCCAGTGATCCTAGCAACGCCACTGCTTGTATTAATCTAACGCTTTTTATTTGACTAAACGGGTGGAGACCGTGGAGTTGGAATCAATGTGACAACGAAGCTGACGGTGTGTCTTACATTGCGACCAAGATTTAGAGTTTCATGTAGTCATCAGTCACGAAGAATAAACTTGCTGTAATTCACATTTGTTATTATCTGTCATAGCAGAAGAGTAAAATGGGTAGAACCAGACTCACAATTTCAAACAGAATCATTCGATTAAAGTTTGACTTCTACTTCGAAGGCATACATTCCGCGACACTTAACTTTATGTTACATATACGATGGACCTCAAAGCTTCCGTCACAATTGCCCGATTCCCCGAACAGACAGACGTCGTCTGAGTGTTTCACTCGTTACTGTTCGGTTGCTAAGGTCAATATCTCGATTTCTAAGTCATATCCAGTACGGAATGTAAGCAACATGGGATTGATAGCTGTCCGCGAAATCGAGTAGCTTCGAGAAACGCACGTGCACGGAGGGTATAATATGGCTTGAAAACGATTTCCTGAGTCATTTATAGGATTCAAAGTCAACGCGCCAAAACAGGAGAACCTCTACGACTGGTTATTGAGCGTATGGTAACATTTATACTGTCTGACACCGGCAAAGCATTTAGAGAGTCATTTAGAGTGGATAGTTTTTACTTGACTGATTCAAAATATTTGAAACATATATTGTCCTACCTGAAGTTTTGCACTATAGCATCTTTTTTTGATAACGACAAACAATGGGGAAGGAAGATCCAAATTTTGGAGTACTTTTTAAGAGCGTTAAGACAGAGCGTGCGGACCCTGTAGAGACTACCATAAAAGGTAAGAGAACTTTAAAATCTTCTGTTTCAAACTTTCAATATTAAAAATTCAATTACACATCATATCGTAGTAACATTTCATATTCAAGAAACTTTTGCAGAGTTTATTACTAGGCAATATATTCCTTAAAACAGTGTATATTAATTCCGTCGCGGTTTACAGGTTTAAGTTACTGGTGGCAGGAATTGTTCTGGTAAAACTAACATATCAGATAAGTACAATTTGCAAACCTGTCTAGGGAATAGTCACTTTGAATATAATAACCTTTCATTTGCATATAAAAAAAATGTCGGTCACCTTCATGTTATGGTTAAAACCAGCTGGTGAGTGATTGTGCCGTGGCATAATTCACTCAGTGATCGATTTGGCTGGTATGTACAATCAGAATACATTAAATCCCTTATTCGATGAAAGGGATTAAGAAATGATTTTAATGAAAGCTTCTGACTCATACCCGCGTGCAGTCAGAGGGAAGTGAAAAAAAAAGTTATGAGGACTTTCACGTTTCAAGGAGTTGACTGAAAAAATGAAGGGCTTCGTCGTCACTGTTCATTCAATTCTCTCCTCACTCCACATCCCTGGAGTTGATGTACCTGAAGTGCCAGGAGCAAAGAGCTGTGTACAAATTGGTGTTACATGTATTGATAATACGTTCGTTAATGGAAATCATTCACCTACCCATGTCACATCGGCTCGTGGCTACCATCTTAACAGCCCATCCGGCAAATTCATATGTGCATTATAATTTATATTCATTTAGTACCCAAAGGCCGTAATTTTTTCTGGTGGTCCACTTTGTGTATGGATTGAACAGGATGCGTAACTTAACATACAACGTTTTCACTGCAACTTATCCTATCGATGAATTTATAGCTCTGCATTTCTATCACCACGATACCGCCACCCCAATCGTTTGCAACTCAACCGTGCATTTTATGTTAATTTCAAGTTAATTTGTACAAAACGCTTCTCAGTACGGAAACGAAGTCTTTCACACTAGGAATTAGTATCCCGGTATACTATTTCATGAACGGCTTTGTTTATCAAATTCATGCAGAATTACTTTTTTGTTTACCCAAGGAGTTGCAACTCCCTGACTTATTCAGTAAGATTGGGGTGACTGTCAGTGCTCAAGCAAACAGGTTACACGTCTTTTTACACAAGCGAGGTTACGGGGTTGTCTTGTTGTCTTGTTAATGGCACATAGAGAAATCCCATTTCGTAGTGACGGTATACTCGAAGGAGCTTGACATTAAAATAACCTTGTATCTCTTTGACACAGCACAGTTTATTCAGAATGTTAAAAGGGTAACTGAATCATCCACGGAGGATTTAATTAATTATCCAAGTAGCGATTATTCGTTATCCCACCGTTGATCGAAATGTCTTTATCAGCAGGAACAACTATGGCTAAAGTTTCACAGCTTTGTTCAGTAGTCACACATGTTAGCATTACGATGAGAGAAATTAACCACATTATGTACATACCTGAGGAAATGCTTCGTTGAGTGTTTGGAAGACGTTAGGTCTATAGCTATATAGTTTAAAGGCAGACACTCATCAACCCAAGTACATTTTTGGTTCGGGGTAACCAAAATTCTCAATTGGTGTCTGCTCTTTGATTGCCATAATAGTAAGAAAATTCGAAAGATGCATAGTTTCTCACATTTCACAACATGTAGGGAGAGTATGCTGTACCTTAATGGTGGAACAGTCACAGAAAGGGGTTGGAGCAGTTAGCAGCGGCTCTCATGTACTTCTATCGAAGGGAAACGACAGCAAATAGTGCAAGGCATACAGAATTTGTGTGTTAATATACACCCCCAACTTAAAGTGTGCCCTCGAAAATTTCACTGTGCTGACTCCTCAAGCGATAGACAATAGGTCTGTTTTTTAACTTTATGCACTTAAACCTTGAAGTCCATAAAAGAGCTCATTTATATATATATATATATATATATATATATATATATATATATATATATATATATATATATATATATATATATATATATATATATATATTATATATATACATATATATCATATATATATATATATATATATATATATATATATATATATATATATATATATATATATATATATATATATTACAAAGTTTTCTTAAGTCGGACCATAATTTAACATTTTTTTTACTTAATTCCTGTTACTTCACTGAACAACATGTGATGAATGTGAATCCTAATTATGTCATCCATTGGGTTGATGTAAAATCTTACATTCAGGTGATTGATTCCAGGCTCGAATTTTAACGTATAAGTTTTTCTTCAGTGATTGAAACTATGAAGCTGATGACGACAGATTTTGAACAATGATTTTCTTAAATACATAAAAGAAATTCTGTTGGTTCATTTATTTGTTTTCGTGAAAACAATAAAGTCGTATCGTGACACCTGTTGTATAGGTACATATGTTTCGTACTAAATCATTACACTAATTTTGACCCAATTTGAAGTATCTGTCTCACGGCCGTGAGGGATTTCCTATTTCGGCCTTCAGATAAACATTATTTGTATTGGCCTTCCTATTAAGGTAATGGTTTACCGTAAGTCTGTAGTATGTACATGCCAAACTACTATCTAGTGAAACACATTTAAGTGTTATCTCCAACAAGGCTTGGCGAGACAGACACTTTCTATTTAAAGCAAAAATGTGTTCTCGCGGAAACAATGTTGCGTAATGTCTCCCACGAGGCAATGTATTTCCGGTTAATGTATTTTAAGGAGGAAAGAATTGGAGGCCAGACAGATATTTTTTCGACACGACGTCACATTGGCAAAACATTCTCTGCCTTCATTAATCAACTCCAACGACAGGTTGCTCACGTACTGTACGTCATATAAAAAATAATTGACACTCCCCAAGTGTGAATCAGTTATCCCAAGGAAAGCGCCCTGTCCTGTATTTTGCATCATTATGCCGGCCTCAAACAATCGCATGTTCTTGCCAAAAAGTAAACGATCTAAGCCACATTACTCGAGATGAACTATGCCATGATACATACGTATTACAACGCATTTATTGGCACAACGTTAGTGTGTCGATCGAAGACGCACTGCACCAGGCCGACTAACCGTATAGTGGTAGCAACTCGCGGTCAATACCTTTGAAATTATGTAAGGCTATTTGGCAAACGGTAGAAAATTTCTACTGTTCACACAGGGTAGTAACTATCGACTCCCTCGCCTAACCAAGCTGAGTGACTTCCCCACATAGCACTAGCGATTCTGAGAGTCTCCTTAAGAAAGTCGGCCCTATACAGGGAAAGTCCGCCCTGCAGCTGAAGGCAAACTTAGGAATCAATCCGTTCATAAACTTCTATACGTCAGATTTATCATGGAAATAACGAAAGAGTCGTACCGTAATTCGTTCATTGACTCTTTCTGTGGTGTACACGTGTGTATCGATTATTGCGCAATGCTGAGGTAATCCACTGGTATAGATTTCGTTCCAAACCCTTTGAACTGCATCGATTGCTATCCTCGACAAGTATAAATGGTTTCAAGTTCCTTCGAGACTCCCTTGGAATCTCAAGACCCTGGGAATAGTTGAACTTCTGAACCTCAGACCATATTCGGAGAGACTGCGTGTTGCGAGCGGTTTTTAGTAGTTCGTCAGTTTGTGAGAAACCCCAGAAAGAGTGCTGTAGTGTGTTTACCATAGATGTAATGAGTAAACTTAAATCCTGAAACCGACTTTTCGTGTGTGAGTTTTGAGTGATAAATAACATGGTTTTACGTCCATACAGGTCTCTGACTGAGTACTCTTCTACATATATTTTTTATTAAGTGGTTGGTTTCTGATCACACCGCATACTGTACCCAACTGGAAGTAGATGGGAAGTGAAGGGAATTACCAAACAGATTTTCTTTCGTCAAAAAGATAGTAAACAAGGTCATTCAATGATTGGAGAGAACCATTTGTTGCGAATCTGACACATGCCTTGTCAAGTAAAAAAGGGAATAAGTACGAAACACTGCCCCTGTTTGGAGGTGTAATGCTCTTACACGTGTGGGGGGGGGGGGGGGTCCTACAGCTGGATGGCATGCGATTTAAAGAAAAACTTCTGAAAATTTTAGGGATGATAATCCAAATTGTGAGGGGGATTCCCCCTGAACTTCTTCTCTCCCCTGACAGCAAGCCCGCAGGGAGATTGCTAGCCTATATGACAATTATGTATCCTATATTGTAATTAATAATCCTATATGTAAACTAATAATCACATTTTAATAATACCGTCCAAGATTTGACAAGTAAGCTCCACTAACTGGAGTATATTCCTTTCCTTAGTAGCAAGTGGCGTATCCAACTGTATCGTACAACTTGAAAACAATCAATACTTTCGGCCCCTTGTTCTAAGCCGAATTCAGACCTTGACCTGCGTGAGGTATTGTTTAGTGTTTACGTCTCTGCTACAAAAGGACCGATGGACGGTTCTCATCAATCAACCTGACAAGGCCGATCTCTTACGAAGGAAAGATATCTCAACATTTTATTGTTTTAGTGTCAAATTACATTCATTTCAATGTGTCCTCATAGCAGATTAAGAAATGTCAATAACAAGCACGGCAAGAATGAACGATTATTAGCTTCGCGAAACTCGTCAAATCCAGAATATTTATTTTTTCTTCATCCTATGTTTCTTTTTATTTTATTTTTTGTATGTAAAAACTTTGGAAATGATATCTGAACGTGGTATATAACATTGCTTTGCAGGTTTTGTACCAACCTGGTTGTCTGGGTCCTTGCTGAGGAATGGTCCAGGAAAATTCGAGGTGGGGGAGGAGAAGTATAAGCACTGGTTCGATGGGCTGGCACTAATGCATAAATTTTCGTTCAGAGACGGAAAAGTCTACTATCAAAGCCGCTTTCTCCTTAGTGATGCGTACAAAAAGGCCTGCAAGTACAACAAAATTATTCTTTCTGAATTTGGTACTCTCGGTGTTCCAGACCCATGTAGGACCATCTTCGAAAGGTTCGCATCTCGTTTCATTCCTCTCAACATCACCGACAATAACCTTATCAACTTCTTCCGAATTGGCGACGAAGTTTACACATCCACTGAAACATTCAATCCCAGAAAGATTAATGTCGAAGATCTGTCATCAGATCCCAAGAAGGTAAAGAGATGGTCAAATTCCCCATATATTCAAAATATTTGTAAAAGGCCTGATTTGCACGTGTTTGTCTTACATGAAGACTGCATTAGTTATCTAGGAGGAGTAAATATGTCAATGATGCCTCCCTTAGATGGGCAACTGGTTCGGTAAAGTATCAGTGCATGGTGGTGGCAGGAGAAAAGGGAATGTGGGGATACTATAAGAAAGGTACATTGAAGGCCCATTGCCGCCGTCGACCGCAAATGTTATTTAATCAAGTAAGCCAAAACAGTAGCAGCAGTTAAGAGAGATGCATATTTCATAACCAAGCCCTTATCCAATCCACTGACGTTGCCTGTAATTTGATAATAAATAATTTGGGGTATACAATTATTTGATTTGGACCTATTGAAGACATTTATGCTACGGTATCAATGAGGACTCTTTTTGCAAAATTTAGGACAATTTGATTACTTTGAGTGATCACACTTGACCTGATTGTCAATTTTCTGTCTTTTTTTTTTGTAGATGAATTTGTTGTACACGATGGGCCTCGCAACAGCATCGGCGCATGCGCAGAAAGACAGAGACGGAAACACTTACAACATTGGAACTACATACATCGGCGGCAGTGCATATAACATCATCAAGTTTACCCCTGGAAAAACAGGTACATTATCGTTGCCTTTACACACACGTATGATAATGAACAATGTGTTGCTCTACGTTACATTTCTGTTACATACTCAGATGACCCAGTTTTACTTTGTTTTACTGTTTGAGCATCTTTTACCCTCTACAGATGATCCTTCCAAGTCAGCTGAAACTGTGTGCAGTATCCCCGCCAGAAGTCTCACAAGACCGTCATATTACCATAGTTTTGGCATGACCGATAATTACTTTGTCTTCTTGGAACAAACTCTTTACTGTAATGTCTCAAAACTTGCAATGTCCGCCATTTTGAAAATACCCGTACGTCACTGTTTAGAATACGAACCTGAGGATGAGTCTTTCTTCCACGTAGTGGAAAAGAAGACCGGCAAAATTACAACCGTGAAATATCGTACTGTAGCTCTATTCGGAATGCACGTTGTCAACTCTTACGAGGAAGACGGCCACATCGTTTTCGATATCTGCTGTTATCATGACGACGCAATTCTTAACAAATTCTACCTTGATTATCTGCGACAAGGAGACAAAAACGGAGAGAGGTCCTTCCCTAGACCAGAGCTCAGAAGATTTGTTCTTCCACTCAATGTTGACTCGGTAAGACGTTCATTTAAACACTTAAGAGCTGCGAGTTGTAATTAGGTAGCCTTACTTGTGCCAGGCAACCTTGCTGGCAACAAATAACTTGCAATCATGAATAACTATGAGTGTACTATATAATAAATACATGATGTTGGTTCCCTGTTTTCATTCACAATTTGTATAAGTATCGATAATAGAGAGGGGCACAGGAAGAATCACTCCTTTGCTATCTTCTGAAATATACTAAAATGTTTTCAATTTGGGTGAAAGACTGAACTTTTTCACATGTGCCCTGCCTACAGGATACTCCGGTAGGAGTTAACATCGTTTCATTGCCGGATACACATGCCACTGCAATGTTACGAGATGACGGCACAGTCTTTCTGAATTACGAAATCGTTTCCGAAGTCGGCATTGACATGCCAAGGATAAACTACGACAAGTTTAATGGGAGGAAGTATCGGTATGCTTTCGGTTGTGCCAACCAGGGCTCAGGAGACTTTATGAATTCGGTAAGTAATGGTCTGACTTTGATTAAACATGAAATTAAACCGATTGATGTAAGCCATTCATCAACCTCGGCGTGTCAAAATAATGGAGATATTCAATGAAGCATTTCCAAAACGTCACTAGAGGTGAAAATGATTGTGAAAAAACATACATTGAAAATAATGGTAGTTCAGGAATTTTTACTTGGGAGGATTTTTTGAAGTTGTAACGGTGGGCTACGGTATCGGTATGGAATGGAAAATCGACCACGTGAAATACTACATTTTTAAGTCAAGATGTGAACAGGTGAAGATAAGTGTTTTGCCACATTAGGGAATGGGGTAAATATATAGTCACATTTCCACTTGTTCTGTTATCAAAAAATGCTTTTTGCACAACGTCCGAATGGTACACTCCCGCTAGTCACATGAATCAGGGAGTTGCTATTTGACAACTCCCTGCATGAATATTCATAAATGCTTTAATCACAACGTTTTTGTGGTTGCGAATTTCGTGATCCCTTACACAAGTATTAGCAGAGGCGTAGCCAGCTATGTTATCTACAGAAAAACCTACAAAGACGTAAACGTTTATGTAAGCCATAGGTCTACAAAACTGAAGCAAAATTTATTAATTATTTACCTGAAAATCATGCGACAATTGAATGTTGTAACTACGGCTGAGCTTCATAAATTTATCTCAAAAATGCCGAATCGCCACTTATTTGAAAGCTTTTCGTGTAAATATACCTTTGACCCAGTCGGACAAGCCTTCGTCGCCCCAAAGTGCGAGGACGTTTCGTGATGAAAAGTCCTTAGAAATTCTGGTTACTTCGATGATTACTTTGTTTCATTGATGTAATCATTACTGAGTATAAATCCCCAAATACAAAGTCTCTGTAATTTTCTTCGCTTCTTCTTGTTTAGGTCGTTAAAGTGGATCTCAAGACCAAAAAATGCAAGACATGGTACGAAAAATTCTGTTACCCATCAGA
Source organism: Holothuria leucospilota (assembly GCA_029531755.1). Lineage (NCBI taxonomy): Eukaryota > Metazoa > Echinodermata > Holothuroidea > Aspidochirotida > Holothuriidae > Holothuria > Holothuria leucospilota. The sequence goes on along the minus strand of CM055981.1, from coordinate 21,281,571 downwards.
GGCAATTTTCATTGAAAGGCCAAATGCTACTGAAGAAGATGACGGTGAGTGTTGAGTTCTATTTTCTGTATCGAATATGCAGGATTAGAATCACTGGCGGCAATTTTTTCTCAGTGTTGGAAGAAACATGACCCCACTTTCAAATAATTTACGGTGTGAATAAAGTCAATGGGCGATTTCTCAAATATGGGGGGGGGGGACATGTCCCCTTGTGCCCCAGGATCGTGGCCCCATGAATTTAGACTGTTCAAGTATTCTTTCTAAACATGATGATTTATTGTCAAGACAACTTCAAAATTATAAACCTAGTACAAACCAAACTTCTTTAAAACTTTCCTATGACTGCTACAAATTCATCCGTTACTCTAAAACAACGCAGACCTAAAAATTTGCAACTGAATCTAGAGAAATTTCAAGTTTTCGTTGGGTGAAAGGTTGTTGACAAGGGCACACACCCACATGATGTATGCAATATCGGTAAAGTGAAACTATAAATGTCGCTACATTAGTAATAAAATCGTGGAATGTCAGTCAATGATGTCATATTATCTTAAGAACAACCGCCATTTGTATTTGAGAGGCCATTTTGTGACGAAAGCTGTTGGAATTAGGACCTGGTCCCTTTTCGTTAACAAAGGATTAATTACGTGGAAGTAGTCATAATCTGCTTTTCGAGCTAAGCACTAAATCACGTGATATGATGAGGTCTACACGGTAGTAAATCATAATGGGGCATTGCCTGTGCTTTACTGACGATTGTTGAAGGTTATGACTGATTTCGTAGAAATTCTCTTCGCTGGCAACACTTTTTTGTTTGACACTAAGTTCGCTTTTGGCCTTAATCGCATTGTTGCATAAACCGGCTATTTTTATTATTCAATGTAACAGCGTATACTCGTGATTTTGCCTGTTGAAATGTGTTTATTTTTCGTTTTAATGCCGAACAATAGCCACTTTGCCATTATCGTGCATGCAACTGTAATTACCACTCTGCCCTGTTTGAGCGGTGCGTTCTTTTGCTGTTGTGAGGTTCGACAGCAAATCCAGAAATAAAAGTTTTTCATTTTGACAAACTTGAGGTTACATAAACTTTCCTTTCAAATGTTGACTTACATGGCTCTTGAAAAAAGGTATTCATATCGCAACTTCATTTCACACTGCTCATTTTTTATATTTCCAGGCATTGTCATGACGACCGTGATCGATACGATTAGAGAACAGTCATTTCTACTTATACTGGACGCCAATAGTTTTGAAGAAGTAGCTCGAGCGGAAATTCCAAAGGGTATCCACTACCCAATGACTTTCCACGGAGAGTACGTTGACTGAAGGTTGTCACTCGGATAGAGGGATCAACACCGTTAACTTTAGACCATTCAACTGGGCTGAATACCTACTTCTCCATGATGCAAATGAGAGAAGTACGCCTCTGCTTCAAGAAGTGATGGCGCTGTTGATCGAACAACTTGGAGTAAAGGAGAGATGCGTGCCGTCAGGTAGTCTTACCGCTGATACTGCATAGGTCGAGCAGATATTAAAGGTGATATGCCGAAGCAGGTTTTGAATGTGATATGGAGAGGCAAGTGCCGCAGACTCGAGTACGTTGCGGCGATTTATGACGAAAAGCCGTGAGTATAAGGACCGTGCGTGCATTGTTCAAGATGACGAAAGGACGAAATGCTGTCATTATCCAAAGCACATGAAATATTGGGGTTTTAACGGGTCGATATTACTCAAAATGAAAGCGTGAGGACTTATTAGAAATGGACACGGAGATGTTAGGCAGACCTCTTTTGTTGCAGAGCCAGGAAAGTTTCACTCGTATATTCTGTTATACTTTCCAAAAATGCTTCAAGCATTCATTATCCACTCTGCGAACATCTTATTTTTTTCCTGTCTTGTCAAATAATATAAATCTACATTGGGCTTTCATCACACTTTGTTCAAGATAAAGTTATGGATTGAGCAGGATAATTTCATGAGTGTTCAGAAAACTAGTCCCAAGTTTTACAGAAGAGGTCTTCTTTTGTACTTTTTGCTATATTCAGAATAGGTGTATCAAATAAAAACGTGAAATTTCTCTCTCTAACATTTTAAAAAAAGTCACATTCCGAAAACTGACTAATCATGACAAGCCATTTCATTTAGAAATAGCTACGTAGTTTAGATGTCATGGAAAAACATTCTTTATTTATGTCCAGCCCTGCTTTCTTGGCAACCATTAAGGCGTTTCGTTTGAAAAGACTTGAAAGAATTCTCAATAAGCTTGGCTGCAACTATTTATCTATTTATCTAGCAATTTTCTTATTTATATTAAGTTATATATTTATTTTAGTAGTACTTTATTACGGTTTCGGTTGATAGGTTTATTTAACTAAAAATTCAGTTTGTAAAATAATGTACAAAGCGCCCATTTGGTAAGAAAGAAATATGTTTTTTAAAGAATAATCTTTGGCTCTTCTACGAGAAGAGCTTGACACTTGACACTGCTAGTCCTGTGACTTAAACATAAACTGATATGACCTTGGTCAGCTTGGTATGCAGTTGTCTTTACAAAAATTGTGTCATTTTTATATGTGATTTGACGGCAACTGGTTTCCATGTACCATATAATGTTACTGCCGGTAAGAGATGATTACAGGCTCTCATTTCGGATGACTTTACCAAGGTTTTCTCTCTCATATTTCTCTCAGTTTCCATTTTGGGCAGAGAAGTATTAGAATTATTGATGTTACGCAAATTACACCACTTGAAAGGTAATAATACCCACCCTCAACCTTGACGTTACAATAATAGATTACAAGACTTGTACTGTTGTGGGCTATCGGCTACCATTACTTCACTATCACATTAATGATCAACTTTATTTACTTTCTTCCACGGTCGATAATATTTCTCTGGACATAAATTTAAGTTGATACGATTTATCTTAGATCTTCCGGTAAGGTCTCATAGGGGTAGATACTTCACAAATTCTGAATAGGCCTAACATATCACAGTTCACGTTTCTCGAAGAAACTGAAGGAAACTCATAACGATTATCTGTTTTCACCTTGTAATTTGTCCTACACTTTAAGTCCAAAAACTGATTTAGTGTTTGGTCCTGAAAATCAAAACTGTTTTAGTGTAGTCAAGTGGTGGTTTATCTGTTTATTTATCCGATGCAACGGTTATGTATATGGTTAAATTGATCATTTCAGTCATAAGAAGGTTAATCATACTGGAGTTGCCTTATGTAAGCTAAAAAACGAAAGCGCTCTGCACAAGGAGGCTGGCCCTCCGTGATAACTATTTAACCAAAGTGTGCCATTTCATTCATGTTACAAGAAGACGGACTCGTTTTATATTGAAAAAGAATGTGCGGAAGAAAACTGAAAAAGAAAATTCTCAGAATGTTGTCATTTTTGCTCCTTTTTTTTAAAAAAAAAAATGGTGATACTTAAATTGCTGAGTTTTGGCAATGTCAAGCTCGCAGCATATTGTATGATTTCAAAGCTCATCAAAAGTGCCTTGTTGAAGAAGGCTCTTCCTTGTGTAAGTTTTGATAAACGTTTGAAAAAATTCTTAGTCTTAGGTGCTACTCTCTGATTGCCGAAACGTAAATTGAATGAGACCACGAAATAGCCCAGCAAACCTTCCCAATGAACATTTTCAATGCAATTTCATGGAAGTAGGGAGAAAAATATAAAATGCTTTTCTGCAGATAGGAATGGATCTTCTTGTACCCCCAGTTGAGAAACCCATCCATATTTAACACGTGTTAGCTTACATATTTCATTGCCGTCACATTTCAATGAAAAAGGAATATCCATCTAAACCATTTCACAGAATTCATAGACAGTTATTTGAGTCGCTATGATAGGGCCGGTGGACGCCCACGGAGAACGTTACTTGCTGAAAAAGACTGAGGATTTACGAGCAGCAGTTCATCAAAGTCAAAAAATTGCAGTCTCTCCCCTCATAATCCTGTCCAGGGCATAACCCTGTCAGGGGCATAACCCTTCAGGGGCATAACCCAGATTGGCAGTCGATCTTATGCAGTCACGGTAGAAGAAAAGGATAGGTCTTGGTTTCAATAAAACGTAATAAGTTAAAGCAATTGAATACTCACTCAGAAGAAAAAAGTTATCACCCTCGTCTGCTCCAAGATTCTATCAGATGTGTGCATTTGGATCCATCATCCCACCAACCCCCCCCCCCCTTCAATCCTGGATGAAAACCAGACTAGTTAGGACAATAATTTGGTGGTTGTTGTAACATACCCTATCCTACCCACAGTAGCAATAATTAAAGGAAAAGTCGCTGAGTGCTACAGTGGTCTTGTAAGGTATAGGCCTACTTTTTATTGTCTTTCTACTGTTCAATCCAATTCCCCCACAAACTTCATGGATCGAGTGTTAGTGAAAAAAGCGTGAAACTTTTCAGGGGGGGGGGTGCACCCTCGTGTAGCGATACTCACATTTACCATAATGCAAAATCTTTTCCTGGGGTCTGACTGGAACTTAGGAGGCTGACTACCATCGTGATAGATGGAGTATGGATTGCTTTTCAGGGGAGCACTTTGTTTAGTTAAAATTTCATCTGACGACTGTGGTGACGGAACTGTGTGCACAGGTACTGTAAGGTTGCCCCGATTATGCGAGTATGGATGAAATTATCTACTTCTACAGTAAAATATGTACGCTCCCTATAATGGTTACTTCGAAAGGAGCCCGGAAGGGCTTGTACTATTTAACTGTCCCGAGCCAAACTACAAAAGAAACTGAAACAACAAAACTTAAACCGCGCTGAGCGAACAGTAAAGTTTGATTTCCTGTTGAACAATTTGCCCTTCTTGAGATACAAAAATGTGTAACTGTTGAGGCGACTGATCGCTGAAGGGTTTACATAGCTTATCGTCCCCACTATAAGGCGTCTTGACGGGGTAAGTCTTTCCACAACGGAAGGCATAGCCCCTGCTCCCAATGGGTGCATCTTTGTCCAGTTCAACACCCAGCCATTCTTAATCCTTTCATACTGAATTTTTCGTGCTCCTTCAAATTGAATTGAAGTATTAGCGAACCAGCTAACGAATGTTATTCAATATCCTTCGATGTCTCTCCATTAATTTTGGACAGCCCCATATCGTCAACTAGAAAACTCTGTCAATTATTTACTGAAAAGATCATGGATACGGTGAAATCTTCGCAGCAGGTGTGAATATATGCCTCTTTTTAACGTACATATTTTTGCCGGTAGCATCGGTGCAGGAACAATAAATGTCCTCCAGGGCCAGCAAAGGTATACGATAAATATGATTATTCCATGCAGAAAAATGTTTTCCTTTAATTGGTAAAAACCGCATCTCGATAGACTGAAAGAGGCTAGTGTAGAGGAAATTTTAGTCTAAAAATTCATTGCACGTGTTTTGCGTTTCTTTTAACAACTACAAATGAACTGACGTGTTAACACGTGTGTTCTAATCCCCCCCCCCCCCAAAAAAAAAATTAAATGAAATCTACACTCAACGCTAGTCTGTATACACATGCCAGCAAAATAGTATTTCATTGTTAGTTAAACTCTTTAATTTTAAAATAATAACAGAAAAGTTTGGTTTCACTGTCCTGTTAAATCTTGCTATTTCATAACCGCCTTGAGACACTGGAAAAAACCTTGTCAAATACCACAGGCCGCATAATACGACGCCAACCAAAAAATTTGACTTTCAACAAGATCTCGGTTTCAGGGGATTTCTGCATCACATGTAGGATCCAAGAATATTCCCACCAGCCAGCATGTTTTCTTAAAGGAAATTGCAGACACCCAATATGAATAAGTATACCCTATTTTAATAACTATATGGTTTTCTTTGCTTTTTTTAACCATGTGAATTTATTGTTCTAATTGTAAAATTCATGTCCCATCTTTACCTGTTTACCTGATTGCAAGTTTTGTCTAAAACATAATGAAAGATAATTTTAAGGGGGGGGGGGGAGATGAGCAAAGATTTTCAAGATTTAGCCGTTGTTTTAAAAGTAAGATTTGGGAGACTGCCTATTCTCTGTAAATCACGACTCAATCCGTTGTGTTTGGTCGTACTGCATTACCTTTACTTGCAGTAAATTTGTGTTTCCAGACAAGGACGTGTGTTTGCGTGTTTCGATTTTAAACATTTTGGCATGTTTTGTAAACAGTTTAGAAACGTGATACATACAGGAATCGAAGGGCATGTAAGAGGAGTGGAAGGATTTAAATTTCATTAAGTAAACCTATTAGCTCCATACCATTACAGTCACAGAAACGAATTCCTGATATTAAAACACACTCCAATTCGTAACACAATAGAACTTGTAGGTGATTTTTACTTAGACTAGAAGACTTCTAGTCAAAGTAATGCGATCGCCACAGCTGTTTTTGGAGAGGCGTTCAGAGATTTTGTCTTTAAATTGCGTTTTCTTGGCCGATTTGTAAGTTATGGATCTGAAATTTGGAGAGGATGTGTAACGTGTTACGTAAAATGTACCATTAAAATTTTGTGTCAAGTTGCTCGAAGGTAATATGACGTCTTATAGTTTATTTTTTAATATTTGGCCATAAAACCTATCTTTCCTCTAGGGATTTTGATATTTGTGCCCGAAAGTTTGCACACTAGTTCATGGGTCGCCCATGTTCATATCTTCCTCAGGAATAATCGATATCACGAGAAACGATGTTTCTAGGGGGTAATTTTGAATTGAAAATTAACCGTTCCGCGTTGGCAGAATCAGGGAGGCAGAATTTACTCCTGATTGAAACAAAAAAAAATAAAAAAAAATAAAAAATTAACTGATTCCAGTTGCTTTAAAATCTTGTCAGTAATCTTCTCTTCAAATTTCATTTCATGGAAGTGCACTGGAGAAAATCGGAAATGAATTTACCTTCTTTTCGTCCAAAGCAATCGATTCTGCTAAGTGCAAACACTTGTCTGGCGTTTTGAAGCCAAGACCGTCAAGACAACGCCAAGTGAAATCATTTGGCATTCAGTTTCGCTGTATATTTCACGCACGAATTTGCCAAACCAGGGAGTTGCTATAGCAACTCCCTGGCCAAACTAACATCTTCCTGCCAATGTACTCATGATAAAAACACAGGACTCGCTGGAGTAAACCATCTGTTTACATACAAAGCAAAGCTACACGAAGCTATACATTGTTTGCAATTTCCCTAGTGTTTGCACAAGGCAAGGAGTTGTTACGTAACAACTCCCTGCACAGGGTAGTTCGAACCAGGGAGTAGCAGCTCCCTGTTCGAACAATGAAAATAGTACCCCACGAAGCGTACTCTGTTTGCTCATCTCCTCTCTGGAGCTTCCCAAACATAATTATGACTGAACAGCGAATATGCGGTGCAGCCTGCTAAGTAGGCAATGGCAATAGTCGATAATGAAGGGAGCTATTTCGTTGCCCGGCTTATAAACGATTCAATTTACTTTCGAATGTTGTCTTTGCTTTAAAATGCTGCATCGGTTTAAAATATAGGATTTTTATGACATTTGCGTGTAACTTTCTTTTAGTATGTAATTTATACAATCGAATCAGGAGTTACAAAAGATACACATATTTTTGGTAACCCAGGGTTTTGGACTGCCTGAAAAAATCACTAGGCCTACCCAAAGATCAACCCTTCTCTAGTGTTAAGAAATCAGCTTGAATGAGCTGCCACTGAAGGGCGCCGGCAATAAATGGCTGTTGACAAGTAGCATTTTCACATGTAGGCATATTGGGTGGAATTTCCATGCGAAAGTTTCCCTGTTGAGAATATATTGTCCCGTTTTCGAATGTCACCAAGTTAGAATTGTCCAGATGTTGTCCAATCACCTTCCAATATGTTTATTTACCAAAATTGCACTTACACTGAGACGCACATCCAGAGGGGGCTTTCCCGGCTGTATAGCGGGCCCACTTTTGACACCCCCTTGTTTAGACGGTCCTAAAGCTGCTTGACAATATGTGGTATTTATTATCTCATCCCCACATACGTAGTATGTGGGGGATGAGATATTGTGCTTCGTTTACCATTGCAAAGTGCACACGTTTACCTCTGCCAGTCGCCATAGCAACCATAACCATGGAAATGCATGGTAGGGAAATTTGGGGCTTTATGACCGCTACTCAAGGGAGGGGCAAAATGGAGTGGTGAAGGTCCTGTTTCCTGGTCATGTGACCAAATATGCCTAAAATTTGGGTCAAAGGCTCTGATGGTCAAATGACATTCTCAAGGTCAAAAGTGTGTCGCGAACTCCTCCTAAACTAAGAACAAGATTGAGCCCAAACTTGGTGGGCGGGTGCATAGTCCTTGGAACTTGTGCCTGACATACCCTCAGCATGATAGGTCAAAGGTCAAAGGTCAAAGGTCAAAAAAAGGTCAAAATAAGCAATTTTCCAAATCTGGCTATAAAACCTGAATGCAACAGTAAATGGCCCTGATTTCTTGACATAGCTTTCGTATTGAAGCACTCTTGGCACAACTTGACACTTGTTCTTCTGAGGTCAAAGGTCACGAGGTCAGAAGGTCAAACGACAATTTTGGGGTCAAAAGTGTGACGCGCACTCACTTAGAACTGAAGGTACTAATGACCCCAAACTTGGTGAGGGGGTGCATGGCCCCTAGAATTTGTGCCTCCAATATCATCAGCATGATAGGTCAAAGGTCAGAGGTCAAAGGTCACAATAGGTCAAAATAAGCAAACTTTTAAATCTGGCTGTAAAAGCTGAACGAAACATTTAACGATCCTCATTTCTTCGCATAACTTTCTGATGGACACCTACTTTACACAACTTTACACTTGACCTTCTGAGGTCAAAGGTCACGAGGTCAGAAGGTCAAACGGCAATTTTGGGGTCAAAAGTGTGCCGTGCGCTCACTCAAAACTGAAGGTACTACTGACCCCAAACTTGGTGTGGGGGTGCACAGTCCTTGGAATTTATGCCTCCAGTACCCTCAGCATGCTAGGTCAAAGTTCAGAGGTCAAAGGTCAAGATGTTCAAAAGAACAACTTTTTTTTTTAAATTTGGCAGTAAACACTGAAAGAAAAGGTAAATGATCCGTTACATTGATCACTGTCTTTTCCTGACACTCAAAATTCAGTTTTCACCTGCGGTTTAACAAACCCTACCATAAAAGCCACACAATGACATGATCAGATGCACACTTATCTAAGCTTCTCTTGCTCAAAACTTGACCACCTCTAGTCTAAGTAAAACCCAGGCCTAGAGTGAACTGCGATCACGCGTGTCAAGCATGACTAGTTCTTGGCGCCATAAAAGTAAAACTATACGCGTGTCCCTACCGTAGTAAAAGTCCAAGCGCGTCCCAGTATGAAGCATAGGGCCTATTTAAGTACGCGCACGGTGGAACTGATGTTAGGCCTAGGCCTAGGCATAGGCCTAACTTAGGCTTAGCTAGGTTACGCTAAATTATTAATAGTACTGTAATAACGCTAACAAGCTAGGTAGGCCCTAGGCCTAATAAGTAATAGGCTTAGTTGAAATACACGCCTGGTTAAGAACTTTGACCAAGTTTGTGAGCACTGTGGCTCATCACGGAATTTTGGCTGTCTGTAGCTCTGTTGTTTACCTTCTCTTGAAGAACTACCTAGCCTTATTCTTCTCTTGCATGGCAACAACGACGTACGTGTGCATCGGATCGCAGGGGCCAAGTTCAATTCACACACGCACACGCAATGCACGCACGCAAGTACAGTCGGTATGATGTGAGAGCGACTGCGCTGCTTTAGTACACTGGATACACTCATATAGAGCTTATGCACCTACGTCACGCTTCTCTGTTTTTCCATCCAGGCGTACATTGTGCAACAATGCAGGCTACCTTTGATCTGGCAGCCCGGCAGACGGCGTGTGTTGCTCCTGCACCCACACTGACTGTTCTCCAGGGTCCGAGATACTTTTTTCAATTTCGGTGCTATTTTCAAAAAAACTAGCCCCCCAATTCCATTTCGAGTGTTACTTTGGGATTTTCGGGTGCTATTTCCTATTCATTGATAAATGGCCCTAAATGCATTTATACTAAAGACAGCAATGGGTTTTCTATAAACTATGCACACACTAAATACTTCCCTTTAAGTACGGTAGAACAGACCGGCCAGCCTGACATAGCAAAAAAAAAAAAAAAAAAAAGACGACCGTGTTGGGACGTGGTTAGCTATTTCCATCATGGGCCATTCATACACAATGTACGCGAGTAAGTGTGAAAGCGTACACCCCCTCCCCGTACGTACGTAGTGCAATAGTGCTATACACACCTGATATTGGCTTGTAAGCAACCAAGTTAACTAACATCACAGCAGTTCCGAGTTCCAAGCAAATGACGTCACAAACACACTGATATGAACCAGGTAGTCAAATAGCAACTTCCTTCCCACTACCATGCATGAATGAGCAGGGAAGGGGACTAACAGACTAACTCATGGACGTAGAAGCTGTACTCGATCCATTGAGGTGGGGGATTGTGCACTGTTTCGGAATGTCGTCCTGGGAGAAGAACCCAAGGGTATGGGGTCCCATCTCCTTTAGAAAGTATTTTAGATGCACTTGGTGCAATATTTGAGCAAATTTTAAGCAATAAGACTGCAATTTTTTTGACATTTTTACAGAGCGTTTTTGTCCTGGAAATGAGGGGAAGGAGCCCACCACATTTTTGACGGGGTAGGCTTTAGTCAACCAACCCCCACCCATTCGCCACTTATGCCTCTCACTAATTGCATCTTTACACGTTTATCATGGATTCTACCACCTCTAGCCATCTGTTATTGGGAATCCTGCATTCTGATTGGTTAAACACTGACCTGCTTTTCCACAACATACGGTCAGTAAACCTATGCACTGATGAAAATGAAGTTTTCACACATTTTCGGTGGTAGAAGAGAAATTAACCACATTTGTCGGACTTTTATTGTCTCATAAACCGTCTGGACTCCCAATTTGCAAAATAACGGACTCGGTTTCGCCTCGTCCGCCAAATGTGATGTATTCCTTAAACAGTACGCACTGTCTGTAATATCGGGAATTTCCAGTCTGCGCTTTTCATACTTTCTTTCAGAGCACATTAGTTTTGATAGGGCCAGTACAATTAAGAGGCTCCTGAAAAATTGAAAGGGACATTGATCGCTACGTTGTCACCACCAACAATTACTCGGAAAGGGGTGTATGGACATTAAGCACTCAAAACATCTATTAATCACATTGTTGTAAAGAGTCATGACTCGAGTCATTAATTTTCAAAAGGAAAATGACTCGAGTTACATTGAAAGTAGTAAATGATTCGACTCTAATTCTGCAAAACTGAGTGACTCTTACAACACTGATAAATCAGAGAGACGAGCGGAGTGATGCCAGAGGGCAATCCACTGATCTAAATGTAGGACTGACAATAGTCCTACACATGTCTTACATAGGTTCTTCACGTGACGTCATTGCGTTTCAGTCTGGCATACTGCTCATCACTGATCATGCGCAGAAGGTGTATTATCGATACGCACGCACGGTACGGCCTTAGTTACAATTGTTGTACAACGGACGTCTGGCCGTCAAAATAGAGAGACGTGCAGCGCAGTGACGTCGGTGAAGAACCTCTATAGAGGGGTTTCACGAGACGAGATCGCCCGTCTCTATGGTTTTGAAGGGCAAGATCGCGCGTCTCTGGAGGTTTTGAAGGGCACGCGTCCATTGTGTCACATTAGTATCTATAGTTTTGCTGTGCGTGTGTGCTGTAAATACGCTTACTGCGTATTAATACCACACTGTAATCAGAACCGGAAGCTGGCGGGTACCGTAAAGATGCCGGAATGAACAAACATCCCCAGATCAAGATTAGCCTAATTCTCTTTTTCCAGTTTCCCCTTAGTGTTCAAACTAACGACAGTCATAGAACTGAGAACATGAATTAATTATCCTCGTAGAGCTTTTCTTAGGCCATATCGATCATCAGCAATAACAATAAAATTACAGAGTGCTACACCAGACTCGTAAGAAGCAAAAGGATGTATTGGGATGAGATCAGCAACTCCTTGATTGCCCTCTTGTTTTAATTGCCAGATGTCAGAAATACCAATCAAGTACATAAACTTCATGTTTTTACCTTAGAACCACCCACTCCCTCTTTCAAGGCTTCGTTCAATTGGTACTCGTAGCTGCAGAATTTGCCCTTAAGGAGTTAGTTCCCTCCCTTTCGTGCTTGAAATCCTAAATCCGCCGAAGTCGAAGTTTACACTATTGGTGGTCTTTGTAGGTTTTAGTCCCCTTATTCCGACAAATAACTTGAGTAGCGTGTTCAGAAAGGTCACCAGTGGCAGTGACGAAACTAGAGTGGATCTGGCATAGGGCATGCGCACAGGAGCCAATTGAACGGGGCCTCACTGAGAGTTTCTATGGAGTCAGATAAGATACGTTCCATCAGTAAAAGAGAATTTAGTTGGGGTGTATGATTCAATCTCAATGGCGCCCGTATCAACCCAAACAACACGGAAATATGTGTGATTTGTAAATCAAACACGCAAACACGCAACTTATTGATCAACATTACTGCAAAAATTATCTTGGTACGCTACCTGACTCTCCAACTGGTGGTGCCCTTCGCTTAGATAGTTTGAACAATTCATAACTGCCCCTCCCCGCCTCACAGTGCCACTACAACCGTGTCTGAGTAAATCCAAGTGAGTGGCAATTGCTTGGACAGGGGCACGGTTTCAACCTGCCCTAGGCACCATTTCACCTAGCTACGCCACTACCAAGAGCGTCAACAGCTTCTCAAATGTTGTAGGTGGGGGCAGCGCCAGTCGCAAAGCCCTACAAGCGAGGGATCCGGGGCTCACTTAATTTAAGGTCAATTGAAAACTTTGGAAGCCAAATGATCTGTGGTGTAATCTGAGGCATTTTGCCACGATTTTAATCCATTTAATGGCTGTTTCAACCATTTTCGAGTTTGATTTTATTGAATCAGGTGTGTTCCAAGCTATGAAATGGAACGTGCCTACTACTTTTGGTAGGATTCTGAAAATATAGTGGTGTTGGTGTGGGCAATCTCTCCACTTTCAAAAGGGGGACATGTCCCTCGTCCCCCACCTGTTGAAGCCAGTGGCCGCTTCTCTTTAACGAGTAGAAGGATAGAAGTTTCCACTCAAAAGCTACTCAAGGATGGCGAAAAAACAGGTAAGGATAAAACGGTGTTAGTTCATGCAGGCAAAAGTACACCAAATTGTAATGCGCAAAAGTATGATCAATATCATACTACAGCAAAGAACTCAAAATTGGACCAGGGGAAGTCAGCTGCAATATTGCGCATTGGAGAATCGAGCAAGTGAGTCTTCTGTTTGGCATCTGGGAATTCTTCCGCTAATTGCCATCCCGAGACATTTTCTCTAGGAAGGTATTATCGTGTGTTTCGGAGACATAATCGGCAAATACTGTAATGAGCCGTATCGTCACGTTTTTTCTGTTTTCAAACAATGTATCATGACTCTCTCCGGGCCAATTAGAATCCACAAACATGGCTCATGTTCCCCACATTCCCACCTCTCATCTTTTCATATCATGTCAGTTCATTCGTCTTTGAAACTTAAAAAGTACAAACTTTTCATTTACAAGGTCAAACAAAATGGGCAAATGTCTCTCGTCGCCATGATAACTCTTTCAACGTTTCTGCAGTTATAAAGATTTACAGAGAAGAATGAAACCACTTGGACGAGTACATGGCGACTTTGTTACATCATTTGCGAGGGAATAAAGCAGAAAAAACGGTCTCCCTGAAAGTATCTTGTTACTTAGAGTGAACCGCTCATACAGACTTACCAGCGGAGCGAACGAAGTTTTTCGTTCTGCTGTCGCTTGGAAAATCCAAGGAGTCTTTAGCAACTCCCTGGAAAATCTAACTTCATTCCCCAACTGCCCAAAGAGAACCTCTGCGCAGGCTATACGGAGCGACTCGGTAAAGTGATCGAGACTTCCAAATTTTCTGCTGTTCCAATGGAAATGGTCGGTTCCTTGGTAAAGTTCGCTAGACTCTGCAGAGTCTGCCCCTCTCAATAATATTCATATCCAATTGCTCTTGCGCACACTGTTTAAACAGTCCATCAGATGTTCTCCTCTGCCGGACGTGAAATCAGGCGCCGGGTTACAGATTCGAAGTTAGTCGCAAATAATGAGAGTCGTTTATGGAGGGAGAGATTAAAAGAGAGGAATATATTCAAAGAGACAGATATAGCTAAGTCTATACAAACGTTCCCAACCTTTATCAGCTCACCACCCCCTTTTACCGAATGGGGTTGCAGGCGCGGATCCAAGGGGGGGGGCTTTCCCGGGCTCAGCCCCCTCCCCCTTTTCGCCACATCAACAATAACAAATACGCGAAAATTAGCATAATGCCAATCTAGGAGAATATTTAAGGGAGCTTTCAGCCCCCCTTTTCGAAATGTCTGGATCCGCACCTGGGTTGGGCAAACCCCCCCCCCCGTCTATAGCATACTTTTGCCATAAATGAAACGACAATAATAAAAACACATGGGTGAAATAAAGGGTAGGCATACACATTCATTGTTTTTACATATGGGTCAAACACAAGGAAGCAAAACAACAGTGCGGGATTCAAAAAGCTGACTCCCTTCTATGATGGTGAATTACAAAGTTGACTAGGTCAGGGACGGAGAAACCTTTTTGGAATTTTACAGATGCCAGGGTGTCACCAAAGTGTGGACCGTTCCCCCAATGGCTCTTAATGGGGCTCAGGGGCAATGTCTGTATGCCTCCGGAAGCTCTGGGATATCACCGAAATTGTCGACACAATTAAGAATGAGGCACTGCAAGTCAATTTTGACTGTCTTTCGATTACCTGATACCTGATATTTAATAACCTTAAATGGTCACTGGAGATTACAGAAGACATTACAGAAATCACCCGTAGAGCTACTAACGAAGGTTCCATTTGATGCTGCAAGGAGCTTTTCCTGTGGGTAGGAGGAAGAAGGATGGTGGGTGGGGGGGGGGGAGGTAAAGAACTTATGCTACTCAAGCTGTCCTACGGCCAAAAATAATGAGTAAGCCGAAATTGACAAACTGAAAAATTGCATTTTTGAAAACATTTTAACGTTTTACTTGTGCTTTACTTCATAGAACATTGCAAAAGTTCTATTATTTTACCGTTATCTGCGATTTTCAGTTCTGTCAGCATGCCATTTTTATGGACAGCACGGAAAAACTACATTCAAGGTTCTGTTGTTCTTTTTACTCTGTGCACCTCTCTTAGAGGTGTCAGAGTCATACATACATACGTACGTACGTACGTACACACACATACACAGGCCTACATACATACGTACATACGTACGTACGTAAGTACGTACACACACACAAATGAAATAATCACATCAAAGAAAAATGCAATCAAATTACAGAGAAGGTGTTAACGAAATACAATAGCCTATAACTGGTAATGTCACCACCCCAAAGTCACCAGATCTCATCGAGAACTAAAAAAAAAATGATCTGCAGTATGAAGGAAAATAAATCTAATTCTCTTTACTTGAACGAAAATTACTGTACAAAGAGACACTAGCTTTCTTTGCCATTTTTCACTAGCCTGTGAAGAGTGAAGAGTTGCCTCATTTTCAAAGCACTGGGGTTAACGCTGTTATATAGAATAGCTCAAATACATTTTCCTTTCAGCTCTAGACGCCTTTCACAGACACAAGTAATGAAATTCGTCGACCACACTCCCACTGAGTACAAAGCTCACAACTTCATGTATAGCGATACCATGGAAACGTCCAACAACTACATGTAGTTTGTTGTTGGGACATCGAAATCTGCAATACTTCTTGTCTCTTATGTACGGCCAAGGTCAGCAGGTAATTTTCCATAACACGCGTGTTCTTATAAATACGATAGTTACTGCACTGGAAATTTGTCTGAACATCTGAAAGCCAGTTTTGTTCACATGTCACTTAATCGTCTATCCAGGGTTTTCCTTAACCAACAGGTACCGGTCTTAACAAACAACATGATCGAATGAATGGAAAAATAAATCTATGGACAATTGCAGGTTGTGAGCTCTTGTGAATAAGCTATAGAACGAACTCCTTGCCTAATGAACTTATTCATAGCTTTTTTATTATTATCACCATCACCATCGCCGCCACCGCCGCCGCCGCCGCCGTCGTCGTCGTCGTCATCATCATCATCATCATCATCATCATCATCATCATCATCATCAAAAATCTCGACAGGGAAAAATTTTCAGGCCCTTCCAATCGATGAAACAAATCCCCCATAGTTTCATTTGCAAGTGAATATGCAATTTACCATAATCAAATGGCACTGTCATTATGTTTTGATCTTACACATTCTACACACAAAAATTAAACTGAAACCCTTACACAGGATTCCCCGGCCCTCCAGGGGTTTCCTTGATATAATAGCCTGTCCTGTGTCTGTAATAATAAACTTAAAGTGGCACAATCAGGGGTTGATGATTTTCGTGGAGGGGGTGGCGTGGGAGAGGTTGTTAAAAAGAACCACGTCCAGTAGCGCAAATTTGCATGAAAAAAAGTGGCCGTGAATAAAGGGCACTTGAAGCAAAATTTACTGTGTGACAAAGAAAAAGGTCAACGTGAATGAAGCATCTCCAAAAAGTGTAAAAAGGATATTCCCCCACCCCTGGATTTCTGCCCATGGCTACGTCGAAGAACCCGATTGATGCCATTTTATGACCGTTTTTATATTCTGCTGTTTCCTCAGACTAAACTTAACTGTTATTTCAGAGAAAGGAGATACTGGGGTTTACAAGCCTACACAAAATGCGAGACAGTCTAAATTCATACGTTTGAATAATCAAATAAGACCATAAAGGTTTAAGTGTATACATGAATGGAAGCATGGTAGAAACTGAAACTTAGCACCGTATAATAAACTTGCTCCAACGCTCGCGTCAGGATTTGGACTAAATGTCGGACTTGAGGGTGTTTACTAGACAAGGCATTGGCTCGGAATAGAAGGTTCCGGAATCGAAATTGATCTTAGAGGAAAGCCCTAACTGGACTCGAACTCAAAGTCCATTACAGAAGAGTTCTCAAATATGCATATTACATTTAAGCTGTAAAGTTTCATTGCTCTTTGTGAACAATGCACAGATGTAAATTGTGGTCACACACAAAACAAGTTACTGAAGAGGCCAGACTATGGAAGTGAGTCCAAACATGGAGCTACGTAATAGCTCCATTGTCCAAACGATGACCTTATCATTAAAGGTGGACATGCAAAATAATATTAAACCAAAAAGCCCAAGGCTTAGTGATTCCTTGCCGAATGGGAAGGCTTTGTTGCATTGAGTTTTACCCCTCAAGTTTATCTTTCTTGACTACATCATTTTATGATGTTTTAACAATTTGACCTCTGCTTACCTCACATGACCTTTGAACCCCACCAAATATAACAAAAAAGAAAAATGGAAGTGTCTTGAAAGTGAGTCAACTCCAATGGATCTTGGATCTTCACAATTCTTGGGAAATTTTGCTTTTTGACCTCTGGTGACCCCAGAAAATGATCTTGGGAATACTTGGGATATTTTGCTTTTTGACCTGTGGTGACTACTGATGACTATCTTGGGAATTCTTGGGAAATGTTGCTTTTTGACCTCTGGTGACCCCATATGACCTTTAACCTCCACCAAAAACAACAGGGTTCTAACTTACATCATAACAAATATAAATACCAAATATAAAAAGTGTCCTTCATTCCTATGTTGAGATATTGTGATTACAAGCTTTTCAATTATTAGCTCCAGCGACATCAAATGACCTTTGACTTCAACCAAAAACAACAGGGTTCTTCCTCACAACATGAAAAATCTATATATTAAATATGAACAGTGTCTGTCATTGCTATCTTGAGGTATTGTGATTACAAGCCATTTACAAGGTTTTTGCAGTTAAACCTCTGGTAACCTCAGATGACCTTTGACCTCTACAAAAACAATAGCATTCTTCCTCTCAACATGACAAATCTACATCGTCCATTCCTATCTTGACATATCGCGATTATAAGGTTTTCAGTCTATGACCTCTGGTGACCTCAAATGACCTTTGACCTCCACCAAAACAATAGGGTTCTTCTCTTAACATGACAAATCTATATACCAAATATGAAAAGTGTCGGTCATTCCTATCTTGAGATATCATGATTACGAGCTTCCCGGCTTTTTACCTCCGGTGACCTCAAATGACCCTTACCAAAAACAATAGGGTTCTTTTTCTCAACATGACAAATCTATATACCAAATATGAAAAGTGTCGGTCATTCCTACCTCCAGATATCGTGATTACAAGGTTTTCGGTTTTCGACCTCTTGTGACCTCGGATGACCTTTGACCTCCTCCAAAAACAATAAAGTTCTTCCTCTCAACATGACAAATCTATATACCAAATATGAAAAGTGTCGGTCATTCTTGTCTTTAGATATCGCGATTACAAGCAGCGTCACAAACACACACACACACACACACACACGACATCACCATCGTATAGATTCCTTGTCTGCCTACGGCAAGGAATCAAAAATCAGTATGTATGATGAGCTACACCCTAGTTCTCAAGTAGCGGCCCGCAACGACCATTCATCTGGCCCGCGAAAGATTCAAAGAGCCAGAACATTTTACGTGCAATTTTCTGAGTGCAATCTAGAGCATTTGGATGCTACATTTTTTTCCAAAGGCAACTGGTGATTGACACATGGTGGACACAAAAGTCCAGTTACAAGTTGAAGCTTAAAGTGGGATAGCCGTAAACACTTGAGAACCAGGCTGAGCTACACATTGACATATAGACTGGTCCTGGAATTGGTGCCACTGGAATCAGGACTGGCTGGAACTTGAGGAGTTGAGGGGTACCAGAACCAGTATTGGCCCAGAATCGGTGATATGGAATCGGAGTTGGCTCCGACGTCTCTAATAGGGTGGACTCTGGTCTTGCCCCAAGGTCTTAAAAGGAAATGATTAATACATGCAAAGTATGCCTAGTTTTCGACTGTCTGTCTCTGGGCGAACGGTTTCTGGCGGCGCACTATTGCCACATGTGTCCTCTGAAGCATGGACAAGAGATACTAAACACATTCAGCTTTTGCTAGTTAACCTTAATTTATACACTGACTCAGGGAAACCTTTGGTCATATCAACGATTCTCACAAAGACTCAGTCTCTTTGACAATAAGAAATTTATCTGTTTAATGAATGACTTGACACATAAATCAAGCTGTAAATCCAGTTATAAAACTTATTATGAAGTGTACATGAACACACCTGTCAATGCCTTACCAGGGGGGTAATATTACCTCCCTGGCCTTACCAATCGACAATCAAGTTGCCGTGCAATTTTGCAGCATGTATGCCATCAACTTTTGATACAGGCCTAATCTTGAGTAACATTTGATGATGTTGCTGAGGGCGACGTGACGCTAACTTGATGAATGATAATATATCCAAAATATTATTCTACCAAAATGCCATCAATTTGAAAACTTCCTGATACTTGCTTAAGGAAAAAGTAATTTGTGGTCACTTTTACTACAGTACTTGTAACGGGAAAATAACGGGACCAAATGTAATAACGCTGTTACAGTTTTTTTTTTTCTTTTCTTTTCTTTTCTTTTTTTTACGCAGAAATGTAACTAGTTACTTGCTCCGTTACTTAAATGCACAGCTGTAACTCGTTACAGGACTCCGTTACGCAAAATGTAACTCGTTACAGTAACGGCGTTACTTTGTAAACTCGTTACTTCCCAACCCTGCTTAGGGGGCAAGACATTGGTCCTAACTGACAAAGTTTCAAAACTAAAATCACTGAGGTTTTATGTTGTCCAGATGAGAGTTTGTTCATAGCGCTGTTTTCGAACACCGGTGTAATAAACGTTATATTATTCCCGTATTACTTTACCCCAATTTCTAAACGTACGGACATTTGTTAAAGAATACAATTACAAGCATTTTTTACTGTGTTTGTTCCCTGACTGGGACATTACTTTCATTCCAAAGATGGAAATACATTTGTGTCATCCTGGCAATGCATTCATTGTGTCATTCAGATTTCGGATACTATATATGACAGTGGAGCTTCTTGCCCAGGTTCCCTGCAGAGACAATGGAAGTACGTGGGAATTCCCTGCTGTAGACAATCGCATGAAAGGGCGGGAAATCATCTATCGTCTGTTCCAAAATGGTACGGTTTGAATAAAAGAGTATACGAAAAACGTCCTTATCATGAAACAACATTCAGGGAACACGTTACTAGGGCACACGTTTAGATCACGCGCCAGTCATTGTGAAGCATCGCCTCGTGTAGCTTGTGAAGCATCGCCTCGTGTAGCTTACATGTACTTGTGATGCTTGCCTGTCACGATCATCATTTATGAAATATGAGCTTCTAAGATTTTGCCATAGCATCATAGATGGTTGTTAGTGAAGAATTCACTGTTAAAACAAAAAGATAAAGAAAGTTGATGTAATGGAAAAATTTTCTTGTAAAAATGACGTTACGATCAGTGGGGCTGCCAGGATGGTGATGGGGGCACCACAGATGACGGGCGTCGCAATGTCACCTCAGTTAAACTCCAAAGTCTGCGTAAATTGTAACTTATTTATGCCCTCCGCGATTGTACAAAGCAGTGTGGAACCCTTCCTCTGTCACTACATAAAGTTGCCGTCATAGGGGAGGGGTTCTAAGGGAGGAGTGTCCCCCTCCCCATGTGAGAAATATTTTTAATTTAAGGTTGCTTAGATGCAAAATGGTGCTATCTTTGAAATATTTTTGGAACTGATCATAAACTGCTGGAAGATATCCATAATTTAGTAAATTCTACTTTTGGTTAGGTGAAAGAGGACAGTATGTTGTCTAAGAGAAGGGTATGTTTGTTATCAACAAACCTCCTGAATCCCCCTTTCGGTTACTTTCATGTCTTCTATTCAGGGAAACTCTTTACGTTAAAATACATGCGTGGAGTCCACGGAAACATTCTTGGACTATTACGAAAATTTACTTTGATTCATTGTGCATTATAAAAGCCTATCTAAGGCTGGCAGGCAAGGGTATAGGGCCTCCTGTAAGCTGTGGATTAATTATATAAAATGGGGCACTGAAAGGATGCTTATTACCTGACATCCAAATAATACTATAGAGTATGATGCCGGACACTTAACAACTATCGTATTTTTTACTAAGCTTGAACGAAAATCCAGACGAACAGCTTCCAACAATCGGGAATGGGGAGAGTATAGGTGCAGGTAGGTGATACGTATAGCAAAGGGGGTTAAAGACAAAAAGCGCGTTTCAGAATACTTTTTCGTCTTAAGTGTATTAACAATATCACCATCTATACCGGTAATGGCTGCGCGCGAAGCGCTCAGTAAAAATTTTTGAAAAATGCATAGGCCCCTTCAGAGGATGAAGATTTTCTTGTTTTCGAAAAAGTGTTGTGATCGGAATAGTTGCATGTATTATAACCTTAATAATGGTCATGAGATGGAGTGCAAACCGTGACGAATGCGCGCGAAGCGAGCCGAAATTTTTCATTAAATTACCATTACCATTCCCATTACAAAACCTGCATTCATTCTCTGCATCGAGACACTGTCAATTCCCCAAACAAACCTATATGCCAATCACAAAGCAAGTCTTTTACCTGAGAATTCGTAAACAGCTTTCAACCTTTGTTGCTGTGCTTCTGCGGGAGTAGCCACCGGAAATTATTGATAATAAAGACAATATTGAAGTAAGGTTTGAAGCGCGCGAAAATTTTGATAGCTTGCAAAGGATTTGCGATAATTTTGATAATTTGAGAACCATTTGTGATAGAAAATGATTGCAATAGATCCATAACTCGGTCGAAAACACACCTCACCCCTATCCCTAAATACATTTATAGCTTAAACGCCTTTGGGGATCATTTTAAAATTTTCAAAAAAAAATTCTGAAATCGATTGTGGGGTGCAAGCGTCCCCATTCCCCATGCCCTCCATGCCGGCGCCACTGGTCACGGTCCTCACTGAACATCACGCTACTGTTGGAGAGGATATTGTCAGTCTTTCCAATCTGCGTTTTACCACTTTCGTTGACTATTAGAGCGAGTCTGTAAGTCATCAGGCAATTCTAGCATAATATGCCTGAAATCTTTACTCCAACTAACACTAATTCGATAAAGAGAAAATATTGTTAAGTGTCTAACAACTCTGAAGATCGTTTTCCTAAATACCATTTAATAGGACATTTCCTGTCTTGCAGTGCGGACAAATAGGAACATGTTTTACTGTATGTACAGCGTCAAGCCAGCAGAGTTGTTCACTCGAATCGCTGACTTGGACTCGAGACCGACTTGAGTCGCACTCTTTCTTGACTTGCAACTTGACTTGAAGAAAATAACTTGTGACTTGACTTGTAAAAATAAATTGGCGACATTGAATGACAATATTTTTCGATGAGTGTGGCATGAATTTTGTACCATAAAATTATGTAAGAACGGAAACGCAAGCTTTTTCTCATGGATTTGATATTGCAGTCCACCGCGATTGCTGCTGTCAGATATTGCCTGCTATGTTTCCATGAGGTAGAATGGCTATGGGCCTTTTGACTAAGACGATGTGGGGGCATCCCACGAGACCGAAAATCAAAAAAACAAAAAGGGTCCACGAGACCGAAAATGAAAAAAAGGTCCGCGAGACTGAAAATGAGAGAAGGTTTGCGAGACCGACCACATAGGAAAAAGTCTTAGAAGTATCATTCCACCGTACTGCTACTCTCCGCGTAAAGTTAATGCTGGCACTCTGCTATTTACCTTTTGCAAAGTGCGTTGCCCTTGTAATACCACCCTACTGGTATTAAACGTTTTGGTCTCCCGATTTTTAATTTCGTCTTCGCGGACTTTCGGTCTTGTAAACCCTATTTTCATTTTCGGTCTCGTGAACCCTGTTTCATTTACGGTCTCGCGGACCTTCGGTCTCGTGAACCCTAACTCATTTTCGGTCTCGTGGACTTTAACCCATCGTGTGTAGTATCTGTTTGTTCAGTTGAGAATGGAGTCACACATGACAGACTCATGATGAATAGGTCTGAAAGTCAAGAGGTTGGTCACATTAAGTCTTGTGTCCTTTCGGGGCGTAGTTCCTTTGGGGGAGCAGAACTCCTTCGGGAGTAACGTTTGGTTTTGCCCTCGGCTCTTCGCCAGAGAGTCAATGGGATTTAAGAAAAAGGATACAGGGAATAACAAACCCATGGGGGGGGGGGGGGCTCACAGTGTATGGTGGCGAAACTCGAACTCGCAATCGTCGAAGAGATGGTGACTTGATAGGGTATGAGGGTCCTCCTTAGGACAAAACTCCAATGAAACTCTGTTAAACACAAATTCCTGGCATGTAGCATCCCTGGCACGCAAACGGCAACAGTTTTGATAAAATCATGTTATATAGTGCAGTGTGATCCCTGCAATTCCTGAACAGAAAACCCATAAAATCGCCCCTTACTTAGTCTCCCCTAACAAAGTCCCCAGGCTCCCCTCGAGTAGGAAAAATGTCTGAGTTTCTTCAGCTGAGAAGATTCCACAAGTATAAACTCTGCTAATCATCACGTCGTTGTCCTGAGGTCAATGTGCAGCGATACCATGGACAAACTTGCAATCAAAATTTCATCTGCAAAATGTACGGCTGCAAGAAATTCAGCAACAGGGCAGGTATAAATCCTTCCTTAAAATGAAGCATGGTGAAAACAGTGATGAGCCAGTGAAAACATTGATCATCTTTACCGCCTTGAGAGAGAACCCTTGCCCAGCATCTTCTTCGTTCCAGCTATGTCTCAAGTGGAGACACGTCTTTAGTTCTGAACCATCAAAGGACCTACACTCACTTTTTGGGTGGATCGATGGCAATGGAAACTATAGTCCTCGTTGGTTTGCGGGAGCTCAGTTCCCAGACATACTCACCCAAGAAGGGTAGAGTGCAGAGTTTGGACCAAGTGATGATGGCGCACAGTCCAATGGAGATGACAGACTTGACGATACCCAAAGTGACCAGCCATCCGAGAGTGAGGAAAGTGCAATGGAGGAAGACGCATTGATTTGAACTTATACTACTTGTAATCGATCCAAGTCGAGTCTGGTACATTTCTATTCTATGAGATTTACTCAATATAACTGACCCAACAACACCAGATTCAAATTTCGTGTGTAATTTCATGTTAACGAAGAAAATCATGGTTGGTTAATTTGTTGTCGTTGCTTTTTTTATGTAGACCTAGTACCAAAAACGTGCAATCATGGTACTTTTGAAAGACGTATTTAACTTTCCTTTTGGCGTTTTATAACACCCAATTGTCAGTACTTTAGATCACATAATAAAAGGAACATTGTTTATGTATCAAACCCACGAACTATCAATCATCTAGTTTGGTAATCGGAGGTTACCTGAAATTTGATTTTTGCCAGTTAAAACTAGATTCAAAGAAATTTTCACCCAACCTAATTGACAAAACAATATGCAAGAAAATTTTCATGTAAAAAGCACAGTAAAAGTGGATAATTGATAAAAAGAGGTGATTTGTAATAACTGCTTCCTTAAGAAGCGAAAAATTTCAATCATTAGTTTAATCAAATCGTAATAACGCCTTATTGTTAGCACACTTGAGAATACATCTTAAAAGGGAACTTTGCTCTTATTTTATATGCAAGGATTATCCGTGATCTACTGTTATTATCTGAAGTAAACTGAGATTTGATTTTTGCGTATTAACAAAGTCTCACTCACTATAAATAAAAGCTAACATTTCGACTTCATGATGAAAAAAAAATCATTTCTTCCGGTTATTGTAATGCAGGGGTTCCCAACCTTTTGCTATACTGGGGTACCATTTCACATTTTTGTGACGCCACCGAGTACCACTGTACCCATGGCCGGATCTAGGATTCTGGAAAAGGGATGGCGTAGTTTCCAGTGATCGCTCTCCTGGGTGAGGGGTTCTAGGGGAGTTGTGTCCCCTACCCTTTGCGAAAGTTTTGAATAATTAAGTACCCTCAGATGCAATCTGGTGTAATTTAACATCATTTGAAGTCAAATTTCTTGTACAAGATTTGTACGACAGTGTACAGAGTTAAGCAGAGGTCATGCAGTGTGGTAGTAATGGGCAAAATGATCAATAGGACCACTGTAGTGGTCATGGTTTAGCCACCTACTGCAATTTATCCCAAGATCTTGGGATTTGATTTGATGAATAAGCACACAATGGCTGATAACCAGTGTACAGCCGCTTGAGGTATGCATGAGGGAGACTGAAAAAAAAAAATAAAAAAAAATTAATAAAGCACGCTGTGTATCACGCCGCGTACCATTGAAATAGTCAAAATGTACCACTAATGGTACACGTGCCACAGGTTGGGAACCCCTGTTGTAAAGAGATTATTTCTAGCCTTGTTACTAATAAACATTTTCAATCGTTGTTTGCATTACAAGAATGTCCATGTTTTTTTTTTTTAAATCAGCTATTTTTGAATTGTACATACGGATTACATGGTGAAAGAGCAAAATGCTTTAAATATTAAGTCCTCGTGTGGAGACCTGCTAATCAAGAAGAGCCTGTGGGTTGATACATGCGTGCGCTTGCACAGTAGAAAGTCGCTCTCATTGGTGTATAGTGTTCAGCCATGCCGTGACACGGATTCTGTAGTGCTCTCATGGCTGTCTCTCATTGCGAATGCACTTATGGGACTTATTAGGACCTTTTGAGGCTGCTGTCTGACAGAACACACAGGGGAATGTTGCCGCCATTAATGTTTCAGTGCTCTGCTATTTTGGTGTAGTCACTCAAGGCTGGTTTCATCCTTGTATCTCTTCACATGAATAAACCATATGAAGGTCCTGGGCCCTTTAGGGCTGATGTCTGGAATAACGTACAGGAGAAAGTTGCTGTCATTGGCATTTTTATCAATCCAAAAGTGTAACTGGTCGATCTAAAAACGAAAATTCCTCGTATCTCTTCATATGAGTATTACCATTTTTGGGTGCGCCCTTTAGGGCTGCTGTCTAGGGCCCGGTACGGGAGAAAGTTGGTGTCATCGGTGTTTCAGCGTTCTACCGTGCATTTTTAATAATCATTCTGAACAGTTTCATCCTTGTCTCTTTTCATATGAACTTTAGCATTTTAGCCACGGCAACAGTTCAAAGGTCACGTGATGGAAGGGAAAATGTATATCCTTAATAAACGAAAAGTTGTGGCATGAACTCCTCCTAGTGGGCTGGACCGATTATGTTCAACGCTCAAACTTGGTGAGAATGTACCTCAGGGTGGTACATTGTGTCTCACAGATCCGCCGAAGGAAAGGTCAAAGGTCAAATTTTGTAAAACTTGTATTTTGGCTATTATTTCAGGAGAAAGCATTGCACGTACATGAAACTGCACATGTATGATAAGATAACTAGTTCTACCAAATGTGGTTACCGTGGCAACCGAGGTCAAAGGTCACGTGAAAGAAGGTCAAATGTATATCTTCTTGTTTCGAAACCTGCAACGAGACGGCTGGAACGATTTTCTTCAAACTTGGTAGTAAGGTATCCAAGGGTGGGAAAATGTGTTTCGCTCTCTGCGGAAGTAAAGGTCAAAGGTCAACTTGTGCAAAAATCGTTTGTTGACTATAGAAGAGGACTTGTTTCCAACAGGAAACATTGCACCTACATGAAACTTCACACGTATGATAGGGATGATAAGTGTTATCAAAATATGTGGTTGCTATGGCAACTGAGGTCAAAGGTCACGAAACAGCAGGTCAAATGTACAATTTTTTGCCTCAACCAGAATGCGAAAATGCATTATGGTTTCGATGATTCATACACACCTAGATGTGTATATCCCAACTAATGCAATGATGTAGCATTTTTTTTACAGTTAGTGGAAGAATGTGATCCTAATGTGCTGGGGAAATGACATAGGACACATTTGGGAAACTGATTGTTGAGCTCTAGTGACCTCACATGATCTTTACCTTCAACGTGTGAGTTAATTGAGATCCCTTGCAAGGGCAGTGCAGCACAGGATGAAGGCAAATTTACTGAAGCAGATATCATGTAAACAAGGTTTTCAGGATCTGATGCCCCCTGACCCCAGATGACATTTGACCTCCATCAAAAACAATGGCATTTTTGGCCTTACCATAACGCATCTACATACAGTGTACGAAATTTATCCATGCTTCCTACATCGAGATATCGTGTTAACAAGGTTTTCAGAGTTTGACCCGCGTGACCCCAAATGACCTTTGACCTCCACCAAAAAAAAACATTAGGGTTCTTCCTCTTCCCATAACGCATCCACATAGTAAGTATGAAATTCATCCAAGCTTTCTATCTTAAGATATCGTGTTAACAAGGTTTTCAGAGTTTGACCCACGGTGACCCCAGATGACCTTTGACTTTCACCAAAAACAATAGCGTTCTTCCTCTTCCCATAACGCATCTACATACTAAGTATGAAATTCATCCAAGCTTTCTATCTTGAGATATTGTGTTAACAAGGTTCTCAGGGTTTGACCCCAGATGACTTTCGACTTACACCCAAAAACAATAGGGTTCTTCCTCTTCCCATAACGCATCTACATACTAAGTATGAAATTCATCCAAGCTTTCTATCTTGAGATATTGTGTTAACAAGGTTTTCAGAGTTTGACCCCAGATGACTTTCGACTTCCACCCAAAAACAATAGGGTTCTTCCTCTTCCCATAACGCATCTACATACTAAGTATGAAATTCATTCAAGCCTTCTATCTTGAGATATTGTGTTAACAAGGTTTTCAGAGTTTGACCCCTGGTGATCCCAGATGACCTTTGACCTCCACCAAAACAATAGGGTTCTTCCTCTCAATATAAGGCATCTATGTACCAAGTTTGAGAACTGTCAGTTTCCCTTCTTGAGATATCGTATTAATGAGCAAGTGTCACAAACACACACACACACACATACATACATACATACATACATACATACATACATACATACATACATACATACATACATACATACATACATACATACATACACACGTCAGCACAGTTGCATAGGTTTCTCTTATCATCGAAACCAAAAAGTGCTGCTAGTGTGTTGGACTGGTTTCCTTACAACTTGGTGCAGAGGTGTCCCAGGATGGAAAACTGTCTCGCAGACCCTCGGAAATAGAGGTCAAAGGTCATAGGTCAGATAGAAAGGTAAAAGACAAAAGCTCAAATTGTATTAAAAACTTTTTGTCGATAATTCCAAGGGGAAACATTGCAATGACAGGAAACTTGAAATGTATAATAGGGACGACAAGTTCTACCATAATATGTGGTTACCATGCAAACCGCGATGAAAGGTCACATGACAGATGGTCAAAAGTACATTTTTATGTCAAAAACTGCTTTTAGTCTGCTGCATCGATTTTCTTCAACTTGGTGAAAAGGTGTCCCAAAGTGGGACATTATGTCTCGTTGAAACTAGTAGTAAAGGTTAAAGGTGTAGAAATGTTTTCCATCTGTAGGCCTATAAGGTTCATTATTGTTACTGTTACTTAAGATATTATCAGCATGGATTACACCTTAAGGCGACAGTTCATGCTTTTTTTCCAAAAGTCCCCTGACTCTCTGGCGAAGAGCCAGGGGCGAAAACCAAACAATACTCCCGAAAGAGTTCTGCTCCCCGAAGGAGTAACAACGTCCCCAAGGGACAAACTTTGACTTAACTGACACCACCTGACAGTGGTCCCGTTCTAGACTGGCTGAATAGAATAGGTCCCACCTGGGAGCTCCGCCGTCGTGATCACGGACACTCCTGCGCCAGGTAAGTATGAAGACAGTTCATGCTAATTCATCGACATTAAGGCGACACTTGTCATTAAGGCGACAGTTTATGTGTCGCCTTATTACTTAGGTACTAGATAGAAAAAAATTGTACCGTCGGAAATAGGCTTAAATTGTTCGTCCTCCTCTGGAATGTATCTCTACCAAATTTGGTTAGGGTGGGGTTAGGGTAGGGTTAGGGTAGGGTTAGGGTTAGGCTCAGAAAAATTGAAATTTTAGTGTACAAGTCAATGTAACTGTCGCCCTAAGCAGCAATCCACGCTGGTTATTACAAGCATAGATATTAAAACCTATTGACCTTATGCATTGACGTCACGCGACGTCATTTTAGATGCAGAACAGTGGGGCGGTATTCACTAACATTTGCGTAAGTTCTTGCGTAAGTCAAAATACTTACGAACTGCGTAATTTAGTACTCTCTCAAGTGGTATTCACGAAAACAACTTACGCAGTTCGTAAAGATACGCAGCGTAACTACAATACATGTGCATGAGCCAATCGTGTGTGCGGTTAAATCTTGCTTTGATACATTTTGAACCAATCACATTGACTGTTATTGTTAGAACGACGCACACGGTCTTCTGTGGCTAGACGCGCGGTCCTACAATCTACACAACTGTACACAACGCGTGCTTCTGTATGTGTTACTATGGATATTTTGTACTTACGACAACTCTGAAGCTTGCGAAAAGTTACGCAAAATATTTACGCACTTTTCTCTTCGTGAATACCGACTAAGCAAGATACGCTTCGTAAAGCCGCGGTCACACTACAACGAATTCGGATCGGATTCCGATCCGATTTTTGTGAGTTTTTGTTAACATTTTCTCCATTTCGGGTCGGAAAGAACCCAAAATTTGCCAACCTGTGTAATTATATGATTTTTATCGCAGGACTACGAAAATTAAATTTATACGAATTATTTCGTGACGTCACATCGACAGACAGCTTTTATCGGACTACGCGTGTCCGATAAAACCTGTCTGTCGGTGTGACGTCACGAAAAAATCTGTTAACATTTCATTTTCATAGACCTCTGATGCAAATCATATATTTACACTGGTTGGCAAATTTTGGGCTCTTTCTGACCCTAAATGGAGAAGATTTTAACAAAAACTCACAAAAATCGGATCGGAATCCGATCCGAATTCGTTGTAGTGTGACCGCGGCTTAAGTCTGACTTACGCAAGTTTTTGTGCGTAAGTATTCTTTGTGAATCCGGCCCCTGTGACGCCACCGATCTAAATGTAGGTCGGTGAGTGACGCACACGGTAGGCACGACGTAGACTTTGCCCGCGCCCATAGAACACTACGCGCGCATCCGATCGATACATGAATCATCTGTCTGCATTTCTTGGGTTAAGTTGCAATGGTACGCACTTGCCTCCACTGAAGGGCGTACTTTCTGTTGTGTGACGTCATATGCATATCTATAGAATCGGTAGGTCATCCGGGTCTCTCCGTTACCCTAGCAACAATGGAGTGAAAACAGTGACTGCTGTATGGTTGTATGGAATCGGTCGGGCAATGCGTCTCTTTACCAATCATGGGAACACATTACGCGCCACTCTGCTAGCGAGAAACCAATAGACCTTATCACTGAGCTATATAACTGGAGGACGCACGTCAATACGAAATACGCGACGAAACTGAAGCCGACCTGGAGGGTCACGTGATGTAGGTTAGCTTACTCAAGTCGATTCCATTGCCCTAGAAACGCGCAGCTACAAGTGAAAATAATGTAACGCAGAATCATTGATGTACACGCTAAAGCAATCCTTTGTTACTCATTACATCTCCAGTGCTTTTGTTGTAATTACTTCGTAGGACATCTGTACACTATGGTTCATGATTGTGTGATCAAAAGATTGTTTTTTTTACAAACTTTCCTTGTTTTAGGAGTGGTCCTGCCTATTTGAAGGAGAGCGCGTGTGACCGCATTTCATATGGTGAGAAGAGACGCGATGACTGCGTAACATTCGCGACAGCACCGTCACTGAACAGAGTACACAGAGTAGGCGCGCTTGTTACTGACTGTCCATACCTGTGCACAGATAATCTGTACAACGCGTCGAACGCGTCCTCTTGACAAAAAAGACGCACGAAGGGAAAGTAACACGCGCGCACATGCACGCGTGCATTTTGGCCAATGATGTGCGTCAAAGCTTCCTACACGGTAAGCGTTTGGTGCTCTGTGTGTTATACGGCTATTGTGATGTATGCCTTTTCAGGAAGTTGCTAAGGCAACTTTACCTCGGCGCAATGGCGTGCATGCTAACGCGTGGTAGCCGGCAAATAAGCGTCCAAGAGGCTGAAGAGACTCTAAGGCCGCCTAAGGCGCGTTAGCATGTAAATCATTGCCACCGCGTTTTCACTTCTAGGTACGCGCTTCTACGGCGGTGGCGACTTGAGTAAGCTAACCTACATCACGTGACCCTCCATGATGGCTTCAAAACATTGTGTAATGATCCTTCCTAGCATATAGTTCAGTGGACCTTATGCATATGATGTCACAAAGCAGAAAGTGCTCCCCCGTTTGGAGGAAAGTGGCCTATCATTGCAAGTTACACCAACAAATGCAGACAGCTGATTTGTCAACCAATCGTCTACGCGCGTAAGTCTACTACACCCACGTGGAAATCTACGCCGTTAGTGCACGTGTGGTTCATTGTTTTCCTCTAAATTGACGACAGCGTGACGTCATTGCATAAGATCTATAATAGACCCAGAGCCGTATACTTAGACGGCTCTGAATATACCTTGTACATATGATGTCACAGAGCAAAGATATTATAAGCATAAAATCAAAACTTAAAATGGCGGCCAAAATATCGGGACGGAGTGCTGAGCACTGTTCAGTCGCTTTGAAAACATGCAGGCAAATGTTGGCTGGCAAATGTTGGCTTACAAAAGTATTAATACTTGTAATATCGAAACATTGTTAATATTTAAGAAGCATAACTCCTCAATAAATTTCACTGACAAGAAGTTTATTTCTTATAATATCTTTGTCACAGAACAGAGTTCCTTGAACGAGGGAGCACTCTCTGCTCTGTGACATCATATGTGATCAGCACTTCCGCCCCAATATTTTGGCTCCGTGGAGAGTAAACGCGCCATTTGAAGTTTGGAATCTATGCTTATAATAGAACTTATGCATTGACATCACACTGACGTCATTTTGGGTGCAAACAAAGAAGCACACGTGCACGAACGGCGTGGATTTCGCCGCACGTGTAGTAGACTTACGCGCGTATACGATTGGTTGACGAATCAGCTGTCTGCATTTATTGGTGTAACTTCCAATGATACGCGCTTTTCCGCCATCTTTCTCCAAAGGAGGGCACACTTTCTGCTTTGTGACAAAGATATTACAAGCACAGATTCCAAACTTAAAATGGCGCGTTGACTCCTCATGGAGGCCGAAATATCGGGGCGGAAGTGCTGATCACTGCTCAGTCGTTTTGAAAACAAACAGGCAAATGAATGTTTTACAAAAGTGTTAATACTTGTTACTTCGGAATGTTGTTGACTGAAGAAGTACTACGTCTCAATAAATTCCACATAAACAAGAATAACTTATTTCTTCAACGCGGCGTTCCACGTATTTACACTTGAACATGAACGCACAATGACTGGTATTGCAAGTTAATGGACATTCATTGGTCAGTTTCTATGGTATCTTCAAGTGACGCACTTTTATATACGCATTCAATTACTTACGCGCTCACAAACGGGAAAGCAACTAGCGCCGGATTGTTTCCAGAGCGCGCAGAACTGTGCATCAAGTATTCCGGATAATACACAGAGAAATGTATTCTGCGCGTATGGAACGCGTTGTAAAAGTGCCACGCACGCTAATCTCTTTTAACAATGAAATTTTCCGTGACGCGTTCTTATTTCTGTACGCAGATCGCGGAATATAACGGCGCGCATGTCAAACTAACACTAATGCGTCTCCTTGAGGAGTCACTGAGCATAACTGTGTAGGTATAGGAGTTTGGAATCTATGCTTATAATATCTTTGCTTTGTGACATCATATGCATAAGGTCTATATCTTTGGCCAGCGTTTCATACGAGCCGCGTTTTACACGCACACATACTTTTTTTGGCAGGTAGAGTGACGTTGCGACTTTATACGCTTTGTCAACCGTAGCGTCACCATGTATGCAAAACAATGAAGCACACTGCATGCACAACGTAAACTTCGCAATGTTGTAGTATTGCGCGCGTATCCGATTGTCTAACAAATCAGCTGTCTGCATTTGTTGGTGTAAGATGTCATGATACGCGCTTGCCTCCAAACAAGGGAGCATTTTCTGCTTTGTGAGCGCATAAGAAATTAAACGCGTATAAAAAATACGTTACTTAAAGACGTCATAGAAACTGACCAATGTCGTCGTCTCATACGTTTGTCGGCACTGCGCATTACCACCACTGATCTACATGTAGGTCGGTGATTACCACTTACGATTGCTCTCCACATCAATGAATATAGGCGAATAAGTCTATTAACTTTAAACAATTCAATGTGCGTTCATGTTCAAGTGTATTTATTTGTAATGCCGTCAGGAAGAAATAAACTTCTTGTAAGTAGAATTTAATATTGAGGAGTGATACTTCTTACATTAACAATGTTTCGAAACGACAAGTATTAATACTTTTGTAAGACATTCATTTGCCTGTATGTTTTCAAAACGACTGAACAGTGATCAGCACTTCCGCCCCGATATTTTGGGCTCCGTGGGGAGTCAACGCGCCATTTTAAGTTTGGAATCTATGTATATAATATCTTTGCTCGTGACAACATATGCAAAAGGTATATTGCCAGGTTATAGGCTACACCTTTTTTATTTAAAATAAATTTCAAAACGCAATTTGTTCAGGATAACCTCATGTAGAGTCAAACGCCGAACTGTGCATTGACGGTTGGTGCAAATGTAGGCTGCACTAACATTTTGTGGAAATTCTAAAATAAAAAAAATAATAACAATACAAAAAGCGTTCCTCTCATAACGTCTCTCCATTGAGCTTGTACTTGGCTAGGCATTTCATTAGTAGTTGCCATAAACCTATTGGTTCCCCCTTGAAAAGCGCTAACTGTATCCAG
The DNA here is from genome assembly GCA_029531755.1 of Holothuria leucospilota. NCBI lineage: Eukaryota > Metazoa > Echinodermata > Holothuroidea > Aspidochirotida > Holothuriidae > Holothuria > Holothuria leucospilota. The sequence goes on along the minus strand of CM055981.1, from coordinate 21,247,584 downwards.
TCTTACACACCAAGATAAGTGGTTTACAATTAGACTTTGGACACGCGAGGCAAGAAGTCGATGAACAACCTCTCAGAGGTAAGCATTAAGGTACGTAATTTCTCTAAAACCTCTATTCTCTCGGGATTGAAAACCGTGACAAACCGATTGCGGGACATGAGAACAACCACTGCACGCAAATACGTGCGTAATACGCGCCAAAATAGTTTTCACCTCAACGCAGATTGTTACGTAAGCTGGTTACGTCGTAGGGTTTCAACTCAGAGAAATCCTAAGCTTAGGTTTATCCGCACCATGCTGCACCTTAAGTTAGTGTGCGGTTTACGCGCTAATTTAACTGCCAATTGCGCATCTTAAGCGTTTTCACGCAGGACCACAGTTTGCGACGTCACAATATCCGTATGCTTTATTGCCAATGCTGGCGATCGTATGTAATGCATGATATCCCCCATTAAGGATTTCACTGAAGAACACCATGGTGAAAGTTTTAAGGCGGGTCCTGGTTAAGTGCAACGGAACTCTTTATGTGTAGGCTTCCGATACTATTTGTGTCAAAACCCGGTGAAAATATAACAGCAAGTACCAGGTCATAGGAGGCCTACTACTCTTCTTCTTGAACAACATGAAGGTAACGTTTTTCAAATTTTCCAGGCATACGGCCTATGTGAACTTTCAACTTAAGTGGTCAATTGGACATGGGAAGTTTTCCTAACAACTTCCTGATTGGCACCCAGTTGGGACAACGTTTTTCTGCACTGTTTTCTCAATTCATGCTTCGAAGCATGAAAAACTGCAGAACGATGCAGTACGAAATTATGTTAATTTATGTTAGTATCCCAGGTTAGGTTAGCAACGCAGAACCGACGCTACATAGCATAAAAAAGCTACTCTCGAAGCATGCTTCGAAGCATAACAGGTTTGTCCCAACTGGCTTGATTGGACAATACAGGCTACCAGACTTTTGCACAGCCCAGTTTGTAGCAGATATTTCGAAATTGTATTGGAGCGGTCGGTAATGTTGGGTGTGTGTGTGTGTGGGGGGGGGTCATCCTCTAGGAATTTTTCACCTCCACGTACACAGAGTACTAGGGTATTGCCTTAACGTATCTCGCCCTTTGAACTCCTCAAGTTTTACCAATTCCAAAAACTTTAGTCCCTTAGTGAAAATTCAGACATGCAGTAACAGCACTTTAGTGACACTGCCAACCAGAGGCGTATAGGCCTACACATGAATTCGAAGGGGGGGGGGTGTACTATTTTCGGACCGACTACATTTCTCGGAGACCGGCTCCCGCTCACATAGTTGTACGTTGTTCATGTCTGGTCTGCTGTTACAAAGGCACACTGAACTGGATTTGAGACCGACTTTTTGGCGCTCAGAGAGCGACTTTTGATTTTCAACGGGCGTTTCACACCCGTATTTACGACCCTGCTACCAACAACTATTTTCAGTACACTATGCAAACCTTCGAACCGGTTTTCCAAAATTTAAAATCACTGCGATGCTGTTTTGGGCCAGGGTTTTATTTTCTTCTATCATACGTTGCCACATGCAATGAGGCAGGCACCGGGGCGGGGACAGCCCGATATTCATAAGGTTTTTAATTCATAACAGAGTCAGTTTTGCATTGAGAGTCAGTGAATGGATGATTGCTAATAGGGGCGGACTGACAATGAACTGGGCATCCGGGGAAATGGGTATGGGGCCCTCCTCCTTCCCAAGCTGAATCAACTTTCCCTCACCCACACTACTTATATAATGTCCACAACCTATCCCACCGAGCTTCAGCTTATTTCCTATTTTCTCCGATTTGTTATTTTCCTGGATTTCCGAATTTTCATTTAAATTTCCGATTGATAGTGTGGGCCCCGTATCTGTGTGGGCCCTCGGGCAGTGCCACGTTGCCGGACTGCTCAGTCCGCCCCTGGTTGCTAACAGACTTAAAATAAACCATAGTAAGACTGATTTATTATTCTCAGCAGTAAACATACTAAGGTAGCTTATGATATGTTACTTCATATTGGTGAGGTGTGCCCCCTCGAAGCAAATTTGCAACCTTGGTGTAATTTTCAATAGACATATGACTGTGCTGACGTGTGTGTGTATGTACGTACGTACGTAGGTACGTACAAAAAAGGTTCATTGTTCATAAGGTTCGTTATTCATAAAGATAAATGATAAAAAAAGGTTCATTATTCATAAGGTTTGCTATTCATAATCGAGAATAAGGTTCGTTGTTCATAATCGGAAAAAAGGTTCCATGTTCATAATCAAAAAAGGGTCCACTATTCATAATAAAAACGGGTTCACTACTCATAACTGAAAAAAGGGTTCGCTATTCATAATCGGAAAAGGGGTTCGTTATTCGTAATCGACAATAAGGTTCGCTATTCATAATCAAAAAAAAATTCTACTAGTCTCTTTGAAAGGCCAATTACAGCCAATCTAAATAGACCATATAAAAACGCCATCAACATGTTGCAGACAAGACACTGGCCTATCATCCCTGCGAGTTTAAAGGGTGTGCCCCCTTCCACGAGATGCAGGAAGCCTTCAAAGCTGGATAAACGCCTTTTCCCATATTATGAATATTGAACCCTTTTTCCTATTATGAATATCGAACCTTTTTCTCTAATTAGTCCTATGAATAACGAACCTTTTTTTCCTATAATGAATATCGATCGAACCCTTTTTCCCATTATGAATATCGAACCTCTTTTCTTATTATAAATAACGAACCTTTCTTTCTATTACAACCTTATGAAGATCTAACCTTTTTCACGATAATGAATAACGACCCTTATGAATAATGAACCTTATGACTAAAGAACCTTATGAACATTGACCCTTATGAATAAAAAACCTTATGAATATCGGGTAGACCACATAAGGGCACTGTGCATTTTCCACCGGATGAATGAAGGGGATGTCGTCCCCTAATATTTGTCGTAGGCCTATATCCTCATTATGACCTCGAAGACGATGGCCTCTGTCGAGTCTTCGGTTTTGAAGTACTGGAATGTGCTACACCTAGATCCAGATACGAAGCCTCAATCGTACGTGTGCGAATGCTGGCGTTTAAAAATGTATGTAGTTACTGGCCGAAGAGCCCTTACAAAAGCTAAGACGACAACGCGAAGACGCCAACATACACACCAGATGTGAAGTGCATGACAATTAAATTTTCTTAAACAGTTAAACAGTTAAATTTGGCGTAAATTTGAGTACCTTTAAAATAATTTTGTGATTCCATTACAGAACAACGAGCTAACACGTTCCAAGAGCTTTCTGACAATGTCCCATTTGCTATTTCATAGCAAAATGACACCTTGACCTACTCTATACCGTACTGTATGGTTACGATGCTTGACTTTTGAAGTAAAACCAATAATCAGGCACAAATTTTGTCAGCATGCAAAAGAGTCCCGTGAAGCTCGTTAGCCGACAGATTCGACGTGTCTAGTCTAGTGCAACTTATTCGTAATTTACGAATAGGTATGATTAATAAAAACGTGCTTTGATTCGCGGTTCTTTTGTAATTGTTCCCAGGTGTTTCCGGATATCGAGAGGAGCTGAAATGCAGACGACCCCAGGAGTGTCGGAAAACAAAGCCGCCTCGATCACCCTCAAATCGACGACAGACGCCGGGAAATGCATTCCGTCGGCAGAAGGGGCTAAAATCTCGTTGAGATTCAATATTGCTCAACGGGCGCGTCTAAAGGAGCTGCCGACATATCAAGCTGCGACGCTATTTAAACAGTACCATTTACCAGTTATTCTCCGCCACCCTTTCTGTGATGTAAGCACCGTCGGCAAAAGAAGGGTTACGTCTGAATTTTGCGAAGGGATTCTGCCACCGATAATGAGCCAAAGGCAATGGAAAGCGGGCCAGGGGCCTTTGAAGGACCCTCTAAACAAGAAATCGAAGGTGATTAGCATCCCAATGATTGACAGAAAATCGAGAACGCAAAGAACGTTTGCAAAACTGGAAGCAAAAGGTGTTAAAGCTAAGGCCTTTTCAAAAGGAAAAGACAGACGGAATGGTCATAACAAAATCAAGTGATCGATTTGCCTATTGAGCTATCCAAATGAAATAATGAATTCATTTCTGAACTAAATACTTTCAAAATAAATATATATATATCTTATACGATAATTCAAGTCCGTATCTTTTTCTCGCTGTTATTGTGTTCCTGCTTAAATTAAGGTGCATGCAATACTGTTCCACGGAGACATAACAAGTGTTCAAAACGTGTATCAACATTTGGGAGTCTTTTTAAAGGTCTGTGGACAGTTACCAAAACAGCTGCGTTAGTCAACAACGCTAGATTAATTTCCACTGATGAAATATCTGTTGCAATTATTGAAATATCTTTTACCGTTCTCAAAATAAACCTCTTCAACGTTTGACCATTTCTGAGATTACTCATTAGCTATGCAAAAATATGTGGAGTGTTGCATAAAGTATGTGTTTTTTTTTTTTTTTTTTTTGTTTATGCCTTATAAATTACCTGTTCGTTTCTTACTAACTACTTTCTAGTAAGGTGTTTAATATGGACATTTTCAAGTAGTAAATAGCTTCTTCCAAAATCAACCTGTCAAGGCATGCTAACATTACAACTGTCATTGGAATGGAGACTAAACCAAAGATGTTATAAGCATAGATTCCAAGCTCATATATCTACACTGTTACCCTCACTGTCTCCTCATGGAGACGCTAATATCAGGGGCGGAAGTGTGGATTTGACATTCACGCCGTTCTATTCAACGATCTGTGTACGAAACAAAGACCGCGTTACGGACATTGCCATTGTTGAAAAAAGTTGACCCACGTGTGCTTTGACAGCGCGTTCATACGTGCACAAGACCTTTCTCTGTGAATTTATCTACTACGTGACACTCACTACCAGGTGCTTAAAAAAAGAACGCGCTAATTGCTTTCCTTTTAAATGCGTGTAAGAAGTCGACGCACATTTTCAACTGCGTTTTTTGGAGAGACCATGATAACTGACCTATTTATAAATTGCGGACTTCGAAACAGTCATTGCGCGTTCATGATAGTGTTTGTTTCCCATGCCACGGAGAAGAAACATACTTCTCTCTGTAAATGAAATGTATTGAGGAGTGATGATTTCTTAGATTTAAGAAAGTTCCAAATTAACAAGCACTTACACTTGCGCAAGACTTTCATCCGTCTGACTGTTTTCAAAACGACTGAGCAGTGATCAGCACTTCTACCCCGATATTTTGGCCTCCATTAGGAGTCAGCATGCCATTTTAAATTTGGAATCTATGCTTATAATATCTTTGGGCTAAACAAACAAAGGATAACATAACACCTAACTCGTAGTCCCTCTCTCTAAATCACAAATTTGCACAAGTAACTCCTGTTTATTTATGATTTAAGTGCAAAACAGTGACTGCCTTGCAAATTGGTAAACATTTGTGGCAAATTGGCAATTTTTTTTATTGTTTTTAATCTTTTTTCTAGTAGGCAGGTATCATATTTATGTGTCCACAGACCCTTAAAGATTATCCCTAAAAGAAAGTTTGAGGGCAGGTAAACTCGATAAGGGGTAAAAGTTTTTTTCAAACTTTTTTTTTTTGAAAGTTCCCTGTTTCCTGCAAGGGAAAAATCATTTTGCTGAACATTTTCTTTTCAGATAATTACAAATTTGTATGATAAGAAACTTTTCTTGTTACATATAAGCAGTCCCCCACAAAATTACTTTCTTAACAAAAAGACAAACAAATGAGTCATGATTACAAAAGTTTCTTTTGTATTTGGTTCCAGCTGATTAAAAGTTAACTGGCAAAGCATCTTGTGAGAATAAACTTAACTTAAACTGGTTGCAATTCATTAACAATTCAACACAAAGTTATGTTTTAATGTCATAAAGAGAAGACTGCACTGCATGATACAGGTGTGACCCTCTTTGGGTAATGCATGTATCAGATAAAAATGGGTAAATGCATGTATCAGATAAGAATGGGTGAGCAGATTATCTATTGAAGGGACACTTGTAATGGAGCTGCTATAATGACAAGGTTTATACTTTACTCCCCTTCCAACAGATAATTCACACCCTGATTTTCCTGAAAAGGACATTGCAATGTTAGATAAACAAGTTATTCATACAAAAGGATAAAACAAATAGTTTGTTTTACATGAACATACAAGTAATTACAAATAATGGTCATAACAGGACAAAATTGTTGAAGACTGTGGCCAACCATGTGCAATGATATTCTAAAGAAATATTTGGAGAAAAAATCTTTAAGGGCCACAGCACAGGACATTCCCTGTCATTAACTTCTCCATGATGGGCTGAATCATTAAAAATGGATTACACTATTATTTAAGTGAAAAGCTCCCTTAGTAGCATCAGTTATTATCTGGACCCTCCTTTCACCATTTTTATATATATACACTACTCATACTATCAGGCAACACATAGTGAGGAACTAACACTGATATTTGGTGTACTTACATCATATTCCTTTTTCTCAAGTTTTCTCTACCAGTACAAAAGACTTATAATATTGCCAAGTCTGAACTGACCAGTACAATATTTTATTAGCTAACCAGTCCAAATTTAATCTGGGTATTAGGAGTGTGAGGTTCTAGAGTGTTTATCACCTATTTCCTGTTTGGGTGAAACGTTTGACAGCATTCAAGGTATTATCTCCATGTGATAATGCATGTGCTGTGGCACAAGGATGGTGGTCAATCACTGAATAACAACATACGGTGTAGTAGTTGAATGAAGGAGTTAACACAACTGACACATTAATCACCACCTCTGTAATACCAGAAACGAGCCCTGAAGTCATCACTGCAGGTAAGAAGACCAGGTCCAGTTGGAGAATGAAGAATGAAACGGACAACTCCATTGTGACCTGCAAAGCAAATAAACAAGACTACATCTAAGCCCTCTGCAGGATATTTCAGAAAACTGAAACAAATTTGGCCCCTCCAAGGAAGTGAACTGCAAGGTCAGTGTCATCCTCCCATGTGCCTCCAAATGAGATTTTGGGAATCAAAACATTACGCACAAACACAGTTTACATACAACTTTGGACACAGGGGCCCACTGTCATTTTATTAGTCCACCAGGAGCCTTAAATTGTGCAAAATGTTTTCAAAACTACACTTTCACACTGCACTTCTAGTGTATCTATTTCTGCAAGCTTCATAAATCACTGCCTTAGCTTTACTGGGAATATATTCCAGAATGAATGTTTCAACATCTGTTTCAAAGAACTTTGGGATTACTGCTTATCCAGTCCTCTCCATTCAATACAATTCCCACATCAATTATCTTCTAGTCCAATTTTATATTTGAAAACTGTTAAGATTGCAATTTCTGCCTTTTTTAAGGCTTTGGTTGCACTTTAAAATTGGAGATGGTATCGAAGTGTTATCTCCAGGCCCATATCCAGAATAACCAATTTGGGAGGGGGCACATCAATGCTGGAGTTTTGCTGGCCTGAGAGAGGGTGTCCCCCTCCCCTTTGAAAATTTTTGCCTATTTCAAGGACTCAAGATGCAAAATGGTGCGAGATTTTCCATTTTTCCCTTATATTTGTGTTCCAAAAATGCTGGTCTTGTAATAAATATTTTCTCCTTCAGTGCACGACCTTTTATTCAAAACCTTGAGGGACACATGCCTGCCTCCCATGGCTACATGCCTGGTTATCTCCTTCCACAGGATCCTTGGATATTTTTATGTGCCATATCTTGAAAGAATGAGAACTGATTTATTGACAAAGTAATATTAATCAGTGATGTGCACCAGGGAGTGCATATAACAGCGCACCTATTTATATTTTATGTATTTCTTTGTTTGCTTTTTTAAGACATTCACATCTGTAATCTGTATGCAATAGTATGTTTGAACAACTATTCCTACTCAGTAAATGTGGTTTCCAAAATAACCTACATACTGTATGGACCAAACAGTACAGTGCAGTGAGTACTGTATGTGCCTGGGAGTATGATAGGTACTCTTAGTTGAATGCTTTTATGACATATGTGATGTACGTATGTATTGGTTTTCTTTGGCACATACAGTGCATGTAGGCCTAGTATATCATTGGTAACTACAAACAGTGCTAAAGTCCCAGCCAGATCCACACGATTTGCCCGCTTATTCTTCTTGCAAATCCCAGGGCAACTATCCTGGCCCATTTTTTGCAATGCACATCCCGGCTAAAAGTCTCATCACATTCCCACATAGCGGGGACAAACTAAATCGCACATCCCCATCAAAAATGTTGCAATGGCCCGGGTATGGAGGGGTGTGGTTACAATTGACAAGTGCATTAATAAAACAACAGTCAACCTGACAAAATGCAACATCTCAATGTAAATAAATTTAATAGCTCCACTGATAAAAACGTTCATGAGCATTGTGATTGAGCCAGGAGATTCCTAGTATCAGCTATTGAAAGCATGTATGCTATTAATCCATTGTTCTCATTTCAACAATATGTAATCACAATTGCAATCATGATTACATTGCAATGTAATCGTAATCATAATCGATTACTTTCATTTTTTGCTGTAATCGTTATCATAATCGTAATCGTAAAATCTGAAGTAATCGTAATCGATTACATTCAGATGTAATTTCCCCAAGCCTGGATAACACAAGTGTGGAGGAAGCTTACAGAATTTAAATCATAACTTTACATCAGAAGGCTAACCAACTTAACAATTATGACCATTTTTTCTTCTTTTTTTTGCACTTGAGAGGTCAGTTCTGTAGGAAAACTGTAGACTACACTTGGATGAAAAGCCCACCTTACCCTGGTCTAGCCTAGCCTATGTAGCGCCTCTGTGGCTGCGGCCCCTTTTAGGCTGCGGCCCCTTTTAGGCTGCGGCCCCTTTTAGGCTGCGGCCCCTTTTAGGCTGCGGCCCCTTTTAGGCTGCGGCCCCTTTTAGGCTGCCGCCCCTTTTAGGCTGCCGCCCCTTTTAGGCTGCCGCCCCTTTTAGGCTGCCGCCCCTTTTAGGCTGCCGCCCCTTTTAGGCTGCCGCCCCTTTTAGGCTGCCGCCCCTTTTAGGCTGCCGCCCCTTTTAGGCTGCCGCCCCTCAGAGCCTGCCAGCGATAGCCATAAATTCCTTTCACCGAGCCCAAAAGTTGATGAACCTAATATTCATGAGCATGAACGGCAATTGGTCTATTCCTGAGGTAGGCGGTGCTCAACGATTCGGATCTTTGCAACGCTACATTGACCACAAATTCGTTTAAACCATAGGTACATTTCGTCCGTTAAAGCTTCTATTTTAGATTAAAGTCTTGATCATGGACAGTCTCTTACAAACAATGACAACTGATATCAAAGAGTTCGTTTAGAAGCTGACAAATAATCTTCGGTTGAAAGATATCGAACTGTCTTTGCTTGTGGCTGAGTGGTAGGTTGTTAGTAATTAGTTGAGGAGTCGCTGTACTGTGTGTATGCACACACGGTGCGAGGGAATACCAGGATGGTGTCGAGTTGCATTGACCACTGTGACTCTACGTACTGTTGCGCGATGGTAGCAGAGTTTCCTTTTAAATAAACATTTGCTTCATCCAATCCCCTTAGAGCTATGTAAATGAAGTTTGCGTTGGATTTCTACACAGATGAAAGGAATTTGTTTCCAAAGCCTGCGGACGTTTGTTTTTTCGCAGCGATGAGCTGAACGAAAAAACTTCGTCCGCTCCGCGGGGTAGATCTAGCCAAGGATGGAACTCCAAACTTCCCAGCTGAAAAGGTTCATTGCTTCAAATGCAACACTTTATCTACTCACCATAGCCCTTTGTTTATTTATCAAACATTTCAAAGGAGTATATGCCATGAGGAGTTCAATCTGCTGTGGGGACTGCTGCTTGGACATGTGCCAGCTCCCTGGTAAAAGTAGCAGTACTTAGTCAACTTGAGAAAAGATCTATATTCCAACACAACCTTAACTTTACAGGTAGGTTTTAATAATTAACAGATTATCTATTTAAGGTTCTAAAGGAAACACCTGCAATAACATTAAGTGCCAATTCACATCATTTTTGCATCACTAATGAGCTACCTCCAAAACAGTCAAACTTTGAAGAACTTTATTTTTTAAACAATCACAAACAATAATTCTGAAAAAAAAAATACCATGGTTGGACCACTTTGAAAGTATACCCTCATGTGAAAGGAGCCCACTTTGGTTGCATGTCACAAGACTTTCCTGCATCAGAGAAGCACTGAATGCCCCCCACCCTACCTTGTCCTCTCTGCATGTCCTAGTATTTACTACACAGCTGAAGGCCCTCCCAACCCTCCCACCTCCTTTCCCAGTTTACGTAATACTCATTTGATACAATATATTATCTGAAAAAACCAAACTTGTCATGGGCACCACAGCAACTTGATCCCTTAATGTTCACAAAACTTACCTATTCAAACATATTTATAGTACATGTCACTACTTTATCACTCCCTATATGACACAAACATCTTGCTCACTGCATACACCTTACAGCAATGTCTCTGGAGCAAGGTACTTTTTGTGACCTTTCTTCCAAGAACAATCCCAGAGAAATTATGATTCATGACTTGTCAAAGCTTTTCTATTTTGCTTTGACAAATAATCTAGGCTTTTCACCAATACCATCTGTTTTATCCAGGGTCTTAAGATTGCTGTTCTCAGGCTGCCAATTTGCAGTATTCACTCAACTAAGCACATGAAGTTAACCTACTTCCCTGGTTGTTGAGTGGCAACATTTCTGGGAAAATGAGAAGAGTTTGGCACCACACATTTTGGGATATGAACTACCAAGAATTGCAAATTTGGATTCAACTTGAACTAAGGTGTGTGTTCATGAGTTGTTGCACTTGCAGAGCTTTGAAGTCTCTGTTAATGTTTCAGAAAGTATAAACTACCTGTAAGAACACAGATCGATCAGAATGTGAATGGATGCTTCTTGCCTGCCTAGAAGGTCAGTGACTTCCTCAAAAATTTTACCAATTCAATGCTTCTATCCTCCCCTCCCATTCTTAAGTTACAACCAGTTGGGATTACTCCTTCTGTCTATGGTTTCAAAAGAAGGTGGGGGGTTTGCAATAGTATGAAAATGCATACGTACATAAACTGGTACCACAGACAGACCATAACACGATGTTATAGTGCCAAGTGATAAGGAACCCAAGAAATGTTATAACTGCTATGCATATTTTGAATGCTAAATTATTCCCTGTGATGTTGAAGAAAGCTTTTGAAATCTCCCTTTCCAAAAGGTTTTGAAACAGTAAATACCCCATACTGTATGTCCCATAATACCATAAATACTCTAACAAATCATTCTGCAAATAATGCAATTCAGGTCTATGGCCCCTAGCTTAATCCCAACAACTACTAATTTTGGGGTTTGGTCCCATCCCTGATCTGTATACTGCTGTTAACATGGAAATCATGCGATCACAATCAAATGTTTACAAGAAGAAAAATGTATGATAAGATGTCAATCAGCATTTTTACATAACAAATTATTCTTCCATGGTCCCTCAAAGTCACTGCCCCTTCCCCCTACCCTACCTACCCTTAACTCTCACATTTTTTTGGCAACCTGAGCATCACTTGTTGTAAAACTAAGCCCAATTGGTGGCATGTGAAATGGAAATCTCAAATTCCATCCATGCATTTTGCTTCACATATCAATGACTATCACCACCTGTGGAAAAGAAGCATTGCAAGGTTTATATGAAATGACTTAAGGTGACCTTGTTATGAAAATTACCTACACCCTGCATTCACATACATAATTAATACTTGGTGTTCCATAAAAGTGAATGGTTGGCAGAGCATGTCCAAGGTCATAGTACAGGGTATAATTTGAGCAGGAGGGAGACTGGGTTAATTGTGGCCCCTTTTTTCTTTCTTTAGATATCTACGTTGAAATGTAGTGGACTATACTGATTCCATGTCAACAACTAGGTCTGTCATTAGTCTACAATATATGAATGGTTGGCAGAGCATGTCCAAGGTCATAGTACAGGGTATAATTTGAGCAGGAGGGAGACTGGGTTAATTGTGGCCCCTTTTTTCTTTCTTTAGATATCTACGTTGAAATGTAGTGGACTATACTGATTCCATGTCAACAACTAGGTCTGTCATTGGTCTACAATATATGAATGGTTGGCAGAGCATGTCCAAGGTCATAGTACAGGGTATAATTTGAGCAGGAGGGAGACTGGGTTAATTGTGGCCCCTTTTTGCTTTCTTTAGATATCTACGTTGAAATGTAGTGGACTATACTGATTCCATGTCAACAACTAGGTCTGTCATTGGTCTACAATATATGAATGGTTGGCAGAGCATGTCCAAGGTCATAGTACAGGGTATAATTTGAGCAGGAGGGAGACTGGGTTAATTGTGGCCCCTTTTTGCTTTCTTTAGATATCTATGTTGAAATGTAGTGGACTATACTGATTCCATGTCAACAACTAGGTCTGTCATTGGTCTACAATATATGAATGGTTGGCAGAGCATGTCCAAGGTCATAGTACAGGGTATAATTTGAGCAGGAGGGAGACTGGGTTAATTGTGGCCCCTTTTTGCTTTCTTTAGATATCTATGTTGAAATGTAGTGGACTATACTGATTCCATGTCAACAACTAGGTCTGTCATTGGTCTACAATATATGAATGGTTGGCAGAGCATGTCCAAGGTCATAGTACAGGGTATAATTTGAGCAGGAGGGAGACTGGGTTAATTGTGGCCCCCTTTTTCTTTCTTTAGATATCTACGTTGAAATGTAGTGGACTATACTGATTCCATGTCAACAACTAGGTCTGTCATTGGTCTACAATATATGAATGGTTGGCAGAGCATGTCCAAGGTCACAGTACAGGGTATAATTTGAGCAGGAGGGAGACTGGGTTAATTGTGGCCCCTTTTTGCTTTCTTTAGATATCTATGTTGAAATGTAGTGGACTATACTGATTCCATGTCAACAACTAGGTCTGTCATTGGTCTACAATATATGAATGGTTGGCAGAGCATGTCCAAGGTCATAGTACAGGGTATAATTTGAGCAGGAGGGAGACTGGGTTAATTGTGGCCCCTTTTTTCTTTCTTTAGATATCTACGTTGAAATGTAGTGGACTATACTGATTCCATGTCAACAACTAGGTCTGTCATTAGTCTACAATATACAATAGAAAATATTTAAATAACTGCTTTAATTTGCATACTACTTAACATTATGTAACAAATTCATGGGACCAGAAATTTGGGGCAATTGTATCCCCTTTCAAAAAGTATACTTTACAGTGCGCACTTTCCAATGGTTAAGCGTCTGACTACTAGACAAAAATTTGAAGACTATTATCAAGTCATTGTGGTTGTATTTACCATGATTTGGGGGCAAGTGAGGGACCATTGCAGGTGACGCTGGCATGTTGCACAAATTGTGTATTCAGTTATAAACTGACTTGTAGTAATTATGCATTAGATAGTAAAGCAATGAGAAAAAAAAATAGACTGAAAGTCCATTAACAATACTCTCCTTAGTTTACTTTACATGCCATAATATATGCTTGTTGCAAGACGCTACTTTTGAATGCATTTTTCTACTGGGGGCCACAATAGCCCTGATGGGCCTAAGTAATTCATTTCTGGTAAAATTGTGAATGAGTTAGAGTGAAATTTAGTTTTGTACTAAGATGCAAAATACTCACTTATTACAAAACATATATTAAAATTAAAGATAAATATCTGGTAGATACCAGGCTCACCTTTCCAAAGTGGACATACAAGTTTGTGTCGGTTTATTCTGGGGTGCCCTTTAAAATTTCCCTGCCCCCTTTTCTATGCACAGAGCTTTGACTGTTGTTGTTGTTCATGTGTGTCAGTGACGTACCTCTCATATTACATTACTTTTAGCAACTTCTTACACAGCATATTCGAGCAGTTGGGAGAGATTTGCCTAGGGGCCACAATTAATCCTGACTCCCCCTACAAAGCAGATGTACTACTATGTGAAAGTTGGGAACAGATTCACTCCTGCCACACCACCCCCTACCTTCCCCTATCTGAACATTCTGACAGATTATTTCACAACTACTTTCATACTATGACTCTCTGGCTCCTTTATCTGAAATACCGCCCCCCCCCCCAAATACTGGCATTATGGGTAAAGGTGTTCATTTTAAACTGACATGTTGGGGGGGGGAGGAGGAGGAGGGGTCAGACAAATAGCCTAAAATAGTACAACTGTTTGTGGCAGGACCATAGTCATGGTGGGGGAGCTCCTGCTCAGAAAGTGTGTACTTCCAAGAAAATTTTTTATAACCACTGCCTTCATATTGCAACAAAATTTCCCTTCATTCTACAAAATATTTCACCCCCTCCCCCTTTCATTACCTCTTCAGTAGCTTGTCTGGCTACAGCCTGGTTTGTAGTGCCCCAACTTTAGGGATGAGACCTCTTAAAACCCCAACAACTCCCTGCTCAACTATCTGTAATATCAAAATGTCTTCTGGCTGACAGATAATGAAAGTATATTAAATCTTTATACCAAGATTAATGCAAGGAAGATGTCAAAATTCATGGAACACATAAATTCAGTCAACTTGTCCCACACATCTGTATGCAACTCCAGTCTGTAGGGTAAGTTCATATAGCCTATGTGAATCCTAACAGCTGTACTGACCCATAACAAGCCCCAGGGTACACTCCTAAAGGAAGTACCTGTCACTGCTGGCTTGGTGTGTATCTTTATATGCTAGTAATGTGTCAAAGATCACTTCAGCTTGTAAATTACATTAGCTGACAAGCACTGGTGCTATTTTATGAGGTTGAATCATTTTTCACTGTGCAATTTGAAATGAAACAGTCCTGCGCTCTATTTCATAACAGTCAGGAATATTCCCAAAATAAAAAGTTCCTAAACTGCTTAGGAACGATTCGTCCGAAATCATTCCTTTCTTTAAATATTTAGGGATAAATCAAAAGTGACATTGTTTTATTTGTAAATTTCCTACCAAATCAATTAAGAACATTTCTTAATCTACCAAAGATCATTCCAAAGCCTAGGAACAACTTCAGCATGAAGACAGGAATGAATTCTTCCTAATTCCAAGATAGGAATATTCCTAACTTTTATGAAATAGAGCCTAGGTGTAATTTAAGTAACACCCTCACATTCAATCATCATGAAAACACCTTCAGCTTCCCTTCAAGGTATTAACTCATGTAGAATGTTTGCCTAGTCAGTCACATGGGTATCTTACAAACAAAATTTTCAAGGTTCATACTTGTATACTCCAATGTATATATGTTGACTGCATAGAGCAAAACAACCTACCCTAAATAAAGTGTAGCATTACCTTTCATGTTAAGTGTAGCCCACCCTACATATTGAAGGGTAGTGCCACTCTACATATGTAAAGCCAAAAGTAATGAATTCTACCTGACACAGGAGACAAAAAGAAAATGGAAAACAGGAAAAGTAATGGAAAATGACATTTTTACACACAAACAAAAAAGGAAATAAAGAAAGAAATCAAGAAAACACTCAAAAATACAAAAGCAAAGGTGGGACTGGAATAAATATCTCCAGACACTGACTAGTTTTTTTCTGTAAATGATATACAAGTTTAAAGTAAAGAGAAGAAACTTAGAATTTGATGAAAAAAAACCTGGCATTTGACCTTTTTTCGACCATGTACAAGGTGCTACTTGATTAAACATGCAAAAAACAAGGAATTTGACCTTTGAAAAAACAAAGTCTACTGTTCAGTCTCCAAAGAAAGGTGGTGGTGGTGGGGGAGGGGTGGGAGACTGGGAGTGGGGGTAGTCCAATTTAATTTGCAACTGTTGCAGGTGCTATGAAACTGCTTTCTTTGTAGCCATTATTTGATAACGTTTTATGTTGACTTTAAAGGCTAACTAAATTGCAGTCGATTTTCACTGAAATGGAGATTTTTGTTTTGTACATTCTTCTAGCCTTTACCCCCCAGGGAAGCGTTTATATATGGTTTCTACAGAACTACATACAAATTTCTATGAAGGCAATACAATGGCTACCTACAAAAAATGACACTGCTAAACCATAATACTGACAGGCTGACATGGTCTGTGTACAACTGACAGTTTTTCACGAGTACAGAATGTTAGTTTGTATAAAACTATGTGCTGTGGCCGGCCCGACTTAACCAATTGGTTAGAAACTGAGCCGTAAAACCTCATCTAACTCCAAGTGCTACACAATGCAACAAGTCAGCTTGAAATCTTACATGGCTGATGGAAACACACCTCTGTCAGCTAGATGTATAACTGAGAATGTGTTTAGATACAAGGGGCCATCCATAACCTATAAATAGATCTGGAAACACAAGTTTTGGAAAGATCAGTAAGAGAATGCTTGGAGAAAAATTGCCAAAAAATAACTCTTATTACAGGACTTTTTCAAAGGCCAAAAGGGTACTGGCTGTGAATTAAGGTGATGGTATGGTACCACATGAGATTTTGTGAATCTGTTTGAAAAAAAAACTTTCAGATTCACTGTGGAAGCAATCAGCTGAAAAGCATAAAGTCAAGGTGTTTTCCAATTTTACTACTTACTGTTGAGGGAAAAAAGCAGATACTATGGAGTGAAAGATCAGAGAACCTGGGATAAAAATGAAATGCTTTAACTAGTTTAGCATTATACATGGGACTGGTTGTACGAAAGGATATAGGCTTATAATACTTTTTATAGATATTTGATTTTGAATTAAGGGTGGAACAATGACATAACATGGACTGAGAAGTGAGTTTTACAGTTTCATTAAATCTGCAACTATTGAAAAATCTTGCTGGAGTCCTAGACTAAAGTAAAAATGAGCATAGGCAATATTCATTTTTCAGGTGGGAGAAGGGGGTTCAGTAGGTGGGGACTTCTCCAATAAGAACATCTCAACACTGGTCAACAAACCGTAACATGCACTTATCCCAAAGCATTTACACTGAAAAAGTACTCTGATCTTTCCCATGTACCTACCACTTGCGGATGGTGTGAAATGTGCCAGGTAGGTGGTTGGTATTAACAAACTCTCCTAGTTCTAGGGCAATGTAAAAACTGAAGACACATTCATATTGATCCTACATCATTTGCACTGCAAGCTTAATCTTATGCTTGAGATTGAATCCTCACTCTACATTAAGACCAAAATCTGGATCTGATCTGCATTTACCTGACATTTCGACTTCAAGTACAGAACCTGAGATTTACGTTTCAGACCAGATCCACGTCTAGACTAAAATGCACAGTTGGAAGATCATTGGAAGGGCCCCTACTGGTTCCTTGTTTTTACCTACCATTTCATGTGCAAAATGGGGGTACTGTATCAAAGGTTTCCATGAGATTTATTGCAAACTTACCCTGGCTACAGTATTGTCCCTGTAAAAAGTCCCCCAGGACAATTTGCCCCTGGAAAATTCCCACCCTGGACAATTTCCCCTGGGACAATTCCCACACATGACAATTACCCCTAAAACCTTCCCATTCCAAAAAACTGGGAATTGTTCTGGGTGGGAACTGTCGGGCAACCTTTGTCCCAACCTCAACTCTACATGAATTACTTATTTCAGATGGAACCTATTCAGCCAGCTTTATTTTCTATGTGGTTTTCCTGTATGGTGGAGAAATTATACAACAGTCAATGAAAACGGTTCTGTGTTTAATCTACATGCTTTGCAAAGGTCATCTTGGAAGTAACTGTTTGCAAGACTAACTGAAAGTTAAAACCAACATATTCCCCACTTATTTCTGGTACAGCTTACATAGATAGCAACTTATTGAAAAGAAGCTTACAACAAGGTTAAACTTTTCCACCTGAAACTACCCGAAAATTGGTAAAGAGTTAAATTAACGCATTATCTGGGTACCTGATTTTTCAAAAAGTTGTGCATTGTACCACACCTTAACTAGATTTTAACAATACATATGCTTCACTCCAACAAAACATTTAGCCAAAAGATCAACAACCTGGTAGCAGCAATGATTTCTCCTGTGCTATCCTTGCTATAGTACCACTTTAATATCACACTTGGAGTGTAGCAAATAGCAATGACCTTCACCTGTTATTATTATTTCTGCAACTTTTCTGCAAACAGAAAGGAACTTGAAGGACCTAAATGTTTCCAAAATTTGACTTTTTTCCCTCCAAATTTATCTTGACATGGCTGAGAAAATAAACAACTTCAAAATTCATACTTCTCAATGATCAAAATATGATACAATGTGATTAGTGTGTTTTGGAAGGGTCTAGTGTCCACCAAGAAATTTCGTTTCGAAAAACAAACAGCTTAGGATACTAGATTCTGATTTTTACCTGATTGAAACAAGTGCCAATACTACATGGCAGCATAAATACATGGACTGCTTCCGCTTGGATTAAAGTTTCCCAGAAGTTTTACTTGTTTATTACATTTTACCTTGAAAGATGTCCTAAAATTAGATTGTGGCTGTTCCTTTTACCTTCCTGTTAGTAACATTTATTTAAAGAAGTTGTCCTTGCAACTTCCATGTACTATCTTAACCAAATGTTGACAACAATTCCGCTAACTGTGGCTCATGATTTGATCAGCCGGATGAGAGATACAAATGAGAGTACCATCTCACTTCAGTGACAGCGCCAGTGGGGCCGGATTTCTACAATCAAATTTATTTCAAGCATCATGATGTTAAAGATAATTTGCTCACTTTTCACCTTGCCAATATGGGGATGGGTTAGCCTTCATGGCAGGTGTGAATATTTGCCATATTCTCCCACCTGCAAACAATGACAGACTTTGTAACTTGCCATTCAATTTCAGTCGAGTAATGCACCTTAATTTCTTTACTGTTACTTGGTTCTGTAAACAAATTTAGCGAACTACTCGCAGCAGAAGAAAAAGGAAAACAAGGGGGAAAGAGAAAAGAAAAAGAAAAAGTAGGCTGAGCTAAAACTCCTTCTTGACTGGTCCTTCAATATTTTTACTTGCAAAAATTGAAGCAAGCAGACCATACACTGGTGGCATTTTTGAAAGCTCCATGTTATCCTAGGGTTGTTGGATACATGATTGTTCTCAAGTCAAACTTTGCTATAGGCCCTTCCACTATAATTACCATTCTCATGTAATTTTAGAAAGGAGACGTTTTGTTGACATTTTGCCAAAACATAGAGGAAACCCTGGGTATTCCAGGTGAACAACTAACCTCACATAACAGAGATCAAACTACCATACTACTAACAAGTACCTAAGTCAATCTGAATGAAACTGCTTGTCAGCTGTTACCTTATACAGGTTTCCATCCTTCACATGATGAAAATTTGGGCAACTTGCTGTCCATTAACTCCACGATGAAGGAGGGGATTTCCCTATCTTGTGGCACATTACCACACAGTTTCATCCAATACCAGAAGAAGGAAAAATAAACCTGTCACACTTTATACTGCACCCTTTCATTACAACTTCAGTTTTACATAACTCTGGTGATTTCTACAGCAAAAGTTTAATCCCTCCCTTGGCCTTTCAATAGAAGTGTTGTAATCTTAAACTGAAATTTTCCATTTCTCTCATTAAAGTTGATTTCTTTGTAAAGATACAACCCATGGAAGGAGTAAATCATGTAGCCTACTTATGAAGTTACCTTGTCTAACCCAACTTTCACCTGCCTGAACCCTGCCCCCTAGTCAGCCTAAAAATTCAAAACCAGTATTAAAACTTAATTTCCCTGAAGCTTCCAGGAAGTGTTACAACTCCTTCATCAAATTTTAGCTCAAATGGGACTGGCACATTTACAATGCTCATGTATGTAGTACTGAATTTCACAAGTATCTAGCTTGCCAGATCAAGACTCTTGCTTTTCAAAGAATTCACCAAAAAAATCTGTCCATCAACTTTATAGCAGCATTCCATAACATCCATACACCATATCTTCCTAATATTCTTCCTGCTTTTCTCCTGATCCCTGACCAAAATCAAAGCACCTTTACTCTGTGGTCTAATATTGAAAGGTTGCACATTTTGTCATCATTACCCTCTCTAAGATTTAATGTCAGTGTATAAAATAGAATAGGTTCAGGAATAAGTCCAGCCTCATATACAGAGTAGGCCTATACCATATTGCACAAGGTCAGGGAACCTAGAAGATGAATGGTTGATCAATGGTCAACCACTTTTAGTCCACAGGGGGTTATGTTTTTCCAGGAAATGGATACCTCTTGGCCTTGGCCTCTCTTAAGGTCAGTAACAGACTGGTACAGGGTGATAAAGTAAAAAACATAGAACGTGAATTACAAGACAATTATTGAAACAATTATGAAGATAATGAACTTCATTGAAGTGGGTATCATATTTTTCTGTCTTTCATTTGTCTCCATTTTAAGTAGTATACTGGTAAGGAAGGCTCTTCTCAGTGGTGAGTCCTAAGAGTGACCAATGAAACATCCTACCTCATAAAGAGCTGTCATGGCTTAATTATGTCCTCTGCTGTCCCACAGTAGTTCTGCTTCTTCACGATAGTGATTATATTTTACTGTGGAAGAATTTCTACTTGCAGGGAAGGTCTAGGCTTTACTTTTGAGTTGTACTACACTTGTGTGAGACTTTGATAGTTTATACTATAGTCACACAGACTGCTGAGTGCAAACATACCCTGTTGATTGATACACACCAAACTGCATATTAATTTCAATCAAGGATACTACAGCCAGGTGAAAATTCAGTGTTTAAGTGATTTTTTACTTGTGGTGTACCTGATAACTGAGGTGAACCTGATAACTCTAACTTTAATACAAAAATGTATGAAGTGGTAACCGACTGATTGCATATTATCCACTAATATAAGTGTAAAATCCAGACAATGTTTACACCCAAACACATACCAAAGGCAGGTCATGGGAGTGGGGTTTGACAACCCTTCATTTACAACTTTTGTTTCTGCAACATTTTATACTGGTCCTCAGAAAAAAGATGTGTACTCATTAATACGTGAACTCTTAACCATAAACAACATAAATGTACTCACTGTCCTATCAATGCTTACCTTCATAGCAGGTGTCGAATATGTACCTCTTTGCCGTACATACTCTAACACCTGCGAACAATGACAGATATCATTCAATTTCGTTATATTCATGAGCCCAATATGATTTTACTCTCTCGACCGTTGATTGGTTTCAATATATGAATATTCACATTGCACGAAACGGCTTCAGCTGCAACGTTCACTTTACACAGTACAGTAAGTCAATGGGACCTCATTGTGTGAGCTTGAAGCGGGTGAAATCACACACTAAAACCCCATTTGTCATTCGAAACAGCATGATAATCAAGACTTGCTTTAGTTGCTTTTCGTTGAATATTTATAATTCTGTTTGTTATGATCGTACATATGAATAGTTAATAGTGTACTGTTTTTATGCAGTTTGATGAAGAATTCTTGCAAAAGTTTGCGGACGTTGGTATTATGAGTGCAGCCAATATAGGTGCAGGAGTAATACACGTCTGCTTGGCGGGCAATATCAATGCATGTCAGAAACCCCCTAAATGAACTATTACTTCTCATACAATCTTAAAACACGAGGGTGTTTACATGTTACATCCCAACACCTGGATAAGATATTTTAACGTTTATTTTAACGCACCTTCTGTTTTCACTAAATATGCTCCTTTTTACTGATTTTATCCTTTTTTCTGTCTGACATGGAACTTTTATGCAATGCTAGCTGGGTTGCTACAGTACCTTGGTTGCATCTAGTCAAAATTTTTCAAAATCTTGGAGTAGCATGTTATATGAATCATTTTGGGCATCAAGGTAAATATGTCGCAAGAAATCAAAATGATCTCAATAACACCACTACCTGTTTTAAAATTACAGTACCTTAACATGAATGCATGTACCTTTAAGGTAACAGAAAGAGGGTTTTTAACAAAATGCTTCCCTGCACCATACATAAATATTAAACTTTTCTTGAAATACATTTGTGCATTCCTAGATTTTACATGACTACTACTATATTCCACTAGTTTGTCTGTTCAGTATTCACCATATGTCTGCATTTACTAAGGTATTTGTCAGTTTGAACCTTGGTATTTACCATTGCTGCTAAAAATACAGCACAAAAAAGCTTTGGTTATGTTGAAATTTGCAATGGTTCAAGAAATTTACCTCTAAATATGTAGACTGACAAAATGAAAGAGTTTCAACTACCACAGGGCTGACAGTGAAATTGGATTAATTCAATGAAACACTTAAAAAAAGGTACAGCATAGGCCTAAAGTCATTTAACAACACACTGAGTGAAACTGACTCCCTTCCTCCTCCCATCCACCCACCAACCACCCACCCCCAACTGTTTGTAAATTAAGCATTCCATCTCATGAGCTTATTTGACAATACACAATACAATTTTAGATATCATTTATCAGTAAGACATAGTAATGAAGGGGTCAACTTGCTTTCACCCAAACCAGCCACTGAGTGTTACACAATCTGTCAGTCTACATAACATGTTTTTATCTCTATCAGTAGCAGTAGACATGTGCTTTGCATGTGAAGTCACTGTATCTCTAAAACCATTAGCATTCTACATAATCCATTCACATTCACCAACAGAACAGTTAAGTTCCTTAAGTTAACTCCTGATCTTCCTTCTTAATATTTACCTTAAATTATTGTAAAAACCACTCTAAGTCCGGGATGGTAACAAGCAAAATCAGTCTTAGTCCAGTTTGTATTTCAATAATAAATAACAGTTCCCTTTGACGCTGAAAGGGGCTTGTCCTGTCACGGGAGGAAGAAGGATGGTAGGGGTAGCGTGGGGAATTGAAAGACCTGTGCCAATCAAGCTGTCCAACAGGTAGGAATAATGAGAACGCAGAAACTGACGCACCGAAATGCTGCATTTTTGAAAACATTTTAAAGTTTTACTTCATCGTGCATTGCCAAAGTTATCTGTTTGTTACAGTTAGCTACAATTATCACTTCTGTCAGCATGTCATGTTTATGGACTGCAAGGAAGAAAACTACAGTCAGGTTAAATTTGCAGGACGATTTTAGCTACGACCCCTTCCGTCACTGCTTTCACTGTCACTGATGGGAATATAAGGGTCCTTGCAGGAAAAACTGAAATTAAACACTGTTACAGTAGATGCAATTTTGTGGCATCTGGGAAGGAAATATTAGACCTACTCAATTTGTTGACTCCATCTCCTTTTTTGTGGGAACCAATTTGAGAGTTCAGCTAGGGAAAAGCTTTTGAAATCTTGTAAAGCCTTGGTTTAAATTAAGTATCCCATTTTTTCAAAATGCCCCCCTGCTGCCCCCTTAGTGCTCATTGCCCCCTGATTTGTGAAAATGCCCCCAGGGGGTAATGCCCCCCGGTTAGGAACCACTGGTCTAAACTGTTCAGATGGTCTCGGTCAATTAAATTGCAATCCAAAACATATGTAACAATTCTACAGGTGCAAAGTATGCTAAGTAAATCTAGCCCTACATATCACCTAATTTACAGTCAAACCCTGTGCCACACAAAAAAAAAAAAAAAAACCAGGGGTGTTTTTAAGGTGAGTGAAATACTTCCAAATTTGGTATGTTTGGAATTTTAATACTACTTAGGGGTAGTTTTGCGATATTTATAAACGAACATGGACTGGGACATTCGGCCAGTGGAAATGTCTGCCTCTCAAGGCATCAAGTTTTCTAATGGCTTCAAATGTGATGAAGCAAATGCAACTGCACACACAATTGACTCATGTGCATTTATTTCAGTTATGTTGTGCATCTTTATGAACTGTGTAAGTAGTTTTTGTGAACATCATTTAAGAAAGTTTTTGTGGAGTGCATTTAAGTATTTTTGGCCTTACCCAAGAACTTATGTTCTCATGTTAGTGACTCCCACCCAGCTCTGTTAAACATCAGAAGCTGCAAGTTACAATACTAAATACCTTCTTGGGCCCATGTGCTTACAGTTTTGAGAAGTTGTTTCCCCAAAAATGAAAAGAACAAGACAGTCGGAAGTTGATCGTGAAGAAAATTTTTTGTTCAAAATGAATCAGGGAGACAACAGATCTCTGCCCCAAAATATTGCTTTTTTCACTAGCAATTAATACTCTCCACAAGGAAAATGTATAAAAAAAAGTAAAGAAAGGAAGATTCTCAGAAATAGATTTCTCACCTCTGTCACTTTCCATTCCTCCAGTACTTCTCATCTGGACTAACTACAGGTTAAAAGTCACTCTTACCAATTGCTGTTTTGTGTAAGGTAACACCACATGTTGGCAGAGTACTTGACATGTGACCCTAGCGAGTAACTGATCTACCAGGGGTGCCATCACAAAGCTGACAAAGCTCAGTGTCAGACATGAATGACCAAACTACAGTTAATCATGTCCTACCTTATTCTAAGGGCACTGCTAGACTTTTGGAGAAGGGTGGGAAGCTAATACCACACCCAAACTGCTTGGACCACATGCAGTTTACTATAAATCCCAATTTCATTAAAGGCGAGGTAGAAGCAGCAAGAGGATAAAATCATCTACTCTTCTCTATCATAATGTCACTCTGTTCAGTACAATGTACCATTCTATCAATTTGTAGTGCTATAAACTGCACAACTTTGGAGGGGGGTTGGTGGGGGGCAGGGCAAAAGTTTAAAATTATTAAACATGATAGAAATAATAGTTTGACCTCACTCTGGACTGAGAATTTCGTGGTGGAAATGATAAGCAAATATCCCCTCAATCTATTACTACTGCAAGCATTTTGTGTTGTGGTGATAACAGGATTGAATGTGCCCCTCATGTTTGCTTTTTTCCTTTAACCTGTTTGAGTTTGTGCTCAATACATAGCAATGAAATAAACACAGATGAGTTGGAATAGAGGCAAATCTATTTAAATTCCCTCTCCCTGTTTTGTGAGAATTCAGGACACAGATATACTGTATGTTATGTGATGTATAAGCTGGCTATCAGTATTAAACAACTAAATTCAAGTTGGGGGAAGATGGTGCAAAGTATATCATTTAATTTATTAGGGATAAACAATGGTGTTCTCACTTCCAGACAACAGTAGCAGCTTCTTGGTATTAGGGAATCTCACTGGGAGCTACAAACCATGCTGCCATCACATGAAAGATTAGTCTTCAACAAGGTGAGGTGACATCAGCTGTTCACAGCAGGGGTATGACCTCAAGCCACAAGATTCACTTCTATAAATGAACAGCAGAGCACCCTGGGTTCACCAGAACATGATTCTGCAGTAACAATACCTTGGCACTAATACTGCATTTTAATGACTTTCAAACTAAAAAAGGGAATTTGATGGTTACCAGAGGCCACAGGGTACCATTTCTGGCCACTTCCTCTTTTGTTTTAGAACAAAGCCTCAATTTTTTGTCATATTTCAAATGATGCACCCCTCCTGCAGAATTGCCACCACTTTCATTAAGTACATATACTGTTATCAGATCAATGGAGGCAGCTACTGTCAAGCAATTCACAATTAATTTATTTTAATAAAACTCCAAACGCTTTCATTCTCTAAATTTTTTGAAGCTGACGTAATCATCAACATTTCACATGGTAACTTTGTTCATACCAAAAATCCATATATACAGTAAGAGTACTCCCACATATTTTTATTCAAAGCATTAACAACAAAGTTTTGCATGTGACACAAAGCATGCCATTTTGAGTAAAATGTGTAAGAAGAAGGTAAAACAGTTGGATGTAAAAAATCTTGTAAAGTTGACCTGTTTCTAAGTCTATGAACAGTAAATCAAAATGCAGACTTTGTATACCTTGAAATGCTGGAAATGATTCAACCCATACTATTTTGTTCTTACATAGACCCTTTTCCAAATAGCAATTGCAAAGGATTGTGGGATACAGTTTTGGTACACATTGTTTTTGGCCACGGTAAAATGCCATTGACAAGAACGTCGCACACCAAAAGTCTGTCCCACAATCCTTTGTAATCGCTATTTGGAAAAGGGTCAATGCTCATACCTCCATTGTCACTGAAAATCATGGAGACTGACGTGAAGGAGAATTATGTCTAACAACCTAGACTAAAGCTGTACAACGGAAGGCCCCTCTGTCTTTTTGTAGCTTCAAAACAATACACTATGTCAACCTTCCCCTTTACTTTGATTTCTGTAAGCTGAATATGCTTTTTGAGGATTTCCCAAGCGGAATACGTAACATTCCTTCAATTATGAGACAATAACATAATATTACAAACCTTAGATTGTCTATTGGAAAGTGTGGTCAAGTTTGCTCACTACCATCTAAAAATGGACAATTTTGTGTACCTCTTGGTCCACATTTACTTTAATATTTTCAACCAAACTGGATGTTAAAAGCCATCAAATGGACAACATAAACTAAGTTTACTCACAACATAAGCACAATTTCAAACTCAAATGGAAATGAAGAGTTTTCGATGAACTTCTGTGTATCTCATCTAATACCTTACACTTGTTAGCTGACAGTACAATGTGCAGTCTTGGTCACATCTTGCAACAAGTTTGAATCATTTTGTACTGAACTTCCTTTTTCACATCACCAATATAGTCTAACAAATTACATCACTTTCAACAAACACCCTACATGATTATAAACTTTCTCGCCTTGTAATATTTTTCCACATCACACTTCCCTTCCTACAATGGTCTACTATGCTCACTACTGATGATATCATTTTCTTTCAACTCTCTAACATTCAACACAAGTTTCTAGGAAAGTTCAAATAAATGTGATGTAATGATGAGCCAACACATGCCAGTGACTTCTCAAGGTTGTGCATAATTGAATAATTTGTCTTATCAAATTTAGAGGCAAACAAAACAATTGTTGTCTGTCTATAGATTAGCAGGTGCAGTATGATTGCCATTCATCAGCTGTTACCCGAACCTAATTTTGCTTCATCCAATGAACCTTACAAATCCCTCATTTCCCTAACTGGCAACTTTCATACTTCACACACAAATATTGTACAGTACTTCACATGTAAATACAGCATTTCAGCAGCTGTTATGTTGAAAATTTATATCCTACTTTTTTGCCCTGGGTTCACCTGAAAGTGAATAATTCAAGGAAATAACAATGTACTGAAAACACTTACACAATTCTATCACAATTAAAAATTGTCACAAGTTTGAAATAAACCATTTCTGTTTAAGCATATAATGTGAACTCATTCAAATCAGAGTAATTGTTTCTACAGGCTTTAGTATCTGTAGTGGTGATGAAGAAACTGCTTTAGAATAGAAAATTGGTTTAAAAAATAACTGCCAATTTGGACTTGGGAATATTTCATATTAACTTAAGTACATGTTTGAGAGGGCAGATGCATGTGTCCAAGTCTCAAGGAACACAGGCTTTAATAGCCCTCTTTATCACCTGCTTGGGGAATGGAACTCACATCAGGGCTGTTCCATGGAAGCATGGGTAGTACACTGTTTCCACTGCAGGATAGCTGCTAATGATGATTTGACATCCAGTGTGCATTTGTTGGGGCTGACTAGTAGGAAGTGTGACTCCTTTGGTTGCTGATGTCCAAGCGTATGTATAGAACACCTGATTGAAGCAGCAAACCATGTACTGACGACATAATGCTGTCTTGTAGCTAATGAATATGCATGTGTACATTGTGGAGTCGTGTACTTACCAATATAATGTAAGGGAAATGCTACACACTTAGTGCAAACCTGCTTGAAAGGAATACACTGTAGGTTTTTGACTTTTGTCTGAAGTCTCCTGGGTTTTGCTCACAGAATTTTTCCTACAAATAACATAAATGAAGGAGGGGGTAGTGCACAATACTATTAAAACCTAGCTGGCTGTACAAATACATCACAAATGAATGAAAACGGTCAACGATGTACCTGAAGCAAGCAATAAGAGAACTGAGAACAAAGAAGGTAAAGGTCAAACATGAAATACATAAAAGAGGCTACAACAGCACCTGATTATTTACACCTCTTTGTCGCCAAAATTACACCAGGAGTTACAGCAAAGATTTTACTACTATCAGAGCACCTATAGTGGCCTTCCCTTTCTATTATCAAAAGACATGTGAAAAGACTATGCACATGAGGTACAGTGGAGAACTTCAGTATCAGGAAAAGCCCCCAGATAGGTTGATAATATAACAGTAATCCATTCAAAAAAATGACATGAGAAAATGAACATTATTCATATTTTCATATATTAACTATTTTTCAGGGTTCATACACTTTATGGAGGAGTAAATTCCACGCCTTTTCCAGGCTTTTCAAATCTCTTTTGATGAGATTTCCAGGCTCTTTCGGACAACATACAACTAAAGTATTTTATGGTATAAACTATTACTGTATAGTACATGGTACTGAAGTACTCTCCCCAGTGTTTGACAGTTTGACCTCTGCACAAATATGCTATAAAACATTAGGTTCAGTGTTTTCTTTCTGCATGTTAACTTAATGTTTAAAAAATTAACTTGAAAAGAATTGGTATTATCAACACATACATG
Organism: Holothuria leucospilota; assembly: GCA_029531755.1. NCBI lineage: Eukaryota > Metazoa > Echinodermata > Holothuroidea > Aspidochirotida > Holothuriidae > Holothuria > Holothuria leucospilota. The sequence goes on along the minus strand of CM055981.1, from coordinate 21,219,069 downwards.
AATTTACAAACAAGTCAAAGACTGTCCAGTAACTTTATTCATTTATAGGGAGGTACATCAGATATGGCTGGATACCAACCTACTAAATATTGCAGGGTCTGTAGACCCTGAAACTAGGAAGTTGCTAGAACATTCTGCTTTCCGTACTATGCTCATCATTGTTGTACAACTGGTATCTACAGAATGTTGCTAAATGGCTAAGTTCCAAGGCCCTTTGATAAAGCTAATTAAAAATTAAGATAACTAGAACAGCAATGCTGCTGTGTAGCTCACACAATTTCTCTTGTCTGTTAAAAACAGAAACTCACAAAACCAAATTTTATTCATCTGCTTCCAAAAAACCTCCTTACCTTACAATGGCAAATGGGAGGGAAGAGAGGAGCGTAATAATTAATAGAAATCAAAACCCATCTGTAAGATCACAAACGTGTTAAGGAATGTAAACCTGCAACTGACATAGTTTTATGGCAGACTGCTTCAAATATCACTGCATATTTTCTCATATCAAGCAAGCCTGCCAAGGCTGTATATACTCTTATAAGCAGCAAGACTGAACAAAAAGTTTGTATGATGTCCCTATAAACTGTTCAAGTATTGCAAAGTTCATTTAATGGCACCTTCAATTCCACAAGTAAACACTGCATGGGTTTGTACTGATCAAAATATAGCAGACACTATAAAGGCTCCTACTGCACTTGAACTCAAAACAGTTAAATTGCAATTACTTGACTTGACCATCTCAACTGAACAGAACAGAATGGGAGATATCGCCACAATTAATGAGTTAAGCCTATTTCCTTTCATGTGTTAAGGCACACTGACCACAGGGTTGCTTCAGATTATAGAGACCACTTGATGAACAAACACATGTGTGCTGATGGGTTGAATTTCAAACAGCCTGCATATCCATTTGCAAGATAAAAACCAAGCACACAACCAAGCACACTGCTACCAGTAAAACAGATAAACAGCTAACTGTTCAGCAGGTACAGTGAACTTAGCTCTACAAAAACAGCTTTAAAACCCAACTTAACTTTCCTATAATGGAATGCAAATAGGTAGGTATTTATGCTCTGCTGACAAACAATCATATCCCAAAATTTCAGCCCCAAATCTCCTCACATCAAAAAGAAGAAGACTTTTGTTGAAAAGTTGACGCCATCTGTCCCATTTGATAACCTCACACAGGTACTGTGTACATGTGTGAGCTAACGAGTGACTTACACTGGTGCACATGCAATAACAACCCTTTACATGACCACTGAGGCACTGACAACAAAAGGTCTGCACCCCAAATGAGAGATTCCAAATGTATATTTGCAAAAAACACTTACAGTAAGATCCTGCTTCCTTTGAGTTGCAGGGAAAGAAACATTTTACAGTTGCAAAGGTCAAAACCTCTAGATGACCATGCACTGATCCAGCCAAAATAATTCACCACCCAATACATCACTGCAAAGGTATCATTATGACAAACATTCAATATTCACTGTTACAAAAACCTCAGGAAAAGAAGTGTTTTTAGTGTTTTCACATAATGACCAAAAACGACCATTAGACTTGGCCATCACTCACCTTAAATCCCAAAACACTTCAAGGAAGCACTTCCAAATTATAATAAACATGCAAAACTGTATCATGAAAAACTTCAGGAAAAATATCCATTTTTAGTGTTTTCATTATCTGACCCCTACCTAGGCGACCACTATAGCTTGCTGACTCTATATTCCTGAACATCCCACCTGCCCACAAAACACCTATTAGCCTATACTCTCATTACAGTATAACAAATATCAAAACACATACCACAAAAGCTTCAGTAAAACAATTATATCGGTTAACAGTGAAATGACAGAAAAGGACCAAAATGGCCAAAAATGACCATGCATCAAGCACTGAATATTACTGACCATCCCAAATGAAGATGATTTCTGACAAACACTTATCACAGTGTCATTTAATCATTAGGAAAGGGACAATTTCTTATGTATGCACAAATGACCCCAAGATGGCATTTGACACGAAATCTCTGACCGCTACTGATAAGCTATTACTCATCCATCCTTGTGTCAAAGTTTCAAGAAAATTGGCCAAAGCATGTGTTCATAGGGTACCTTTGAAATAAAGAACATCCAAAAGATTTCTGACAAGCACTGAAATAACAGCACTTGTCATTCAATCATCAGAAGAGGGACAATTTGTTATGTATGCACAAAATGGCTCCTACATGACCTTTGACACAAAATCTCTGATCACTACTGATAACCTATTACTCATCCATTATGTGTCAAAGTTTCAAAAAAAAAACTGGCCAAAGCATGTGTTCATAGGGTATCTTTGAAAGAAGTTGTTTGACTGAGGTAGCTGTGATATAACACAGAGTGGCGCAATCACAATTGCTCACACCAGTGTTAGCTAAAATATTCACATTTTATCCACTGATGGCCCTTACCGCAAGAAATAATGATAGAAATCTTTCTGACTTTCCAAAAGAGGAGATTAGAGTTCAGAAATCACCGGGAGGATTCTACAAGGAAGCTATAGCTCCCTGCATATAGTGCTCACACTCTGTATTGCAGACAACACAGGCCTCTCATTCATGTATGAAAGTAATATGATCGATCATCGTAATTTGTTGAAAATGACCCAAACGGCCCAGAATCCCAAAAATATTTTCTTCACATGTGCAAGAGACCCTCATCAAACAATCCGCACTGCATTTGCATCCTTTATTGCGAAGATTTTTCATAACGGATCTTTTTCTCTAAAAGGACCCCCACGTTTTGCAGTATCCTAACATGTCATATATATTAAATCTAAAACCTAGGCTACACACGTGTACACTGGTTAAGCAGTTTATTGTGGTCGTATAGTGATGTCAGCGGTTTATTTCTGAAATAATTTTCCCAGTAGTGTTAACTGTTTTCATTACCTCTTTGGCTGATAACTTTAAAATGAAAATGTCATTTGGCTACAGAATGATATTGTAGCTTACCATACTTTGCCAAAGTATATTTAAAGCCACAGAAATTGGACACTAGATTAACTGGAGCATCTGAACAATACGTTCTGAAGGGTTCTATGCATTCTTGCAGTTAGCGGTCAGTCGACTACCAACTCTGCGGGATTTGTACACAATAGTTCAGCTTTGCAGTCTTACGTTACATACACTATAAATCATTACATGGAAAGTGCTTTCATCGAGACAGGAATCATAGGATATGACCAACAATGATCGGAATTGTTGGTTACTCAATGAAAATACTCAAGATTTTTCTGATTGTTTGATAAATACAGTACACATTTTGTTGAAAAGATACATAAACATTTTCCAGGTTGTTCCTGAAAATTTTCAGGCTCTTTGGTCGAAATTCCAGGTTTTTAAGGCCTGGAAAATGAGTAACCTGAATTCCATGCTTTTCCAGCTTTTCCAGGCCCCATACGAATCCTTATTTTTCGTAACATAAAATGAAGCATAAATATGTAATTAATTGCAACAAAACATGGACAACAAAACAAAGTTTGATATGCATCAATGAAAAGAATACAACCACCAATGTGGTTGGATAACTGTTGTTACTAGTCCCATGGTACACCTCCGTCCCCAATACTGAGCTCACAAACCAAGTAGCTGGTACTGTGAGTTCAAACAACCGGTGGAAAAAAAACATTTGAAATTATGCTAACCACGTGTAAAGGCCAATTGACCCTGCAAGAACTTTACTTCCCAAGTCTATCTCCACTTTTGAAAGTATTGCTAATTTTATCCCTTGGGTCCCTACAAATCAATACCATAGACTCCATGCTCCAACCTCACAATTTCCACCAAATTTATGTGCAAAGTATTTCTAGTGGGCTGTGCATTTTTTGCACAGCAAAACTGCCTGATCTCTTTGCTAAAAATCTGCCCAAGAAACAGGTTTTGCTTACACTCCAGCTCAGATGATTTCCACTATTCCTAACGATTAAGTGGCCAACTAGCATTCAGTTCTTGTTATTTGCCTTTTAAAATCTACCTTCCTTGTACAATTCCTTGATTAGGGTTTATATAAAGCCTGTGGTCCATGAACCATTTACAACATAGCAACAACATAATTCATGGTCCAACAATTGCTTAAGGTGACCTTAGGTCTACTGTAGAGTGGTCAGCAGAAGTTTTCATAACATGCAAGGTTACAAGTGGTCCCCTAAGCCAAGATGTTGACTCACATTGCTCTAGATCCTCAGAGTTTCTAGAGTCACTTTTTTGGATTATTACAGAATATAGCCTCTGGAACTATCCAGAAGGCCCCTGACACAAAAAGAAGGGTTAAAACACTCAATCTCTTAGAAAGCTAAAGTCTTGATGCCCTGACCCACTTGTGTGTCCCCACACCCCATCACAATAACGTAATGCTAATGTTTTGATGAAGGCACTCTATAACACCACCCCTAACAGTATGGCAGTGATCTGCAACTCAAGTGGAGCAAGGTTAGCTATTAATGTTTCTATCTTCAAACTAAACGAGATGGTTTGGACTTGCACGCTAGTACATATCAAAGCCCCTGACGATGGTGTGAAATTAAAATAAAGATCCAAAATATTTGTGCCACCTGATTTCTTGATTGAATAAATACTACATAAGGTGAAAGAAGAAGTAAACAGCCTGCCCTGCTTACATCTGAGAACAAAAATGTCCTGCTGCCAAATTCTCAAACCAACTTTACACAATATACAAGACACAAATCTTCCAAGCAGGCAACAGATGGCTGTAAGATGTTTCTATTCTAGTTTCAGGCATCTGTACATGTGCAGCTAAAGCTAACACATTCCAACATATTTGAGCGAGAGATTAGCATGTTGAACATGCAGAGATTTTCAAAGTTTTTACCGTATCTCCAATGCCAGAGTTACCCTGCATAGGGGTGCTCAAGTGTGGAACTACTTTAGCCATATCACAGTAAGTTATTTGACAAAATAAGAAGAGAGTTAACAAAAGAGCATAATGGTTTATCATCCTTTGAGAAAAAGACTGACTCAATGCCTCAAATAGGCTGTTAATTCATACTGGAACACGGTTAAATTGGTCAAATGGTAAAAAATTTCACTTAATGAAATGGTCAAAATAACTGTGTAGCAGATGAAGTATGCTGGTATGTTCATAGTAATCATATTCACATCTATATGTATCACACTGAAAATTGTACGGAAAGCCATAAAAGGTGCAAATCCACGTGACTAAACGAGCAATTCCAACAATCAAAGCTGTAGGCTTTGATTAATGATGAAAATCAACCTTGTAAATAGAAATTATCCTGGTTCACAGATGTGCTTATTTCAATCACTTCCACTCCTACCATATTGCTATTGAACACTGGACAAACAAAACACAAAGATGGCACTTATGCTGCATTTCTTTGGTTGGATGAAGACCTTTTTTAACAAGAAATGACTTCCTTCAGACTTTTGTATCTCTCTTTTACCTGTGCCTGACTTCACCATGGATCACTAAGGATAAGGTCTGGTATGCAGTTCTGTATTAGGTAAATATTTTTGTGTACTAAGTATGAAAAAACTTAGTTAGAGCATACCATCTATTTAGGTTTACGGTCGTTTCGCCCCCTTGCCAGTTCGCCCCCAACCAGTTCGCCCCCAAGCGATGACCAGTTTGCCCCCAAAGACGTACCAGTTCGCCCCAAGTCGTGACCAGTTCGCCCCCTAATTTATTGACAACATACCTTTGTTATTTTCGGCATTTTGTGCCTGTTCTTCCTTTATGTTGCATCCTTTGATGCAAATGTCGAAAACAAGTACACAAGAAAATAAGCAGAAAAGAGTTGTAGTGCCTAATTCCTTTGGACGTGGCAGAGAATACCGCGCAAATGATACCTGATTGGTTGTTCTTAGTTGATTGCACATGTGATCGAGTATGGTCAACAGTATATTCTGCGTGTGCTAGTTTTGTCGGCATTTTACCAAATAAAATTCCATGCAATTCTTAAAATACAAAAAAAAGTTTTCCAATATACCTATCCCATGAAAAGTGTATTTAAGTTAGGTGGAAATCTAATCACGAACTTAACAAAACTTAACACTAAGAAACCACTAGACTTCAACTAGCACAAAAGATGTGATGAACTGGCATCATGTAGGTATAGCGGTATTTCAGTTCAAGTGAGTCCCCTCATCACTTTCGTTTCCACATTTCATGCCATTTCTGCTGCTGTTGTTAAAAATATAATTGAAAAAGAAAATCAACTGTATTTGATTTTTTTTTACAACAACTAACAGTTAGTGTAAGTAAAATCGAGGGGGCGAACTGGTAGGTACTTGGGGGCGAAACGACTTTCACCTTGGGGCGAACTGGTAAGGGGGCGAAACAACCGGGGCGAACTGGTTGGGGGCGAACTGGCAAGGGGGCGAAATGACCGGGTACCTCTATTTAAACATCAATTTATACCCAGCTGGACTGAATCTTAAGTGTTCACTTGCAAGGAATTTACTTGCTGAGAGTTGTTTTTGGTACATTAGATAGGGAGTGGGAGGAGGATGCTGAAAAGAAACTAGTACAGGGTAAACACCTTCATCATGAGAAGCAAGGGACATTAATTGAGATCTTGAAGGGCACTCATTATCTAGATAAATGTAAACACAAAGGCAGGTTTACCTACAGGAGATGTAATCTGAAATATTCTTGCTTCATACTGGACAACTTTTACTTACTTTAACTGACACACAAAACATAGACTGCTCTTGGACAGAAAATCCACCCTAGCTATTTCCAGGCATGTGAGTGGCAACTCATTGAAGACAAACTTGGCACATATAAGCACTGCATTCTTGTGGGAACCAGGAGCAATGCTGTGGTAAAATATGGGTCAATGGGGGCCAAACCTCTGGAAGCTGTGGGAAATTTTCTCAAATTAATAGGCTAAAAACCACAGTGAATTTTACATTTAAGGTTTCAGTTAAAATTGAACAAGTACCCTATCATTTCAGATATTGATAAACCTAAGTAGGTCAAAGCTATTTGTTGTTTGAACTTGCATTTTAGAAATAGGCAAGGCCCTTGGCTAACTGTACCTGTACACAGCTTAGGCTCAGTAAGTTTGTCTTAATACATTACATTGAACAACTAACCCAAGTATGCATCCCTCTCCCATGCAGGAAGTTAATTTTAAGCTCACTGTAACATAAGCCTCATTAGCTTAGTTCGCAAATGTTGCGAGGGTGTGACTGCTTCCAAAGTTCATTGACACGTACACTGGTATCAGCTAGATCACTCAGACAATACATAATACATGTTAGGATAGGAAAAATAGGTAGGTGCAAGTAACTCACAAGAAAGAAAGCATTGTAGGACAAAATTATGCAAGTAAAGCTTACAAAAAAAGGGAAGGCTCATTTTAAGTATTTAAAGTCATCTGATATTACTGGAATTGTGTTCTGAGTGATGCATGGAGGAATCCTTTTATCATAGAAAATAAGACTAGACTGACTAGCTTCTCTCCTTCACTTGCACACAATAAAAGGATGTACAAATCATGCAGAAGTTAGCCAACACATCAGACAATGTATGCTGGGTTACAAGTAAAATCTTTGGGTCTACTGGTACAGTTTTTTTCTGAAATTGTTATGTACTGTAGCATGTGGTTAGCTAGGTAGGCCCTACTGCAATGGAAACTTCGATCTGACTGGATAGAAATTCAAGGGCTGTTTATACCAGGATAAAATCATGTTGTTTGCAGGGGAGAACCTGTATAAGATGATGCACTTTGTCAATATACTCAAAGTGGGAAAAAATGGTAGATGACAAAAGAAGTGGATTCCTGCAATTGAAAAAAGGGAAATCCACTAAAAAGCAGAGATTTCACATGTCTGTAATTTGACTATGCTCTGGGGTCTTGGTCCAAAACCTTATTTTTAGTTTGCATTAAAAGAAGTGTCTAAGCTCAAATCAAGATTTGATATGTAAGAGAGGTTACTTGTGCTATGCATCCTGGTGAAATTTGCATTTAAATCTGTTGTGTTTCTCAAGATATTAGCATTTAAAATTGTCACATTTTCAACACATAGTGAACTTGAAGGAAGCACATATGTCACATCCTCACATTAATAAGCAGCATTTTGTTTTTCTTTAAACCTTACAACCAATTTTCTCCTCCACAATCACATGTTATTGGAGTGTGATTGCATGACAGGCATAAGAATTTTACAAACTTCACATTCCACATGAGGAGGTCCTATCCCTATTAACTTCAAGGTCAGTGAAACAAACTGAAACAAGAGCATCAATGATGCTGTAGCTCAACTACAATTTCCCTCACACAGTTACTGTTATGTAGTTTCATTAATAGGGATCCTGACCAAGGAGTCATGGCTTATTATGATCTAGCACCTTAATGCTACAGATGTAAATGGTCACAGCAGTAGCATATCAGCTAGAGTTAAGTGTTTGTGGGCACAATACTGTAGGTAATTCTGCTGACAAAAATGACGTGCTGCTTATACCCCAATTTGTCAGGTCCGTCAAAAAATGATACCTATGGCAATATGCACCATACAAAACATAAACCCTAATGGAAAAGCACTGGCATGGATTTCACCATCTGACCTTTTGTGACCCCAAATGGCACTTAACATCACACAAAGAACACCTATGCATCATCCACTGAACACTCTGGCCAACTTTGATAAGATTCCAACACAACCATGAGTATTTCAAGGCTTTTGCTTGATTCTACTGTTTGCCCTCTCTTCGAACCCAAACAACCTTTAAACTTCTTCAAAAGTACAACTCTGATGACCCATCAATTCATCTACTGGATACTCTTGCCAACTTTGATAAGATTCAGACACAACCCCTAGGGGCTGAAGGCATTTGCACAATTCCAGTGTTTGATCTCTCCTTGACCTCAAATGACCTTTGACCTACTTCAAAAGAACAACTTTGATGACCTGTCATTTACTGAACACTCTGGCCAACTTTGATAAGATTTGGATATAACCCCTAGGGTTTGAAGGATTTTGAGTGATTTCACTGCTTGACCTCTCTTTGACTCCAAATAACCTTTGACCTACTTCAAAAGTACAATTCTGATGACCTGTCATCTACTGAACACTCTTGACTTTGATAAGATTTGAAGATATCCCCTAGGAGTTGAAGGATTTTGAGTGATTTCACTGCTGACCTCTCCTTGACTCCAAATGACCTTTGACCTACTTCAAAACTACAACTTTGATGACCTGTAGAACCTGCAGACAGTAGCCTTTAAACCAATGTTGACAGACAGACAGACGGACAGAGAGACAGACCCACTGCCATGACAATAGCTCAACTTGTTGAGCTAAAAACAAAGGAAACAAAGCATTTCTCATCAATGTGAGGAAGTGAAATAACTCCTTCTGGTACCTGCTGGTATCTCAAGTACTAAATGTCTGATTTGAATGAAAGTTTCACCAAAATGCATAGATTTAGTTTCACTTTCACACACAAAAATTAATTTTTTGCTTAAACCCTTCCTTTAAATACCACCACTATGCTAAACTTTGACAGAGCACTGGTCCATAGCTGTAAACAATGACACCAAAACCCAAAGGCAAACATATTTAGCAATTTTACCTTCACCTGATTCCTGATCCATCTGACCCATCCCCATAAGAGAAAACTGGTAAATCTGTGACTTACCAAGAGACAGAAGCTTGTTTCTTTCAGCATTTCTAGAATCCCAGCAACAGAGGCTTGTTGTTTTCTCATCAGGAAACAAAACTACAAGACATAATGATACTAATAAATCACTTTATCTCTCTCAGTTGTGATTCAACTTCTACAACAAATATCAGACATATCAAACTAAATATGGATTCTATCTATTTGGGTTAGCAAGGACAGAGCTCAACAGAAGTCAGCCTAAACTAATCCTTCATTAAAACTGAACCCTAAATTAATTACTTCTCATCTTCCCATGCAGGGTTACAATTCATTTGTGTCTCACATGTTCATTAACTGAAGCTACGTTGTACAGGAAAAGTAAGCCCAAAATGATCAAAAAAAGATAAAGACCCCCAACCTGTGGCCCCTAGGTTCTCAAGTGGTAGCCTGTGGGCTATTGGCAGCTCTAAACATGCACTAAAATAATTTACAAAATTTCAAGAAGTCCAAAGTTTAAGTAGCAATACAAACTTAACACAATTATTATAGTACAGTTATTAAAAATATTACAGAGCAAAGATGCAAGTAAAATGTAGCCTTCAAACCAAAACACATGAGAACCCCTCCTGTAGTGAGAATTGTACCTAGCACTACCTAGAGCAATAAGAGCCACATCTATGCCCATCCTAGTAAGAACAGCAATGTGCAGAAACTTTTGTACACCTCTGTGGAGGTATTATAAAACACCAATAAAGAAAAATGCTTGTTATTGGTTTATCTCATAACATGAAAGGAAATAAAAGTACAAACTAACAAACCAGTTCGGAGTGACTATAGCATATTACAGGTAGAGGGTCATGAGAGTATCCAGTCTCTGCATGGGCAACCATAACTGTGGCTATGCATGTGTATACAATATACCCTGGATGTTATGACTGTGTTCTACACCACTATGACATATGACCTGAGGAGATTGCACATGAAATGTGAAAACTCTGAATAAGCTTGGTGTGGAACAAAATTTGCTATTTCAACTTAAAGTTTACAAACCTTGTTTCTATGGAACCAAAATCTTCCTCCCAACATTTTTTTTGGATCCTTTTGTTTGGGGGGGGTGGGGGGTGGGGGGGTGGGGGGTGGGGGTGGGCATCCTACTATTTTTCATTACAGTTATTAATTTGAAATTGTTTCCACTTACTGTTTTTACAACATCTTTGTCAACAGGGTAGCAGTATCTCTACTGTTTTAGAAAAACTCACCATAATCTTCTGTGTGATTGAAAACTGGGTTGTTCCTGTGTTTTTGCTTGTCAGAGCCAGCACCAGTATATGTGATGAGGGTTCTACTAGTACTTAGTTCCCAAAGTTTTACCAGCGAATCCTTACCACTTGAGAGTATGTACTACATTACCAAAGAGAAGAATGAAATGGACTAATCACAAACAACTTCAAAAGTTCATGGAAAGGGCAGACATAGACATTGTTTTTCTCAATATTTCCAAAACTCTTGAAAGTGTTCTTATCCCCCTGACAGCTCCGTTTTAGTCTGAAAAGTGGTAATAATGATAATGTATACACAAGGTACCATGGGAGATACTTCCAAGAATAAAGTGTAAATAGACTGCTGTTTTGGATCGTTTTTAACTATACTGTAAGGCAATGAGAAAGTGACATATTAACCAGAAAGCCCACAGGCTTAGCGATTTCTTGCCGAAAGGGGAAGCTTTCTTGCACTGATGTTTATCCCTCAAATTTATGTTTCTTGACTACATCATTTTATGTTTTAACAATTTGACCTCTGCTGACCTCACATGGCCTTTGAACCCCACCAAATATAACAAAAAAGAAAAATGGAAGTGTCTTGAAAGGGGTTCAACTCCAATGGATCTTGGTTCTTGAAAATTCTTGGGAAATTTTGCTTTTTGACCTCTGGCGACCCCAGATAATGATCTTGGGAATTCTTGGGAAATTTTGCTTTTTGACCTTTGGTAACCTCAGATGACGATCTCGGGAATACTTGGGAAATTTTCCTTTTTGACCTCTGATAACCCCAGATGTCAACCTTGGAAATTCTTGGGAAATTTGCCTTTTGACCTCTTGTGACCCCAGAGGATGATCTTGGGAAAACTTGGGATATTTTGCTTTTTGACCTCTGGTAAACCCATATGACTATCTTGGAAATTCTTGGCAAATTTTGCATTTTGACCTCTGGTAACCCCAGATGACCTCTGACCTCCCCAAAAACAATAGTGTTCTTGCTTACATCATAACAAATCTATATACCAATTATGAAAAGTGTCCTTCACTCCTATCTTGAGATACTGTGATTACAAGCTTTTCAGTTTTTTAGCTCAAGTGACCTCAAATGACCTTTGACTTTCACCAAAAACAATAGGGTTCTTCCTCTCAACATGACAAACCTATATACCAAATATGAAAAGTGGCTGTCATTGCTACTTTGAGATATCGTGATTACAAGCCATTAACAAGATTTTTGTAGTTTAACCTCTGGTGACCTCAGATGACCTTTGACCTCTACCAAAAACAATAGCATTCTTCCTCTCAACATATCAGCCATTCCTATCTTAACATATCGCGATTTCAAGGTTTTCGATCTCTGATCTCTAGTGACCTCAAATGACATTTAACCTCCACCAAAAACAATAAGGTTCTTTCTCTCAATATGACAAATCTATATATCAAATATGAAAAGTGTGGGGCATTGCTATCTTGAGATATCGTGATTATGAGCAATTCAGCCTTTTACCTCCGGTGACCTCAAATGACCTTTGACCTTCACCAAAAACAATAGGTGTTTACAAGCCATTTACGAGGTTTTCGCAGTTTCACCTCTGGTGACCTCAGATGAACTTTCACCTCTACCAAAAACATGACATTGACATGACAAATCTGTATACCAAATATGAAAAGTGTCGGTCATTTCTACCTAGAGATATTGTTTACAAAGTTTTCGGTATTTGACCTCTGTTGACCTCAAATGACCTTTGACCACCACCAAAAAACAATAGGCTTCTTCCTCTCAACGTGAAAAATCTATATACCAAATATGAAAAGTGTCGGTCATTGCTACCTTGAGATATCGTGTTTACAAGCTCGGCGTCACATACACATTCGCACACCCACATAATGGTATTCATCACAAACCGAGGACCTGCGCATGTTTTCATGTATGCATATTCACCTGCGGACCAGCACATACAACTATGAGATTGACGAATGAACACATGCATTGTATTACTACCCTCTAGAGGGCACCATACACACCAATTGGGAAGCCACATCTATCTCCTAAGTCCACTATATTGGCAATATAATATAAGTCCACCAGTTGTATCCTACACACCTGAGGACCTCTGAAATTTTCACACACCTGTTTCAAATTCATAGCCAGTAAAGGACTCTGCCCTTACCTATACCTAGATAATGGAAAACATGTGTAGAATGCAATGGAACTAAATTTACTCGAGAACCTGGGTTTAATTCCTCAGGTGGAAAAAATGTCCTCAGGTGGTAGGTGTGTATTCTGGTCAAGGTCCTCGGCTGGATATCAATACAAGTGCACACATGGGCACATACACACACACACACACACACGACATCACCATCGCATAGATTTCTTACCTGTCTATGGCAAGGAATCAATAAAATATAGAGGAAGCAATTGCACCAAATGAGGGCAGTATTCAATTTTAAGGATGGATAGTAACTGTTAATTGATAGGAAGCATTATCACTGAGCATGGGCAAAGTAGTCAAACCTTCAAAGGTGAGAACTTACAGCCTTGTCAGTTGCTACCATAAATAGGGTAGCAACTCCTAACAATGTCATATATCAATGACGTCATATACTATACTCTCTAAAGCCACATTTTTCTGTAATGGAAAACTTCCACTTTTACCAGTGAATACTTTCCTTCTCAAAGAGCTTTGCTCCAAATTAAGTTTTAATTTGCTCCTTAACATACTGAATGGTAAAAACAATTTATTTACCGATAGACAAGTATTTAGGCTTGTCGAAGTCCATTTCCATTCATAAGACAAAAATCATACACCAATTTCATCTTCATGAAAACTACTGTGCAGCCATGACTCCCACCATATGGTGTTGCTATTCTAGTACTTGAGCAGACTCTGAACTTAAGTATAGAAACTTGCCCAAGCCTAGTACATATTTCATTTGCAGTGGTAACTTAAAGTGAAGGCCACCAATATAGAGTCATCACAAAGACATTATACAATTCTCTTACATACCTTTCCATTCTTTGAAAACTGAACTGAGCAAACTGGTTCACCACCATGGGCCTTGTAAAATGTATTGATACATCTATTGCTAACTCCATCCCACAGTTTAATATCACCGTCCTTGCTACCAGTTGCATACATATTACCTGTCTTGTTGTACTTGACCTAAAACAAGAATTAACATTCTGTAAATACTTAAATCAAGCTTTCAGTGTTACTGACAATTGCCCACAGAAGTGTGAAGGGCACCTAGCCTTATATTTATACTGACACATACAGGATAGAGAAAAGCACATACAGGAAAGAGATGCACATACACAACATACATGATAGAGATGCACATACAGGATAGAGATTAGAGGTGGTAGGACATTCACATCAGGAACTGGATTCTGTAAAATTCAATTTATTAATCTTGAAATGGGTTTTAAATTCTGAGAGTAACCTATAAACTCACTGATAAAATGGATCCCTTGTGCTGGTCTTGAGGATTTGATGACACAAAACACTGAAGAGAATTCACATCATACAGTCTCACTGAAAATAGAAAATTGTAGACAGACCATGGTCAAGTTACTTTTACAAAAGCATCAGAAAGGTTTTTTTATCAGACTGACAGAGCACAGTTTAATAGTGTTGAAGTTTTGCATAGTATTTTTGAGGTTTTTCCTAGTTCTCTGTCATAAAAATTGTTAAAAACCTGATGGTTTCATATAGCACTGGCTTTTGTACCAAACTATGATGCACAGCACTTATTACTTCCTGGTCAAGCAGACTAGCTTACTTTAAGTGGGAATGACAAAAGCTATCTTGCTTCATAAGTGCTAAATATTTGGGTACAATTTGAAATGAAATTATCATTTTCTGTGCCAGAATCAATTGAAAAATTACACAAAATTGAAATATTATTAAAACTAACCTTGTTCGAAGTTTGATCTTAATTTTATGAAGTAATGGTAAGGGGGGATAAGGTGAGATGCTGTTCGCGCCTGCATACATCTTGTTCATACATTGAAGCCACTAAGTGTTAGAGCAAATCCTCCAGCTATCTCCAAATGTTTGTTAACCTTAGTCTCATTTTTTAACCCCTTTTGGGTCACTCGTGTGCCTGTACTTTCTGCCTTTTTTGCCTTTTCTTCCCTTTCCCTTTGAGGGACTCGGACGTCTTAGTGTTACTTGACCCGTTAGCCTTCTTAATATTAGACTTCATCCCAGCTGTTGTGTTACACGCTATGATGGGGCCTGTGCTAACATTCAAAGTAGATGCTTTGCATCCCTCATTCGTTCCTTCATTCCCCGACATATCGGTGACAAAACTTCCCTAAATCGGCTAAAAACACTCTGCTTTCACTCTACTTCCAAAAATATAACTTGATTTTGTTGTTAGAACTCCAATCTTTTAATGCAAACGGATAATTCTACACAGTAAAAAAGGCTTTGTGACTACGAAAATGGCAGGACGAACAAACTGACTACGCAGGCGTGAAGGGGATCTCACATTATCTCGACCGTATTACGAAGTAAAATGGCCATTTAAATGCCCATTTTCATCCTATCTGAACCCACGATGCTAAAAAAAATTTGTTGTTCGACCAAAATGATGTCATTAATGGCAATGTCGTCCAGTGCAAGGTCACTTGAATAGCCTGGACCTATTGACTGGTGGTACAGTATGTACATCTTAGCTTTGATTGCTGCTTCATGAAATTTACCTAACTTACTACTGACTACTACTGTAACATGAGCGCCTTATTATCAATAGCCCACCACTAACTTTAACACTTTATTTGAACATCACATCAGGCAATGTTGTACTGACTGCTATGCTTGTCCAAAAATCTGATGACCCAATCTATTGCAAGAAGACAGCACTCACATGAATGTGAGCATGGGCTTCCGCACATAAGCAAGTTGGCTGTTAACGCTGGCCGAGACTTACTGTAACTACCTCTTCCACAAATGGTATGCAGAGGTAAAGTTTTATCTTTGTCATAGTGACAAATTAAGTAAAACACTTAAGCTCAAAATGGTTTTAGTATGAAACTATTTTGGTTCAATGAGTTCAATAACCCCACTACTTATGACTGACATTAATTATTTTAACAAAGCTGAAGTGAAAAAGTGAAAGCTGTGTACCACCAAGCAATGGAGTAGGGAAAACAAGCCAGTGAGTCACGACTGGAAAAAAGGCCGTGGCTGGCCTGACTTAAACCAATTGGTTAGAAGCTGAGCCGTAAAACCTATTCTAACTCTAACTCTAACCACCAAGATTGAACATTTCTATTTGAGTGAACTACATAGGCTGTAACACAACAACCCTTCGGCCTAATGTTTCAAGCAGCAGCATACAACTTACAAGAACGGCAAACTGACTGGATTTTGTGGAAGACCACAATCACAAACAATTACCCAGTAAAAGAAATAGCCTGTCAATACTTTCCTTCATGTATCTATTCAAAAAAGTGGTAATACTAATCTAAAAAGTTGGTTGTAGCATCCTGAGAGCCTGCATTCAATAACAAATGCTAGGCCATAGAGTTACAATGCTACCACATGCGACATGCATGTACAGCATATGCACAGACAGTTCTAGTACTAGTACAGTATGCATGCATGTTCTATGTTATACATTAATGTCCTGCATGTGTATGTGGTTCACAGATAAGTACACTTTTACTGCTACAGTACCGCACTGCAGTAGGGCTCCTTACCAACAAGATCAGCCAATCAGGTGTCTTCATGAGAAAATAATAGTGTTTCACATAAAGTATATTCAGTCCTTGTATCTGGGACAGTTCTACCAATATTTCAAGATTTCCAATAAAAATGACCATTGCCAGTCGTTTTTTATTTTATCCCTGACAACGTCCTTTATTGAAGAATGTGTCAGTGACCCCTTGACCCTTATAATCATTTTGTGAGTAAAACACCAAGGAAAAACACTTCCACACATTGTACAATGCTAAGCTACCACATACTTACAGCCCATTATGTCATATGGTAACCTGGTAGCCAGCTAGGAATTTTTTGCGAAGTACAGTTTAAAGATATTCTCATAAAACAACCTTTCTGCTAACTTTGACATTTCTTTTGATATGTGTAAGTTAAGTTTTTAGGTAATACTATATCCACTTGTAACATACACAAATTTCATTTGGCTTGTGTCAGGTCCATGCAATGTTTAATATTCTATGTGCAGATTGGATAAGATTTCTCCTTGCTGTGGCCCAAATCCCTTGGAAACTGAAAGAACAAAACTGCTTCTGGTTCTAACATTCTACAGAAGATACCTTATCTGAAATGGGAAAAAAGTCATCTGGCAAATTCATCTCTCCACTTTTTTGTGAAACAGGGATCTCACAGTTTAATCTAACTGTAAACATGAAGCAACTGTTGGTCTTCAGAGAACAACTACATAAATACCACAGGGTTTTCCCTGGGCCTTTTGAACGTCGCGGGCCGCGACGTTCAAACTTCAAAAACAGGAAGACCGCGACGTTCAAAAAACAGCCGCGATGTTCAAAAATTCCTCCGGTACCCTGAAAAAATGTTACTTAAACTTTGTCAACGATCGCCTTTTTGTTAATACAATGTGCAGTGAAACCACAAGCTTATTTCCGAAACCTTGTCACGGCAAAATTACGAGCCATGTAGTACTACCTTCGCGGTAATACTTTCGTGCTCATACGTACCCACAGTCATACACGCAAGTCTCAAGATGCAAACAGAAAGCTAAGCGTTCGGTATGTATGCATGCCACACACGTACACGGAGTTCAGCAAGCCCTCTTTCATTCACACGTAACCCTCAAGTTTAAGTTTACATGTCATCATTTGGTAATAATTATATACATTCCAACGTGAGCAGTCGAGTAAACTATACCGTGAGACGCAACCACAGGTATTATAATTTTGTGGACGCAACTTGCAAAGCCAAACCAAATGCCCCGTTTGGCAGGTTATAGGCTAGGCGGGGCTTGTGTCTCAGAATTTTCAACCCAACGAATGAATGAAATATCAGCATTTGACCGACAATATTATTGATAACGTGTCCTTTGTAAAAATACGTAACTTTGCATTATCAGGGCCGCCAAACAATCTACTCAACTTACGCATCTTGCTGCTTTCAAATCTTCACAATATGAACACATTTTTTGTGTCGAAACTGGGTAGAAAATTCGTATACGGGTACCCAAAAAGCATTACCCGTCGGGTACCCGACCGTAAACCTTGCAACATCTAGCCTAAGTTTAGTGCATGGTATGCACATACAATTCAAGACTCCACCCATCGGCCCCTTATCTCTGGTCGGATCGATCTGTTGAAAACAATACGTCACATTTTCTATATCTACAATGTGCCGTTGGTCCTTAACCTCGTGAGTTTAGAAATCAGACGGGAATTAATAATTTGACCATATTTTAGTGCAGTTAGTACAAATTTTAAACAAGTCCTATCACTACTTCCTGTGGCTTTGTGTTCAAGTGTGCCGTAACGTGTGCATCGGAACCAAAAAATAAAATCCAGTTTGTAACTGCAACTTCTGTACTGTAATGTACCTCAACCATGTGATCAAATTTCTCGTAAACTGTTTTCTTGTTACTCTTATGAAAAATCCACCTTCGTGATAATGACAGTAAAAAACTTTCTAATGCATCTCCTAGCCGAGATTTCACCCGCACAGCACCGTTAAAAATGTACGGTAAGATACGGCAGACACCGTGTACGTACGAACGTTCGTTCGTTCGCTGCCGGAGTGCTGTCTCTGCTGTAGTTAGCACATGACTTTGGCAAGTTCCATTTTTCGCAAATGGGGGGTACGTAAAATACTGGGAAACTATTTTGCTCTTATTTTGCCATATATTTAGGAAACTTTGGACATAAAACTTTTGCAAGTAGTTTGAATAGCAATAAAAAATTACGAGCAATATTGAGATAGGAATCATTTTAGTATGTAAGGTAGTACCAGGATAGAAGTAACAGGAAAGAAGATTTTTTTTCGTGCACACAACGCAAAATACACCTTGAAAGAATTTGTACGATTTTAAATCTGAGGGAGTGAATTTTGCTTCCGAAAAAAGTTTCTCCACCAAAAATACGAAGTTCTGGCGACTGCTTCGAGTCAAAAGAATATTATTGTGGTTGAAATAAGTGCATACCTTATGTAGACATAACTGTATCACCAAAATTTACTTCTTTAGATCATGAAATCATGTCATGTTAATGTTAGTGATAACTTGACAAGTATGAAATCTAGCAACATCGAAAGTCGAGCCACGTGCCCTATATCCATTTGGGTATGTGTATTTATACGGCAAAGATACGTGTAAAATTTCTAGTCGGTCTTTCGCGCTACTTCTGGGCCTTAGTTTTGGAACGTTACTCATCCACACGCACTGCGTGCAAAAATTTATGAGCTGTCTTTCGACGTTCATTTCTAGAGATAGGCTAGGCTATTATACAGTATAGTAGGCCTATGTTGTTTCGTTGTCTAGGGGCGGCTTGATGTTAGAAACACGCATCGCGGGGCTTGTTTCTGGTGAAAAATGCAATGTAACAAAAGCATGGTACGAAACAGACAAAAGCAACTTCATTTCAACATAATCGTGAATGAGATGGGGGTAAATACATTTTGTTAGTTGCAATAACCATGCTATTTCGCGAAGATCAAAAGGGAAAGGCTGAAAAACTCTACCCGGGTAGCCTACAGTAGTAAAGTACTGTGTGCGCTCTGACGTACCTGAACTGTGCTGCATTAGAAATCGCGGTAACTACTAACAATAGCCAATGATCGCTATCATTTGGAGAGGTTAAAATATTACGAGTTTGTGAGCACCAATGGTGAATATTTTGGCAGAAACTTAAAAGAAATTCTGTTGACTAATTCGCCTCAAAAGTGCCACTATTTTGCATTTAGACACTTCTAAAATTCAAAAAATTTCGAAAAGGGGAGGGGGACACCCCCTCCCCTTATACCCCACCCCCAGGCCGGCGATCCACCGTCGGACGCGGCAGAGCCGCGACGTTCAATTCTAAACCCAGGGAAAACCCTGATACCACCTGTCATTTGCTATGAAATTGCTACAAAACAGGAAACAAAAACTACCCTAGTGTGTCCAAGGCTATAACAAGGGGTAGGTCCTGTCCTTCCATTAACTCAATTAGGAACAGAAGTCAACTACAGTGTTGTCATCTACAAAGTCAAGTACGGGATGTAAAATACGCATGCTATGCTGACTAAAAGAGAGGTCAAGTACATATATTCATGGGAAGGAAATATGCTTTTGACTCATGAATGTTTGGTATGGTAGAATTCTGATATAACTAGGCATTTAATCATGGCAAATTTTGACACCTGTGACTGAAGGACAGATATCACACTTACATGTGGGATGTTTTGTTCCAATGAGGATGTAGTCCCCTGTAGGATGTAATGCTAAACACTTCACCTTCTCCACTTCATGAATGATACGGAATGCTTTTTTGACAGTAGATTTAGAAAATTGGAAAAACTTGACAGTATAATCTTTGCTCCCTGAGACCAATATGGGAGAAGTGGGGTGGAATTCAACTGCTGTTACTTCCTGTTGAGGCAAAATAAGAACAGAAAATGAAAGGCTAGCTAGATCCTTTCAATAATTTGTCATGTCATCATTTTCTGCTTTCAGTTTGCTTCAAAACCAACAGGCTTTGAGGTCTTAGGAGACAAGTCTTGTCAAGAATCTTTGGAGAAGGTCACTTGTAACTTCACTGTATAACAACAAGATTCTAATCACATCTTTAACAAGCTACAGAGGCTCTACAAAAGCATATAAAACAAGTGCATGTGATCTAGTAGAGCAAGAGTGACATTACAACTTATTGTGTTATCTACTCTCAAAAATAAAGTAATTTAATTTCATTATCATACATTTCTGCCCCAAAATGCATTGTGAATATAAGAAGTGGAACAACAAGTTCCATTTTTCAAAATTTGTTCCAAATATTAACCAGAATGCCCAAAGGCTTAGGGATTCCTTGCCGAAGGGGGGGGGGGGGGGGTGCTTTGTTACACCGAGGTTCATCCCTCAAATTTATACTTCTGTACTGCATCATGTTTTACAATGTGTTCACAATTGGAACCCTTGCTGACCTCATATGACCTTTGAACCCTCCAAAACTTAAATAACCAAAAAAAAAAAAAAATTAATGAAAAAGAAAACATGTCTTAGAAGGGATCTGTCGGAGCTTCCTCCCTTGTAATGTCATGTTTACAAAGTTTCAGTTTTTGACCTCTGGTGACCTCAAATGACTTGTGACCTCCATCAAAAACAATAGGAATTCTCCTGTCTACATGAAAAATTTATATTCAAAGTATGAAAAGTGTCCATTAATCCAAGCTTCCTATCTCTAGATATTGTGTTTAACAAAGTTTTCAGGGTTTGACCAGGTGAAACCAGATGACCTTTGACCCCCACCAAAAACAAGAGGGTTCTTCCCTTTTACCATAAGGCATCTACACATTCAGTATAAAATTTATTTAAGCTTCTTACCTTCAGATGGTGTGTTAACAAGGTTTTCAGGGTTTGACTCCCAGTGACCCCAGATCAAATCTGACCTCCACCGAAAACAACAGGATTCTTTCTCTTCCCATAATGCATCTGTATACTATGTATGAAATTCATCCAAGCTTTCTATCTTGAGCTATCATGTTAACAAGGTTTTTAGAGTTTGACCCCCTGTGACCCAAATGACCTTTCACCCCCACCAAAAACAACAGGATTCTTCCTCTCACCATAAGGCATCTACATACTATGTATGAAATTTATCCAAGCTTCATACCTTGAGATATCGTGTTAACAAGGTTTCAGTGTTTGACCCCGGTGACCACAGATGACCTTTGATCTCCACCAAAAACAATAGGATTCTTCCTCTTCCCACACCGCATCTACATACTAAATATGAAATTCATCCAAGCTTTCTATCATGAGATATCGTGTTAACAAGGTTTTCAGAGTTTGACCCCTGCTGACCCCAGATGACTTTTAACCCCCACTACAAACAATAGGCTTCTTCCTCTCAATATTAGGCATCTATGTACCAAGTATGAGAACTGTCAGTGTTTCCCTTCTTGAGATAATGTTAACAAGCAAAGTGTCACAAACACACATATACACACACACGCACAGTTGTGCTTTACATACCTGTTTGAGGACCTCATTGTTTCCTCTATTGTGTTTGCTTCCTTAACCCTTACTTTAACAATAGACTCTCTATTGTTAAACTTCTGAGGACAAGAGAAATCTATTGTATTTCCTTCTAAGGACATGAAATTCATTGTTTAGGTCCTCAATCTGAATGGAAAGTTAAGTGCCCACATACACACACACACACACACAAACACTCCATCATGACTGTGTAGATTCCTTGCCTGCCTTCAGCAAGGAATCAATAATAATTTTACATTTTGGGTCTCTTTTAAATGAGTTATTCATCCCTCATGGGACAACCAATGTAATTGTTTTTGCTATCTTGAAGATGAGACATGGAGAAAAGAGCTTTAGAAGTCAAATCAGATGTACCTACAACTGAAATTAATTTTCTTCCCATGTCAGTTTTAAAGTGATGCTGTAAGATTGCAAAAAGTAAAAAATATTCAAAAATTGAGTTTAAATTTCAGTGATTCCTTTGAGTGACCCATATGAACAGAAAGGGAGAAAAAATGTGGCCTGTTGTGCGAATTCCGGCAACAGCCTTAAAATTTTCATAAAAATAATGACTAAACTCGAGGAAATCAAAAATGGGCTGCGGACAAACACTATTCAGTCTCCTAACAAACATCAGTTGAGCAGACCAATGAGAACAAAGTTTTAATGCATATTCACTAGGTGTAAACAGCTGATCGATTTAGCACAACAACACAAGTGAACAAGACGTGTGTGTGGATCTTGAAGTGGTAACGTTGATATTGCAATGTACAGAGTGCATGGTAATACCACTATAGGCTATACTATCCCATTTTACTGCAGTAGCCTAACCTAGGCTATAGTATACTGGCTAGTGGTACCTCTGTGTAAATTAAGCCTAATTTAGGCTAATGTCAGATGCTCTGCCTTTTATGTGCACAGACCATCATCTTTGATGTTCTTACTCATGGTGATAAAAGAGAAAGTATTGGTGTAACTTTCATTGTAAACCTGTAACGTCCAAATTCAAATCAGTACTGTAACGCGTACCAAAGAGTGAAAGACTGTGGCCTGTACTATGTAGTAAGAGGAAGCTACATTGAGTGTATACAAGTAAGTTAGTGTTATGAAGCAATTCATGGTCGTGAGCAATGTTATCGTAGAGATCAGTGGTCGTGAGCGAACAGCTGTAGCCTACCGTAGAGCTAGTCAGGCTGGAGTGGTATGGTACGTCTTTTTTAACTTTGTGACACCTCAATAACATTGCATATTCAACATCAGGTTCCTTGTAGGCATGGTTTAATGCCGTACAATAAGGACAATTTTTTGAAAAAGGCCTTCAAAAATTTACTGATTTTATGCTGTTTAGTTTACTTCCCAAGACTATCACTATCATTTTGAGCTTTCAAATTGTATTCTTCAATTCTGTAAAGCACTTGTGGCATTTTTAAGAATAAAGAAAGACATAAGAAGAAGCAAAATCTTATGTTTTTCCTTTTTGCAAACTCATGGCATCACTTTAAGTTGCACTGTCCAAGAAGAGTAAACTGGAACCAGAAAGCCAAAAGGCTTCGTGACTTCTTGCCGAAAGGAGGGTGCTTTGTTACACTGAGGTTCATCCATCAAATTTATACTTCTCTTCTACATCATTTTTTATGATGTGGTCACAGTTTCACCCTTGCTCACATCAGATCATGCCACATGACCTTTGAACCAAAACTTTAATAACCAAAAAAATGAAAAAAAAAAGGTTTTCGGACTTCCACCTCTGGTGACCTTGAATGACCTTTGACCTCTGCCAAAAACAATAGGGTTCTCCCCCTTGACATGACAAATCTACATACCAACTATGAAAACCGTCTGTCATTCCTATCTCAAGATATCACGATTACAAGGTTTTCGGACTTCCACCTCTGGTGACCTTGAATGACCTTTGACCTCTGCCAAAAACAATAGGGTTCTCCCCCTTGACATGACAAATCTACATACCAAATATGAAAAGTGTCGGCCATTCCTACCTCGAGATACCAAGATTACAAGGTTTTTGGACTTTGACCTCTGGTGACCTCGAATGACCTTTGACCTCTGCCAAAAACAATAGGGTTCTTCCTCTTGACATGACAAATCTACATACCAACTATGAAAAGTATCGGTCATTCCTACCTTGAGATATCGCGATTACAAGGTTTTTGGACTTTGACCTCTGGTGACCTCGAATGACCTTTGACCTCTGCCAAAAATAATAGGGTTCTTCCTCTCAACATGACATGTCTACATACCAACTATGAAAAGTATCGGTCATTCCTATCTTGAGATATCGCGATTACAAGGTTTTTGGACTTTGACCTCTGGTGACCTCGAATGACCTTTGACCTCTGCCAAAAACAATAGGGTTCTTCCTCTTGACATGACAAATCTACATACCACCTATGAAAAGTATCGGTCATTCCTACCTCGAGATATTGCGATTACAAGGTTTTTGGACTTTGACCTCTGGTGACCTCAAATGACCTTTGACCTCTGCCAAAAACAATAGGGTTCTTTCTCTCAACATGGCATGTCTACATACCAACTATGAAAAGTATCGGTCATTCCTATCTCGAGATATCGCGATTACAAGGTTTTTGGACTTAGACCTCTGGTGACCTTGAATGACCTTTGACCGCTGCCAAAAACAATAGGGTTCTTCCTCTCAACATGACAAACCTACATATCAAATATGAAAAGTATCGGTCATTCCTATCTCGAGATATTGCGATTACAAGGTTTTTGGACTTTGACCTCTGGTGACCTCGAATGACCTTTGACCTCTGCCAAAAAACAATAGGGTTCTTCCTCTCAACATGACAAACCTACATACCAAATATGAAAAGTATCGGTCATTCCTATCTTGAGATATGGCGATTACAATGAGTGTCACAAACACACATACACACACACACACACACACGACATCGCCATCGCATAGATTCCTCGCCTGCCTACGGCAAGGAATCAAAAATGCCCTTACTCTTGAAGAATTCTCACAGGCTCAGGTTACAAAATCAAGGACTAATTTAAAGGTATTGTACAACTATGGAACAAAAGAAGAAAAAAAGTACCCTTCCAATACCAACCATATGCAACACTTGTAGCAAGTATGACATCAATTTGGCACTACTGTCATGACCTTTCACACCCTACAATATCACATACACACACATCTAAGCAAATACATACCAACCTAAAAGTATAGATTTCAGATGGTTTCAGCACAAGAACCAAAAGTAAACAAAACTAAAAACAGAAACCAAAACATACATCAGTGTGATCATAAAGTGTTCTGATGACAGGATGGCTCTCAACACTCTGTTGCTGGTTCTCCATAGCCTGGATGGCAGCTGGTGTGGCACTCTTAGCCAGCATTCTCTCGACATCCAACACCTGAAGAGCAGTGAGAAAAATGATAGCAGTCCAGGCTTTGGAGGATTGCACTGTTGACTAATTTGATGTCTGGTCAATACAACCTACTAATGGTTAAACAATGTTTACAGGGCCTCCATTCTGGCTCTTTCTGGAATCTCTCAAGAACTTTTCTGCAACTTTATTCAAAAGGTAATCTCACCTGGTTACAACGAACTCAATCAAAATATAGTTATGGTAGCTGGCATTTAATTTGGCTGCACGAATATATCAATTCAAATGAGAAGAGTTCTTTTTAATGTTTTTTTAAGGAATAATGATGGGGGTGTATAAGTATCTTCAAGGTCAAAATGTTCACTTTATCACAATGAGTAAACCAGAAAGCCAAAAGGCTTAGTGATTCCTTGCCATATTAATATATTGTATTAAACAAACATGAATCACCCACATGACAAGCATGAGATCCCTCAAAGTTATCCTACTTGAGATATCATGTTAATACGGTCAAACGCTTTTGAAATCTTGCGACCCAAAATGACCTACATGCTAAATATTAACAAACCACAGGCCAAGTATGTGATCCCTCATAGCTATCCTCCTTGAAATATGTTTACTAGCTCTTGACCTTTTGTGACCTTAAATAACCTTCGACCTGCACGAAAAATAGTAGGGATCATCCACATGTCAAGTGTGAGATCCCTCACAGTTATCCTTCTTGAGTTATCATGTTTACAAGGTTTTGACCTTTTGGCCTCTGGTGACCCAAAATGACCTTTGACCTGCACCAAAAATTACAGACATGATCTACTCAATATGGGCAATACACAAGCTAAGTATGAGATCCCTAACAGTTACCCTTCTTGGGATATCATGTTAACAATGTTTTGACCTTTTGACCTGTGGTGACCCTACATGACCTTCGACCTCCACCAAAAATAATAGGGATCATCTACTCAATATGGGCAATCCACGTGCTAACTATGAGATCCCTTACAGTTACCCTTCTTGACATATAGTATTTACAAGGTTTTGACCTTTTGACCACTAGTGACCCCAAATGACCTTTGACCGCCACCAAAAACAATGCGGATCATCTACTCAATATGGACAATCCACATGGTGAGTATGAGATCCCTCACACTTATCCTTCTGGAGATATCATTTTTGCAAGGTTTTGATGTTTTAACCTCTGATGACCCCAAATGACCTTTGACCTCCATCCAAAAACAACAGAGATTATCTACTCAATATGGGCAATCCACATGCTAAATATGAGATCCATCACAGTTACCCTTCTTGAGATATCATCTTTACAAGGTTTTGATCTTTTGACCACCAGGGATCCCAAATGACCTTTGACCTCCACCAAAAACAAAAGGGATCATCTACTCAATACAGACAGTCCACATGGTAAGTATGAGATCCCTCACACTTATCCTTCTGGAGATATCGTGTTTACAAGGTTTTGACCTCTGATGACCCCAAATGACCTTTGACCTCCACCAAAAATAATAGGAATTATCTTCTAAATATGGGCAATCCAAGTGCTAAGTATGAGATCCCTCACAGTTATCCTCCTTGAGAAATAGTGTTTACAATGTTTTCACCTTTTGACCACAGGTGACCCCAAATGACCTTTGACCTCCACCAAAAATAATAGGGATCATCTACTCAATATGGACAATCCACATGCTAATTATGAGATCCATCACAGTTACCCTTCTTGAGATATCATGTTTACAAGGTTTTGACCTTTTGACCGCTGATGACCCCAGATGACCTTTGACCTCCACCAAAAACAAAAGGGATCATCTACTCAATACAGACAGTCCACATGGTAAGTATGAGATCCCTCACACTTATCCTTCTGGAGATATCGTGTTCACAAGGTTTTGACCTCTGATGACCCCAAATGACCTTAGACCTCCACCAAAAATAATAGGAATTATCTTCTAAATATGGGCAATCCAAGTGCTAAGTATGGGATCCCTCACAGTTATCCTCCTTGAGAAATAGTGTTTACAATGTTTTGACCTTTTGACCACAGGTGACCCCAAATGACCTTTGACCTCCACCAAAAATAATCGGGATCATCTACTCAATATGGACAATCCACATGCTAAGTATGAGATCCCTCACAGTTACCCTTCTTGAGATATCATGTTTACAAGGTTTTGACCTTTTGACCGCTGATGACCCCAGATGACCTTTGACCTCCACCAAAAATAATAGAAATCATTTACTTAATATGGGTAATCCACATGCTACGTATGAGATCCCTCAAAGTTACCCTTCTTGAGATATAGTGTTTACAAGGTTTTGACCTTTTGACCACTGGTGACCCCAAATGACCTTTGACCTCCATCAAAAACAATAGGGATCATCCACTCAATATGGGCAATGAACATGGTAAGTATGAGATCCCTCACATCTATCCTTCTGGAGATACCATGTTTACAAGCAATTTCCAGGGCATTTACACTATTTGACCTCTGGTGACCCCAAATGACCTTTGACCTCCACCAAAAAGAATAGGGATCATCTACTTAATATGGGCAACCTACCTGCCAAGTACGAAATCCCCCGGAGTTACCCATCTTGAGATATCGGGTTTACAAGGTTTTGACCTTTTGACCTCCTGTGACCTCAAATGACCTTTGACATCCATCAAAAACAATAGGGATCATCTACTCAATATGACCAACCGACACACCAAGTATGAGCCCAGTCATAGTTACCCTTCTTGAGATATCGTGTTTACAAGCAAAGCGTCACACACACATACATACATACACACACACACACGACATCACCATCGCATAGATTCCTTCTGCCTTTGGCAAGGAATCAAAAATGGCAACATACTGTATGGTTTCTGAGTCAATATTGAACCATTCTTATTCCCTTGAGAAAAGATTTGTCATATTGAAAAAAAAGTACATCATGGTAACACTTTTTTGAAATATCAGGCATTTTTTTGCTAAAGAATGTCTTTATTTTCTAATAAAAATATTTTTTCACAATTAAGCTTCAATTAAGTGATCAGAGTTGCTTTAACTCAAAACTGCCATTTATTCTACTAGAACTTCAGACTGCTTGTTTCTTAAGGTTCCTTTCACTTGTGGTACGTCCTTGGCAAATTTTTCTTTTGGTATCACTGGGCCAAACCTCTAGCAGTGCTGTAGTTGAGTCCCAACCTTCTAAGTCCTTATCTGCTGAGTCCAAGTCTAAGTTTCTGGTATTTAAGTCTAAGACGTGGGTCCCAGTCTAGGGCCCAAGTGTTTCATATGGAAAAGTACACACTAAGAATAAGAATTAGCAAATGATCAATTTTTACACTGCCTTTTATTCAAGCCCATAGCCAGGTGGAGGCACAGGGGCTGTTTCCCCCATGCAGACCACTATGTAACCCCTTCCCATTTGGAAAATCAATCGCAAAATTAAATTGTACTACCTATACAACCTACCAGCACAGCCCAAGGAATTATTCATTCAAATTTTATATTGGCCCAAGTGGTATTTAATGATGGACATATTTCATTTTTGTCACAAATCTCTCCGTGTCAGAATTTTCATGTGCTTTGTGCACTCTCACACTGTCAATTCAAGTATTTTTTTAATCACCTCTGCAAATGTGGTGTCTCAATTCAAAATTCACATTTTTGCAATTATTGTTCTTCTGTGCAGGGTGTAAATATGCAGACACACATAACTGCATTGATGCCAAGAAGTTTTTGGCCTTTTTTAACCTTTAAGGAGATTCTTAACTAAACTTAGCATCTTGGTATCTAAGCACTGAGAATGTAGGTAATTCCCAATATAGTTAATGATTTAGGACAAAATTTTGGAGCAATTTGCATGCAATCATTACAGTTGATGCTCTTTGCTTGATGAACATTATTAGCACAAAACTATTGAACCATTTTGACCAAAAATAGATGTAATTTCTCTAGATTCACAAAGAATAAGCTGGAACTTAAATCATACTTTTAATGTCATATTCCCCTTTGGTTTTATCTCCTCCCTTCCTGCTCATTCTTTTGCTTGCCATTCATGCAATATTTTGTTCAAATTAAAGTTAAGCTAATATCCAAGAACAAGGTATACTCCCTGTCAGGAGTGGGATCAGTGGCCAAGCAGCCATGCCCCTCCCCCCATCAGGGAGAGCTGCCCCGCCGAGGAAATTTTCCAGTTTCATCAGTAAACTCTTAATGGGTACACAAGTACGTAATCCCTGTTGGGGACCAGTCATCCTGACAGCTCATTTCTTGTTTTTGCTCTCCAGAAGGGCATATTCTTAAAAAAAAAACAAAAAAAAAATTATTTTCAAATTTTCTTCAGTGATAAACTAAAATCTTGGCTCATTTTATCGCCAATTTGGGGTTTGCCAACATTCCGGCAACTTGTTAACTTTTAAAGGCTTTGGTTTGCTGGCTCCTATGGCACAGCTTGCCCCCCCCCCCCCCAACCAGTCAGAAAAATCCTGGTGCCACCCTGCTATTTCTGCCGTGGAGGTCAGCTGAAAGCTCCATGCTAGAATCCCCATCAAGCAAATTCCTCAGAGCTTTTGGGAGATTCTCTCTAGGCTGGCCCCCACCAAAATGTTACTCTTGAACTCCACCTGGGACCTGTAGTGGCCCCAAGACTTCTTGCTGTTTGGAAAGCACTCATGCTCCAACAGCACAGAGCTGCAGGAGCATCACCATGGAATACTTATATTCACTTGTGGAGACTGTCTGTGCCAATGTATCTCAAAGAAGGGGAAAACTGCCACTGGGCAACGGAAATTGTGCACACTTGGCAACGTATGCACACATTACACCAATTTCCTGAAGCTATCTGCTGTGGGCTTCAAATATAATCTTCTATGATCACTAAAACTACCAACAATATCATGGTAGTTAAAGAATTTTTGGGAGCCTCCCCCTACCATTTGCAATCCTGCTCCCCCCCCCCCCAAACATCAGAATTCCTTGCTACGAGCCTGCAGCTTTTTCCCCATCTCCTTTTATGTTATAACATTATTTACACTTGGCAGCACACATTGCCCTAGACAACCCACATTGCCATTGCAAAGATGAAGATACTGTGTGGATTTGTACAGGAACTGCAGAGAACAAGGTAAATGATATGTGACAGTGGATTTAGTGCATACAAGTGACACAAAATTCTGCCTGTCTTGAGCCCTGTCTCAGGAATTTTATAACCGAGTCACAAGTCCGGACCATATGAGATTTAGTCTGAGTCCTTTAAGTCATGACTTGAAACCTGTCTCATTTCAAGTCCAAGACCAGTCTTGAGTCCTACAGCACTGATCTCTAGACTGCCTTACATGTTGGTACCTTTAAAGTTTTTTTCAACAAATTGACTTTCTTTTTTTTTTTTTTGAGGCAAGTCAACTGCAGCTATTTCAGCAACTCAAGTCATTGATCTCAAATCACTGTTTTTTATTCAATAGAGGGCAACTCTCTGAAATTTTTCAAGTCAGGTAGTTTTGGAAGGTTCTGACTCCAGTTGCAACTTGATTACAAATCTAGTTTCAGGTGGTCTGAGTATGGTCCAGTTTTTAGGTGGTCTATGCACAATTCTAGTGTGAAAGCTTCACTTTGCCCAACAAAATTCTAAGTCTACAATAACACACTGAAAGTTTTACTTTATGTTATCAGCAGACTTCAGACATCTTACATCACTCAAAGGTGACACAAAGACAGCCGATTAGCTACCAAACATGATAGATCACTTTTATGTTAATTACAGAACTAAATTCCTCCCCCCCCCCCCAAAAAAAAATGATGAATCACTTGCATCATTTCATTAAGACAAAGTCAACAACGATAGAAAACATCTCTGACAACTAACCTTTATTGAGGCATCTGCAGAAGCAGTTGCTATCAGCTGACCTATTTGAAGAATTAAACAAAAGATACTGTTTCACTGAAAGTAACCATAACATCAATTATTTAAAAGTGATTCAAGACAAATTCTTTTCAGATAGAGTTTCTGTGTATTATTGGATCCATACTCCTTTTTTCAAGCTGTGAACTAGTGAATTATTGTCACTGTTACTTGAAAGCCCACATGTACTGGGGACAAAACAGTCCAGCATAAAAATCCATTAAAATACAATTGTGTTTTGATGGATTCTGACACTTGTCTCAACCATTCAATTCATCTGCACGTCAAACTGACCTCTCCTCAGACCCCACCCCCCAACCAGCTAGATAATGCTGCCACTTCATCATAATGTCAGGACCTGAGCTACTAAAAGACTTCCTCTTTCTGACCAGAGACATACACACATTTTTCAGGTACTAATCATGTTTTAGTTTAAAGAGGAATATTGCTTTTTTATACAGACAACTTTATTTCCTAAAACCATGATTTACAGTCACAGCATGATAGGCGCTGGGTAACTTTATTTCCAACTATGGCTGTGCTGATGAAACGGCTAACCAGTTAATCAATTGACTGGTTGGTTAAAAGCCCACTGTATGTCATATCGTTTAACCATCTCTGTATCCTAACTACCAAGTCCTTGCTGTTCAGTCTGTATATAAATCCATCTGTGCAATTAACCACAAAAGTTGCTTGCCAAAAATCGTGTCACAATGAATTACCTTTTCACCCAAAATTAAAAAGGTTTAAAAAAGTGCCTTTAAAACCTTTAAAATGCCAGTTACAGCGAGTTTCATGCCGAAAATCACAAAACAGTGAATTCTTTCAAGCAGTCTTTGAAATGGACTAAGATACCGAAGATATAATAAAACAAGACACTACAAGGAACAATAATGCAACATGCATCTTAAAGTATAAAGCTCTTTTGGGAAGTCCATAAGACTATAAAATTATGTGGAGTCTGTAGAAAAACATGCTATCCCAACATCATTCGTTTGTAAATGCACTATGTGAATTTTCCCAGGAGAAATGAAATGTAACTACCTTGCACGCATTTACAGTTCATCAGGCCGAAAGCAAATGCACCGCAGGAAATAGTTACCAAGCTCTGTACTGTAGCTCTGGACTTAATTATGCAAACCTGGCTCTTAAACCCCATACGATGCGACTAAAATATTTTAACAAGTTATGCCTATATATTTTCCATAATTTTTTCATTGTCAGTAGAATTACTTGCAATTTCCTCCCCCAAAAACAGTATGCTCAGAAGAGTGAAATACTTCCCTCCAATTTGCTTCCAATTTGTATGTTTACCCAAAATTAAAAATGGAGCATTCTTATGTTGAACTTCATGAATAATCATGACCAGTTGGTTGAGCTTGCTGTGTGAACCAGCGCCGCCACGTGTCTTGCATGAACGATCGTTCACCATGTATACGTGCATTGTACAACACACCGTATTGTATGAGTACACACGTCTCATCATATGTACAGTATGAAGGTTAGTTGCATTCATAAAATTTTAAAGTATGATGACTTTCGGCATCAAGAAGTTTCTCTTCACACAAGCACAAAGAAACTTTGGTATTATGGAAGGAAGACAAGCAATTCACAGCAGATATAAATACATCATTACAGTATTTACGGGGGCTGCTGAACATGGGTAAAATATGCATACGAATTACAGCCCTGTATATTTCTAGCACACACAAGTATTATGTATGTACTGCAGACGATATCACAAGGTACAGTGTAGCCCAGTATATGATGTACTGTTTACAGTACATATGTAATGAATGGTGCATATACAGTACATGCTCTGGATCTGTTTAATACTGTATTGCTGCAGCCAGACAAATTTGTGTAGCACTGCATGCAACAATGCCTGTGTTATGCATAGGCTTCCCATCTGACGATAATGTGTTACACTACAAAATTCTCAAAATTAGTAGTCTGTGGAATATTGAAAAGTATGTAGGCCTACTTGATTTTTGCTTACAAACTGATTGTCAAAACATTGTGAATAGCACAAACATTTTGGCATGCATGTTACATTAGGGAACACAATTCACAGCCTCATTTTGAGAGTATAAACTTCCATATTTATGGTAATCGCACTCTTCTGACATGTTGACTTTAATGATGTACCTTGACTTGATTTCATTTTTGGTTAACGGTAAATCGTTCTGATAATAAAAACAGTTAAATGGATAGTGAATAAACCAAAAATGCACACCTATTTCCAACAAGAAAGGTTCTCACAAAAAGAAATTCATTATTCAGTAGCTCAAAATATTAAGTTTGGCCCAAACTGTTAAACTTCCAAATGATGCAATATTCATAGCACTTGAAATGCATAATACCCAGGGTATTAAGTAAAACTGCTACTACAGTTCATGAGTGACACTGAATGGATTTATGATATAATTTGTTTTCTGTTTTTGCCAAACTTATGCAATGTAACACAATAGTTTCCTTTAACTAAACCACCACGATATTGCACTATCTGGAGCAGCAAAATAGTTAATATGAAAGGTTTACATATAAAATGAGCTCACCATCACTGCTCCAGGCAGCAGCCCGACATGCTCCTTTGTGAGATGTGACATAACAGGTCTCATACATAGCTGCTTCAGGTTCATTAGTCTGAACTAAAACAGAAAAGGGAAACAATGATCCACCAAGGCAAAAAAGATTACACCACCCTACAGTACTGTATGTAGAACAAAGCAGACTGGGTATCAGGGATGATGGAGATTTCCAAATCATTTTTATCCAAGAACATCATTGTTTCCTCTTGTAAAATGAATCACTCTAAAAGATTCCAAGTCTGACTTAAAATGTTCAACTGGCAGGCTATGTGACTCATGTGAATGGGTAACATACAAGAGAATGTTCTCCTTTGTGGCTGTTTTAAGATCAATGAACAGTGACTTATAGCTAGGTCATTTCCCTCAATGAAACATTCTTACTGGATAGCCTGGTGAGAGGTGAGAGGTCTAAGGTATGGAGATGTCCCCCTCCACTTTGGAAAATTTTTTCAAATTAAAAAGTGCCTAGATGGCAAATGGTGCAATATTTCCCCAAAAGTTATCGGTCTATCTTGCAAATGAGGAGTTCACTTTGTATTGATTGATTCTTTGCAATACTGCATCAAGGGTTCTTTTTTTGTACAACATTCCTTTTCCTTATGCCACATTTGTAGCACAAATAAACACTGGTCTAAATCACTGTCAATGAATAAACTTTGCAACACTTCAACTATTAATTAGAACAACCCCAGGAAAGAGAAATGGAAGTGATTCCTGAAAATTCAATAACACCTACTTTTACTTTTCAGCCAGTGAGCATGTTCAAACAGAATGCTCTAGTCTTCAGAGATTTTCAGTGGGATGACTGTTTCCCATCAACTATCTCTTACCCTGCACTTCCCCATCCCTCCACCATTTCCTTAGATCTTGCAGAAATAAGGAAGCAAACCCTAATACTGTCCATATTCTCTCTGGAATCTCTGCTATACCACAGTATGAACCTACCTTCTGTATCGAAGTCCAAGTCAATACCAGAGGCAGGGGCCACTGTGTCAGAATACTGGGTTAGTGGTTTCCCTACATTGCAATGAAAAAAAAAACATTTCATAAGATTGAAATAAAAACTTGAAGTTTTTTTAATTATTTTATACTTTTAATTTTTATTAAATCAAGTTTCTCCTTCAGCAAAATTTGTAGAATATTGTGTACATTGAAATTTTTACACCTCTGATGGGACCTGTGGATCCTAGAATGATTTGCAGAACACTTTCAATGTGCCTCAATTTCCAATTACACTTTGTTTTGGTATTTTCAAAGCCAGAGAGGAGATGTTGGGAGCATTCTGTTTCCTCTACTGTTGGTCAAAGTGAGAATTAGTTTATTTCTTCTTTAAACAGTCCAAAATTTCTCCATTTATTTAGACAACTTCAGCTGGGAACTTATCCACTAATTGGATAGCCGCTGCAAAGTAAAGTCGATTTATTTTTGTAGAAATGTTCATTGAGATCCTATTTTGTTCTTAACCATTTAAGACAGTTTGCAACTTGGAAGTAATCTATTTGCAAGTACCTTTTTGGCACAGACCTCTTTGGGTTAATCTTTTCTTCACCTAATAAAGCTGTCATACCCTTTTTGTTCTTTCTGTAGGATTGGAGAGGATACCCTCTTACATTTACTCTACATGTGTAATTATGTTAAAATTTTTGGGAAGAGGTATCTAGTAATTGTATTAGAGATGGTTATAATTTTTCTCCCACAGGTATCTGCTTTGGTCATTTGGCCAATATTTATCACCCTATTAACTTCATCATTCTTTATGCTATGCACTAAACTTCCAGTGAATATGATAATCACAATCCCTGATGCATTTATCTTTGATTGTAAATTTCATTTAAATTTTGATGCTGAACTGCATATTTTAAAGAAGAACTGTCTTCACAGAAAAAAAAATGTTTCATTTCATCCTCTGCAAAACTTGTCCTGATCAAATTGAAAAAGTTTTGTATCCATTTTTTGTGATGTACAATGTTGTTTTTATATTATTACATAAACCTGTTGAGATACAGTAGAAACAAAATGTTTTGTAGAACAGACTGCAGGAGTAAACCACTTATCATGCAATTAATGGAAAGAACAATTTACAGTAACTTCTTCGCACAGGAGAAACTTTAAAAAATGGAAATATTTTAATTATACATTTCATGGGCACTACTATGCAACAAGATGTGCAGTCCATTTAAAGTCAAGGAAACTTATACAAGAGACTAGTGATAACCATCCAACAAAGTAACCATACTGTAATGTTTGTACTGTTTACTGTATGTTTTTCAATAAGATAAAACTGAATGCACTTGATGTAAAAGTTGCAATTAATAAACAACACTTTTCAAAACTGTTTCTTTTGCTTGTTCCAAGAAGGTTTATATCACAATTAAAATGCACAACATTAGTAACTGAAGTATTTTAAAAGTAAAACTGTGAGAACATACTGTTTGGTTCCGCCCGTAGTCCAAGTTGTACAACCTTCTGTAGACGATTTGATGGTGGACAATCGGGAACTGGTTGTATGACCTTACTTAAGAGCTGAGCACTTTCATGGTATCCATCATGCAACAGCTGGCTATTTTACAAAAACAACAAAAATTAACATGAAATTTTTGTACACACATCAATACAATGTGAAACAAACTGTTGCTTCCTTGCAACTCATCATAAAAACCCTTTCACACTAGGCATAACATGACAGGATACAATACAATGAAAAAGTTGAAAATATCTCTAAGAACCTTTCGCACTAGGAGTGATATGACACAATAAAACTTGGAGATGAAATATTTCAACTTTCATCCACTTATTGCTGTGCAATACTTCATCAAAACAATCATAACATAACACAAAATGTTAAAGGGCAAAGGAGGGCTGAGACCCCATAAGATGCCCTGACCCTTTCCTAAAAAAAAACAACCAGACCAACACCAAGGAAGCACCGTACAATAAGGTTCTACCACAATCATGGAAGAACTTGTCAGCATTAACTTTAAAGCAATGCACTGAAGTTGAGTTAACTACCCACTCAGGTGACTATTCCACTCATTGACAACTCTATGAGAGAAGCTGGACTTCTTACTGTAAGCCTTTCAAAACACTTCACAAGCTTCTTTCAATGGTCTCAAATCTGAAAATTACTTTGACTCAGCTTACAGTAAGTAGCTACAAGATAACAAAGGATTCCTTTCAGAGAGAAATTTGTAAACCTGGAGCATGTCCCCCCTGATCCTTCTGAACTCCAGGGTAGTAAGCCCAAGTTGTTTAATTATAATATCATATTAGATTTCTTACTTCTGGTACAAGATGACTGGCCCTCATCTGAACTTGCTCCAAAAGAATTTAAACTTGTCCTTTTCATAGAATGGACTCCAAGCCTGAGCAGCATAGTCAAGAGGGGGTCTTACCAACTGCTTATCCAAATTAATTTAGTACAATTTCTTTACTAATACTACTAAAATTTTCTCTTGATCAATCCAAGCACCCCATTAGCCCTAGCAGCAGTATGTAGCTGCACAGCCTAGATGGCTTCAAACTGCCTGTAATAACAACAACCAGATCTTTCTCAAAAGTCACATTACTCAAAATACT
Source organism: Holothuria leucospilota (assembly GCA_029531755.1). Taxonomy (NCBI): domain Eukaryota; kingdom Metazoa; phylum Echinodermata; class Holothuroidea; order Aspidochirotida; family Holothuriidae; genus Holothuria; species Holothuria leucospilota. The sequence continues at coordinate 21,181,548 of CM055981.1, read as the reverse complement.
ACCATTCATGTTATAATCACAGATGAAATTTTAAGGACCAAAAAGAAGGACATTGCACTGCACTGAAAGACATTTGCAAGTCTGAGACCATGAAAATAACCTATCCAAGTCTTTTTGCAGTGCAATGAAGCATCATCCTTATCACTAATCTTCCTACAGAGCTTAGTATTATCAGCAAACTTACTTATACTAGATGTGAGAGAGCTACTGTATCAATACCATTGATGAAAATTAAGGAAAGAATTGAGCCATGAACAGAACCCTGCAGTACACCACTTGTAACTTCTTTCCAAAAAGACAAATTACCATTAACCAGAATGCAAAAAAGCATTCAGGTTTTGATGAATTCATTTCAGTAGACTTTATTTAAACTACAGAGGTTCTAAAATGTTAATGTTCTGAATCAATGTGATGCGTTTACACACCACTGTCATCATTCTTTACCTTGAGATCCATACTAAAAATGTTTCCAGAATTTGACAAATGGTGAGCTGAAATGATTTCTCACTAAGCACAAAACAACATCAACAACAGAACCATTTTTGTATTTAATAGGGTACGTAAAGCCATTTTAAAGTTTTTTGACCTTCCAAGCATGAACTATCAGGTGAACTCAGATGGCCTTTGACCTTCAAAAAAATAGTACATTTCTACCTCTTCATGTAATGCATCTACATGCTATGTACAGTATGAGAAACTTCCATACTTCCTATCTGGAAATATGTTAACAAGGTTTTCAAAATTTGACCCTGTAGATGACCTTTAACTTTCAACAAAAACTGAAAGGTTCTTTTTCTTTTCATAAAGCACCTATATGCTAAGTACGAAGAGTATGATCCATGCTTCCTACCTTGAAATATTGTGTAAGCAGAGTTTTCAAAGTTTGACCTCTAATAACCCTAAATGACCTTTGACCTTCACCAAATATGATGTTCTTCCTCTTGACATACTCCATCTACATGCTAAGTATGAAAAGTATCCATGTTCCTACCTTGAGATATTGTGTGAACAAGTTTTCAAAGTTGACCTCTGATGACCCTAGATGACCTTTGACCTTCACCAAAAACAATGTGGTTCTTCCTCCTGACATAATGCACCTACATACAAAGTATGAAAAGTATCTATGCTTCTTACCTTTAGATATTGCATCAACAACATTTCCAAGAGTTTGACCTCTGATGACCCTAAATGACTTTTGACCTCCACCCTAAATGATACTGGGTCTTTCCCTTGGAAAAATGAACTTACACACAAGGTATGAAGAGTATCCATGCTTCTGACCTTGAGATATTGTGTTACCAAAACCTGAGAGCATTCATGAAGAATGGCAGGATGGATCCCATCAGGCCCTGGGGCCTTAGCTGCCTTATTTGCCTTTAACTCTTTAATATTACAAACCAGTTCCTCAGAGAAAACAATATCACTAATTAGAGATGAGCTATCAGAACCCCTATAAGTCCCCAAAATAGATGATTCCTTGGTTAAAAACAGGTACAAAATAATCACTTAACAAGTTAGCCATACCCTCATGATCAATAACTAGTGTGCCTTGATTACTTTGGAGAAGCCCAACACTTTCCATAACTTTCTGCTTAGACCTGACATAAGCATGAAATGATTTTGGAATTACCTCTAACCTCCTTGGCCAACTGCTCTTTGAACCTATTGTAGTAGTGAAGCTTTAGTGTCAATAACCAATTAACTACTGTACGAGTTCCGGCTTCTTGTAGACTGCATAACCAGAAGAATTCTTACTGACCCTACGGTGACACCAACATATATGTTTCTGAATTTCAAAATTAATGACCTCACTATGAAGCCAAGTTTCAGTAACCCCAACTATGTCTGGATTGCCTATGGAAATACCTGCGAGAAACTCATTGAACTTACTGAAAATGCTGCGAACACTGGCAAACATGACCTTCATACCAGAAACCCTCCCAGATAAATGCTTCCCTTTGCTACAGTACTATAAACAAAATCACTCTAAGCACAATTTAACTCAGATAGTCCCCCCACTCCCCCCATTCCCACTGCCCCCCATTCTAGCTAACCTTGCCCCTGAACCTAGTTTGACACCTGAGAGTTACAGCCCAGGAAACTTGCCTACCCACACTCATTAGCCCCAATGCTAGACAAGTCCAACCAATCTTAAGTGAAAAAATTCCTCTTATTTACAACAGCAGCCCAGGTATCAACAAAGAGGAAACCCTCAAGACTGGATTCATTTTTCAAACACTTATCAAATCCCAGAATTTTGCACCAAGAGACTTTCCTATCGAACTGGGGGAGAATACCACAAACAACCCCTTTCATATACATGTGTGGACTTGAGGCTACAAATCAGTTCCTTATTCTTTGAAGTACTGAGGGGGAAGGAGGCATAGCCCAATGGCCCCTCCCCTTAAAATGCCACTGCTCACTTTGAAACTGTACAACTTGGCAGGGCAGTATAGTCCACATGTCAAGAGATGCCTACAGAATGCAAAAATGTCTGTTCATAAAACTATTTCATTTAAAATCTCATTTGAGGAAATTGCAAGACAAAATTAAGAAAAGGGCAACTTGGTAAGTGCCCCCCACTTGCCACAATGATGGGCACTGCAGCACCAGACCTGTACATGGATCTGATTTTCCACTCTGGTCTGTCAGATAAATTTGTGTGTCATCCAGGGGCCTGCCATAGGGCCTCAAGTGGAGTTAAGGGATAACCTCTGCATACTGTAAACTTGTAAACATATGAGAGTGAGACTCTTTTCTCAGAGCATGGAGTTTTTAATGTTAGGGGAAAATTGTAATTGTACAACACTTTGAACAGTCAACTGAACTAATGGCTAGTCATTTTGAGAAATGAAGGTAGATGGTAAGGAAAATAATTGGTAAATTTAGAACCATTCTACTACAATATTTTGAGTTTACAAATTAATTATACCACAGACCAGCTATCTGTGCATGCAAAGAATAGGTAACGGTTTTAAAACGCAGAGGACTGCATGACCAGAAGGGATGCCAGGCACAGGGCTCTCATCCACCCCCTTGACAACAGCACTACAACTACCTCAAAGAGATGAAATCAAGAGTCTTTAAAATCAAACGTGTGAGAGTAGCACATTTATGGTTGATGAAATATGAGCTTATTTATAGTGCCCAATGCAGTTTCATAAATATTTCAGAATCCTTTAATTGCCACAGAGTGCTTGCATATAATTTAATTAAGATACTTGACATCTATACACTGCTACCTGTCTAAGCCACAATAGGTCTAAGACACTATCTTGGAAAAAGAACCCATCTGAAAAACTCACCCTAAATCACCACTAAAAAAAGTTAGTCTGTGTACATGACAGTAGTAACTTGACAATCAATACACAAGAGGGTAGGCTTCTGAAGACTATGTCATAGTACATAAGCGATTCAAAACAAAAGTCACATTTGCAGTACTGAAACGATGTACACATCTGAGAACGGTTTTGAGTTGTGTCTCTATGAGGCTTTATATGATGATGAAAGGTGTAGTTTTTATTTTTAGAAAGCGTTTTAAACAAATTCTGATGAAATTGAAGGTAGGCCTAAAACGTTTTAACAGACTTTTTTTTTAAGTAATGCCTTGTTTTTCAAATAATGCAAATATTCGTTGTGGATCAGGGAGTTGCAACAGAAACTCTCTGATAGGAGGTAGTCAGATTTTTTTAACCCGCCAACCAGACTTCCAACAGGAGGGTTTTCTCTCACCTGCCGATGTTTTCAGTAGCAAATGGCCAGTGGGCGAGTGCTAATTCGAACCCTGCTAAGTTATGGTTTCATACACACACATACGTGTACGTATGTGGCAACAATCACTGCAGCAATGCACGCAGAGGATGTCACTCTCACAGTAACATGCAGGAAAAACTTTGAACTGTGATAGCCTAGGCCTAGTTCAGGGAACAAAGTGTATGTGAGAACTAGGCCTAGGCTACACTGCAAAAAAGAAAGCAATTTGATTATCTGTGCACTGACAAAATTGACACTGAAAGTAAGAAAATAGCACTGAATAGAGTACTGAAGTGTGACATCATTTTAGCCACTGGCTCCATACAAACAGAAACCCCTACTGCTTTATTGTAGGACTCAACTTCTTCAATTCATTGCAATGAAATGGCTTCTTTAATATAAATGAGAGTCCAATATATGGTTTGATGTATATTCGAAGTAGTTTTACAAATTTTTACAGGTTGGATTAAATTCAGTTTACTTTCAAACTTAACTTTTAAGAGGTTTCGTACATCTGGTATAGGGAGCTTTACACAGAAGTGTGTGTCTTACGGAGTAATGCACTATGGACCCAGCAACATTTTTTTACCAACTAAAGTTAATCTTATTTCAAGAATGAAATCAACAGTGTAGAGTGCTATATGTCCAGAAACATATTGGTAATTATTACTTGGCCCAAGCTGCATTTTCTTAGTCAATGACAGCTACATTTCGTACATCGTTTTAAATGATGTGTATCCTTCACTATGTTTGCACGTAAAAGTGTTGTGGCTAGGCCTCTGAAAGTTCCTATCACGTTGTACGGGGAACCTGTGCATTACCGAATTTAATTTTTTTCGCCAGTTGCAGGGATTTTCAAATAAATAAGTAAAATAGTATTGTTTCATAGGTAGGAAGAGTGCCACTGAGAAATATTCAGCTCTACTTTGTGCAATGTGGTTTTATATACGTGTGAAAACTCACAGTTTTTGAAGGTACTGTATTACGTTGAGTATATTAGGCTTGTCAGGTTGAAGTTTGTTTAGAACCATCGCCATGGTAACTATGCGGAAGTGACAACATCACTTTGGTACTCTATATCAGTCTACGGCTCGAATGGAGAATCTGTGCCCAGAAGTAACCTATGTGGTATGCATAGGGATAGGGTTAGGGTTATATATGTAGTAGGCATACGGATAGCATATGCATAGGGATAGGGTTATGTGTAGTAGGGCTGTGCATTTCTGGTTAATTCACTATCCGTTTAACCATCTTTATTAACTGAACAGTCAACGATTAACAAGTCAAGATATATAAACAAAATAAACATAAATTTTGGAAGAGCGCCATCACTTTAAATAACAAAATTTCTACACTTAAAATGGCGCCGGTAGTGATGATTGTCGAAGTAGCATGCATGTTAAAATGTTTGTATAATTTGCGATGTTTTGGCAAGCAGTCTGTACACAAGGGCGAATCACCCATTTATTCAATCTTTTCACAAACATGCATACTTTTTGTTACGCCACTGATTACTGTTTTCGAGATTTTTGCAGTCTAAAATAGCACCGTAAGATGAGAAGCCTATGGATATCACTGGCATTATCGCAGTTCAAGACACACTTCTCCTGCTACAGCGATACAGTATCACACATGCCTAGAGCAGTGTCGAGTACAAACGTACCACATACAGTGTACTAGAGTGTGCCTTGTGACCTTGCTGCAATTCATACGTAATATATGTGTGTCTGCTATGAATTCCAGAACCGTTATGTCGTAATGGTGCGAAAATTTTTCCCCATAGATATTACTGCATGCTCCATAAAAAAGTGTTACTTTGAATTTTAACTTGTCTTTACATCGCATGCCTTTTTACCTAATACCTACTGAAAATACCAGTTCCTTCGTAATTATCAAGGGTGAAACTTTTCAATATTGGCAGCTACCCTCAAACTGTATGTTATAACAGGACTTGTACATAGCAGTCTCATACACAGTACTGTACAATGTACGTACGGTATGTCATGAACGATCGTTCATGCAACATGCAAAGCAGCGAAGCACATAGCCGGCCGGCCCGGTTTGTTCAGCAAGCTCAAACAGCTCTGCTAATTACAAATACTGTACTGTACTGTACAATGCACTTACGTACAGTGCGCTGGTTCCTTCAGCAAGTCCAACGAACTGTGCTAATTATGTTAAAAATAATATGATTATTCATAAAGTTCACCATTGGAATGCTCCATGTTTTATTACTTGGGGCTAATAAATGAAATGGCGGAAAGACTTTCACTCACCTTAGGGAATTTTGGGGGTTGAAACTTTTCCAGGAATTATACTAACGTTGAAAAAAATTATAAAAAGTGTTTAATCGTCTTTTATTAATATTATTAAGTCAGCTTAAATGGGGAGGCTTAGTTACAAATATTTTAGTTGCACCTACAAGGCTCCCAAGCCAGGGTTGTATTAATAAGCCCAGAACTACATAACTTGGTCACTATTTTGTGCAGATTGCATATACTTTGAGACTGATGAACTGTAAACACGTAACCTTGGAAGTTTATACGCCCGGGAAATTCCTGAAGTGCATTTATCATGAACAATATTAAGCATATATATTTTTCTGCCATCTAGAAGTAACTTTTAGTCTTATCTATCAAGTTTACGGTGCTCCACACTTTAAAAGGTATGGTGGATTGTTGTAGCATGTACTGCATAGTTTAATCCCTGCACCTTTGATAATTTTTATCCTTTTCAAAAGTTGCGTGAAAGAGTTTATTGTCACATTATTTCCGCAAAAACTCCCAGATCATGGGGCGAACGGATCGATATACCAGCCAAAGCTGTGCAACGCGGACTGTGCAACTGGCATTATAAATAGGGCTGTGCATTTCCGGTTAATTCACTATCCGTTTAACCGTTTTTATTAACCGAACGGTTAACGGTTAACCGAAAATAAAAACAAGTCAAGGTATATAAACAAAATAAACATTTCGGAAGAGCGCCACACTGTAAATACCAAAGTTCCTACACTTAAAATGGCGCCGGTAGTGATGATCGTCGAAGTAGCGTGCAAGTTAAAACGTTTGCATTAGTTGCGATGTTTTGGCAAGCAGTCCGTACGCATGGGCGAATCACGCATTTATTCAAACTTTTCACAAACATGCATACTTTTTGTTATGCCACTGATTACCGTTTTCGAGATTTTTGCGGTCTAACATGGCATCGTAAGATGAGAAGCCTATAGATATCACTGGTATTATCACAGTTCAAGACACACTTCTCCGGCAACGGCAATACAGTATCACACACGCCCAGAGCAGTGTCGAGTACAAACGTACCACATACAGTGTGCTATACAGTGTGCCTTGTGACCTTGCTGCAATTCATACGTAATATACGTGTGTCTGCAAAGAATTCCAGCACCGTTATGTCGTAAAGGTGTGGAAATTTTTACCCATATGTATTACCGCATGCTCGCTCCGTAAAAAATTGTAACGTTGAATTTTAACTTATCTTACATCGCATGCCTTTTTACCAAATACCTACTCAAAACACCAGTTTCTTCGTAATTATGAACGGCAAAACTTTTCGATAACGGCAGCTACCCTCATGCTTTATGTTATAACGGGACTCGGGCATTGTTGTCTCGTACGCAATACTGTGCAGTACAATGTACGTACGGTATGTCATGAACGATCGTTCATGCAACGTGCGAAGCAGCGAAGTACATGGCTGGCCGGCCGGCCCGGTTCGTTCAGCAAGCTCAATCAGCTCTGCTAATTACAAATACTGTACTGTACTGTACAATGCACGTAAGTGCAGTGCGCCGGTTCGTTCAGCAAGTCCAACGAACTGTGCTAATTATGTTCGAAAAAAATACGATATTAAGCATATATTTTTCTGCCGTCTAGAGGTAATTTTTTTAGTCTTATCTATCAAGTTTACGGTGCTCCAAACTTTAAAAAGGTATGGTGGATTGTTGTAGCGTGTACTGCATAGTTTAATCCCTGCACCCTTGATAATTTTAATCCTTTTCAAAAGTTTCGTGAAAGAGTTTATTGTCACTTTATTTCGGCAAACCACTCCCAGATCATGGGGCAAACGGATCGATATACCAGTCAAAGCAACGCAATGCAGACCGTGCAATTGACATTATAAAGGTCTGTTTTTAAACCTTTTGTAATTTTTCATCCAAAGTTTACCCATTGTTATGTGGTTTTGGGCAAGCAACTTCTGCGGTTTACTGCATAAACGAGTTTAGGTATAATGGTGAACTGCGGCGACAGATTTATTAGGATGCAAAAACGGTTAAACGAAACAACATTTGGCGGTCGCTTAACCGATCGATCGGTCGGTTAACCGGTTAACCGTTTAACCGTCGCAGCCCTAATTATAAAGGTCTTTTTTAAACCTTTTGTAATTTTGCATCCAAAGTTTACCCATTGTTACGTGGTTTTGGGCGGGCAACTTCTGCACAAACGAGTTTAGGTATAAAGGTGAACTGTGGCGACAGAATTATTAGGATACAAAAACGGTTAAACGAAACAACATTTGGCGGTCGTTTAACCGATCGATCAGTCGGTTAAAGGAAGAATACAGTCACCCCAATAAAGAACTGTATAGTAGACTATCTTATTTCCTGAATAACTCTTGAGAATCATGTGACAGTATTTTGCTCACTCAATTGTAAAATTTACAAGGAGCAAATGCTCAGTTTACATTGAATATATGCAATATTTATGTCCTAATAACTATGAAAGATACCTGGAGGAGAATTCAGAAGAAATTTGTGACATTTAGCTATTGTTTCAAAATAAGTTTGGGGTGACTGCTTTTGACATTAAACCGGTTAACGGTTTAACCATCACAGCCCTAATACATAGTAGGGATATCGATAGGGTACGCACAGAGATAAGGTTAGGGTTATACGGTTTGGGATATATGAATACGTAGAGATAAAATACGTATAGACATGTATATTATATACTTATACATCTGAGCTGTTTGTACTGATAATATTTAAAACCGTTTGCCGGCAGCTCAGCTTGCAGCGCTATCGGTTAGGGCAGGGTTCGATTTATAACTTTTTTTCTGCATGCACTGGGTGCATGTAGGTCAAAAAAACTACATGCACAGCAAAATTTCTACAAGCACCAAACAATCTTTAAATCAGAAATACCTGAAGAACACTATTTTGCTATATAACACATTTTGTACCATTGGTTGCAAACATTGTGATGAAGAAACATGTAAGCATATTATTATCGCCCCGCAAGTGAAAGCCACATGAGCAAATTTTTTACCCCTTTTCTTACGTGACATGTTCCACAAAACCTGTACCAGCTCGTTTCTATTTCCCCACATTGGAGGGTACTACTGTTACAATGGGGGTATTAATATTTCCTCCTGCCTTAAGTATGTGTTTTTGTTGACTTCAAGTGCAAGATTGTCCCATTGCCTATTGACAATTTTTAAGTTAACCCAATACCATCACAACCAATGACCATGCATGCCTTGGCAATCGGTGCTTACAGTCACTGATTCTTTAGCCTGGGAAATATTGTACTTGAGGTCCCAAATCTAGAGTGTCCCTTAACGATCACCAAATTCACCAAATAAACCTGTGATAGGCTACAGCTAGAAAATTAAACACACTTTTCAGCTACTCAACTCTTTTTGATGGTCAATGACAAGGTTTTGCCAGTTCAGGTTTCATCTAAAATTCTGAGACTTTTGTGGTCCCAAAAGTTAAGCCCACAATCGCTTGAAGTCACTTCAAATTTCAATGCTATTGCTGTACACACTATAGGCATAAGGCTGCAGTCTTAGTAGCAAGCCCCCATCGTTACTAGACAGGTATCCAAAATTATCTAGTTGGCATTCATTTCACAAAATATGTGTGAGGCATGGATAAAATACCCTAACTAAGCCTTTAACAATATTTTCAAAAACCTTTACTTCACTAATTTTAAGCTACAATACTTTTTTCTTTTGAGCTGCTAGCACTAGCTCAAATGCAATCCTAACGTGTTGCACATGATATATGATATATGCATGTATGTACAGTATACTGTATGTCAAGCCTAGCCTAGTCTGTTTCAATCAGAGCAGCCACAACCAAACTGTAAATTTATGTTGTACCACAACGGTATCGATCGCAACCATAACTACAGTACAGCGAACCAGTGAACGCACGCAACAAGAATAGGTGGGATTTTCATACGGAAAGTGCATCCACGTGGTTTGGTCAGTGCATTGCTGCACTGACTTAGTGTGTGCAGTTTGTGAGCTGAAATTAAATATCTGAATGCTACTGTAGGCAAGGGTATGGCCTACGTGCACGAAGTGCATGTAAGCCTCCACAGTTACATGCACATGGAAAATTCTACATGCACCTGTGCATGCGTGCACCCGGGTAAATCGAACCCTGGGTTAGGGCATAGAATGGCTATACTGAGATCTATACCGCGTTCGCATTCTTCAAATGATCTGCATTCAAATCTCACTGACACCTTCCTTTCTCCAGCTTCTTTTCTCACGGCTTGTTACGCTACTTTATGTTGGCTCCTTTGGAACTTACCTTGTCAATGATCTTTTGTAAGTTTTAAGTTGTAATTTACTTCACTTTCGGTCATGGATTCTCCATTCGTACCCAGTCTACTACTGAAGCTTACATTCAAACTGAACCCTACTTCTCAGTGAATGGTACTGAGGCCTATTTTAAGAGATATCACTAAAATTGAGAGTAAAACACTGAAAAGTAGTGTTCATTTTTCAGTGTCCTATATTTACAATGTATAGTGACATGACCTAATAAGGCCATGTTCAAATTTCGTGCATCGAGCCAGCCAACAAAGCACGTTAGTAACTGCTGTCACAATCAGTGCATCAATTTTTGATGCTGCACGCGCACAGCAAACTCCCTTTCAAATCTGTATGAACCTGTTAAATGTTTCAAGCACGCACACCAAAGACATGCAGCCTCATATTGAACGCCCAAACAGCCTACACTGAACCCGTACATGCAGCTCTGTACAAAAACTGCAAACAGCGCCCACTGGCCTTATTACTATTAGGTTGCTTCTGATGTTAGGCTTGATCTGGAAACTCTGACATGTCGTAATTGTATCTCTCAAATGGAAAATTCTGTGGTAAAGATTTATAGCTCTCAAATAACATCAAGTCTGCAAAAAGATTTGCTGGTACAAACAGGTTCACATTCTTTTTCTTGTTTTATAAAAAAGAAAACTTTCTTAGAGTGGCCTTATTTCGTCGTGCCATCGTAGGTTAGGCCTAGGTCTATTAATAGTAGGCCTAGGCCTAGTCCTCAGTAAAGGACTGTGGTCGTTCGCCTACAGCTCACTATACACAGTCCTTACACCGACCATTGAAAATAGCGGGGGATCGGCCGTCTGTGTAATGGTTGAAATTGTGTTTCTTCTCACAGCAAATTTTGTGAGTAAAATCTTAATTTACTGCCATGAATTTTCTTTTCCAGATCTTACAGGAGTATTACAGCTGTTTTTAATCACTGAGAACTTCTGGAAAGTGCCATAAATCTGAAATGAAATCAGCAACTTTTTCGCACCGTAAAATTTACTGTGTGACTATGGAACTTTGTTTACATCAGTATGCTAATAAGCTACATCGTTACGTCAATTAAGAATGTTTGCAGATGCAATTGTCATGTGTATGTATAGGAACTACAGTAACCAAAGTGTTGTGCGTGACGTCACAATGTTACGCACACGGCATTCAGATGTCAACAAATATTCGAGCGCTACAGTAAATTGTTAAGAAGCGGCCAAGTTGATGATTTTATTTCAAATTTTCGGAACTTTTCCGAGGTTTAAAGTGATAAAAAACAACTGCAACGTAAGTGTAAGACACGGAAAGGAAAAGTTATGGTAGTTTATTAAGACTTTAGGTCCTAACTTTGCAATAAGAAGAAAATCAATTTCGACCAGCACTGTGCTGGTCGAAGACCCCGGGTTTTCAATGAGTCGGAGTAAGGACCGTGTATAGGGAGCTATCGGCAACCGGCTATACACGGGCCTTTACTGAGGACTAGCCTGGGCCTAACTGTACAACAAGAGTAGCCTCCTAAGTAGGTAACAACACATAAACAATGTGGCCAGGCTTTAGCCTAGGCTATATGACTTTATGACTCTAGTCCTACGTGTGCTAAACAAATCCTCAAATACGATTAAAAACCTCACAAAACACTTCAGACAGTCTGGGCTTTTACCTGATGATCATGCGATACATCACGTCTCTTTCTCTCACGGTCAATGTTCCCTCCGACATTGTGCGTTATTTCTGAAAGCAAACACGACACAGAACACAACAGTGGCAATGCGGCGTCCAACTGATCTACCGGGGAGCCGGGGGCTTATCTAAACGCAGAGTGATTCCACATACGTAAATCTCATTTCCCTGAATGAACACGGAACTGTTAACTTGTTTGATTCAGGACATATTCTTTGAGTCAAAGAATATCCTTTCTTCAAAGCAGCATGCATTTAGAAGATCGCACAGCTGCGATACTCAACTGGTGTCAGTCATTGAAGACTGGGCTTCATCCCTGGATATAAACAAACAAACTGATGTTTTCATTCTGGATTTTGAAAAGGCTTTTGTCACTGTGCCTCATGAGCTACTAAAAACCAAGCTCCAGTGGGTTGATGATTTCCTCTCTGATCGTAAACAGGCTGTTGTAGTGAATGGTACTCGGTCTTCTTTTGAGGATGTCGTGTCTGGAGTCCCTCAGGAATCCGTCTTAGGACCCATTCTTTTTTTTTTTTTTTTTGGCACACATTAATGATATCGTAAATGTTGCCAGTTCAAATGTCAGGCTTTTCGCCGATGATTGTGTTTGCTATCGAATCATTGGTAATGATAGTGACTGTCGTAGGCTCCAGGATGACATTGATAATCTAGGTCTCTGGGCTAAGACGTGGGGTATGAGATTCCAGCCTTCAAAGTGTAATATCATCACTTTTGCCAGGAAAAAGAAGCCTGTTTGTTTCGACTATGTCTTGAATGGTGAAAAGTTACTTAAAGTTGACTCAATTAAGTACTTAGGGGTTTCTATCATTAGCGACCTTAGTTGGGATAAGCATGTCCAATTTATTTGTAATAAAGGTAACAAAATCTTAGGCCGGGGTGCTTCAAAGAAACTTATCTTTTTGCTCTAGTGATGTAAAGCTAGCAGCTTATAAGGGTCATCTTCTCAGACCAGTTTTGGAATACGCAAGTTCTGTGTGGGATCCACACCAGACTTATTTACAGGTTAAGCTTGAGAGTATTCAAAGGAGATCGGCTCGCTTTATCAGCTCAAACTTCTCACGAGAGTCAGGGTCTATGACTTCTGTTCTGAAATACCTTAATCTCCCTACGTTAGCGGAACGTCGTAGACAAAATAGATTAATTCTGTTCTCTAAGTGTGTTTTTGGTAAGGCTCAAATTCCTGTGGATAGACTTCGGCATCCCACTCGCAGAACACGCTGGATGCATAACCTGCACTTTTACCACCTCTTTACTAGGACAAACTGCTACAAGTATAGTTTTCTCCCTCATACAGTTAAGGATTGGAATAGTCTCCCTGCTTCTTTAGTTGAAAATTCCCTTCATCATAAGGACCCTGCCCAGTTTATTGCTAACAACATTAGAGCTTGATACCTCTCGACGCATGCGTGGTGAAGAAATGCCCCTGTGGATGTGTCACCGTATTTCGAAAGAAGAAGAAGAAGAAGAAGGGTCATGCAACCCATCCCCCGGACAATTCCCACAGGAAATTCCCACCGGGCAATTTCTCCGGACAACTTCCTCCTTGGGAAACTGTCGGTTAGGGGGGATGGGTTGGGGGCTAAAGCACCTAGTCAAAAATGTGGTGGGACGGAAGTATGCTTCTCCCCCCTCAATTCAAGAGAAACCCCCTAATTGTTCCCTATGTAAAAATTTGCAGAAGTGTTTCTTAAAATTTGTCCAGGATATTGCACCATATGCATCTAAGGACTGCCCTCACATAGTTCAAAAATTTTCCAAAGAGGGAGGAGGTCGTCCTTTCCCCTCCCCTTAAAACCCTCCCCCGGGACAGCGGTCCGAAACAACGTTCAACCCGTCCCGTCTAGAACAGCTTCCTACGCCTATGAGACCATGCATTAGCCTTACGGGACGGGGGGGGGGAGTAAATGTAGGTTTGGCCTATTATAACATCAGGGGCGGATTTAGGGGGGCCCAGGGGGCCCGGGCCCCCCCCCTTCCAAAAATTTTTGAAGTTTTTTCAACTTCATAAAACAAATGACTGTACCATATTCCAATTAAATAGGCCTTTGTGATGTGTCAGAGTGAAATTTAAATTTGTTCATTATTTAAATTTCTACCTCACAAAATAAGTTTTATGTTAATAATTCTGTTACTGACCTCCGGCTGATAGCATTTTGGCTTATATTGGTCACAGTAACTTTTTCCTGGCATTGCAAGGGGTTACCCATGGGCGCTGTATTGGATTGCTAACTTCAGTCTATTACCGGCCGGGCCCACAGCATTGGGAACAATGCTTCTACTTTTAAGGGAATTTCAGAATTCTTTAATATTTGGAGGAATATTTTCAACAACCTTAGGCTTTTAACTATAATTGCTGCAACATTAGCATCTTCTTTAAGCTTTACAATTTACTTTAGTGAAATGTACTTCGAATTTAGGGTAATATAAGGAAAGAAGACTTCAATTCAGGAAACTGCCCTCCTAAAAAAAGGCTACTCTCCTCTTTCATCCAACCAAAATTTAAATTTCACTAAATTATGAGCATTTTCCAACCATATATGATCAGTTTCAAAAATATACTAAAGACATCACCATTTTGCATCTAAGCAATCTTAAATTAACAAAAATTTTCTTAAAGGGGAGGGGACACCCCTCCCCTTAGACCCCTCCCCAGAGAAGCATGTTTCACCAAACTAAAAATTTAAATTTCACTAAATTATGAGCATTTTCCAAACATATATGATCAGTTTCAAAAATATACTAAAGACATCACCATTTTGCATCTAAGCAATCTTAAATTAACAAAAATTTTCTTAAAGGGGAGGGGACACCCCTCCCCTTAGACCCCTCCCCAGAGAAGCATGTTTCACCAAACCAAAAATTTAAATGTCACTAAATTGTGAGCATTTTCCAGCCATATATGATCGGTTTCAAGAATATTCTAAAGACATCACCATTTTGCATCTAAGCAACCTTAAATTAACAAAAATTTACCCCTCCCCTCAGACCCCTCCCCAGAAAAGCATCTCCCACCCAACCAAAAATTAAAATTGACTGATTTATGAACACTCTCCAGCCATGTATGATCAGTTCAAAAAATATACCAAAGACATCACCATTTTGCATCTGAGCAATCTTAAATTAACAAAAATCTCCCAAAGGAGGAGGAGACACCCCCTCCCCTTAGACCCCTCCCCCAGGACGGCGATCACTCATCACAGACTTTACCCCCTATCAAAATATCCTGGCACCACCCATGGTGCACCACCTCCCCCTTAGATCCCTCCCACAAATCGGACTTTTATACAAACCAATATGATCTGGGCCCCCCCCCCCTTCTGCCAAATCCTGGATCCGCCACTGAACATCGATTTACTTCTTGCAAATGGTGACACATCCATAAGTACATGAGTCGACGGGTTTCAAACCATTTGTTTTGAAATAAAAATGTCTGGGTCCTTATGGATAGTAACCAGTGGAGCGGCCCGATCTATGTTTGATTGTCTTCCCAAGCAGTGATATATGCCCAGTTTCAATTTTTAATTCTTCTCTTTCTATCCACATCCTGAGGTATTGAAGAGACTAATTTACAAAAATTGCACAAGCAAATCTGAAAAAGGAAGGACAAGGTGTGAAAAAGAACAGATGAAACTACATAAAAAAGAAAAGACAAGTTTTTCGTGAAATTATAGGTGGACATATAGTTGTTTTATTAAACAATGTCTCTCCAGCCCACTGGAAAGATAAAAAACCCCTGATGAAAAATCAGTTGGGATCATTTGAATATATTTTATCGTTTTCAAGACACTCTTCAAAGTTTTACTACCATCTGAGATTTCTCATTAGCTTTGCAAATATTATGATGCACTAAGAGTATTTATTGACATACTCTTATATGATGCAGGCGCGTAGCGCCACCATAGGTACCTTAGCGCAAAGCGTACAAGAAAATTTGGCCGAAAATACCTCCCAGATCGCTGGAAATGGCACTCCCAGGCCTTGTAAGTTGCATCTAAACATTTTTTTTTTAATTTTGAGTTAGTAGCAATATCATAAAAATTCGTTAAAAATACCAAAATATGCTCAAGGTGGGGGCACCTGCCCCCTTCGCCCCCTTGGCTACGCCGGCGCCTGTTATGATGTGGAGTCACTGCACACAGTGTATCTCTTTTGTTAATTTTTTCTAAGTTATCTCTTAAATACTTACCACTTAGTATATCTAGTTTAACTTTAATGTGAAAATTTTCTACGCAACAGTCGATGCCCCCCCCCCCCACCCAAGTAGCTCACTTAGAGGGGAAAGGTCCACACTTAATATGGCATGGCCCCATGCCATACCACAGCTGAAAAATACTAATAATGAAAAATTCTAAACAATATAAACCGTTCAAAGCTCTGTCAGGGGGTGGAATTCAAATACAAGGGGATACGTTTGTTCGGGGGTCTTGTTTTTATAGGCCAGAAGATCATGGCGATTGATCAGAGCGGCTTTACGTATACCTTGTTTAATGATACGGATAGGGTACCCGCACGAAGGAAAGTATTCGGTAAAAGCAGAAATTGAACGGTCGTAGTAAGCCGGTTCGGAGCAAATACGTTTGTTGCGAAGGCACTGGCTGTAAACGATCGACTTTTGAGATTGGCAGGGTGGGCACTGTCGAAATTAAGTAAAAGATGCTTGTCGGTGGGTTTGCAATAGAGGGAAATTGCAGAGATGGTGACAAGACAAATTTTGCAAGTCCAAGTCAAGTCACAAGTCAATGTTGGCAAGTCCAAGTAACAAGTCATTTGCCTCTGCTCCGAGTGAAGTCAAGCGTGGTCGTAAGAGCTCAAGTTGATGGGGGGGGGGGGGCTGTAACGACTTGCCCAAAAAATATAACCAAAAATTTCCGCGCGCTCCACGCACGTTCGACATGTTAATGTACATATCATGTAGGCATGCATCGGTTATCACACCACATACCAATTACATAAAATAATTTGCCGTGTTTCTACCTTCTTTATTGGTTTTAATTTTGGCTGAAGTCGTTGATCGCCGGCCTGGGGAGTCTAAGGGGAGGTGGTTCCCCCTCCCCTTTGAAAATTTTTGAAAAATTAATGGTGTCCTTACATGGCATCTGGTGCCACATATGCTACCTTTGAAATAACATTTGTATTAAAACATTTACGTATTTTAGGTACTAAAACGATTGGCATTACACCCTCCTCTTTGAAAATTTTTGAAATTGAAAAATTAGGTGACCTTACATACAATCTGGTGCCACATATGCCACCTTTGAAGTAAATTTGTGTTAAAACATTTACTTATTTTAAGTGTTAAAAAAAATCGGCATTACCCCCTCCTCTTTGAATTTTTTTGAAAAATTAGGTGTCCTTTCATGCAATTTGGTGCCACGTATGCTACCCTTGGAGTAAAATTTGTGTTAAAAAACTTACGTATTTTAGGTAGGAAAAATCAGCATCAGTGAGGGTGGGGCATAGCTCAATGGCCCCTCAAATACACCACTGATAATCATAATAAATAAGTTTAACCATTGAAAACACACTGATGAATTAATACGGAATATATAGGTGCTGGTGCAATTCAAATCAGAACTTTATATTACTTACCAAGGAAGTTTTTTAAATTATTAACACCCTTTAGCTACATCATTGCATAATTTTTCTTTAAGTAGGTGCCCGAAAAATTCTCAGCATCATGCCCGAATTTTCATGAAAATTTTTGGTTGGGGGCTCCAGCCCCCCCCCCACTCCCCCCGCCTCCTACGCCTATGATTTAGTCAAGTTCACAAGTCAAGCAGTAGCAAGTCAAGTCATTTGGACTTGAGCACAAGCCAAGTCACAAGTCACCATAAATATTGACTAGCAGGCAGTGGCAGCCAGGATTATTCAACGAGGGGGGCAAATATAAAGGATCAACTGAGCGAAGGGGCATATAGAGGCCGAGGGCCGAGCGGGGGGGTCAAATATATTGCTGTATACACGAGTGGCCAAAATAACTTATAACAAGTGGTGTTTTGCACGATGAGTCGCGTAATACTTGCAGTGGCGCCGCGAGGTTTGGTGATGGGGGCAGAACAGAAAACGTGGTAACGCCACCGCAGCCCCCCAAGTCTGCGTAAATTCAATCTTTTCTGTGAGTGGTTGCGATTGTATACAGCAGTGTGGAACCTTTTTTGTCACTACATACAGGTGCCGTCCTGGAGGAGGGGTCTAAGGGAAGACTTCCCTTTGAAAATTTTTTGTTAATTTAAGGTTGCTTAGATGCAAAATGGTGCTACCTTTGGGATATTTTTTGAACTGATCATATATGGCTGGAAAATATCGATAATTTTAGTGAATTCTAATTTTTGGTTAGGTGAAAGAGGAGAGGAGTATGTTTCTTAGAGAAGGGTTCAACAGACCTCCTGAAGCCCGCCCCCCTTTGGCTACTTTAATGCCTTCTATTCGGGGAAAGTTTTTACCTAAAAATACGTGCGTGGAGTCCCCAGAAACATTATTGGACTATTACGAAAACTTTCCTTTGCTTCATTGTGCATTATGAAAGGGTATCTAAGACTGGCAGACACCGGTATAGTGCCTCCTGGAAGCTCTCGATTAATTATATAAAATTGGGCACTGATATGATGATTATTACCTGAGATCCAAATGATACTATAGAGTATGATGCCGAGCACTTTACAAGTATCGTATTTTTATTAAGAAAGAACGAAAATCCAGACGAACAGTTTCTGCAGTGGTGAATTGGAGGGAGAGTATAGGTGCAGGGAGGTGATATTAGACCTCCCTGATTGGTTTTTCAGAATGTTTTTTTTTTCTCGTGGTAAGTGTATGAACAATCACCATCTATACCGGTAACGGCTGCGCGCGTATGGAACGCCGTCTTAAAATTTAATCAAGAATTTCAGATATCTCGAATTAATTTTAGATATCTCAAATTTTATTTCAGATATCTCGAAATGAATTTTAGATATCTTGAAATAATTGCAGATATCTTGAAATAATTGGAGATATCTTGAAATAATTGCAGATATCTCGAAATAACCACGAATTTCAGATATTTAAAATTCCATTCAGATGTCTCGAATTCAATTTTAGATATCTCCAATTCAATTTAAGATATTTTGAATTCTATTTCACAATATCTAGAATTCAGTTTTTGATATCTTGAATTCCATTTCAGATATCTCGAATTCAATTTTAGATATCTCGAATTCTATTTAGATATTCGAATTCTATTTTAGATATCTCGAATTCTGTTTTAGATATCTCGAATTCTATTTCAGATATCTCGAATTGAATTTCAGATATCTCGAATTCAATTCCAGATATCTCGAATTCTATTTCAGATATCTCGAATTGAATTTCAGATATCTCGAAATCTTTTCCAGATATCTCGAATTCAATTTAAGATATCTCGAGTTCTATTTTAGATATCTAAAATAACACACGATTTGAGATATCAAAAATTCCTGATTAAATGTTAAAACGGCTTTCCGTACGCGCGAAGCGCTAGGTAAAAGTTTTTGAAAAAATGAATAACGGCAAATACGTACTTTCAACCTTCCAAATCATGCTACAAATTAGATTGATTGAAAGATCCCATAGGTCCCTACAGAGGTTGAAAATGTACTTGTTTCGGAAAAGTGTTGTGATCAGAATAGTTGCATTATAATAATTTCATCATTATTATCATCATTAATATTATTATTATCATCATTATTATTATTATCTTCATCATTATTATTATTATTATTATTATTATTATTATTATCATATTATTATCATTATTATTATCATTATTATTATCATTATTATTATTATTATTATTATTATTATTATCATTATTATCATTTTTATCATTATTATCATTATTATTATCATTATTATTATCATTATTATTATCATTATTATTATCATTATTATTATCATTATTATGATCATTATTATGATCATTATTATGATCATTATTATTATTATCATTATTATTAATATTATTATTATTATTATCATTATTATTATTATTATTATTATTATTATTATTATTATTATTATTATTATTATTATTATTATTATTATTATTATTATTATTATTATTATTATTATTATTATTATTATTATTATTATTATTATTATAATGGTCATGCGTGGAGTGCAAACCGTGACGAATGCTCGCGAAGCGTGCCGAAATTTTCATTAAATAAGATTACCATGACAAAACCTGCATTCATGCTCTGCATCGAGCCACTTTCAATTCTCCAACAGACCTTTTTCCCAATCACAAAGCCAGTTTTACCTGTGAATTCGCCTTAGTTGCTGTGCTTCTGCGGGAGTTGCTACCTTAAGTATTGATAATAAGGACACTAATGGGGTAGGTTTGAAGCCCTTGGAGCGGGCGAAAATTTTGATAGTTTGCGAAGGATTTGCAATAATTCTGATAGTTTGAGAACAATTGTGATAGAAATTGGTTACAATAGATCCATCACTCGTCGAAAACACCCCCAGCGTACCTCCTACAGAAATCTATAGCTTAAACGTCTTTTGGGATCATTTTAAAATTTTCAAAAAAAAAAATCTGAAAACAATTGGGGGAACGCGAACCCATGCTGTCCTGCTAGCGCCACTGCAGTCGCAGCGTCTTTAATTTGTCAAAAGGGCTTAAATTTATATATGATATATATGAATAAAAAAGGTTGTTCCGAGACAGTGCTAGAACGCATCTTTTGCAAAATTAGTGGAGGAAATGCGTGAAAAAGAAGGGATAGATTTGATATAAATACACTACTACATAATGAACAATTTTCGTGAGCAATTTTGGGTATGAAATCTGTTCTCAGTTTTCATAAGTTCACCACTGTGTGTAAAATTAGGTCCCAAATCTTGCTCAAAACGATCCTGCTGTGCACAAGGCATAAAGTGTGGTTTCTATGTGGGTAAATGTTGACTAGTTATGACGATTAGTGGGGATTATGATCTACTGTTGAAAAAGATTTAGCTCAGTGAACATTTCCTACATGCACAGCTGGATCACTGCATGTAAGCAGGGCCGTAGCGAGAGGGGGGTGTGGGGTGTCACCCCCCCATATTTGGTGGTCGTCGGCAAATATTAGTCTGTCGGCAAAAAGGGGAGAGGGTAAGGAAAAGAAGAGAAAAAGAGGAAAGGAGAAAAAAAGAGAGAAGGGAAAGGAAAGGAAGGAAGCAAAAAGGAAGATGGAGAATGAAAGGGAAAAAGAGAAAGAGAGAACGGGAGCGCGTGGCCAGTCTGTTATCGGCTGTTTCGATTTTCAGCTCTTTATCTAATTGGCCCATTCAAGTTGAAGGCCCGTCGGCAAATTGATAATGCATGTGACGGCCGTATACTGCCGTATGAACGGTCGTTTGTGTAATTGGACTAGTGACTGAGTCCGTCGGTAACTCGGAGAAAGAAAGGGAATCAGTGGGGGAGCCAGGTGGGGACAAGGGGCCATGCTCTCCGTTGGGGAAGGCTGCCCCCCGTCGGGGAGCTGTTATGTACACGATAAAATATGTAGTCCCCGACAACGGCCAGTCGCCCTGACGATTTACTTAATTTTCGTCTAAATTAGTGCAAATTCTTCAATAAAACCCCTAAATTTTCCAAATTTCTTCTCTAAAACTCATTTTTTTATTTAAATTTCTCATGGTAAAAGCCCTTTTTTTCAAATTTTCTCGAAACAGAGCTTTAAAATTTTTGGCGCGCTTCACGCGCCAAATTTTTTCTTCAAACATCGTTTCGGCATTCTATCGGCCTCGTTGAGGCTTTGGGTTGTTGCCCCCCCCCGTCGGGGAGCTTGCCCCACCCCCGTCGGGCAAATCCTGGCGCCATCCCTGAAGGGAATTAAAGGCTTCCATATAGGCGCACTATTTCGGGTCATATGACATTCGTGAAAAACCACTTTCTGCTCATTATTCCTCACTTTTATCATCACCATGGGAGCAGCACCCTTCTTTTACCAATGGAGTAAGCATTCTTAACCCGGTTTGTAAACCCTAACCTTGACTTCAAACACATTTTACAAACTCCCGAGGATCCGGTTTACCCACAAACATCCTGGGAATAAATGCCGCCCATGTCTTCCCTTCACTGCAGTCTCAGGCTTTTAACTTTTAAACACCAAATTGAAACAGATACAGAACCCGTCCTGGCGTTCAAAGCATATAGTGAACGCTTGTGTTAAAATTTTGAACACTTTTTCTCCCTTTTTAAACGCCGGACGCCTATTTAAACACTTACCGTATTTGAACGCCTGGCGCGTCTAGTGTTCAAATGTTGAACGCATAGTGTTCCAATTCTGAACGACAGGTCCAGCTCCTCAAGTATAGTGGCATGACGGGACGAATAGCCTAACACATTAAAATTATCCGGAATCTTTGCATTAGATAATGTATTATGAACCAAAACATACCTATTCTGCATGAAACTTAATTTTTTTTTACCCAGAGATTATGCTAAAACCTTAGAGCTCCCGGGGGCTTCGCCCCTTAGACCCCACGAGTTGCCTTAAGGCGGGCCCAGTGTTTTAGCCAGACCCTATTTGTGCGACAATGTCGCACAATAAAAATCTGACAAGCAAATTCTACCCGGGTGTAAATTTTGAAGTTCCTCATTAGGGCAGAAATCCACTCAAATATTGCACCATTTGCAATCTAGGCACCTTTTAAATTCCAAAAATTTCAAAAGTGGAGGGGGACACCCCCTCCCCTTAGACCACAGATCAGTAAATGTGGCACTGAAAAAACGTCTTAGCTGAAACACTGGATCCCAACCGCTTACAACCATAGCGGCTTGACGAGAGGAATAGCCTTATACATCAAAATTATGCTGAATCTTTGCATTTGATGATGCATTATGAACAAAAATATATCCATCCTGAGACTTAATTTTTCACCCAGAGATATGCTTAAACCTCAGAGTTTCCGGGGGCTTCGCCCCCTTCCCCTTCTCGCGGGGCTTTGCCCCTAGACCCCACCATGGGCCCTAAGGCCGGCCCCTAGACCCCACCCGATAAAGCTCGTTTCCGCGCTACGCATTACCAGATCTGTCGGCAAAACATAGTCTCTCTACACCCGCCCCCCTTCCCAAGAAAACACCTTCGCTACGCCCCTGCATGTAATTATGGTACATCAATACTGTGACATTTGATTGATGAATGTCGGCGATCGATCGATCAACTATCGATATTGGATTGGCTATAGTACATTGATGTGCTGCATGCGTGCCGCGTGCGTGCACCGTTGGGCATCACCACGCATGCAGCTGAAGAAACGTACCCTGGAAAATCTTTATTATTCATAGAGTATGACCCTCGAAGTGCCTAGGGCCAGCCTAGGCCAGGCCGTCGTACGTAGTTTTTTACTGTCGTAATTTATTTTTCAGGGGAGGGGCGGGGCGGGGCGGGGCGGGAATGAACAAGGGGCCATGACCCCCTTGTGCCCCCTGTCTACGCCAGTGCTAGCAGGATCTCACTGAATGGACTGTTCGAGGATTATTATCTACTTTGTCGTCATATTCCATTCCAAAAAAGCAAAAAGTTTGGGGCACCCGTTACATGATACTGCAATCGATGACGAAACTGAAATATGTGAATTAGAGCACGCTGAGACAATCATACGAAGGATACAACGCACTAAAACCTAAACTCGAAACCCATATTAACTAACATCTACATCATGATCAATTATGATGTTCTAGTTGCAGTGTTTGCGCTAGGTCTCAGAAACTGGTGGGGGGGGGGGGGGGATTTCAGAGTTTTGGGGAGTCATGGAAAATCACGCATCAGCAAAACGGTCACTTTTTCTTCATTTCAATAGGTTGACACAGCTTGGCAGATTTGTTACTTCCATGGCTACATCCCATCGAAGCGTCCTTGTGGTAGTAGTAGTAGTAACACGACACCGTAACAGTGAGACCTTACTCACGCAGTTACCATCATGCATATAGTACCATACATGCGAGAGTTCCAGAATAATGGAGTTCTTTGGTTATGTTTCAACTTTCAACACATCACAGATCATCATCACCGGATGGTAACTGTGGCAGGATAGGATACAGTACACACCTGCCTCCTAATCCTCTTGCCGATGTCCATCTACAATCACACAATAATGTTTACTGAGCAGTCAGCACCATGCCCTTATTTGGCTTCCTGGATATATAGAAGAATTCACACAACAACACCCTTTGAAACTTGTTCACATCACAAGTCACAACACACAAAGTCGCAAACATGAGTAAATTAGAAACACAGATTCAGTCAAAGATAAAGGGATCGGGAGCGAGTTAGTCAAATCAAAATTGGCCATCCATATAATGCTTCTGACATTGGTGGCAAGTCATTTACTGCAAATCTAAGTCAAGTCACAATTAAATCATTGCAAGTGTTAATTAAGTCAATAACAAAATCGTAAGTCAAGTCACAAGTCACGAAAATAGGCTGAACCTCAGTTTACTGTTTTACTGTTTTGATAGGTCTATACTGGTTTACACATAAAGTCTCTTATACTGATTTATTACGGTATCACTCTTAACGGTCTATGGATATTTCAAGTTTAAAGTGTTGGTTCAGTGTTGGTTCGAATATAAGATGCCCAACAGTTGGTCACTTAACTTGACACTGGCTCAACGTTGAGCCATTAAAATTCAATTGAATGACGCACCACACTACCCCCGGACATGGTCAGTCATTGTCCACAAGTTCACTGACAAAACATATACTACTGACGTGACGGAAAATTTGAGTAAAATGACACACCCCTCAGTCAATTTGCTACTTTGACTGACATGTGCGTCACCAAAGTGACTGACAATGGTTATAATTGTACATGAGGAGCAATGCTGAATTAAGGCTGTCATCTTTGTACAATGGTTAACAAATGACCCACCATGACTCACCGCTTGGTCAGTAAAGTGACTGACATCTGAGGTAACATGACTCACCCCTCTGCCACTCCAGTGATAGACAATACTGGTACAATGACGGACATGTGAGTCACACTGTAACTGGTCAATGACCCACATTTGACTGACTATGACGTCCAGGGGTAGTGGGGTGCGTGATTCAGTTGATAAGTGCATGGTTAATACCAACTGCTGCCAACGGTTACCAGCATTGGCCCAACATAACGCCAATGCTTTGTGCTATCTGGGTAACCGTGACGCCTTTGTGGCTCTTTTTAAAATTCTCGTAAATCGATTGGGGGAACGTACCCCCGTGCCCCTTCCCGTGCCGGGGCCACTGCCCACAAGGCGACCTTCTCGAGGTCGCAAGGAATAGCAGGATGTTGTCGCCTAATGGGCAACCGGCTTCAGACACTCGCACATACAGTCACACACACACATACAGTTCTTTAAGCCTCTTCGAGGACCTCCATTTTGTGAAAAAAAAACTAAGTCCGAAATGCGTGTTACACACGTCCTCGGAAGCTGTCTGTAAGTCCTTCACAGTATTAAAGAGGACATGCTTGTGACGTCCTCCTAGGTACAGAGGGGGTATGTAGTATTGTTTTAATGCATTTTCTTCCGAGGACCTCATTTGAGGCCCTCGGACGACAAAAAGTCCTCGCGATGCATGTGTGTTATCAAGTTGTGGTCCTCGGAACTATAGTAGAGTCAACGCACACACAGCTAACACTTCAGTTCTGATGTTCAGGTGACGGAATCCCCCTGTGGGCTAACAGGGGCGGATTTAGGGGGGAAGGCCGGGGGCCCGGGCCCCCCTTCCAAAAAATTTTGAAAGTTTTTTTCAACTTCATAAAACAAAGGACAAGGCCCTGTTCCAATGAAATAGGCGTATGAGATGTGTCAGAGTGAAACTCAAACTTGTTCCTTATTTTCTACCTCAGAAATAAGTGTTATGTTAATAACTCTGCTACTGACTTTCAACTGATAACATTTTGGCTTATATTGGCCAGAGTAACTTTCTCTGGGCATTGAAAGGAGTTACTCATGAGCGCTGTATTAATAGATTGCTGACATCAGTCTATTACCGGCCAGGCCCACAGCACTGAGAGCGCTGCTTCTACTTACAAGGAAATTTCAGAATTCTTTCATATTCAGAGGAATATTTTCGACAACATCAGGCTTTTAACTATAACTTACTGCAAGATTACCCTGTACTGTCTTATTTAAGCCTTGTGATTTATTTAAATGAAATGCACCGTGAATTTAGGGTAAAATTTAAAATTCATGAAATTATGAACATATTCCAGCGATATATGATCAGTTCAAAAGTATACTAAAGGCATCACCATTTTGCATCTAAGCAATCTTAATTAACAAAAATTTCTTTAAGGGGAGGGGACACCCCTCCCCTTAGACCCCTCTCCAGAAAAGCATCTTTCACCCAACCAAAAATTAAAATCTGTGAATTATGAACGCTTTCAAGCCATATATGATCAGTTCAAAAAAAAAAATACCACAGACATCACCGTTTTGCATCTGAACAAAAATTTCTCAGAGGGGAGGGGAACCCCTCCCCTTACACCCCTCCCCCAGGACGGCGATTACTCATTGCATGCTTTGCTCCCTGTCAAAATACCCTGGCGCTGCCCCCGGGGAACCCCCTCTCCTTAGAGCCCTCCCCCAGATCGAACTTTTATACAAACCACTACGACCTGGGTCCACTCCCTCTCTCGCCAAATCTTGGATCCACCACTGGCTGGGCGTTGTAGAATGTGCCCACGGTATTTCCCGCCTGTCCTAAGAGGCGACTAAAGGGGAGGACTTAAACCATATATGAAACCGAACAGTGAACAGTATCTCATCTCGCTACACTCGAGATGAAATACATGAGGAAATTTTCTTCCTCTAGGTGGAAGCACCTCGTCACATGGGTGATAGACGTGAGTTCCCAATCCAAACCACAGAAAGGTATTTCTGGCCAAACACATGTCCAGCGTAAAGTCACATACGCACTACGTAGACGGACACAAACCAGATGTGTACACACAAATACAATGTAATACTAATATATGGAACGCTAGGCACGCTGCATGTGAACCGAATAGTGTACAGTATTGTTTTAGTTACTTCGAATTCTGCTGGTGGGTAACGCAAACGGTAGTAACAATTTCGACAATTTCAGTTTGGGTTTAATCCCCAGAAACTAAGACGTTTGGTCTGTAACCTTCCTTATAAACCACCTTCGATGTGAGTTAATAAAACAACTAAAAATGGCGGCAGGTCCACCTCAAGAAAGAAATCAAGGTGAGTTAACAGCTCATTACTTTCGATGAGTATGCTCAGGTGTTAGGCCTAGCCTAGGCTATCATAATATTAATAGGGGTTCTGTTTCTGATCATTCTTAGCCTATGCATAAATACGTAAGGCCTAGTTCCGCGAAAAGGTCTTTTTGTTGAGATGGGGCCTATTTGCACGACGACTAGCCGCCGTGCGGACAAGATGCGTTGATTGCTTATTTGCACGTATAGTTGCCATACTTTACTAAATACGACTACGTCATATTTTGTGTTGTAGGCAGGTAGCACGCATGGTGATACGTACATACGTAGTTGAGCCTATGTGTCATATGTTTTGTAGGCATTGACCGACACGAAGCACCGAGTCAAGGTACACTATTCTGCATTTTTTAGAAGTTTGAAAGATGCATGCTTAGCCTGTTTGCTGTCAAATCCCTCCAAACAAAACAGCTTTATTTTCTTCATTCACCTCCATATTATTTCACCCAGATTGGAAAGTTTGCCCTGCGCGGGGGATTTATCCCCCGCACAAAAATGTGAATTTCGAAGTTGCCAGCCGTGCAATTTAACAACTGACAACTGCAACCGCGCAGACTTGTTGGCAGCAACCAAGCAAGTTGGCTGGGAAAGGCAATTTCCTGCAATGTAGGAGGTAGTTTTGGCTTAAATATTCTTGCTATGTTCTGTGCCAACTTATGGTGGCGCTCTGCTTAGATAGTATCGGCCGCGCAAATCTCTTGGCCATTATTAATATCCCCCGTGCACCATTGCAAGCTTTCCAATCTGGTATTTCACTGCTTGCGATATGCATTTCAGCAGCACAGAAATCATGCCTCTCAGTATGCATGTGCGTAAACTATTGCAACCACTACCGATTTGTACATGCTGTGTCCCTCAATCTTACGCATACGTATGTGCGGTCAGTGGGCCGTGCGAGTAAGCAGTCACTGCATCTTGTCTGCACGGCGGCTAGTCGACATGCGAATAGTCACGACGTTTTGTTGATCTGAGTAAATCTGACGCAAGGAATATCTTTGCCTTGAGGCCTCGACCCACACTGGAAAAGTCGACACTTTCATACATATCTGTGATGTAGGAAAATGTGCACCAAAGTTTTTGGAGCAAAATCTTATGCCAAATCAAAAGAGGGCGCTTCAACGTGAGTCTAGGGAGAGAACTTCATCCCTAAACCCCAAAATATGGTTAAATAGTACTCATTCGTATGATATCCTTGTTAATTGTGATTCGGAGATTGCTTATTTTAGAGGCCACTTAACCCTAACCTAACCCCTAAACTGACTTAACCCTAACCTTATCCCTAACCGAACCCCAGGCAAAATCGAACCCCAGGTGGAACCCCTGAAAAACCCCGTTTTAACAATAGGGTGACGTTCTCTCCTTAGTCGCATGTGGCGCTTCAAAACTTCATTCTGCAGTATTATTCTGTGAACAGAGGACTGAAGTAGCCTTAAGTTAGGCCTAGATCATCGCCATGGAGAAGGCTTAATCGTCAGAATGCTAGATTGAAACTTTCCTTCCTGTGATGCTTCATGATCTCCTATTTGACATAAGTTTAAGGTCTATGAAATGGCTAACAACATTGAGGCTAAACATTATGATGATGATCACAGGCAGTCCTACCATTGTGTGGGCTTACCAATCCAACATCTGTGTACAGTGTACCAAAAGGTTCCAGTATCAAAATGTCCCTGTTGTTGGTCAAAACTTCCCCATGCCAAACGTCCTTGTACCAAAACTTCCCCAGATTGAATCATTGGTTGTTTTTATGAAAAGCCTAGTTTTGAAACTATTTGGTCCGTTTCAAGTTTTTGTTAATGTTAAGGATTAGGCCTCAGGGGGACATGCTCCAGGCTTACAAATGTCTCTCAGAAAGGAATCCTTTGTTTTCTTGTAGTTACTTAAAGGTTCAAAGTAATTCTTGGGTTTGAGGTCTTTGTAAGAAGCTGATGAAGTGTTTTGCAAGGCTTGATTTTAGAAGTTCAGCTTGTCTCATAGAGTTGTTAAGGTGTGGAATAGGCTGCCTGAGTGGGTAGTTTACTCCACATCAGTGCACTGCTTTAAGAATTAACATTGATGACAATTGCTTCAAAGTTCCATGACTGTGGTAAAGTCTCGTTGTACTGGGCTTCCTTGGTGTTGGTTTGGTTGTTTGTATAAGTAAAGAGGTTTGAACTTCAGGGCTTCTTATGGGGTCTTGGCCCTCCTTTGCCCTTTAACCTATTACAGTATGTTATGTTTTCTGATCAGTAAAATGATTCAGTGTAATGATTTCTGTAGCTGTACATGCCTTGCTATTGACCGAGTGTGTTGCTTTATTTTTGGCTTCGGTTCAACTATAGAATATCCTCCCAACAATACACCTCACTTTACCTCCAGAGGCACAGTTACAGAAGCACAGTCACAGTTAAGTCAACAAAGTAACAAAATAACATGGCCAATGAGACTGCCCCTCCACTCAAAACTGGAGGCTAGGTGGATTTTGACATTTTCAAACAACATTAACACAAAACACACATAATTACTGTGATGCAAAATAGTACAAGTTCATAAACGCAGTCTTCAACAAATTGTTTTTTCATTACTTGTCCATCTTGCAAGCTGTTCTCTTATTCTCCTTGTCCACATGAATATCTACTTGTTCACTTTTAATATGCCTTTAAACTCCTTTAGAGGAGACTTCGCAAGGGTACTTGCCCGGCGGGCCATGATATTGAACAATGTACTTGCCCGAGTAACTTTTTACTTGTCCCGGGCTGTTGGGCGGGGAATTTGTTGAAGCCTGATAAACGGCCACTGCCACTGCACCTCCACTCAGACCTGGAGGCTCAGTGAACTTTGACATTTTCCAATAAACATTAAGACAAAACACATGTTGACTCATTCTCAAAGTAACAATCTTGGGGGAGCATGGCCACAGCAAGAACACCTCCTCGTTTTCAAAAAAGTGTTTTTCGACCGTGGTCAGGTATTCTGTTGTCACTCCCTGGCTTCAAATCACACTGTTTTGAAGACAGTTTGCCAGGTAAGAGTATTATCTGCAGATGAAACATGTGCAAGAGAGTTGATGGACAAGGTTTGGTTCGAAAATATTGGATTGTGAGAGTGTACCGTAAGAAGTTCCCAGGCATTATGGTCAGGAGGTGGGAAAAAGATGTACACCCTGCATCAGGGCTGTGATGGAGGAGTGCAACACATAGCCCTGTTTATGGGCTAGTCTGACCTGATTCAGGTCCAGTTGTGCTCTATCCATAATTTGTTCTAAAATTGCTTTAATCAAAACAAGTACACTTAATGTAAAAATTTTAGCAAATACAAGACTGTTTCCAAATTGGTGTAAACACAACTGCAAGCATCCTAATAATATATTGTGACATCATAATGATACTCCTTTTTCAACATCTTAACCATTTTAACTGAAGAGTGCCATCATTCACCAGGATGATTACTCTATTTCTTCAAAAGGACTGAAGAAGAAACTTCAATTTGACAAAGAATAACTTTAGAGAGAAATTTGTAAACTTGTAGTATGTCCCTCTCTCCCCCAACCTTCTTTACTTGAGGATAGTAAGCCCAAGAAGCCAGAACAACTGTGGTTAAGGAGGGTTAGTTACATGTTTATCAGGAAGGGCCAAGTAGTGCCCTCCTCTGAAACTGTTCTAGAGAAAATCCTTTCCATAAGAAATATTCCAACTACACACAGCTTAAAGAGCTTCTCACCTCTTTACTTGTACTTTCAAAATTTCTCTTGTGCAATATACCTGTTACCAGTACCTGCACCCAAATGCATATATTGCAAACTGTGCACAATGCACACTTGCTAGGTGGCTTCAAATCCCCTGTTATGACATCACCAACATTTTTCAAAATCACATCATTAGAAATAACCATTCATATAATCATACCTAAGATTGTAGAATAGTAATGAGCAACATTGCATACTTTATTGCATTCGTCAACAGTAAAGGACATTTTCCAAGTCATCTTAATACCTTCCTAGGAGTTAGTGTCATCAGCAAACTTACTAATAGTTGAAGCAAGTGAGCTATCATTATCATTGAAAATCAGGGGCAGCGATCTGTAAAAATTATGGGGGAAGGGGGGACACCTGCTTGGTTGAACACTGTGCCTCTGTCCAGGGATACAGGGAACCACCATAGGTCCCCTGCTGGGATGCAGGGGTGAAACCCCTGGAAGTCAAGCAATTTGGTGCATTCTATAGAGGACACAGATCACATATTTCTGATCTAAATTCTCCCCAGCTGCCATTAATAGGCTAATATCACAGTTATTCACATTGAAAATGTGTATAACAATCTTTATTTTTTCTGTATACTTCTAAATATTGGGGGTTGGGGGGACATTTGATATTTTGTCTACCCACTAAAAATAGTGAGGGGGACATGTTCCCCCATCCCTCTTCCCAGTGATTGCCACCCATAATGAAAATGTAGAAGAAAATTGTGCACAGAAGAGAACCATTTGGAAATGCACTTGTTACCAAGACTAGAAACTACTCTTTATTGTACCACAATTCTCTTTGACCTGTTGCAAAGCTAAGAATTGATCTACCTAGTGTACCAACCCTTTAAACCTAACCCACACATCTCTGTTCAAAAGTCTACCCAAAAGTACTTTATCAATAGCTTTTTGAAATCAAGAAGGCTTTGCAAGTCGCTTTTAAGGTGGAAAAAATGCAGCAAAATCCATGATTTTTCAGGATGGACAAAAAATGGTTTTTGCCACTAAAATTGGAAGAAACTGAAATGAAAAATAACTGTAAAAATTCCAACAACATTATGTACTGTAATTCAGTGATTGAGATTCCAAAATTTATTACCATTTTGCAGCTCCACTTTCAGACATTACCATCCTTTCCAAAATATCACAATCCAGGAGCAAGTATATGAAAGAGAGAACTTGAATTATGGCTATAACTTCCTGCTTAGAGCCAAGACTGTGGAGATAATATCTTCCCCAGTGTTCGATTTTAAGGAATTAGCAATGGTTGTCCAAAGGACTACTACCTTGTAAAATTTGGTTGTCCTACTCAAAATAAGGTAGTCCCAAGTGTAACCATTTTCGGAAGTTCGCAACCATGGAATTGATAACACCCCATTATGACCAGCCTTCCAAAGTGGCTTTCACTTTTAGACAACCCTCCCCCTCCAAAAAAAAACGATAACAGATATCTACTGTATAAGGGTAGTGCTGTCTCGTGGCATGCATTAATTAGTGTACATTGTGGACATAGTTAATGTTATGATGTTCGCATTGCAGGTAAATAAACATCTCTAGATTGAAAGCACTGGTGTTGCAACATCAGCAATATGAATTTGTAGCTTGCACGAAGGAATTCAGCTTGTCTGTGTACAGTGCAGGCCTAGTGGCCTACTAGTGGAGTTTGTACGGGGCACATATTTTGGCTTGATAGTGTTATGCACATTTCGATAAAGTGACTGTGTGGGAAGTTGTGGTGAACGTGCGTAATTACCGTACTTTGTTGCAAATGTTTTGATGCAATTTTTAAAGTTCCTTGCTTGTGCAAAATTTTCATCAAGCTGCTAAATGTAAACATCACATCACTTTCCTCAGAAAATTTGGTTGTCCCGACGGACAACCTTACACACCTGTTTTTGCAAAATCTGGTAGTCCTGCAGAATTTCTGGTTGTCTCGGGCGACAGGACTACCCTTAAAATCGAACACTGTTCCCAAAGCAAACATTTGTTTTTCAGTGTGTTAAATGTTGTAATGTTCAGTATGATGTAGGTGAATTTGCTAAAGCATGTTCATGCCAGCTTACAATATTATCTTCTTTTTTTTTCTTGAATTTGCTTACTTCCCTCAGGGACAGAAGCCAAAACTTGCTTATAAAATGGGTTTTCAAAGGTGTAGAATTTAGAAATATATAAATGAAATTAGACTTCCCCCAAAATTAGTTAGCACTGAGTTGTAAACTGTAAACTTTGAAAATATTTGAGTAGAGAAATACCCTAAAAAATGCAGTGGTCAATTTTCATGGACCCTGTTTGGTAATTCATTGACTCTAGCTGCACAGATACTTTCTTCAACTTTCTTCCTGTTTGTCCAAGAAAACTAGTAAATTCCACTTTCCAGTTTCTTCTTTTTTCCAGAGAAAGTAGGTCTCTTCTGAAAAGGGGAACCCTAAAATCAAGGTACAGTAAATTACATCAACACAATGACCAAAATTAAGAACAAAGGAGCATACAGTACTGAGGAATACTTAGTAAATTAGTAATACAAGACAGTACTAAACTCTCAAGCAAATTTATCAGCATGTTGAAAATAACTACAGTAGAACAACATAAATTAAAGCTAACAAAATCTTTTTCACTGGACTCAGTTTTACCACTGACAGGCTAGGATGATGAACAACATGGTAAACAGTTAACCATCCATACCACATTGTCATCAGCATGGTACAATTATCGGTAAGTAGGAA
This sequence comes from Holothuria leucospilota, assembly GCA_029531755.1. Taxonomy (NCBI): domain Eukaryota; kingdom Metazoa; phylum Echinodermata; class Holothuroidea; order Aspidochirotida; family Holothuriidae; genus Holothuria; species Holothuria leucospilota. Next base: position 21,147,847 of record CM055981.1, on the reverse strand, counting down.
GCAACCCAAAGAAACTATCAGACACTCTTTCAAGAAAAACATTTCCATGAGACCCACCTACTGTAAGCAGGAATAGCATTATTCTGTATACAAGGAAGGATATTCTTTTTTTTATCAGCATTCAGAAATGTTTGGGTTGTTCAATTGATTTTCCAAGCATGATTAGATATTAAGTATCTCTCCCTCATTGTGACTGACAGGGATGTAGCTAGCCAAATTTGAGTGCCGGGTAATTGTCTGATCTGGGGAAAGCACCTCACCCCCACCCACCCACCCCCCCATGGCTTCTACCCCATTTTTCAGCCATTAATTTTTCCTTTTTCCCACATTTTACTTTAGGGAGTAAATTTAGGGCTAGTTTTAGGTCTCGGTAGGCAGATTTGTGGTGGGTGGGGAGACTTGTGTTTGCCTGGAGTGCTGGGCGGGAATATGGAGTGCTGGGTGTCACCGCCCAGCACCGCCCACCGTAGCTACATCCCTGGTGACTGAGCATTCAGTCCCAGATGGATGCTTTATCCATGTCCAAAGGATAATGCAATGGCTGGACTATAAATTAAGCCATCACCAGGAACGTAGCATCCACCTTAGGATAGATGCTTGCCCGATGACACAAGCATATGAGGTAAAGATGGCATAAGCATGTAAAATCTAGAGACTTTTGTATCAAGTGAAGTATTTCATTTGAAAAAATTGAAGTTTTCTGTTCTTTTATTGGCCTTGTTTAGCAATCAGTGATTTAGCCTGCCCATATTTGTGCAACTTTTATGCAATAAACACAATAGAGTTGCACAAAAAATTTTTGATGGAAATTTCTGCATAGGTTGGCCTGCCATTTGCTGCTCAAAGTAATCACTTAGCACAATTTTTCTAAGGATTAGTCATTGCAAATTCTGCATTGCAACCCAGTTGCAGTATACTGTACATATATTCAATATATCCCTTTCCCATTCTTAAGTAAAAGAAATTTTAAAAGCTAATTTTTCAAGATTCGAAAACAGCATTTGCCAAATTCCAGTTTTTCCAACAACCCCCTTCTTTTTGACCACCTCTCTGACTGCTACAGGCCAACCATTTAGAATTTGGCATTGGAAAACTGACCTGGCTTACAGTATTTATTGCTTTGTGTAGAAAACAATAACAAGAAAGCATGGAAAATGCCACAAAATAGTAGATTTTACTTTCAAGTCCTTCAAACCAGTAAAAATTGTTTTTATAGTATATACTTCATACTGTGCTTTATTTAAAGTGGGCACGACACATCCAAAATAAGTTTTGGGTAATGCAAGATTGAATACAATAGATATCAAACCACACACATTCACAACTGGTACAACTTGGCACAAACAGACCTTGACGAAAAACGTCAAACAATCCAGTTTCGAAAAATTCTGCAACATGTCACCTGACTTATGATGCAATTGGTGGCACAAACACCGCTATACAAGGACGCATATCTGGATAAGGAACTAATGTAACGCTGAGGTAAAGTTATCTTGGCAACTAAATGAAAAGGCTTACTTTACAATACCCATGCAACATACAGAGCACTGTTGGGAGCTTCGAGGCCCATAATTGGCCAATATGCCCATGCGTGCATCATATGCACGAACGTGTTTTAGCTTCCCTACATAAGCCTGTGTTTTTGTGTAAAAAGAATGCCGTTAGTGCACTGTACAGAACAGCCATACACATGTATGGACAGTATAAGCGTGCCTATACCGTGTACTACTCAGTGACCATGTCGTCGTGAATGCTAAGCAGTCACAGCGCAATGACGCATCTTTCACAATGTGGTCATTGGTCCCACGCGCTGCTCTAGTATTGTAGCACAAGTGTTTGCAATGATGTACAGTACCAACTAACGTGCCTTAGCATGCACATGATTCGGTGTGTGGAACAATGGGTGAGCTGCCTAGTAAATAAGTGTGTACTGACCGTGCTGCCAATGATGTCACATCTTGAGATGCACTCTCATACTTTACAGTTTTTGGCTTTCAGATTTCAGATGGGCTGAGCCTGGCCTGTATTTTGCAATTTGCTTGGTCGTATTCTGGTATATATGGACGTAGTGTAGTCAGGAAAACATGTTTCATTCCAAGCTGTACCCAAAGATTATTTACTGAGAAACTTATTTTGGCGGTGTCATACCCACTTTACAGTGCTGGGCTTTGTCAATACGAGTGACAGTTGCTACTGGACACTGTAGGTCTGAGTGATACTTTCCAGTGCCACCCAGCAGTGATGGGTGATGTCTATTCCAATTTTAGTTTTACCCATTTTAAAGGAAAGTATAGATCTTCTTTTGAACTACCTCCCAAAATACTTACCTTAAATGCAATACACTAAGTTTTGATTTCACAAAAAGTGACATGAACTTTGTAGCAAGTCCAGTATGCACTACCAGGAGTTGCAGGTAAAGTATGTTCATATTTTGCAGTATTTTATTTGCTTTCATAAATTTTTCTGTTTTTGCTGTATTTTCTTCAATAGATGCTACAGTGTATGTTGGTGGCTTGGATGAAAAAGTAACTGAAGCAATCTTGTGGGAGTTGTTTCTACAAGCTGGTCCTGTTGGTAAGAATGATGAATATTATTTTAATACATATGTAGAGTATTATTTGCCACTGCTAACCTTCAGGGAGTCTAAGCATATTTTGTTCAAACCATCTGCCAGAAATGTTATGCACCTTTTCTTTACAATTGTGACACATTGAAATTTATAGTTATAGTGGAAGGGGCTAAGGAAAAATTAGGTATTGATATGTCAAAGAGGAACATGCTACAGGGTAAATTAAGAATTCTTGTAAAATTTTCTTTCAGTTTAGTTTGATATTATGATAAATTTACTTCATTTGTTACCTAGTGAACTAGTGCAAGCAGGAAATATGCCTTCTTGTCACATTGATGAACAGTGCTTTGTTAATTACATTGTATTGTTTTGACCTTGAAATGGATATGAATATGAGTGTATTCACTTAGAATGTGAAGTGTGGAGAATTAACACCTCTTGTTTGCATTCATATAATCATATTACAAATACATGGGATTACAGTGCAGGTGAGAAAATTGGTGTTTAAGTTAAAACGATAACATTTAAGTTGATTAGTTGGAGGCTGTGATGTCATATCTGCTTGTTTCAAGTTTACTTTGGATTGAAGTTGTGGTAACTTCAACAGCTACATAATATCTGGAGAACCACATACAGTACCGGAATTGAATACAAGTTTTACTAGAAGCCTACATTAAGTTCATCCTAAATATTGTGGAAAATAAATGTACTGTAGCCTAAACCTGTATCATAATTTATTGTAAAAGCATCATTTTTATACAGTCATGAAACTTTTGACATAGCTATTATTATTTAGTTGTTGGAATAACTGTATATTTCAACCTTGACTGTTCACTTTACATTCTGTCATTGTTTTTTGATTAATTCATAGTAAACACACACATGCCTAAGGACAGAGTCACCCAGATGCATCAAGGATATGGCTTCATTGAATTCATGGGAGAGGAGGATGCAGATTATGCAATTAAAGTAATGAATATGATCAAAATATATGGCAAACCTATCAGAGTAAACAAGGTAAAACATTGCAAGTACCTTTGTTTGTTTTTTCTTCTTTTGCTGTCTTTTTATAGTTAACACTTTCTTTTACATTTTCTTCTCCAAAATTTCTACTGTATTTGCTAGATAAGGAGTTTTTTATTATTTTTTTTTTAATTTAACTGTCAGTTTTTCTTATTTGATATTCATGACAAGTGAAGAAACCCAGAACAATTGATATTTCAAATTTATGTGGCTGGCAGCATGTATCTGTTAATAGCTGGTCTGTACAGAGTACAAAGCGAGTTGGTAAATCTCTGGTTTGGTACCATTAAATTCAGCCATCAGGATAAACAGTTTCTCATCTTCATTGTTTTTTCTCACCAAGTTCCTTTTGTTCTTACTTTGTAAGTGCCATTGTAAAATATTGTGCCAGAAATTATGCACTTATTTTAAAGAATAGTTTTCAATATCTTACACTTTAACAGAAGCACTTTATGTAGTTTAGTTGTGTTTATTAATTCCTTCAATCCAGTCTCTTTGCGAAAGTCTGGAAGTGAAAAAATGTTTGAACTCTTCTTTGGGCCAGCTCATAAATCAGTATCTTCTTAAAGTAGCAGCACATTTACAAATGACAGTCTTCATTCAGGCAGTTGCCAAGTACAGTGGAGGGAGCTGCTTGAATCCATATTAAGCACCAAATGTCCCCCTGAATGACAGTATGACATGGGGCAGAGCCAGCAGTAAAAATAGTAGTATTGTATTTATCTATGTTTACCGTTGCTGTTGTAATTGTTTTGTGAGTAGTATCGGTAGTTTATTTTACCATGGTAAAGTCTTAAAAGCATAGCCAGGAATCCTGTAAAATAGTTTGTATTTATAGACAGTGAAAACCCCATCTCAATAGCATGTTGTGTTTGGAGGGTACAAAGTTTTGTAGAAACGCTTTTTTTTTCAGTTTCTGTAAAGCATGATGGAAAATTATTGTTGTCTTGTGAGCAAATTGATCATCAATATCTTTTATATTACTTTATGTTGATACCACTGTATGGAATATTTAATAACTTTGTTTGCTATAGCATGGAGCAGCTACAACAAATGTAGTGAAAGCAAGAATACAGCCTCTTTGATGTAATTGTCTGTTCTGACATCCAATCTGTTTACCCATTAATGGTCATGAGGGTTGTGAAGATTAGTATTGTAAAATGACTTAATTTCACTGGTACATAATACCCAGACAATTTAACTGTATTTCATGAAGCTGGCTGCTTAAGCTGAGAGTGGAATCATGTCTAAATAAGATTACAAAAGCCTACATAGCTAAGCAATGCTAAAGATGTAATATCACACTTTTCCTATGCTAATTCAGAATAAAGATGCTAGCCCCAAAAGTTTTAATGTCAATTAAGAGGCATTTTCCAGAAAACCTATAGACAGAGTGTACCTAGGTAGTACTTGTGTAAGTTAATTCTAATGCCTGCCCTATTTGGACTGACCTCAAAACTAAAAAATAAATTTAGGGGAGGTGGTACTTCCATGGGTAAACTCATAGGCATATTCTGCTGAACAGAATGTAAACAGCAATGATCTCAAAAGAAGTGAAAATGTGTTGAAAAATTAAGGAACCCTCACCAATACATTACATCAAATATCATCTGGAACCATTTGGAATAGGTTTAAAATCCAGGAAAAGGTGATCAAATTTTTGAGAAACTTTTTAGTATCCATTTCCTACTTTTTTGACACAATTTTAAAATCGGCAAGGTCAGTTTCAATGTGGTATTTTGGGACAAGTAAATATTTCCTTTTTTAGAACTGCACATATATATTCTCACCATAGTAAACACAAATATAGTGATTGCGCAAACGTGTTTTGCCCAGGTTATATACATATTCTTCAGATAATTAATCTTTTCAAACAGCTGTTTGTTTTGGGTGTACCATGGAAGTAGTACCTCGGAGGTAGCACTTTCATGGTTGTAACTCCATGGCCCGACTGTACCATAGGCAGTTTTATACCAATCTACGTGGAAAATATCCAAACATTCCAACCAGGGTTATAGCTATGCCAGTCGGCACCGGTCAGGCGAACCGGCCCTAAAGCTTACCGACCGCCACTCAAAGTAATTGTCAGCTTACCGACCGACACCCGATTTCCTAAAATAATGGTATATCGATATAAAATGCATCTTTTCTTTGTTACATTAGCATATTCTGACTACAGAGGGCAATATCCATGGCCAAAATCCAATGTTGCATCAGTTTAACACGCTAACAAAGTTTCAACAACAAACATTTTCCGCTAATATTAGCGCCAATGGCACGTTTGAAGCATATTGAAAAATCCCATTTCAGCACAGATTTTATAAGGCTAGGCTTAGCACTTGTTGTGTGTGGCCTAACTTTCATTATCCTACACATAACGTCGTTTGTGAAAGTTACGCAAGGGATTTTAACCGGCACTCAAATTGGGCTAGCTATAACCCTGATTCCAACAGTATCAAATTTCAAGGACAAACAAGGTATTCTATTACAGAGAATAACAAAAGGAATCTTATGCACTTTGCGCACTGCTGTCACATTCTGTGACCTTGAGGAAACCTGGAGGCCAAACTTGACTAAAGCAACCAGTCTTCACAAAGGAATATACCTCCTGAGTTAGAAAGGGAGTTCTGGTATGGAGTTTGGATGACACTGAAGATCTTTTCTTTTTCATTTCTGTAGGACACCTACAGTACAAAGTGCCACCAGACAATGCCTTTAAGTGATTTTGCTGAAGGGAATCAATTCCTATGATAGTACTTATCTTTTTATTCAATATTGAAGATAACCTCTGACATTTTTTCTTCTGCCAGGCTTCAGCTCATCAAAAAAATCTGGATGTTGGTGCAAATATATTTATTGGTAACCTTGACCCTGAAATTGATGAGAAACTTCTCTTTGACACATTTAGTGCATTTGGAGTCATTTTGCAAACTCCAAAGGTAAGTTGATTTGATGTGAATGTTCAGTTTATTGTCTTTGTTCCTTCATACTCTCTTTTTATATTTCATTAATATAGTAACTTCAAATGATAAATATCACTTGCTAAAGCTTAACCTGCTTCTTTGCAAGAACTTTATTTTAATAGTGACATTGTTAATGTCATTTTTATGTGATAAATGTTGGAGTCTCAACAACATTTCAGTATTTACAGTAATTCATCATGCTAGTAAGGAAAAGTATTGTTCTTATCAGTAAGTTTTCCACCTTACTTTAGTAAAATAGCACTTACAAGAAATTGCCTCTGTTTTCTGTTGGATAAATCGTGGAGAGAAACACAAGTTTCAAAATTGGGCTATGTAGATGTGGTATTTCTGTTATAAAACACCACACAAAAAGATCATAAGAGAATGTATGTACAGTAGTTACATATCTCATCTATTAAAGGGCTATATCACATGAAGTATAACAAGTAGACAATATACTTAAAGAGTCATACGTTAATAGCATGGATGTACAAATCTGCTTTTCTCTTCCCCCTTAGTCAAAGTATAACATTACGAAAAGGATCCTCATTTGACCACAGTCATTCCAAAACATAGTTAGCTTACAGTTAAGCAGCATAGTAGTCAAGTTTATGGTCTTTCACATAATGAATATGATTTTGTGGGATTGTCTTGATTTTCTGTTGGGGATTAGAGCAGCTATGGGAGAATTTGCATTAGCTGGTGTTTTGTTGGGAACAGGATTATCTTCCTCCACAGGAGGTGCATCTACAATTGTGTGATCATCAGAAACCTCAATGCTCTCTATCAGAATTGTGGTGAAGATAACCCCCTCTTGATTAGGCTTGCAGTCCTCATCAAGGGCTTGGGTTCCCTAGAATCTGTCAAGTATCATTTCCATGTTTGGTCCTGGTGATGTTAAACTGTTACCCATTCTCTAACTGAATTTGCAAAGAGACAGTTCCAGTGCACTGATTGTGCCTGTGACCCACGTAGAACTTTTTGGCTAAAGTTACAATCATAAACTCTTTCACCTTCTCTAACATCCCAAGACCCAGCTGTTTTGTCATGAGTCTTCTTTTGAGCCTTTGTATGACCCTAGCTTCAACAAGTCAGCTTGGGAGACAGCTGTACTGTGGAGTTACTCTATACTTATACAGAAATGTCATGATTATTTGTGACATTTTGGTTGTCAAGAGACCCTTCTTCCATTCTCTTCACCCCTTGTTTGAAGGTTTGGACTGCATTTTCCGCTAGTCCATTGAATGATGGGTGGTAAGGAGCAGAAGTGACATGTTTAATACCATTTTGCATGCAAAAATCTTTAAATTCTTCTTTTACAAAAGAAGTGTACCATTATCACTTACTAGCATAACTGGTATACCAAATTGAGCGAAGATTTTCCTTGAACTTTGGATTGTAACTCCACACATGCTCGCAATCATCTCATGCATTTCCATCCATTTAGAATGAGCATCAATAATTATCAAGAACATGTGACCCATAAAAAATCCTGCAAATTGATGTGAAGTCTGACCATGTCCATGTTCACCATGCCAAGGTTACAAAGGAGCTTTGGGTGGCATGGGTCTAATTTCTTTGGCAAATAGAGCATTTCTTTACTTAGTAATCAATTTCATCATCCAACTTTGGCCACCAAATACATGGGCGCACTAGACTTTCATGCAACTCCTTTAGCAGCGGCTTACGATCCTTACTCAGTATGAATACTTGATTTCCCCAAAGTAAAGAGCTATCTTGAAGAGACAATTTATTTCATGCATATTGCTTCAGAACTTTGTCATCAATTTGCCCTGGCCACCCTTGTGATATGAATGTGAGCACTTTTAATAGGATTGGATCTTTTTTGGTCCAATTAGTGATTTGCATACCTGTGACTTTCAGTTCAAGGTTCTGACATTAAAACTGTCTCTGAAGGGGTCAGTGATTGTTCTGGGGTGACTGGTAGTGACAGGCGGCTCGTAGCAACTGCATTAGCGTGTACATCTGTTGGCGTAAAGTTGAGTGTTTACTCATGCACTGGGAGTGTCAAAGCTAATCTCTGAATTCATATGGACGCATGTGGTGGGATTGCGTGACTCGCATTTAATAAACCAAGGAGTGGCTTCTGGTCAGTAACTAACATAAAAATGTCTGCTGTAAAGAAAATGAAATTTCTTGACACCAACACACAAGCAAGACCCTCCTTTTAGATTTGGGCATAATTCTTTTTTGCAGGAGCAAGTATGTGGGAGGCAAACCCAATGGGTCTCTCTGAGCCATCTTCCATCACATGCGCAAGAATCTTCTCATTTCCACATTGCAATATTTATTGACTTTGGGAGATCCCAATGGACTAGTAATGGTGATGACAGCAATGGTTTCTTCGAAATTTCAGATGATCTCTTTTCATCTTATCCCCATTTCCATTGTTTCCCATTCCACAAGAAAGCATGCAGTGGGGACAACATAGTCGATGTAAAAGGCTGGGAAAAATTAAGCCTACTACTTTAAAACTACTTAGTAAGACATCAGTTTTACATTTGTGAGTGCTGGTACTTGTTGGACTGTGGTTACTTTGTTTCAAAGAGGTTGGAGTTATTCCAAGTAGTGTTGTCAACGATTAGCAATTAATTGCCAATTAGTAGCTGATCAAGTAATTGTTTACTGTACTGAAAGACCACTTTTGATTTATTGCATATTTCAAATCTGCTACAATAAGTGTGATGGATCACCACGCTGCTGCAATAAGTCCATTTGCAACTCAATGCAGCGACACAATTGACAGCATCAGCAAAATCTGTGGTGGGACCACGCTATATTTATGAATAATTGCAGCATGATAATCTGCAAATAATAGTGTTCTATTTTAAGGGTAGTCCTGTCACCCGAGACAACCAGAAATTCTGCGGGACTACCAGGTTTTGCAAAAACAGGTGTGTTAGGTTGTCCGTCGGGACAACCAAATCTTTTGAGGAAAGTGATGTTTACATTTAGCAGCTCGATGAACTGCAGAAGCAAGGAACTTTAAAAATTGCATCAAAAGATTTCCAGTAAAGTGCAATGGTCACACATGTTCACCACAACTTCCCACACAGTCACTTTATCAAAATGTGTATAGCACCATCAAGCCAAAATATGTGCCCTGTACAAACTCCACTAGTAGGCCACTAGGCCTGCACTGTACATAGAGAAGCTGAATTCCTTCGTGCAAGCTACGAATTCGTAGTGCTGACGTTGCAACACCAGTGCTTTTAATCTAGAGATGTTTAATTTATTAACCTGCAATGCGAACATCATAACATTAACTATGTCCACAGTGTAAACTAATGCATGCCACAAGACAGCACTACTCTTATACAGTAAATATCTGTTTTTGTTTTTTTTTGGGGGGGGGAGGGGGGTTGTCTGAAAAGTGAAAGCCACTTTGGAAGTCTGGTGATAACAGCATTATCAATTCCATGGTTGCAAAAATGGTTACACTTGGGACTACCTTATTTTGAGCAGGACAACCAAATTTTACAATGTGGTAGTCCTTCGGACAACCATTGCTAATTCCTTAAAATCGAGCACTGAATAAGATGAGCCATACAAAAGATTTGCAAGCCAAGTAAGCTGTAAACAAAAAGCAAGGCCACAAACACCAAATTGTAGAATCAAAGGTTTTCTCTGCCACGTCCAAACAACATTTACATAATGCAAATCCCTACTTTCAAGTCTATCTTATGAAGAAGGTAGTATACCGATGGTTCCAGGAACCTATCCTTCCTTTAGCTGTAGTCCTGCTGTTTGCAGCTTGCTCAGCACTTCCTTTAAGGTGCCCAGATGGTCCTCTTTGATACCTCTGGTGATAAGGATGTCATCCAAGTACACCATGACACCAGGTATTCTGCAAAGGATGTGCTGTATTGTGTGCTGGACAATACCAGGTGCCAAAGCAGTACCAAAGGGTTGCCCATAATAGTGTAAAAGCCCATGAGTATTGTTCACTACATATTGTTGAGAGTCTTCGTTCAATGGAAGCTGTTGTTATGCTTGGCTCATATCCAGCTTTGTGAGCCATTTCCCTTCAGATAAGGTTGCAAATAAATCTTCAGTTTTAGGGGTATTGGTCTACCCCTGAAGCTTGTTCATGGTCAATTTGTAATCCCAACATTTTGTTACAGATTTTTTTTGGTTTGTCTTTAGCACAGGCACAATTGGTTCTGCTCATTCAGTGAATTGTACTGGCTCTATAATTCCTTCTTTTTCTAGTTGCTCTAATTTATGTTCTACTTTAAGCCTAATAGCTTCTCCCACATTTGTAGTTCTTCAGCATTGTAAAACAGCCATCACCATCACCACCATCACCATCACCATCACCGTCATCATTGCCATCACCATCATAAAAATAGCATACGGAAACTACAAGCCTTGCAAAACTAAGGTGAAACTTGGGGCTTCACCTACATTTTGGCTTCCACCCCTTCAATGTTCCCAATCCTTTAAATAGTCATTGTGTTCTTTTGGAATGTCGTCCAAAGAATGCTCATTACTGCATTCACATTGCTCCTGTTGAGTTTGATTTTTGTCAACCGCTCATGCTCGAATAAACTTGGACCTATTTCCATCCACTACAAGTAACTGCAGAGTAGCCACTTGCTCGTTATACTGCACTTTCACTTTTGACATACCAAAAACCTTTAACTCCACTTTCCTGTATTTAAGTGCACATCAGTTTTCTCGAGAGATGCATTAGGCCTGTAGAAGTTAAAGTAAGGGAGAACACTGGCACAGTGGATCGCTCTATGTTTAACCAGCGAAGCCATGAAGCTTCCACTGTATGGCAAAAAGTTGGTTGTTTGTCATGTCTCTGTACATACAGTGTGCATTCAACTTCAGAAGTTAAATGTCATTTTATCTGTTTTGCTCAAGATTAGGAGTAATTTTCACAACAGGGGTGAGTTATTGTATCTCAAGTGTTTTGGTTTATAGTCCTATCTTGTAGTTTCTTTATCAATAAAAGTGGGGCAGAAGCAAGGATGTGATGTTTGTATTATTCACTGTTTCGTTGTTGTCATACAGACAGCCAAATCAATGGTTTCACTCCAGATCACCAGATGTCATTTTCCCTTACATTAATTTCTATGATTAGGCAACATTTTTTTCTAATGTTTTATGTGATACAAGAGACAACAATGCTCCCGTATCCAGTTTGATTGTGAGAGGCGTCTCGTTGACCTTCACTTGAATTGTTATTTGTCTTCCATTCTTGGAAGGGATGTGAAGAGTTACTGTGGGCAGATCTTGTGGCTCGGTTCAGGATATTACTCATGTTATTTACTTGTTTAACTTACTTTGATCGGCATATTCACTTTGTGACCTGTTTTGCCACATTCATTTTGTGCACACATGGTGGAACAATGATGATGTATCATGAATAATCAATATACTTAAGAAGTAAGTCACTAATAGCATTGAAGCACAAATCTAATACAGTGTTAAGATGCTGTTAGCTTTGAAAGGTTGTGAATATTTTATGAAAGAAGCAGCCAATCAAAGGACTGTTGCAGGACCAGTGGCACAGTTGGCCTCTTGAAACTGCAGGAAAAGCAACTTTAATAAATCATGTGAAAAGTGTTGTTCTTTTACTCAAAGCATCCTTAAAGACCAAACACCTAAAGAGTTAATCCTTTCCTTTAACCCTTTTGAAGTCCATGTAGTCTTCAGCTATAGCAGATGTCGGGGAGGAACCAAATTAAAATGCATAAAAACTTACTACTCAGTATTTCTGATGTATGTTATATTTTGGACATGTTCTTTCCTTTTCAGATCATGAGAGATCCAGACACTGGCAACTCTAAAGGGTTTGCATTCATCAACTTTGCTAGCTTTGAGGCAGCAGATGCTGCCATTGAAGCCATGAATGGCCAGTATCTTTGCAACAGAGCAATTACAATTTCTTTTGCCTTCAAGAAAGATTCTAAGGGAGAGAGGCATGGTTCAGCTGCAGAAAGACTACTTGCAAAACAGAATCCCCTGGCTCAGGCAGACAGACCACATCAGCTATTTGCTGATGCTCCTCCTACCTCTCAGTCAATAGCAGCCAACCAAGCAGCTGTTGCAGCAGCTGTGGCCCAACCCCCTCCCCCTCCTCCAACTGCAGGTAAGGCAAATTTAAAAATAGATTATAATTACCTTCATGTGTGGTATTTAAGTTTTTATCATCCAGATAGCATGTCTAAAGAATTTACACATTTCCGTCCAAGACAAGATCAAACTTGATCAGATATGATGTGCTAAGCATAAGCAGAAAATGAAAATAATGCAGCCAAGTTTAGCCTCTGTGACATTACTTGTTAGCTCAACAAGTTGGGCTATTGTCATGGCAATCCGTCTGTCTGTCCATCAACATTGGTTAAAAGACTGCTGTCTGCAGGTTCTTTCACCACTCCTTGTCAAAGGTGGTAAGGTTATAAAACATATCAAGGCCTTTATAATGATGGTAACAGGAAGTAGGTCAAAGGTCATTTTGGGGTCATGAGAAGCCAAAGAGTGAAATCATATAACACCCTTCAACTCCTAGTTGTTATATCAGAATATTTTTAAATTTGACAGGAGTGGTCAGTAATTAAAAGGGTCATCAAAGTTGTACTTTGGAAAAGTCATTTGGGGTCAAAGAGAGGTCAAACCAAAAGAGGTCAAACAGTGTATTCACACAAAAGCCTTCAACTCCAATGGGTTATGCCTGAATTTTATCAAATTTTGCTAGAGTATTCAGTAGATGGTTGGTCATCAAAGTTGTACTTTCAAAGTAGGTCAAAGGTCATTTAGGGGTTATACAGAAGTAAAGCAGTGAAATTATGCAAAAACCTTCAATTCCAATGGGTTATCTGCAAATTTTATCAAATGTGGGCATAGTGTTGAGTACATAATGTGTCATAATAGCTGTAGGTCAAAGGTCATTTCAGGGCAAAAAGAGAGGTCAAACATTGAAATCACTCAAAAGCGTTCAACTCCTAGGGGTTATATCCAAATTTTATCAATGTTGGCCAGAGTGTTCAGTAGAGAACAGGTAATCAAAGTTTTACTTTTGAAGAAGTTCAGAGGTCATTTGGGGTCAGAGAGATCAAACAGTAGAATCACTTAAAATCTTTCAACTTGTAGGGGTTATATCCACATCTTATCAAAGTTGGCCAAAGTGTTCGGTAATTGACAAGTCATCAAAGTTGTACTTTTGAAGTAGGTCAAAGGGTATTTGGGTTCAAAGAGAACTCAGACACTGGAATCATGCAAAAGCCTTCAACCCCTAGGGGTTTTATCCAAATCTTATCAAGTTGGCCAGCCTGTTTATTGGATGATAGGTGTACTTTGTGTAGATGTTAACTACCTTTTGATATCATAAAGGGTCAGATGGTGAAATCCATGCCCATGCTTTTCCGTAAGAGTTTTTGTTTTCTATGATATATATTGCCATAGGAATCATTTTTGACGAGCTTGACAAATTGGGGTATAATAACACTTCATTTTTTTCAGCCAAATTACCTACAGTATTGTGCCCACAAAACAGTAAAAAAGTTGCAAGCTGGACATTCTGATATGCCACTGCTGTGACCATTTACAGTTAGAGCACTGAAGGTGCTAGATCACGACTGACTCTGTGACTTTTCGGTTTGGATCCACAATGAAACTACAGTACATAACAGAATTGTGTGTGAGGGAAATTGTAGTTAAGCTACAGTATCGTTTATGCTCTTGTATCATCTTTCAAATTTCATCTCAAGGTTACATTCTGAAATGTCAAAATTATTTGATTTCTTGTTAAAATTTTTAAGAGATTGTATCATGGGAAGTACTAATTGCATGGGAAGTACTAATTGGCAGCTGTTTTCTGTTTACAAAATTCTTTTCACTGTAATTGTTTTCTTTGGAACAGGTCTTACAAGTTCAACAGGACTATCAGTTCCACCACCAAGCACCACTCCACTCCCACCTTTTCCCCCCACTTCAATGCCTCCACCACCAATGGGAATGCCTCCTGGTATGCCTCCACCTCCTGTGCCTCCCAGTGGAATGCCACCTATGCAGATGCCTCCTGCAATGCCATCAGCAGGTGGACCCCCACCCATGCCTCCAAGGCCTCCCATGCCTCCCCCACCAGGAGCTCCATTTCCTCCACCACCCTCTGGTCAGATGCCTCCTGGTTTCCCACCTGGAATGGGACCCCCACCAGGAATGCCTCCACCACCACCCATGAGTCAGCAAGGCCAGAGAGGTCCGCCACCATTTCCACCACCATTTGGTGGTCCCAGAGATCAGCAGGGAAGTGGAGATGCAGGACAGGGTGGACCACCACCATTTATGCCCCCTCGACCTCCACCTATAGGACAAGGAAACTATGACAGACCACCACGGCCACCCCCATTTCCCAGAGGACCTCCAAGAGGTAATTTTAACTTCTTCAAGATTTTAGTGAAAGGCACTACATGAGACACAACTGTAGTCAAATATATTTGATATTTAGAAAAGAAATTACAAGAAGTGAAATTCTTTTTTCTGCAACAGACATATCTTGATTTGAACCCAAGTTGACAGTGTTGACAAACTACAGTAGTAATGAGTAAAAGTTGTTCAGAAATAGGATGATCATTTGAGGATCAGAGGTCAAATAACAGTTTTTCCATTTCCTTCTCATTGGACTTGTGGATTTTGATAAGTAACCTTGCTAAAACGAACAGTTAGTGAAAGGCTACAGAAGGTTCACAGGTGCAAGAGTTATTTTGGGGTATCTAAGGTCAAGTAAACTCCTTTTAAATGCATCCTCTGAGGACATGTTCAAATTTTGATCATAGACTGTGGTAGTAACAGTTGAACTGAAACTTGTGGTCACCTCAGGTCAAATTATGAAATCCTTTTAAAAACCGATGACCTCCTAAGAACTTCAGGTTTTGAATGTTACTAGTAACAGGGTCACAAAAGATTTTCAGCTAACAGGATTGATACTAATTGTCATGTGTCAATTCTAGAATACTAACCCAAATGACTTAATTCATATTTGTCCACTTTAGGGAGCATATCAGTGTTCACATTAGGCAGTGGTGATCACTTTATTCTTGCAGTCTTCTCATCAATCCTGCAAGTTTTAAAATTGTGTGCAGGAATTTCCCACTCTGGATGGGAAAATCTGTTAAGGAAAAAGTTTCCTCTTTATGTTGCAACTTATGGATGTTCCCACCCCTCTCCTTTAAACCTTTATCCCATTCAAAAGATTTTTTTGGGGGGGGGGGGAGAATCCCCTGCCCCCAAATTCTGAGACCTTGTGCCAGTACTGAAGCATATAAACACATGTAACAACTGTAATGGCTGTATGAATAACTTTTATTGAAATCTACAAGTTTAGCTTCATATAAAATACTTTGACAGATTTAAATGAGTTCCATCCATCTTTTATGTGGCATAGTTGAATAACTCTGAGCTCAAACACGCATCTGTGCAATGTGATTATAATTAAGTACTGAAAGTACTCTACCCTACTCTACCCTACTCTACCCTACTCTACCCTCATCTGTGCAATGTGATTATAATTAAGTACTGAAAGTGTACTACCCATTGTGTTTGAAAACTACCATAAGTTCTAAAAGATAACAACACTATTTATAGTATTAATTTAATGAAGGAGGTTCATAAATATAGAACTTACCATTGTCTCTCATTTTCAAAGAAATCAATTCCATATTAAATTTGTACAAATTCAGTTAACAATTGTTATCTCAATTATTGTTTTCAGGTCCTCCCCCTCGAGGCCCACCCCCTCTGATGCCTCCTAGGATGCGACCTCCACCTCCTAGATCATGATGACTGGAAAGAATAGTTGATGTAAAGTTGAACAGAGGTTGATGGAAAAATTTAACAGCCACAGTTTGTTGACATTCAGGAAGAAACATCCTTTATGACAGCTATGCTTCATCACAGAGTAAATTCATTCCAAAGGAGTTTTAAATTTTACATCAAATAAAGTGAAAGTCAACAAGAAAAAAATGAAGTGTGTAATTGTTCCTGCAATTCCATGGATATGGACTAAAAGGTCATTCCTTTCTTTGGAATACATTGGGAGTAGGGAGGAAGAGGTAAAAGGATGTGAGAAGGACTGTGCTTGGCATGTTTTTCATTATCTTAGTACTGGCTATGGCTACACTCCAAGGGGTTTAGGGTAGACAGGTTTTATTGTTTACATGGAAACTCATTTTTCATGGGACCATTTACATATTTTATATTACATCCTACTGGACCAGCCAGCCATGATACTGCTCCATTAGCATTAACTCAGTTGTTAGATTTACACATCCATGGAAATTGTTACCAGGAAATTTGATTTGTGCATGAATGTGCCACCCATTTTACCTGGCCTTATCCAGCCAGTGATGAAGTTGAAACAAAACAGTATGAAACATCACTGTGGATTGAATCCCCCTCCCTTCTGTTAAGTTTGGGAAGGATAGAAAACCCTTGTTATTTGCTTTTCCAGTGTTTACACTGATGTAGCAACTTGGTGGAAGTCTCTGCAGCCGCATTGGCATACTCCGTTGAGATGTGGTGC
This sequence comes from Holothuria leucospilota, assembly GCA_029531755.1. Taxonomy (NCBI): domain Eukaryota; kingdom Metazoa; phylum Echinodermata; class Holothuroidea; order Aspidochirotida; family Holothuriidae; genus Holothuria; species Holothuria leucospilota. The sequence goes on along the minus strand of CM055981.1, from coordinate 21,130,737 downwards.
ATCTTGTACCAGGTAGTTGTTAGGAAGGAGATACAACAGCCAAATCTGTCAAACAATATGTACTTGAAAATGATTTAATTCTTTTCAGGCACTGCTATTGATTGACAGGTCTCTTTGTTCTTATTGTTAAGTCTCTGTTGACTAAACCCCTTTAATGATCTCCTTTCTTTTCCAAGTAATCCGAAGGCAAAGGTCTTTGTCGATACATGCTTTGAAGTCAGGTTTGTTTCTGCCAATGAATGACCAAACTTGAATCAGGATTTTCAGTAAAACGACTGGCAACAAACATTTGATTAATGTACTTCAACTGTGCCCCCACGATTTTAATACGTCACCTGCTGGAAATCAAGCCTATACATTTCTCTTAGTTTTTAGCAAATTTTCCCATCATTAAGAAACATATTTGAAAAGTAAGTTGTAAAGAAATTCTTAGCTGACTTTAAATGAAATGATATTTAGGGCGACGAATAACGACGAAAGGTTAAAATTTCACATTTTTGCATGACGGCTGGCAACGAAAAGTTAACGGGTTCAACATAAGAGGTGTGTCTTCTCATTGTCATCTTGACAATGCATCACTGATCCTAGTTGATCTAGGTATTGAGACAAGAATTTTGAGGAGAAAGGAAAGATAACTGTGGGAAACAAACATTGCATCCAAGAGTCTATAGAATGTTATATCTCCTTCCTAACACCTCCCTGCTGGTACCTGCCCTTCTGTCATTTATTCTCTTTGTTATATTCTTGGTTATATTTCCCTTCCTTTATGGAAAGAAAGCTTTACTGAAAAGCTCTTACTTTAAAGGAAACCTTTAAATAGTGATTGCATTTGTAAATAAATTTCTTAATTAAAGCTCATTGAAAATTTGTCCTTTGTTTCATTCAGACTTAACTTTGTGGTCGACCTTTCGGCTTACAGTTCCCTTAAGTGTCCATCCATGTATAATTTAAGTAATGTAAGGTAATTTCATGCACTAAAAAACTGAGGGGAGAAATATGGTAAGTATTACCACACATAGTTTTAGCAAGAAGGATCCAGAAGTTACTCAATGGACTTCTGGCACAGACCCCTACCAGGCATTACCCCTGGACTCCATTCCCTGCCCTTCTGTCCCATCCCCTGGCCCTAAAGAATGTTTCACCCTCTCTCATAACATGGCCTCTAAGTCTTGGGATCACACATGATCCACCTTCTTCCAATTGCTCTTGCTGAGTCCTTTGAACTCCCATCACAATGAAGCATAAAGAGTAATGGTTCCAGAATTTGAAGAGTTCTGCCACCCTTATGCGATCCTTTCTATGCTCCCTTATGGACTTCTAGCTTGCTTCAGATTCTCCACCAGTAGGGAGGTACTGGTACAAAATGCCTTCATTGTTGATGGGCCAGCTCAATTTGGGGTAATACTTGAAGACTGGCAATGGAAGCATAGATATTTCAAACCCTGTAGCAGAAGTTCATTAGATCTTTTGAGCACATATTTTATCTCATGATCAGGAATGGCCAGAACAAGCTTGGAGCTGCAGCCCCAGGCTTCCTCGCAAAATAGACACAAGAACCTTTGTGAAATTTATTTTGTACGACACTTTTCCTACGTCGTTGATCAGTTTGTTGAAGGAATACATCACAACAGAGTTCAACAGTTAAAGGGAATGATTGCGAACACTCAGTGCAGGCAATGGAGATACACATTAGTAATCCCACTCCAACATAACAAGTTTAATATGGCCATACCAAGCCAGATATCACTTAATAAAAGACCATGTCAGAAATACATATCAAGTTTTATACAGCCACATCAAGCCAGATTTCAACTTGAAAATGATTGTGCTTCATATGCATATTAAGTATTAAATGGCGAACCCAATCCTCACATGATATGTAGGATATGTCTTCTTGAGACTTCTAACCCTACCTTAATTCATCCCTCCTCCTCCTCCTCCTCCTCCTCCTCCTCCTCCTCCTCCTCCTCCTCCTCCTCCTCCTCCTAAACATTGTGATATGATATCCTGTGGGATAATGTCTTCTCGAGACAAGAATGTGACACAATACTAAACAAAATATGAGGATATGGTGGTATGGCCATATCATACCAGATAAAAACTTGCTAAAAGCCCCCAAATATATATAAAAATAAGTCTTTTTTATGTCCATATCAAGCTAGGTATCACTTTATAAAAGAACTTAAGAGGTATACAAAACAAGTATTATATGGCCATTTCAAGGTAGATATATATTAGGTGAAGGCACCATGCAAGATATTCATATCAAATTTCACGAAGCAATATCAAGCCGCCAGATATACTTGATAGAAGTATGCCATATATTGCCATATATTCATATCAACCTTTAGATGGCCATGTCATGCCAGATATATGATGATAGCAGACAATGCCAGATATGCATATAAAGTTTGATATGGCCATATCAAATCAGCTATAACTTGATGAAAGATGATGCCAGATGTACAATTCAAGTTACGTGATGCCGCATCAATATTTTGTGTTTTTGTTTGGTTGTTGCTCCAGGGAGGTAACACTTCCGTTTGCTCCACAATAAGACCTCCTTAGGATGCAGTAGAGCGTATCTGCATACCGAAGTCATCAAATACATACACTTCTTCCAATACACTGGACTAGAAAACTAACTTATTCAAATGATCTGCGAATGTGGGCGGAATCTGAATTAAGAGCCCTGATTTTCCTTTTCAGTTCATACCCGCATGCTGGTGTGAGCTATTGTGATCAAGCGGCGTCACTTTATCTGTCTATCTATCCACACTTGTTCAAAATGCTGCTCCTCCCACGTGCTTTTATGGATTTGTTTAAAACTTGAACACAATGTACATTGGGTTGTGAGCCATTTGGGGTGTACAGAAATTTGTGGTCCGAGGTCCCATTTGGGCCCTACGGCCCATTTTATGAAATTCTGCGAAATGCTTCTCCAACAGATTCTCTCGTACAATGTTGATTGTTTGTCATAATGTTACTCTGTTAGTGGTACCTTCGGGGTGTTAAGGAATTTTGGGTCTAAGGCCCAAGATGGGCCGTAGGGTCCATTTTGTGAAATATTGCAAAGTAATTAACTTCTTCTCTATTTAATGTTTAAAGAGAGGTAACAGCCTCTCATTATAATGCTTGGTTAGTGATCTCATTATGGTGTTCTTGAATTTTGGTCGAAGGTACCACGTGGGCCTCAATGGCTCATTTTATGAAATTTTACAAAATACTTTTTCTCTTACAAATTGTGTTGTACAGTGTTGATGATTTGTCATAATGAAGCTCTGTTAATGGTTGTTAATGGTTCTTACAAATTACTTCTCCAATTTGGGATGAAGAATACTTTTGATACCTTTCTAACCAATTTTGTGCCACCTCTATTTTACCAGTCTCACAAAATCACTTTACTACCTATATTTCTCTGTACTGTACCCTCTTTAAAACTGTCTGTGTAGAAGAGGTCAATCCTGTGCGGTTGTTTAGGTTATTTTAAAGGGAGCTGCTTAATGAGATTTCCATTGGGTATTTCCATTATGTGTGCATTGCCAGAGCACTGGTGTGTTTGTCAAAATGATGCTCTGTTAATGGTTCTTTTAGGGTGTACAGAAATTTTGGGTCCAAGGCCCAAGATGTACCCTGGGGTCCATTTTGTGAAATATTGCAAAATGGTCAATTCCTCCTCCAGTTAATGTTAAACAGAGTTGAAGGCCTTTCATAATGATGCTTGGTTAGTGATCTGTTTATGGTGTTCTGGAAGTTTGGGTGTAAGGTCCCATATGGGCCCTATGGCCCTTTTTATGACATTGCAAATTGCTTACTTCTGCAGATTCTCTTATACAATGTTGATGGTTGGTCTTAATTATATTCGGGTAGTGGTATCTTCAGGGTGTTTAACAAGTTGGGGTCCAAGGCCCAAGATGAACCATAGGGTCCATTTTGTGTAGTATTGCAAGTGATTAACTTTTCCTCCAGTTAATGTTTAACAGAGTTGAAAGAGTTGACGGTCTGTTATAATGATGCTTGGTTAGTGATCTGTTCATGGTTTTCTGGAATTTTGGTCCAAGACCCCATGTGGGCCCTATGGCTCTTTTATGAAATCTGCAAAAGTGCATCTTCAACTACAGATTCTCTTGTACAATGTTGATGGTTTGTCATAATGATATTTGAAATTTGGGGTCCAAGGCCGAAGATGGGCCCTAGGGGGCTTTGGCTTTCTTAAATTGTATTAATGAAACAACTTACGAAACAAAGATAGCATGACATATTTTTGTGACTTTCGGGAAGGTGCCATCAGGGTATGTGAGATTTAGGGTCATAAGCGATTTGACGTCATTTAAAGTCATATGATGCTTGTAATAGTAATTGACTAGAAGCCAGGGTCCCTTAATTAGTTGAAGGTATGAGCTTCCGCACCATTGGTGCTCTAGTTTATGATTTAGGAAGTGAAATGTGAAATATTTATCAGGCCTTCAACAAAATGTACTTTGAAATATGCAGCGCAGTGTAATTAAAACCAACGATGCATTGTATGCATGTAAAGAATTTCGAGGAATCGTAAGTTGACAATTTTCTGTGCTGAAGTCAATTTTATTTAGATATAAACCAGAAAGCCCAAAGGCTCTGTGATTCCTTGCTCAAAGGGGTGATTTAATTGTTGCACTGAGTTCATCCCGGAAATTTATACTTCTTGATTGGGAGTGTGTCATTTTTACGATGTTTTCGCAATTTGACCTCTGCTTACCTCATGTGACGTTTGAATCCCACCAAAAAGTGAGTAATAAAAAATAAAAAAATAAAAAAAAAAACTGGTCTTGGGGAGGATCCGAGCTCTTGTCGACTACGCCATCAATGCACTCATTCAGCTTAAGGTATTTCTAATCATTCTTAGTCATTACATCCTTTTCACGTGTTCATAATAAGGTAATTTGAATTAGTATTATTACTGTAACAGCTACGCTTGTGAAAAAGTGTATGTTTTTTCTGTAACTTTTTCTTTGGAACGGTAGAAAACTCAGGCCTAACTTTTCGTAAGTCACAAAACGCCGGACGCAATTTAGAGGTACCGCCCACTGTGTAGGCTATTTAGTTAACTAGGTTTTCGAAGTTTCACGTCTGATGACCTCATATGACCTTTGACCTCGAGAAACTCCGAATGGTTCCCTCTCTCTTAAAGTAACACATCTTTTTACCAAGTATGAAAAGGATCCATCATCCCTGTCTTGAATTATCGTGTTTTTTCAAGGTTTTTGGTTTTGACCTCTGATGACCTCAAATGACCCCTGACCCCCACTGAAAACAATAGGGTTCTTCCTTTCAGTATGATAAAGTTATATCCTGAAGATTGTCCATCATTGCCGTCTTGAGATTTCGTGTTTACAAACGGCTTTTAAGAATTTCGTATTTTCAGCCCCGTTGACCTCAGATAACCTTTGACCTTTACCAAAATCAATTGGAGTGATCTTTTGATTGTAACGCATTTACATGCCAAGTATGGAAAGCATCCATGCTTCATACCTAGAGATATCGTGTTTACAAGGTTTTCGGTTTTGACCTCTGGTGATCTCACATGACCTTTGACCTCCACCAAAAAAACAATAGGGATCTTCCTCGTAATATGATAATTCTATATTTCAAGTTTGAAAGTTATCCATCATTGCTACCTTGAAATATCATACTATTTATAAGCCAAGCGTCACTGAGACACATACATGCATACATGCATACATACATACATACATACATACATACGTACGTACGTACGTACGTACATACATACACACATACACCCATACACACATACATACATACATACATACATACATACATACACACATACACCCATACACACATACATACATACATACATACATACATACATACATACATACATACATACATACATACATACATGCGCGCAATCTCCCGCGTGATTACATAGATTCCTTTTGCTTACAGCAAGGAATCAAAAAGTAAAAGAAATTTTAAGATGTATAGAGACAGTTCTTGCATTTGCATCTTTTGTCAAACATATTCAGTCAGCTCTTGCATTTGTTGTAGAGGTCTGAAGGACCAGAGGTTGGTCACGTTAAGTTTGTTGTCCTTTCGGGGACGTAGCTCCTTTGGGGAGCAGAACTCCTTCAGGAGTAATGTTTGATTTCGACCCTTGGCTCTTGGCCAGAGAGTCGAGGGGACATTAGAAAATTTACCATTTGCATTTACGGGACCACTCATGACAGACCCATGATGTAGACGTCTAGAGAGGTCAAGTCACGTTAAGTCTTGTTGTGACTGGATTAGATGAGATCCATATCTGGTTCAGATAAACTTTTATATTGCTTAGATAGGGACTTCCACAGACTCCACTTATATCAAGTTATATGTTCCCTCAATTTTTGTTAAAGGTAGAGACAAATCCCATATCTGGTCCAGATATGGGCCATATATATACACCCTGTATGGCACTTATATGGATTTGCCAAGCGTAGGACGTGAATAGATTTACCATGTATGCACCATATCTGACCCATGTAAGAATTTGAGCAAAATGCAACTTTACATGGGTCATATATAGCCTTTATGTTATATCAAGTTATATCTGCCCAATTTTGTTGAAACCAGATACATATCCCATATTTGAACCAGATAATGGGCCAGATATAAATTTCCATATATGGCCCATATTTGGATTTGAGTAAGGGAGTAAAGTTCCTCGTGACTAGTAAATCAGGGGTGGACACAGGGGGTCCAAAAGGTCCGTTTGTTTCTATCACAATCTATCAAAATTTTCGTAAATCCTTCCCAAATTACCAAATTTTCGCGCGCTCCGTGCGCTCTAACTCGCAGTCCTATTTTGTCTTCAGTACCATCCCACAAAAACTCTTTTAATTGGGAATTCCGAACGATTTTTTCATTCCTTGCTGAAGGCAACATGAGTCAATGAAGTCACGATGGCATGTGTATGTGTTAATGGTGTGGATCCATCTCCAAAGGTGTGGGGGGACTTTTCACCATTTGCGAATTACCGTCCGGGGGAGGGCGTGTCCCCCTCCCCTTTAAAAAAGGGAAATTGTAAGGTGCCTATATGGCAAATGGTGCCACATTTGGGTGCAATTTAGCTTTTAAAATCTAGTGCCAATTCGCAATCTTGTTATATTATTTAAAACAGTGTGTGTGTGTGTGTGCGGGGGGGGGGCTTTTTGGAGATGTCCCCCTTCCAAAAAAGTGAGGGGCGCGTCCCCCGTCCCCCCATAATCCACGTCCATGGTATGTGTGTATGCGTGTTTTTGCATATTGTGGCACTTGGCTTGTGAACACGATATTTCAAGATAGAAATGATAGAAGCTTTTCATGCTTGGGTATATGGATTTATCATATTGACAGGAAGAACCCTGTTGCTTTTTGTGGTGGTCAGAGGTCATGTCAGGTCACCAGTGGTAAAAAATCAAAAACCTTGTAAACAGGTTATCTCAAGGTAGGAAGCATGGATACTCTTCATACCTGGTATGTGGGTGCTTTATAGTCAATAGATGACCCATATTGCACTTTTTAGAGGTCAAAGGTCATGTGAGGTTACCAAAAGAGGAAACTGAAACCCTTGTAAACACTTTCTTTAGTTAGGAATGGTGGATAGGCCTACTTTCATACTTGTTATATAAATTTATCACATTAAGAGGAAGAGAATTGAGGTCATGTGAGATTACTACAGGTCAAAAACTAATCCTTTTGAAATACAATATCCCACCACTGTAGGCGTGTATACTTTTCATACTTGGCTTATGAATATGTAATAGTCAGAAGATGAACCCCTTTCTTTTTGATAGAGGTCAAAGGTTGCACGAGGTCGCCGTAAGTGAAACAGTAAAAACCTTGGAAATTGCTAGTAAATGGAATGCCGGATGCAGAGATTGATACCATTTATTTCCTATCGGCAAGGAATCACTGAGCCTTTTGGCTTTCTGGTTTATCAAAGGCACAGATACGAGTTTCATTACAATACATTTATCCGAAATTTCGGCTCGTTTCGCCACGGTATACTCTCCATGCCTGATGACCATTATTAGGACGATAATGTTTAAACTATTCAAGTGAGAACTATTTTCCGAATACAAAAGGGACAAGTCCACTCTCAAGCTTGCAGCCGTTAACAGGCGACTACGTGCCAATCTTATACCATGAGCAACGTTTGTAGAGTGATGTAGGCCCACATGACTTGAATTATATTATTCATCACACAAGTTTATTCAAATTAAGTTAAGTGCATTTGCAGAAAATATGCATTATGGACGTGCTTATTTCAGTGGCGTAGCCAGAATTTCTTTGTTAGGGGGCAAGGCTTTTCTCAAGGGGGAAACCAAAATAATCTTTTTATACACATACCGTACTGAAGCCTTGTACAGCATGCAGGAGCATGCACAATGTACATGACTATGGTACGGTGCCCCTTTTGTTATACTTTTACTCCTCTCCCTGCCTTTCACCCATTGGAGTTAGATGAGGGTTTACGGCTCAGTTTTTAACCAATTTGTTTAAGTCGGGCCGGCCACGGCCTTCTTTCCAGTTGTGGCTCACTTTCCCCATTGGAAGCTGTTCGTGTGGATTCTCGTTCAATAAAAGGAAAACTATGTTTCTGTGAAGTGTTTGGTGAACTATCGTGTTGTATCACTTGGATATGAGTTAAAAGTATCATGCTAACCTCCCATGCATTTTGTAATTACCCCCTGAGCCGGTCTCATGACACCAGTATTGAGGGAGTGCCATGCCAGAGCCAACCCGTCACTAAAATGGTAATTCCTTAACATGTAACCATTTCAAAACTTTTCCAAAGAAAGCACCGTTTAGCATCGAAGCAACCTTATAAATATAAAAATTTCTCAAGGAGAGGAGTTTTACCCCTCGACTTACTGACTTAGGCATCCGACCCGCTTGCCTCGCACCCAACAAAAATAAGAACAATTCAGTTGAGTATGTGAAGTTTTCAACATATGATCAGTCTGAAACTTTGCCAAAAATAGCACCATCTAGAATCTCAGCCATCTTTGACTAACGAAAGTTTCTCGAAGGGTCCCCTCCAGTTAGTATCTCCCTAGCCTACACACTAGGAGACAAAGGAAATGCCCACCCCGGTTGCAAATTATCGTAAATACTTATACACACCCTTATACCTGGATTACAATGTCATCTTCTGTGCTGTCCCCAATTATCAAATTCTGATGGCGCCACTGGGGCCATATCTGAAATTTTGCTGATTCAGTTTCGGAATGACAGCCATTTTAATGTCTGTAGTTTACGTTGAAAAAGTCACCAAATCTCAGTTTCATGTGAAATTCTCAAAAATTCCCGATGTCGGGAGGGGGACACCCGAGCCCTCCCCCATCTCTGCTTCGCGGCTCAATCACGCCTTCGCCACTCCCTGGACCCCCCTTTTCTAAAATCTTGCATCCGTTTCTGTACATCATCAGTCAAGTAATGATATCCAGCCCATGACACACGTGGCGGGTTTCGGTAGTTGGTAATCGCAGTCTTTGAAGTCATTTTAGGTAGAATACAGGATGAAACAAAGCAAAACTGCTGTTAATCATTTGCCAAGCAAGATGGAGAGTGCAATGTCCTGTTCCTGTATTGTGACGTGTTTAGCACAGGCTTTATTAGGGAGGTTTTCAAGATTGGGGGGTTGTGGGTGGAGGGTCGAGACTGAAAAAATTTTTGTGACATTATCAGCTGAGCGAAGAGTCACCACCGTTTGGCGCATAGCGTGCCTAGAAAAGTGTTGCCCAAAATGTCCCCTAGACTGCTGGAAATAATACTTCCCAGGCCTTATAAGGGTTGCGTCTAAACCGTTCAGTATTTGTAAAATATATGCCTCTAGAAAAAAAATTAAAAAATCTTAAAACCACTTTGCAGGGGACAATCAGGGCCGTCGCTAGAGAAGGTGTGGAGGAGTGTTACCCCACATTTACGGATCCGGTTGGCAAAATTCTGCAACAGCTTACAAAATGAAGGGAAGGAGAAAGGAAAACAGGAAACAGAAAGAAGAGAAAGTAAAGAGAAGAAAGAAGGAAAGAAGAGGAGAGAGGAGAAAAACAAAAAGAAGAAGACGAAAGAAAAGGTCGCGCGCTCGTGTGTTTGCAAGGGGTAGGGTGCTGGGGGGAAATTGGAATGTATGAAGGCTGTAAGCAATTCATATCGTAGACCTAATATTTGAGAAAACCAGTCAAAAACACATGAAAAGTAAACATATTCATTTGGGGAACTGTACTTAAATAAGCTTCTCAGACATGCTAAAAGTTGTTCATTGCAGTGTGATATTTTGTCACAGCGAGACGACAAAATTTTACACCATTCGGCAATATGAAGGAGAGATGGGACGGAGGGATGAAAAGGAGCGAAACAATGAAGGCGACACGAATAGAATGGCAGCCAAGCATAGTTTGATGGTGAATTTTACCATAGCAGTGTCTAGAATTGTACCCATATAACATTCGAGCTCCAGTCAAGTCATTGAATCCTTAGAAATAGCCTAGGCCACATGAGTCAACTGAATCGTGGGAGATAACAAACTCAAATCATGACTTGCTGCAATCCCCTAGCTTCCCGTGCGTGCTGTTAGACGGTGAATCGCAGGGACAGATTGTGCTTTAGAGTGCATTCTTATGTTCTGTGCATCATTGAGATTTAGATATAATGCCATGTGAGGAACAGTCATTGGCGCCGCATGGGCGATGGGGGCTCATACCCCTAGCAATTTTCAAAAATTTTCAGTTGTTTTCTAAATGAACCTAAAGTGTGTTTTAAGCTATAGATTTCTGTAGGGGGTAAGATAAGGTGTGTTTTCGACTGAGTGATGGATTTATCTTGATCATTTTCTATCACAAGTCGCCAAAGTCACAAAAGTTTCGTAAATCCTTCCCCACCTATAGAAATTTTTGCGCACTTCGTGAGCTGTAACCTTCAAATTTTATTTTTCTTGAATATATCTAAAACCTATTTGTTCAAAGGTACGTACACGGGTTTTATAACAAATCTAATGCAAAAGTTCGGCCCGTTTCTATCCCAAATGCCACGGTTTACACCACATTGACCATTAAAAGGACAATAATGCTAGGAATTATTCTGGCGAGAACTATTTTTCGAAAATTCTAAGTCCAACCTCAGACTTGCATCAATAGGTGATTATATGACAATCTTATGGGCAACATTTGTAGCGTGATGTTTATGATTTGAAGTATATTACTCATTCCACAAGCTTACTCAGAGGTCATTAAGTGCATTTTTAGAGAATGAGCATTATGCAACATGCAACAACCATGGCGTCCTCTGTACCACTTTGTTACAGCTTTACCTCCTCTCGATCATTCCTCATTGGAAGCTGTACATTTGGACTCTCGTTTAAAACCAGCAAACTTGCTACGAGTTTTGGTGTGCTCTCCTGAAGTTTTATTGTATGTCAGTTAAAAGTTTCATACTACGTCCCCAATTTGTAATTACCCCAGAGCTTAATTCCAGGATGCCCTGTGCCGGTCTCAAGGTACCACCATTAGAGGGTGCAATGCCACAGCCAAAATACCCTCGAATAATGGCAATTTCTTAATATGAAACCAGTTCAGAGCTTTGCTAGAGAGCACCATTTTGCATCTGAGCGAACTTTTTTTTTTATTTGTCCGGTCATGCTTATGCCTTGAAGGCTAGGGACCTTCCCTCAAGACATTTACAATTCATATGGTAATTTGATATAACTATACATATACACACACATATACATATACTTATACATACATAAATATATACGGTTCATATATACGCATACACACATACACATCCACACACATACCCATATACATCTATATATACCGGTATATATATATACCGGTATTATATATATACCGGTATATATATATACCGGTATATATATATATATATATATATATATATATATATATATATATATATATATATATATATATATATATATATATATATATATATATATATATATATATAGATATAGATATATGTATATCGGTCAAAAATATTATACATAGGTCTATATATAGAAAAATACGAAGAAATATATACAGATTATACTCAAGGGACATTTTCAGTGGAAAGTGAAAAGTAAAGGTGAAGAGAAAAGTGCAGAAGGAACATCCAAATTACAACGAGTTTGTGCCTATGAAACAGCCCAGTGACTGTAACATGTGACATACACTGTAACAGATAGTATAATTATCGAGCTAAGTGGGGGTACTGGAAAAACAACTAAGAGAGGGGACCATTTCTTACGATTGGCAGCAGACTTATTACTAAGGAGAGAGACTTTGACATTCCATTTCATGTAAAGAGCGAAGTTTGTTTTGGAAGGCTTGAAATTGTAAAGCATTTCCCTGATATTTAGTGGAAAAATAAAATATTTACATAGAACAAAGACGGTATTTAACAAGAGAAGATGCTTATTATCATCATACAATAATAGCTTCTCGGAAGTCGATGGGTCCCTATTAATAACATCCTTTTGTTTTAACCGCGTGAGGACTTCCTTCCAAAAAGCACTAGTTACTTTACAAGTCGAATACATATGAATAATAGTTTGTTCATCCTCATTACAAAAGTTACATACTAGGGAGTTAATCAAATTGGCTTTTTAAAGATAGGAGTTTGTGGGAGAAATTCGGTGTAAAAATTTGAAATTAAAATTCCTTAGCAGAGGATCTAGAGTGCATCTAAAAGAAGTATTAAAGGCTTTCTGGAGAGTGGTAATTGGACTGTCTAGACCGCAATCAGTTTTCCATTTCTGTATTAACTTGTTATCACTAAGCGAAATAGTAAAAGAGGATATCACACTTTTATAAAACAATTTAGCAGGCTGTTTGGAAGTCTCGAATGTATGCTTTATATCATTAAAGAGAATTGTATTGTTACTCGTTTGGTGAACAGCATTTTTCCACTCAAAAGGGATTGAATGAATGATCCTAAAGTAAGTAACAAAATCTGTATTGATATCAAACGTTTCACAAAAATTTTTAAAGTCCTTGAACGTATCGTCATTATTTCAGAGATCCGAGGTCGTCTTAACTCCTTTGTCAAACCAGCTTTTCATAAACACCACATTATGATCAATAGTTATAAAAGAATTGAAACAAATATTTTCAGCTAGATACTCACTTCTACAATTGGGTCTACGAAATTTGTACAAAAGCCATGCTTCCAAGACATTCCTGTAAAAATCGTCCTGTATATTTGTTAGAACTTTATCACTACAATGAATATTGCAGTCAAAGAAACAGAAACCCCCCTCGTCGCTTAAGATTTTCTTCAGGAAAAACCACTTACCTGAATCCAACAAAAACCGCTTTACCCAGGATGCTTTCAAGGAGTCACATACTGTCTTAACATGAGGAATCTGCAGACTACCCTTGTTGTAAAAATTGATCAAAACATTTCTTTTAATACGATCAGGTTTACTCTCCCATAAAAATCAAATAAGATATTTTGTACACAATAGAAAAAATCCTCAGAAGGATTTGGTAAAACAGAGAAACAGTAGGTAAGCTTTGGCATTGCCAAACATTTCAGAATAGTAGCTTTACCCATAATTGTCAGTATTCTAGCCTCCCAGGGTTTCAGGCAGTCACGAATAACATTAGGTTTATTAGCAAAATTAATATTGGTGATATCGTGCATTTCATTCGGAATTTTAATACCTAAATAGCTTATAGTGTCATTAGTCCATATAACAGGTAAATTTTCACAGAAAACAGTATCAAGCAATCGGCCAGGGTCCACACGTTTAACATTTATCATAGTTAATCTTGAGTGAGGAATTAGAAGAGAATTCATCTAACACTTTGGTAAAATTTGTAAAGGATTCATTGCTCATATCAATAAAGAAAACAGTGTCATCCACATATTGACATATACGAAATTCCTAATTACAAATATTAATACCCCTAAGAGACTGGTTTCCACAAATAGCGATAGCAACTTAATTTCCGAGCAAATGATAAACAAGTAGGGTGATAGCGGGTAACCTTGCCTTACTCCTCTGGAAATATCAAAATACTTGGTCCAAAAACCTTTGTTTATGACAGTACTTTTAATATTATTGTAAATTAGGTGGTTCCAATTAATAACATCAGGCCCAAAGTTAAAACTCGCAAGAGCTCTGATTAGAAACTTTCTCTCGACAGAATCAAATACTTTCTCAAAATCGGCGAAAAACAAAAGCCCGGATTGGCTATTATCTTCACAATAAGATATTATGTCAAGTACTTTCCTGATACACTCACTGAGATAGCGATCATGTAAGAAACCACATTGATCACGAGAAATAATACTGGGTTGCACCTTCTTGAAGCGGTTTGCTAAGCTGCCGGTTAAAATTTTATAATCCGTATTCAAAATGAAAATCGGACGCCAATTTTTTAAATACGGTGGCAATTTATCTTTTTCAGGAATGAGAGTAATAACTCTCTCTGTCTCATGGAGGAAGGCAGCTCTCCCAATTGAAAAGAGTAGTTGAACACCTCTAAAATAACATCGGCTGGCAAGTTCATGCCAAAACAGTTTATAAAATTCCCCCGGCAAACCGTCATTTCCAGGAGTTTTGCCGTTTTTCAAACCAGGCACTACAGCAGAACATTCATATTTACTTAAAAACTAGTTTTGTCGGCTTCAGATAAATGTGAAATACCGGACATAGTTAAGAAACACCTTTCAATTAAGTCATTTGATACATTATTTGAACCATAAAGCATTAAAAAATATTTATAGGCTATTCCTCTTCTAGAATCTCAGCTGGTTCAGAAATAGTCAAATCGTCAACATGTAACTTCCTTATACAACGCCCCTGGTAGTTCTTACATTCTAAATTGAGAAAATATTTCGTACACCTCTCACCATCAAGGCACCAGCGACTTCGAGTTCTTATTATAACCCCTTTAGTTTAGATATCAAGTAGTGTAGAGAATTCAGTCCTTTTAATAGTAAGATCTTCTTTAATACTAGAATCACTGGGATTCATTGAAAGTTGAAGTTCGAGGTTAGCAATTACATCTTCTAGTTGTTGCATTGCAGAATTTCTTTTCTTACTCTCCCTCACTGAGTATTGTATTGATGCTCCTCTGATGTCACATTTAAGTAAATCCCATTTTAAATGTGGATTTAAGTCTGCATACTTATCCAAGGAATGAGAAATAACATCTTTGATTGCTTGTGCATAATCCGCATTGACTGATAGCGAAACGTTTAGTTTCCAATAACCAGGACCACGTCCACTAAAGCAGGATTCAAAAGACAGGGTGATTGGGTTATGGTCCAAGTTGAGACCTGCAAGTATTTCACAGCTTTTAACAGTATTCACCAGACTTAACGAAATGAGGAAATAGTCCAACCGGCAGTAAATAATAGCGTCGGAATTAGATTTCCAGGTGGCTCAATTCACGCCAGGTGTTTTTCAGATCAAAATCTTCATCAAAGAGTAAATTCCATTCCGACATTTTGGGTGTGGTTGAAGTGGACTACCGCGTTTATCTAAATCATTATTAAGGATGGTATTAAAGTCTCCACCGATAACAAACGGTTCGAATCCATGGTTTTCAATATTATCTCGAAGACTATGATAAAAATTGGTATCATCTGTGCTGGATTAGTTAGTTAGATAATGTTTAACGACACACCAACACGAATGTGTTATATAGTGTCAACTAAAAAAAATCGTTTCAAGTCCTCCCCTTTAGTCGCCTCTTACGACAGGTGGGGAATACCGTGGGCATATTCTACAACCCCAGCTCACAGGGGGCCCAACCATGGGGGGGGGGGGGGGTTGCTCGGTTTTGTGGCGCCGACAACCTGCCAGTCATGGGGTGAGTAATAACGGTATCATGCGCGCATTTTATAGGCGAGAGTTGGGGACCCATCTGTGCTGGGTGCATAAATATTCACCAACGTTATATTATAGTCGGCTATTGTAACATTAGCAATAATAATTCGACCAATGTTATCTGAGAAACAATTACAGATTTCTATTGAAATATTTCGTTTGAATAAAATAAAACACCCATACTGTTGGATTGACCATGGCAGAATAAAATCTTATTGCCCCATTCATTATTCCAAATGTGTTCGGTGGCTTCTACACTATGGGTTTCTTGTAAAAAAGTAAATGTCACATTTCTTCTGTGGTAGCCATAGAAAAACTTTTCTGCGTTTATGTCTCCCCCTGAGGCCTCGTACGTTGACACTGCATATTTTAAAATTAGTTATTGATACCATGTATGGAATATTGTTTTTTTCTCTGTTACAAAAGACCTCATATATAAATTCCTGTAATTCTTCAAGTTAATAATGAACTGCCATGCGTGTAAAGGATGTGTGGTAAAACTCAACTCCAAAACCAAGAGGAGGTAAAAACAGGAGAACGGATAAGAAGGAGAAAAGGACATCACGAGAAAGTATTGGGAACAGCCTTTCCAGGTACGTTTGAACTCATCAGAAAAATAGTCGTGTTTAGTCATCCTCATCAATTTGAACTCAGTGGCGTAGGAACCGGGGGGCCAAGGGGGCCATGGCCCCCCCAATATGTTTTGAACGGGGGCCAAATGTCTTTTTGGCCCCCCTCCAATAATTGCGACAGTTTCGTTTTACCCATTTTTGCTCTTAAGAGGGCAATTTCTCTAATAAAAACCTAAAATTTTCGGCGCGCTACGCGCGCAGGAGAGATATTCTGCTTTCTTCAATAGTTTTATTTTACATCACTAGATAGCGCAAGTCCTTTGCCCTTGCCATAACACGTAAGAAAAGTACACAGTTTATGTAGAGGTCGTAAATTTTATCCCATATTGCAAAGCCTAGCTACTGTTCTCCTGTGTGTCATGCGGTACGGCCAGTTGGTGAAGGACTCACCGAGCAATATTTGGTTATTTCATCGGATAGTCAAGGTAGTTTCGATACAACGCATTTTATCTCCTATACGGTCTAGAACCCCTACAGCTTTTCTTTCTTATTGTTTTTAATAATTACATAGGCCTATGTTTTTTGTGAAAAATGACCCGAAAAATTTTCGCGCGCTTCGCGCGCTTTGCAGTTTTACAGTTTAGATTCCGGAAAAAAACATTTAATCAACTCGGAACTTAGCTTCTCTAGTATATACAAATTTTATGCAATATATGACCCGAATGAAATGGAGGCTAGTACACAGGCTTTCTTCAAATCCCACCTCACCAATACTCGACGGCATTGGGGCTGTCGGAGTTTCGGGTCGTTGGCCGTTCGCCGGGCAAATCGTGGGGCTACCTCTACTCAACTTAATAATAAGTTAACAGACTCTGGCTGTAGAAAATCTCAGTTCCAACTAATCTACTGAAATCCATGGGGGATAACTCAGCGCTGAACGATTTTGAATGACGTCGGATAGATTGTAACAGACTTAAAGTGTTAAATTCAAATCAAACTTTACAAAATGTGCACAACAAGGACACATCTTGGTGACTTCAAAAATCCTAGCAAGCGCCACTTCCGGTGATTTGGGATGTATTAAAATCTCAGATTTTCTCGGTACGCTCCGTCCACGCAAACCTATGGTGACGCTTTGCTTAGGTGTTAAATGGGGTTCAAACTTCCAATCCTCGGACTCCAAGTCCAGGCCAGCTCAACTAATCTGTCCTCACAGAAATGTGTTTTATAAAAAAAATCAAATCAAGCTTTACATTTTTTCACAAATATTGCACATCTTGATGGCTGCTATCAAGCTTAACAAGCGCCATTTCTGGCCATCTGGGACGTATTCAAATGTAAAATTTTCTTGGTACGCTCCGCGCCAACCTATGGTGGCGCTTCGCTTAGATAGTAAATGGGAGTCACCCCCACAAAAACTCCAGTCCTCCAGAGCCTCCTAAACAAAAATCACTCCTGCATGGTGTTGTTTTTGTTTCCTTTTGCTTTGAATATTTTTATTTTGCTCAAATTAAAATCGGAAGAATCACATTTAGCAAATGTGTTTTAGTGTGGGAAGGGGATTCAAGGTCGAGAAGTCACATCTGGTCTGCCCTCCCCCCCCCCCCCAATGTCAAACATCTTCCTACGCCGCTGGCACTGACTCAGTGCTTTGTTTGTCGGTCACGGGTGAACGACTGTTCTTTCTCTGACAACATCACTGTTACTTTCAAGGTTCTCAGCAAACTTACCTAATCAAAAAATTCTCAAAGGGAGGAGTTTCAGTCCCTTCACGTAGACATTACTCCATTTCCTTAAAGCCAACAAAATGAAAACAAGTTTTCAAAATAACATCAGTTCAAAACTTTGCTAAAAATAGCATATATCATATTGCATCTAAGCTACCTCAAAACGAACAAAATTTTCTCAAAAGGGACAGGAAAGGGGATATGGTACCCTTCCCTTAGACCCCTCCCTCAGGATGACGACACCTTCGCACTACGTGACAAAGGAAGGGTGCACCCGGTCACATAGTATCGATTAGAATATGCACAGGCCTACTTAACACCGACTTTTTGGGTATCTCTAGAATAGGGTTGTAACATCATCTCTTGTGGTACCTTCAATCATCAATCCCTGGTGACGCCACTGGACGGGGAACTACCGTATGTCGAATCCCTTTAAAGAGACTTAGTGTATGCGATAAAGTATACAATCCCCCAAGGTTAGTTAACCTGTTTTTGCTCTCAAACTAGGAGGTCAGAATCTTCTATAAAGCCCTAAAAACAACTTGGCGCGCTTCGCGTGCTTTTGGGTTTCGTTGTTCCATATATCGTTAATCGTCTATGATTCTTTTCATATAGCTAAGCAGTGCACCCAGGGCCTTTTTTAACAGACATACTGGGTGGCCCGTGGCCCACCCAGTCCCCTACTCAGCCCACCCACTCAGTCCATTTGCCCCCCCCCCCCCCAGTAGGTCCTTTTTTGTCATACATATAAAACACATAATGATGATTGTAAATGATCAATATCTGACAATAAAGAATGGTAGCTCCATGTAGGCATGAAAACATTTTCACAAGAAGTCGGCCCATAGCTTCTGTGTGGTCACACCACACAGTATGACAGTGGAGAAATGTGTTTCCACATACAATATACTATACTCAGACTTAAGAATGGCCACCAGCGAACGATCACTCAACGACAAGTTGTTTATCCACTGGAATGGGGTTCCAACGGCCAAGTTCGACCCAAGGCCATCAGTGGAAAGCTTCCTGGCTGCTAAAGAGAGACGAATGAACCTCCCAAACATCGAGCCCCACAAAGGAAGGGATTTTGTTAAGAAGTTCTTCCTGTAAGTAGGTGAGCCACCAGGCCTACAAGGAGAGCAGTGACATTGCCAAGTGATAGACTACTTCGCAAGGTAGGTGAGGGGGGGGGGGCGTCGCAGGAGGAGGTAGCTTGTATCTACGTGCGATGTTAGCAAAATCCCAAAATAACGGTTTAGATGTAACTAGCTATCCTTTCCCAGCCAGCAAGCTCACCTGGACCCCATGTGGGGTTCAGATGGGCAACCAGATGGGACCCATGTTGGTTACACCTCGTTTTGTAGCCCGTGCCCAGGTGGAGCCCACTGGGCCAGCTCCAGCCTTCAGCCCAGCTGGGATCAGATGGTCTGAATGTGGACTGGCCGGGAGAGCCAGGCACGCAGGGCAAAACGAGGTGTAACTCACATGGGTTCCATCCGGTTGCCCATCTGAACCCCACAGGAGGAGGGCTAGCTCTCTGGGTGTGGTATGCAGTTTTTGTTTCTAGCAATCATCCTGGGTATGTTACATGCCAACTAATGCAGGGGCAATAAAAAGTAGCCGGTCAGCGACGGCTGATCGCCGCCTACAGCAGAATCTGCCGTTGTCTACTTTTCCACCTTTTATTCCCCCCTCTTATTTCCACCCTCTTCCCTTCTTTCTTTCGGTCGCTACGGCGGCAGCAAGTTATACGAACTGTGATCAGGGCCGTAGCTAGGGTCATATGTTTGGGGGGTGTGAAGGTCCCAAATTCCGACTGGATGGATATTTTTTCCAACTGAATGGTGGCGCGTAAATTGCACCATTTTTTATGCGCCCTGCGTTTACATACAGCAGTGGGGATCCTTCCTTTGTCACTACATAAAGGTGCCGTCGTGGGGGAAAGGTCTAAGGGGAGGGGTGACCCCTTTGAGAAATTTTTGTTAATTTAAGGTTGCTTAGATGTAAAATGGAGCTATCTTTGGGATATTTTTGGAGCTGATCATATATGGCTAGAAAATGTCCGTAAGTAAGTGAATTCTAATTTTTCCGACTGGTTTAATTCTTTTTCGAAATGAGTGGCGGCCCGTAAATTGCATCTTCGTTTTTATGTGCGTTACGTACGTTTGTATGATACAGCAGTGGGGATCCTTTGTCACTTCATTAAGATGCCGTCCCGGGGGAGGGCCTAAGGGGAGGGGGAAATTTTTGTTAAGGTAAGGTTGCTTAGATGCAAAATGGTGCTATCTTGGGATACTTTTGGAACTGATCATATATGGCTGGAAAATGTCCATAGTTTAGTGAATACTAAGATTTGGTTAGGTGAAAGTAGAAAGTATGTTGTCTAAGAGAAGAATACGTTGTCAACAAACCACCTGAAGCCCCCCCCCCTTTTTGACTACTTTAATGCCTTCTATTCTGGCATCTAAGGCTAGCATATACCTGTATAGGGCCTCCTGGAAGCTCTGGATCAATTATATGAAATGGGGCAATGCTTATTAGCTGGCATCTAAATAATAATATAGATTATGACGCCAAGCACTTTACATCTATCGTATTTTTACTAATTTTGAACAAAAATCCAGACGAACAGCTTCCAGCAATGGGGAGTGGGCGGGAGGGAGAGTATAGGTGAAGAAAAATGATATTAGACCTCCCAGACAGGTATAGCAAAAGGGGTTTAGGACTAACAAGCGTGCTTCCAGAATGTACAACTAGTTTATGCTATAAAAGTTAACTGGTACGTTTGTGCTTAATGTTCATAAGTGATACAACGTGGATTGTGAGGATTGCGCGCGAAGCGCGCCGAAATTTGGGGGTATACTTCAATGCCAAAATGAAAAACCTGCACGCAGGCTCAGCCAGGGGTGGTGCTTTGATTTGCCGACATGGGGGGAAGCGCCTTGACTGGGGGCCAACTACTCTAAGTCCCGACAGATGCAATGAGTGGCCGAACTCAAAATATAAGGCGCACGAAGCACGCCGAAAAATTTGGGGTTATATTGGAAAAAAGATTTCACATTTTTGTTTTCATTAAGGAAACTTGAAAAAGTTTGGGTTTTTATTGAAGAATCTGGACAAAACCAAGAAATTTATTCGGGTGACTGCATGGTCGTAGCCGGGGATTACATTCTTCATCTTACCCATTAAGGATCCCCTACGAAACTGAAAAATCTTTTTCTTACAAAATATGTTTGCCAAGAAAGAAGAAAGGATCTTCCAAAAGTTAGGAAAGAGAGGAAAGAACTTAGCGACGATGCATTTTCGTGTGTCTCTAGAATCACGCCTACACGGAAGAACAACATTTGTGGAAACGTTGAAATCAAATATGTTTGAAACGGGGGCGTTACCACTAGATAGAACTATAGATGAAAGCGCGCGTAGCGCGGGAAAATTTTTTGAAGTTATAGAAAGAATCGTTACAGAACTTACTGGCTACGGGCCTGATTAATAGACGTTTGGAATATTTTCTGAGTATATCTATGTCTTCACCAATATTATCATATTTAAAATTTTGCCCAATTTTGTGGGGCTCGGATTTTTTTTGGGGGGTGGGGGGCTAAAGCGCCCTAGCTCCCATAGATTGTGGCTGGTAAAATTACCTTAATAATGTTCATGAGATTGATTGTAAATCTTGACGCATGCGCGCGAAGCGCGCCCAAATTTTCATTAAATAAGATTTCCATAATAAAACCTGCATTCAGAATCTGCATCCAGATACTTTCAATTGCCCAACAAACCAACATGCTACTCAAAAGGACAGTCTGTTACCTGTTAATTTGTAAACAGCTTTCAACTTCTGCTGTTGTGCTTCTCCGAAAGTTGCTGTCGGAAGGTATTGATAATAAGAACAACACTGGGGTAAGGTTTGAAGCGCGCGGAGCGCGCGAAAATTTTGAGAGTTTGAGAAGAATTTGCGAAAAAAGGACAGTTTTGATTTGATTTTACGTGAGGAAAATAACGTTTGATATTATTCTCACTTGGTCTAGTTGGAAAATATACACAAAGTTGACATAGGCTCAGTCGGAAAAATATGCTAGACTGAGATATCAGAAATTCCAACTGGCATTTCAGATTTTCCGACTATCGTCGCTCTGACGAACTTTGGGGGGGTGAGACACCCCCCACACCCCCCCGGTCGCGACGGCCCTGACTGTGATCATACAATACAATGCTGTAATGACAGCAGTTTGAAAATATTCCATTTCCAGTGTGCTGATTAGTTATTATCAACAATGAGCAATATTGCGGCGCGCACTGCAGACCTGGACACAGTGTCACGGCTGCGCGATGCCAGTTGCTGAAAGTTCAGTACACGAGTTTAATCAAACAATTATAAGTAGGTCTACAATGCATGGGCTTAGGGAACTGAAAAGGATTTGGGTACTTCGCCCAGTCGAAAAATGTGTTGGGAATCATTGAGGATGTTTCTTAGAATGAAAACATGCAGAGCATAATATCTCAATTTTAGGATGGTTCGATAGATCCTCGAAATTCTCGGGAAGTGCCATTTCCTGCGATCTGGGGTGTCTGTCGATCCCCCAAAAATTCAATACGCTACGCGCCAACTGATGGTGTCGCTCCACTTAGTTAGTAACTTCGTGTCAGATGGTCCCTTTTGTGAAATAGCCCCCCCCCCCCCAGTACAAATTCGTTAAAAAAGGCCCTGAGTGCACCACCCCCTCTACAGAGTAACATATGGATAGTTTACACAGTTTTATGTAAAAATTTAATCCTCAACCGGTCGTATTACAGCCCCCAGCCCTCAACAACGGCCCTGTCAACGGCGTAGTTATTCTATTATTTATAGGAGAGTAAGGTAAGCGGCGAAGGTGTGTTTAACCGTCATCAGGCTAGAGGGGTCCCGGTGGAAAGTATATTATCACTGATTTGGACTAGCCACCCTGTTGGCCGATGTATTTTACTCTTAATGTGGACCGAGGGCGTCTGGAAAGCCAAATTTTTCTCCACGCTCGAACAGCAAAAGGGGGAAGACTCATAAGTACCGTGGCAAATATGTGTTCAAGTTCTGACTTAAAATCCAAGTCCCTAATCGTAAAGTCGACATTGTTTCTGCATGTACAGCATAAATAGCTTCCCAATGAAAACTTATGGATCCGCCACTGCTTGTATGACTTTATCCAGCTGCTTTCAAAGTGGTTTGCAAACAGTGGTGACGGGGGCATTTCCCTTCCATATTGCACCCTCCCCCGCAATATAAGCTAACCGTTTGTACAAGAAAAAACCTCCTATATGATGTATTAGAATCTTGTACTTCTAAATTGTCTTGAAAATGCAATATTTTCTCTGCACGTTTCGTGCGCATCCGTCACTACTACTTGGCATAATTACATAATGCACAAAGCCATATACAAACCAGACAATCATCCGTTTCCCCCATTAAAATATTCTGCATCAACAAATCGAACGGCTGTTAGTCCGGGTTAACAAATTTAAGAAAGTTCAGATCGTGATTTTTAGTGTCTATTTATCAGTGCTGTAGTACGCGAGACCGGTCTCGAGACACGATTTTAAGGATTCGGACTCGGAAAGCCAGGACTCGGACTCGATATCGTAGGCTACAGTCCGACCTCTTGACTTCGTTATAAAATACTAGAGACCAGGCTCGAGACTGACATAAACGTTTTCACTTTTAATCCGTCGTCACATAACATTTGCCTTATACTCTGCAGTTCTTGTACAACTCCACACGGTATCTACGTCATTGAAAAATGCCCTGCATATAAAACCATGCTTTTTTGAGCGCCTCGGGCGATTTTGTTTCTCTGTTTTCCTTCTTTATAGAAAAGACGGGAGGCAACGTGCAATTTTCATCTGTCAAATGCCGCCTATGGTGGAAGATAGGGGTTCGTATGGCAGGGGCTCGTATTTTTAGAGATATCACTTTGCCGAGACATTTGATCTCATTGCATGCAACTAAAATTGCAACTGCCAAGTCCATCTGGGGTGCATGGACCCGCCCCTTGTGAAGTCTGGAGACACTATATCGGGCCAACGAGACAATTCGCTACTGCAATTTCATTATACTGACATTATAACTAGAGGCGGTACTGGACAAGGGCGGATCCAGGGGGGGGGGGGCAACTAGGGACAACTGCCCCCCCTATGACCAGTCTAGCGCCCCTCAATACAAGAAAAATGCGCCCCCTGCGTCCTAAAAGTTAAGTAAATACTGTCCGAAAAGTAAAAAAAAAAAAAAAAAAAAAAAAAAAAAAAAAAAAAAAAAAAAAAAAAAAAAAAAAAAAGGTCCTCAGAATTTCGAACCGTATAGCTATATATAACTATGGCAATGGGAGTTGGTCTCCGAAATGTAGTCGGTCAAATTCAAGAGTATGCGGCCCCTGCATGATGTTGGCGCCCCCCTTTTCAAACTGCCCCCCCTTCAGCTAAGGGCTGGATCCGCCCTTGGTACTGGAAGGGACAAGTCGACGAATTTTCCAGTTTCTTCGTGATGTAGTCCCCAAGACAGTATTTACGATACCGTGTGAAATCATTAGTGACCAGTCGCCCCGACGGCTTACCTTTTATTTTGTCAATCCTTTAATGCGAAAACGACCTTTTTGTTGCGCTTCGCGCTGTACATTTTGCCAGTTGCTTTTCGTTCATAATTTGCTCTCATGGAGTAAACAGTAAATAAACAGCACATCGGGTGCTTTAATGTAGTATATAGGTAGTACAAAGTAGGCATAAACAAATGGCACACCAGGTGGTCTGTGAAAAGTGGGTCCTAACTCCATTTGGTAGTAGTTCACTGGTTTCTCCTGTAGTGGAAATACCCCGCATGACTTTAAAGGTGTAAATACTTTCCACCATGGCTAGCTACCTAGCCATACAGTACTTGGCTATTCTGCACCGGCTTTTTAGCTTATGTTGGAAAAATTCATCATAAAGAGCATAGTTGTTCCCTTGTGATTAAACAAATTGTCCCATGTGGAGGTAGGTTTACTTCTGCCCATCATCAATGCAGATTTTTCAACAGGTAGTTCGATTTTTGCCGCTCTTCGCATTTCTAAAGGCTATTTTATAACAGCGCTCAATCAGTACCACACGTTAACGGACGAAAAAGGCTGTCAGTAGAAAATTAACAGCCATGTGTGGTTCATGACGAAATAGTGTCCATTAAGTCATTATCCCAAAAGATGTTTGCTTTCTTTCACAAAACATGTTACGGTTTCCTGGACACTAAAAATGGAAATTCTAGTGAATTACGTCAGTAAATGAAATATAATAACCTTGTCAAATGCATATAAACTTCTTCGTGCAAACTTTTTCACCGAGGCAAGAGGCTCACCTCTTCTCACAAATCCCTCTCCAAGGAGGGTAGACTCGAATGTCACAGTAGTCTTTATTAGGAAAGATTCCCCCTACAGGGATTATACCTGTAACGAAACATTAATGCACCTTTCCTTTCAGAGCGCACTAAATTTCTACACCATGAGATGCAAAAATGAAGGACTTTTCGATGCCCTTACAAGGTCTGGCTAGGCTCTGAGACAATTTACGGCGATGCTCCTCTTAGATAGTATTACATACCCCTCAAAGGGCCACTGACCATATATTTTTATATCGCCCCGCACTTCAGTATACCTTCCTATGCATATGAACTCTTATTCTGAGTTTATGTCTCCACAGAGAGGACTCAGACACGACTCGAGCCCTGTGACTATAGGACTCGGACAGTCGGACTCGAATGCCAGTGACTCGGACTTGGTAGGCCCCCGCCTACCAAGTCCGAGTCACTGGCATTCGAGTGGGGACTCATACAGCACTAACGCTATTTATTGCCCTTGAAACGCTTTGAAAATAGTGCTTCATTCTAGTGCCCACTAAATTTAAAAATGGTCGAAAATTTCCGGAGCTTCGCCCCACCCCCATCTGGGCATTGCCTCTGAGTCAGACCTAGGGTTCCGAGGCGGCCCCTGGACCCCACATACACTTGCCTTGTGCTAAGCTCTTTATTTGTTCTGTCGGCATTTTCTTAATTGAAGTAGGCAAATTGGCACACCCGCATTCAGTTATGCCCTCGCGACGCCCCTGGGGATAATAGCTATAGTACTGGATGGTACTCAGTGAGCTTATGTCAACTTGTCTTAACTCAGCCAGATACAGACATATGTTTAACTAAGGCATGCTAGTCAACTAAAGGTGTGCATATTTGTAGATTTGGCGTAGGTATAAGGGGAGGGGAAGTCCCCCTCCTTTAAGGTAAATTTTTAATTCTATGATGCCTACATGCAAAATGGCGGTATTTACATAGGAGTGGGCAGTGTTGTAGCCAGAATTTCTCTAACGGGACAGGCAGTATGTTCTGCAGCTGATCGAAGGCCTGGGAAAGGGGGAAATTTTTTGGAAAAATCAGGTATCCTTACTTGCAGGGGCGAGATTTGATGTCTGAAAAGTGGGGGGGGGGGGAGCAAAGGTGGGTGTACTGTCCGAACGGCTCCCAAGGCTCCGCCGGAGCGCGAAGCGCTCTCCCTACGGCGTGGGGACCAGGGGCCCGCCTCAGGGCTCCTGGCGGAGTCCAGGGGCAGAGCCCGGTGTGGATCAAGGGAGCAAAGCCCCGGAAGCTCTTGAGTATTTACATATTGTAGGTATTAATATGATGCATTTTAGCTTCAACTTCAAATGACATAAGGTGGGCATTTAACAGATCACAAAAATCACAATTTGATTTTTTTTTTCAGTTATATTCTTACTCGGTATGACTTACAGTCAGATAGGATGGATAAAACAGACGGCTTGAGGAAAAAGGGGAGCATGGATTATTTTGAGGGTTTCCCGGGGCTTCGGAACAATAATTTTAAGAATGGGAGATCTAGTATCCAGAGTGGTCGCGCGCAAAGCGGGCTTAAAAATCGCATTTTCAAACTTTTTAGCGACATGAATAATAGAAAGCTAAGAAGAGTGTCCTCCAAGGAGCTGGCTCTTGTCCCCACCTTCGATTAGCGCCTGGTTCTTATTACGTAACCGGAAATGGGCACTTTCCGTGCCTTACAACTTCCATCTATACAATCTTTACATAGCCAGTAAATCTACACAGATCGATGGTGATGGGGGAATTGGTGGTTTCAATGATAAAAATGAGTTTGTGCGAACCTATGACAAGCAAGATGTTCTACAGGAAGTAATCCCGAATCCGGAAACAATATTTAAAACGGGTGCCCGCGGAGCGCGCCGAAAAACAGCATTGAGACAGCGTTTGATACATTTAATTGTAGCCTATTGTTCTTCTTTAGTTTAAATGCAGTATGTTCGTAGCATAAAATTTTTTCCTACTTTCCCCAGGTGCCTTTTCTTTCCATAGAGCAGGATGTAGGAACCTATATCCTACTCTATGGTTCCCTCTTTCATGTTTCATTTGGGACAATTCCCCTTCAACTTTGCCCGCTTTGCGGACGTGTATTACTCCTGCACCTATATCGGCTGCACTCGTAATATCAACTTCCGCGAACTAGAGTATTAATGTGTGTACGTCAAAAGAGGAGTATACATATTCGACACCTGCCGTGAAGGTAACCCTTAACTCCTTAGTGTGAAAAATAAGGTAGTGTACATTTTGAAAGTTACAGACTATGGTGTAATTTAAAATATCATGAAATGTTTTATGAGCAGATTTTACATGGATGGCCAAGGACATCGGCAGTTGAAGTGCCAGGGTAGTATTTTTTTTTATTAAAGGCTGCATCTTGAGACGGAAGTTGCGATCGGCATAGCCTTTAACAGCGGGTTCTCCCCGAAAAGTCTTTTTTTAAAATTTGGCGACTTTTGCCGCCATTCTGGAGCATTTCACAAAAAACACCTATTACCCCCAGGTGTAATTAGAAATGCTAATGAAATAATTTTCTTATGATGATCGCAAATTAAGACACTAACCATCAGTCAATTTACTGAGGACGGTGGTAGTTGGTGAGGAAAGTGAACGGCGAGATGTGTAGCGAGGATTTTCGAAATTGTAATTGACTCAAGCTGTCCTACAGGAAGTAATAACGAGGCAATTCCACCAAACTTTTCCTACGCACTAGTACGCCTACAACAGTACTAATGAGACAAGGATTAAATTTATATAAAGAGTATGCAAAGCACGCCAATTTTTTTTTTTTTGAGAATTGCGACTCCCTATACATGGGTAGGGTTTGCAAGGACCATGGTGCATTTTGTGACGTACATTAGTACTTTCAGTGACCCTTATTTCAGACCCTCAAGTCGCAATAGTGTGGCGCGTAAGAAAAAAGAAATTTTATGGTACCAGACAAAATTTCAAATTGTATTAGACAGTTTTCTCTGAAGGTGCACGCAAAGCTCGTAGAAAAAAATCTTCCTAGCATTTTTATGGGTTTTTATATTAATGCTTTACTTCATTTAACATTGAAAATTCTGCTATTTCTCTGGTCTTGCTTCCTTTCGCTCATTTTTTTTTATTATTTTTATTTTTAAGCTCTGGCAAAAAGTAGGGCAAGTACCCCCCGTGCCCCCCGAAATCCCGCCTATGCTTACATGTAATCTGGTGCTACATAGGCTACTTTGAAGTAAAAGTTGTGTTGTCAAAAACTTACCTACTTCAGGTTATTATTAAAAAAAATCGGCATCAGTGAGGGGGCATGGCCCAATGTCCGCTATCCAAATACGCCACTGTCAGTGTGTTGATGATTTCCTCTCTGATGAATGATAAGCAAGCTGTTGTAAAATTGTACTGGGTACTCAATTGACGATGTGTCCGGCCAGATGTCAGGCTCAGGAGTATGCTCAGGACTCTTTTTGCGCACAATAATAATATCGTAATAGTATATGCTACCACTTCTAATTTCAAGCTTTTTGCCGACGCTTGAGTATACTACAAGTTATTCAAGTTGAAAATGCTAGTGATCGTCGTTAACCCCAGGATGACATTGATGATCTAGGTCTCATTGGGTCAAAACTTGCAGATGAGTCCAGCCTTCCAAGTGTTATGTTATTACATTATTACTTTTGCCAGGAAAAAGAACCCTGCCTATTTCCGAGTAGCCTATGTCTTAAACGACGTAAAGTTACTTTAGGTTGACTCTGTTATCGCTCAAATAGCCTAAATCGTGACTTCAGCTGGGACTATGGCCGTACGGGGCCGGGGCGGCCACCCCACAAATGTCAGAAACCTGACTAACTCGGACAGATATTTCGTCTCAGTCGGGTGGAAAATTGGTCTGGATTTGGGCAAAAGTTACCGCCCAGGGCTGAGGAAAACTGTTCCTCACGGCCATCGTTGGGACAAGTCCCAATCGTTTATGCAGCCATAGAATTCAACGTTCAACTTTTCCCGAACGATTCATATCATAGCCTGAATCCTGTTCTGAATTGCATGCTCGTGATGTGTATGCTAGTTGGCTAGCTTTAGACTGCTATTTTGTCGCACTGTCAAAAGTTCAGGGCGAATCACTCACGCGCTATCATGCTTATAACCATTGGCATCTGGCACCCAGAGTTCAAGTTCCATTGAAATTGTTAGCCATTTCTGTGGTAATTTTCGCAGTTTCTTCAATAATTCATATACTGTAGTGTGTGACGAGTCTCGAAAATGTGGTTAAGTATAAGACGGCCGAAGGCCCTAAGAGTAACACTGGTACCAGATGTGCTACGACAATTTGTAGCATGCATAGGTAATAGTCCCCAGTAATGGCCCGTGTATAGCCGGTCGCCGATAGCTCCCTATACACGGTCCTTACTCCGACTCATTGAAAACCCGGGGTCTTCGACCAGCACAGTGCTGGTCGAAATTGATTTTCTTCTTATTGCAAAGTTAAGACCTAAAGTCTTAATAAACTACCATAACTTTTCCTTTCCATGTCTTACACCTAGCCTAGGCCTATATTGCAGTTGTTTTTTATCACTTTAAACCTCGGAAAAGTTCCGAAAATTTGAAATAAAATCATCAACTTGGCCGCTTCTTAACAATTTACTGTAGCGCTCGAAATATTTGTTGACATCAGAATGCTTTGTGCATAATATTGTGACGTCATGCACAACATTTTGATTACTGTAGTTCGTATGCATACACATAGCAACTGCCTCTGCAGGCATCCTATATACTGACGTAACGACGTAGCTCATTAGCATACTGTTGTAAACAAAGTTCCAAAGTCACACAGTAAATTTTACAGAGCGAAAAAGTTACTGATTTCATTTCATATTTTTGGCACTTTCCGGAAATTCTCGGTGATCCAGAACAGCTGCAATACTCTTGTAAGATCTAGAGAAGAAAATTCCTGGTTGTAAATTAGGATTTTTCTTTCAGAATTTGCTGTGAGAAGACAGAAAATTTCAACCATTACACAGACAGTCGATCCCCCCGCTATTTTCAACGGTCGGTGTAAGGACTGTGTATAGAGAGCTGTAGGCGAACGACCACAGTCCTTTACTTAGGACTAGCATAGGTGTAGTCTAGGGTACTTAGGCCTATGCCTAGTTCTCACATATACTTTGTTCCCAGAACTAGTATGGGAAGCCCCAAAGCGACCCAAATACTAGGTCAGCAGACTGCGGACTAGCATAGGGTAGCCACCTATTGGGAGGTTTCACAGATGCCAAAGTCAACTAAGGCAACCACTTTCTGGAGGACAAACACAAGTGGAAGCTAGATCATGTACTAAAGCAGTGTGGTGTGTGGGGCAGTGTCTTGAAGAACAACTAGCACGTCCACTGAATTTGACCTTTGGTGCAAGCTCCCTAGGCCCATACTCATATGGTTGGTGGGAGCACAGGCAGTCCTAACAGTCAGTTTGCAGTCTGCTGACCTAGTATTTGGGTGACTTTGGGGCTTCCCACACTAGGTCAGCAATATATATTCCATTGTTAACTAGGGCTACCTTGCCTTAAAAAACTTTGACTGCACTCCATTTTTGCAAAGTCACAAATAGGCCTACCCTAGGCCTACTTCTCAAATGAAATCTCAGTCATTGATTCATATGGACTCTTTAGGCCCATATGTTCAATAGGGCTGTGACCGTTTAGTGATTAATCGCTAAACGATCGCATGTGTAATAAACGTTTAGTACAAAGCTACCAGTGATTAATCACAAAATGCGTTTTTCTGTACGAAACAAAAAACAATCTGCAGTCATTACAGAAAATAAGATGTTCACTTAAACTTTTTTTGAAAAAGTGAAATACATATATACAAATGGCACACACGTAAACATACAACATCAAAGTTGAGCTTCCATGCGGGATCCGTGTTTGAGGTTCATGGAAACTATGCCCTCCAGACATCACTAACGCATTTTACATATTCATCATGTTCAAGAGCATCTCTGTGTTGGTCATAGGTACTTGTGATTAATCGCTAAACGATCCCAAATTTTGCAATCAAACGTTTAGTAATTTTGCTAAACGTTCACAGTCCTAATGTTCAAAAAGATCATCATTTCAAGAGTGTCCTGAACATGACCAAATGCAATGATTTATGAGCGATCCTGTTTTCTTTTTGCAACATTCTAAAAGCTGCTAAACCTTGTACCTGTAGCTAGGACGTTCATGCCATTGTACACGTATGCCAAATAGCACGCTTTTTCGTTCAATTATGATATAGGGTAGGATGGGGGGTTTTCAACCACCAGGGTATTTCCATCCATGATTTGCCAAATTTGAACAACAGTATAAATGTCTTTGCGTCCAAGAACTATGAACTAGTGGCAATTCAAAATCACAAAACTTTTAGCCCAAGCTAACCATTAGTATTAAAAATCCAAACCTGAAAACCAGTGTATTCAAAATCATGTTTTCTTAAAGTGGGCAAAAGCCCTATAACTTACTCCTACATACCTTTACATCCATAAACTTAATCACAAAGTGGTCAAATTTGATAACCTAGCCTAGATAGATAAGGGTTGTTGAGATGTTGAGATATTGTAATGATAAGAACAGGTCTGCCCCAGAATTGTTCAAGTTACTGTCCTCATTTTGTGGGGAGGTCGAAAACCACACACCACTTTTGAATGTGACAGGCTGTTTTTGACCACCTAGTTCTTGACCAGCATAAAATCATGGAAACAACTACAATTTCATTAATGTTAACCTTAAGTGATATAATTAATGGCCATATAGTTCATTACTAGCAGCTGCACTGTTAAGATGGGTTTCAGTACCAAGTATGATGTCAGGGTTGAAAGTAACCCTGACATCATACTTGGTACTGAAACCCATCCTAACATAGTCCTCCATGCAAACAGTCAGATCCACAATCTTGCTGTGAATACAGGTACCTTAAAAATTTATAGCTAAGATTTTCAAACTATTAGGCCTATTGGCCTCATGTAATGATAAAGACCCTAGTTACATTGGAATATTCAAAAAGTTCAACCATGACAGTTGCCTGCATAGCAGGCTGTGTGGTATATTCATTTGGGTGATGCCCCCTGTGGGCTGGGGGTTGTAGAATATGTCCACGGTGTTTCCCCCCTGTTGTTAGAGGCAACTAAAGGGAAGGACTGGCACCGTATTTGAGCTGTATTTGAAACCAGACTTGCACTTGAACCGTTTTTGAAACCGTATTTAAACTTTGCCTTTTTATCTAGTTGACACTATATAACACATTCATGTTGGTGTGCCGTTAAATCCCATCTAACTAACTAACTCATTTGGGTGATGTTTGTGTCCCAGAAATATTCTGGTACATTCCTCCCTTCCAATAGGGTGGTTATGCGTAGATATTGCAATTGAATTTATTTTCTCACAGTTGGCAGAACTTTTAGAAAGCAGGCCTGAGCGACTCCAATATTTTCGGGTATTAACAGCCCTATTCTTGGCAGCTATGCCTCTTTCAATGATAATATCGAGGCAAGATTATACATTTCAACACGTCACTTTATAATAGCCTAATAGCTACCAAATAGCATTAATACACTAATAGTCTTACACAATAATGCTTGGTTCCCAACCTTTTTCAGCTCATACCCCTTTCAACAAATGCAGCTATGCATCCCCTCCCCCTCCCCCCCCCCATATCTTAGGGTTGGAATGGCTACCTTCAAACCATCAGTGGATGTAAATACTGGGAATTAGTTAAAACTAAGGAGTAGCAAACCCTTGGATTTTGCAGTAAACCACTAGAAAAGACTTAATATTCTAACACGTTTTTTTAAACCAGAAAGCCAAAGATTTAGTGATTCCTTGCTGAAAGGGAATGATATGTTGCACTGACTCGGTTTATCCCTCATATTTACACTTCTTGACTATTTCATTTCTGGCAATGTTGTCACATCTTGACCTCTGCTGACCTTATATGACCTTTGAACCTATAAAAAAGTGAAAAAACAAAAAATGACAAAAAAAAAACATGTACCAGGAGGAAATCGAACCCGGTACCTTGTGTGAGAAACCGACCTCTAATCTGCTATGCCATCAAAGAACTCGTTCAGCATATGGTATTTCTAATCATCCTTTAGTCACAGCATCCTTTACACCTGTTCATAGGTAATTCAAATAGGAATTATTACTGTAATAGCTATACTTGTGAAAAAAAATGTTTTTCTCTATAATTGGTTCCTTACCGAGTGCCAAAGGCAGGCAAGGAATCTCTGCGATGGTGATGGAGTGTGTATTTGTGTATGTGACAGTTAGCTTGTAAACACGGTATCTCAAGATTGCAGTGACGGGCACTTTTCATATTTAGTCTACAAATTTGTCAAGTTGAGAGGAAGAATCCTATTGTTTTTGTTGGAAGTCAGAGGTCATTTTAGGTCACCAGAGATCAAAAACTTTGTGAACACGATACCTCAAGACAGCAATGAAGGACACTTTTCATATTTGGTGTATAGATTTTTCACGTTAAGAGGAAGGACCCTATTGTTTTTGATGGAGGTCAAAGGTCATTTGAGGTCACTAGAGGGTTAACTGCAGAAACTTTGTAAATGGCTTGTAGACATGATATCTCTAGTTAGCAATGACAGACACTTTTCATATTTGGTATTTAGATTTGTCATGTTGAGAGGAAGATATGTATCATTTTTGGTGGAGGTCAAAGGTGATTTGAGGTCACTAGAGGTAAAAACCGAAAGGCTTGTAAACATGCTATATCAAGATAGCAATTATGGACACTTTTCATATTTGGTTATAGATTTTTCATGATGTAAAGAAGAACCCTATTGTCTTTGGTGTTGGTCAAAGGTCATCTTAGGTCACCGATGGTGAAACAGCGAAAACCTCGTAAATGGCTTGTAAAAATGATATCTCAAGATACAGTAGAAATGACAGACACTTTTCATATTTGGTATGTAGCTTTGTCATGTTGAGAGGAAGAACCCTATTGTTTTTGGTGGAGGTCAAGGTTATCTGGAGTCACCAGGGGTCAAACACTGAAAAATTTGTTAACACAGTATCTCAAGATAGGAAACTTGGATAGATTTCATACTTAGTATGTGGATACGTTATGGTGAGAAGATGAACCAGGTTGTTTTTGGTGGAGGTCAAAGGTCATCAGGGGTCACCAGAATTCAAACACTGAAAACCTTGTTAACACGATATCTCAAGGTAGGAGCTTGGATAGATTTCATACTTAGTATGTGCATGCCTTATGGCAGGGGTGGGAAACCTTGGGCCCACGAGATTATTTGTAAATATAAATTCAGAATCACTTGAAAGTAATTGACAATAATCTTTTAGCCCACGGTGTCCACTGCTTATCCTGGTTTATATGAAGTACCACTTTCCCGGTATTTCACATAAATCTGCTGCAAAACACTAACAGTATTTATTACTAAACCCCTGTATGCACAATGTAACATTCCAACCGTTTCATTTAGACATAAATTAGGTGCAGAATCCTTTTACCTCTGGAAGTAACAGAAGCTTTACCTGGCAGATACTGTAGGCTACATTACATTGTGCAGAATTACACTATCACATGCGTAGGTCTATCTGTCAGAGTAGGAAACTCGGTGAGCAGTGTATCTACTCCTGTAGATTCGGGAAGGGATGGGGGGGGGTAGAACTGTACCTCCAATGGAAGAGTGAATAAAATGTTAAAAAGTGGGTAATTGTGCAAAGTAAAATAAGGAAAACTGGTTTAAAAATATGCAGTCTCTTGCGGCACGCTGTGCACGCACTTTTCATATGTGCTCATTCATTTTTACTTCATACATAAGTAAAAAGACAAATGGTCATATTGTGATGCTTCTGGTCTATGTGGCCTTGCATATTCTACAGTATGTCATTTAAATGTAGTGTATGAAAATTCTATTGCCTACAAATAAGTCAAATTAGTACAAATTGCAGAGCTTCCAGGGGGGCTTTGCCCCAGTTCTTGCCTAGACTTTCAATTCGAAGATCCCACCGGGCCCCTTGGACTGTGCTCTATGGGTAAAGCTTATTGCACCCTCTCTGTGTGTGGCCTGCAAGTGGATTATGACCTTCAAAACGGCCTTTCAGAGAAAAAAGGTTCCCCACCCCTGCCTTACGGTAATAAGATGAACCGTATGTCTTTGGTTGAGGTCAAAGGTCATCTGGGGTCACCAGGGGTCAAAGTATGAGAACCTTTTTGACACAATTTCTCAAGGTAGGAAGCTAAGGAAGCTAGGATAGGTTTCATACTTGGTATGTGGATGCCTTATGGTCCGAGGAAGAACCCTTTTGTTTTTGGTGGAGGTCAAAGGTCATCTGGGTTCACCAGAGGTCTAAAAGCAAATCTCCCAAGAATGGCTTGTATTTCTCTGAAAAAGTCGTCATAATTTTTCATGATAGTATTTTCCTTTTTACGACTATTGAAAATTTTGCATCGTAATTTTTAAAATGATTAAGTGTACAATGCCTACCATGATATGTCGTAAACAGCGATGTTAGGCCTAGCCTATAGGCTATAGCCCACAACAACATTAGTGCAACTTATCGATAAATTCAATTGTGAATGAAATAATTTAATACAGACATGTTTTCATGATGAGAAATGACCGTTGGAAAATAAAAATATTTTTACTTCACTCAAAGAGAAATATTTAGCTGAAAATATCTAATATATTCCATGTATGATCCAGCAACAGGTGAAGCTTTACCTAACATTAGCAATATTAAATTAAACACAACAACAATTGTATAAGTTTCCATACATTGTACACTCAGTACATATAGTACTAGAACTAGAATAACCCATGTACAGCAGCATAGTATATAGATCCAGCCCTCGATGCGACGTACACCGCAGAAAATGGAAACATGTAATGTTTCATAGACCTACCAGTTTTAGGTTCTTTTTTATTGTTATGGTAAACTAGTGGAATGCGTAGTGTGAACAATATTATAATTCAGCAGGTGAGTGTTTAGTGAGTTGAATTTTCTGTCGTAAAGATGCACAAGTCAAAATTTATATTTACGACTGACTTGTATTT
The DNA here is from genome assembly GCA_029531755.1 of Holothuria leucospilota. NCBI lineage: Eukaryota > Metazoa > Echinodermata > Holothuroidea > Aspidochirotida > Holothuriidae > Holothuria > Holothuria leucospilota. Next base: position 21,094,160 of record CM055981.1, on the reverse strand, counting down.
TGGTCGTAAGTAAAATTTCTGTCAGCGTAAAAAACGCCCCTTTCAGTGTAAAACGTAAACCCTGATTCCCAAGATCGCCATATGGGGTCATCAGAGTTCAAAAAGCAAAATTTTCCAAGAATTCCCAAGATTGTCATCTGGGGTCACTAGGGGTCAAAAAGCAAAATTTCCCAAAAATTCCCAAGATTGTCATCTGGGGTCACTAAAGGTTAAAAAGCAAAATATCCCAAGAATTTCCAAGATTGCCATCATGGATCGTCAGGAGTCACTAGAGGTTAAAAAGCAAAATGTCCCAAGAATTCCTGAGATTGCAGTCTGGGGTCTCCAGAGGTCAAAAAGCAGAATTTTGCAAGAATTCCCAAGATAGTCATCTGGTGTCACCAGAGGTCAAAAAGCAAAATTTCCCAAGAATTGCCAAGATGCAAGATCCATTGGAGGTCAAATCCCTTTCAAGACACTTTCTTTTTTCCTTTTTGTTATATTTGGTGTGGTTCAAAGGTCATGTGAGGTCAGCAGAGGTCAAATTGTTTAAACATCTTAAACTGATATACAGTAGTCAATATAAACTGATTGTTTAAACATCTTAAACTGATATAGTATCATGAAAGATAAATTTGAGGGATAAACCTCAGTGCAACGAAACATCCCCATTTGGCAAGAAATCACTAAGCCTTTTGGCTTTCTGGTTTTGTAATTGGAATGGTGCAAAATTCAGCCTTATCTTTCCGTTTGTAACCAAACGCCAGACACAATTTGGAGGTACATTACCGCCCACTATCTATCTAGTTTATGAGTTTTCCTTTAAGATGACCTTTAACCTCCAACAAACCCAAAGGGTTCTCTTTCTCATAAAGAAACATCTATTTACCAAATAGGAAAAGGATCCATCATCCCTGTTTTAAATATGTTTTTTCAGGGTTTTTGTTTTTTTGACCTATGGTGACCTCAAATGACCTTTGTCCTCCACTGAAAATAATGGGGTTTTTCCTTTCAATATGATAAAGTTATATACCAAGTATGAAGATTGTCCATCATTGTTATCTTGAGATATCGTGTTTACAAGCAGTTTTTAAGAATTTCGAATCTTCACCTCTGGTGACCTCAGATAACCTTTGAACTTTACCAAAATCGAAAGGGTTTATCTTTTGACTATATAGTGCATCCACATGCCAAGTATGAAAAGCATCCATGCTTCCTACCTAGAGATAGCATGATTAAAAGGTTTTTTGGTGTTTGACCTCTGGTGACCTCAAATGACCTTTGACCTTCACCAAAAACAATTGGGATCTTCTTTTTAATATAAGAATGCTATACACCAAGTATGAAAATTATCCATCATTGACATCTTGCGATAACGTGTTCACAAGCCAAGCGTCACAAACACACATACATACATACATACACACACATACACACATAATCGCCCCTGTGATTGCATAGATTCCTTTTGCAAGGAATCAAAAAGGCTAACCAATACAGCTTTTTACAAAATTTTCATGAATTTTCCTTTTATTTTTTCACCCACATTTTGTTAATAGCCATTCTCTAAATTTCAAAAGAGAAGCTGCTTCAGATATGATGTGAAAGAGCCACATAGTAAGTGTTATGATGTTTCACTCACTGAACATGGAAGGCACACTGATGCACAAACTAAACAGATGTACAGAAACAGATTTTTAGGCTTCCTAAGAGTTAGAAACTGCATATACTCTAAGCTTGCTTTGATGTTAGGCTTACCTAAGAATAGACCGCAATGAGATGCCACCTACCCACTATGGCAATTTCAAAAGATTTTAGAGGTTCACATAACTGGTGTATGTCACTACAGTGCACCTCCATTATCTACAATACCTACCTTGTCATTGTGTTCTCTGTCCCTTTTTCTTTGCCTTAAGAATTGAGCAAATGGGAGTTTGAACAAAGAATTGTTTGCACATATTGCATTTGTCACAAAATCACTGCTGCCTAAGTTAAAGTTACCTTTCTCCCCTCTTGAGAAAACAGACAAGTCACCCAGTTTCCTGCTCAGTTGCAGAACTGGTACTACTCAGTTGTACTGAACATAGCAGTTTGAGTCACCTTGGCAACAGATCCTGATCTTTTTCTCAATGTCTTAACTTATCCTTGGTATTTTCAGGCTCCTAAAGATAAAGAGTTAACCCTTATCCTTACACTGACATTGATGTAGTTGGAAGAAAGAGATGTTGGATCAGAGAGCAGGTAACACAACAGTATATGTTTTTGAATCAGCATTGTAGTGTACAGTGAAAACTACTTTTCTGCTTTTGTGAAAACCATTGGTTGTCATTTTCGGTTGTATAATGTGTGGTAAAAATACCAAAATATTTAGAATTGCATTCGTTAAGTACTACAAGTGGCAAACAGAATTTTTTGTCTATATAGTTGCTTCCTTCCAAATGTGCAATTCAAATGTAGGTTAACTTTTTCTGTTGAAATGTGATGTGTGGCTGGCTTTTGTCATTGCACAACCAGGAACTGGTAGAATTCAAACAAAAATGGCATGAACCAATTAGAAACATGAAATCGGTTAAAGAAGATGTTTTCAAGCTTTCCATGTGCCATTTTCTGATATTGCATACTTAAAAATGTTAGTCTTCATGCAGAAAAAGCTATGGTTTATCTCACCTTTAAATACTGGTGGATACAGAATAATGTCAGCTGGTTGGTAGTACAATGCCAGTTAAGAAAATATCAAGGATGCATGTTGGAATTCTCAGATATGATTTACAAGCATGTGTTTGCTGTTAATGTATGTACCAACAGTTAATTCAATGTTCAGATGAAAATATTTAGGCACATGGCTTGAAACAGAATTTCATAGCCAGCTGACTTGGTTCACACCTCCCCCTCTCACTTCCATCCTCCCCTCCCCCTCCCCCCAGTATGTCCCTGTCAGATGTTGATTCAGTACGACTACTGCATCAGAATACTTCATTGTGCTTTACTAGATCTGGTGATGGATGTAACAAGTACTACTTACTAGATTTCTTACCCCCCCCCACCCCCTCCCCTACCCCACCATTTTTTTGAAGAGTTTACACAAAGATGATTCCTAAAGAATGTTTAGATTCAAGTAACAAGGCCTTGGAAGTGCTTTGGAAAGTATGAAACTTGCGACATAATTTTCATTCTCAGTAGATTTTAATAGGACCTAGCATTGATCATTTAGGTTTTAGGATCATTTAGGTTTTGTATAATGTAGCAAACAGTGTGTCATTGTCTGAATTGTCCACTTTACTGCAGTCTCCAACTTTAAGATTGTTGTAAATGAACTGACTGTGTAGTGTGCATACCCTGCCAAAGTTATTATTGTTGGGAATGTTCAAAGTATATCACTTACTAGCAATTTTACTTTGAAACACTAAGCAAGGATCAGTTATTTCTGTTTTGAAGAACTTCAAGAAGAATGGCACATTTTGAGGCCTCTCTGAAGTCCCTCAAGAAGGTACATGTAACCTCCTTGTTTCAATAAAGATAAGGACCAGCAGAAAGTGTACAATGACTTGCAGGTATTTTTAATATCCTGTTCCCTGCCATTGTTCCAGCTGCCTTTTGAACAGATGACAGATGAGTTTTAAGTTCTAGACATACATAAGAGCATATTTATCAAATGTGCTGTAACTACTGTAAGAGGAGAGGAATGCCTTCTGCACTTTTGCTGCATAATAGGGCTGAACAAAAATCTGATTGCTAGAAAGACCTGACCTAGAAAGTTACACACTTATAGTGTACTTTAATTTAAAAATTGGTGCTCAGCATCTTTGTGGACAAAAGCTTTACCTGAAGATAGACCTGGGATCTTTGAAACTGTGCTAGATTTACTGCTACTGTACTCCACATTTCAACTCCTAGTATTGTGCAATGAAGCCTTTATGAACCTGTAGGAAAATTAACCCCATTGTAACTTACTGAATGCAAAGTCAAAACAAGTTAGCTTTACTATACAGAGCTTGCATGTTGAAGTTGTTGACAAGTGCCAAACTGACCCTCTGTTCAATACCCCATGGTTAATTTTGGTGCAGATGATGGTCTTCTTCCTTGTATTAAGCATGCTGTATATTTTAGTGTAAAATTCCGATGAATGCTATACATTTGTCTCAGTGTATTTTGAAGAAACAAATGTGTTATTTTGTAATGTTTTCACCATATTTTATTACAGACATGTATTAGAACATAGAATGGGGGAGAGACTTTTTCAAAGGCTGAAACCTGTTTGTATTCAGCTTGTGAGATCTCCATCAGTTTCCAGTCTTGATGAGCTATCTAGCATCCTTAGAACAGTAGACAAAGATACACTGCAGCCTCTCCAGCAGTATGTTCTCCTTCCACTCAGGATCATCTTAAAAGCAGATCACCCATAGTGAGTGTTGATTCCACAAAACTTTATCAATGCTACAGTGAAATCCTGTCTTTTCTTTTCACCAGTCTTGACCTCAGAATTGTTGTATCTTGGGTAAATGTCCAGGAAAAAACAACTGCTCCCCCTGACTAAACTTAAAACAGCCATGTACATCCTAGAATGATATGGGTATGGTAACAGTGAGAAGAACCAGTTGCACATACCTTTCATGTCAGTTTATGCTGACGTTGCAAGGGAAATAATGCGACTATGATGTTGCTTCAAGGTTAAGAGTATATTTATAGTTGGGAAGGATACAACACAGTTACTGTATACCTAGTGTGTTCATTCCATTTGTAGCCAAGAAGGGATACAAAAGAACTGTACCCCATCTCTTCATTGACAATGCCTGAAAAATACACTGATGTTTGGGATTTTCTGTTTCATACATTCCTCCCTTCTGGAATAAAGTTTTTAGGCTACTTACTTAAAAAGGTGAACTACAGCCTTACTTGTGTCTCTCAAGATAGAATAGTTTCATTGTTCAATTGGAGGTGTAGCCTGTTATCACAAATTAGACATATGTATGTTTGGACCAATAGAGACTCAAGTTATTGTTACTTTAGGCAACATCTCAAAAAATAAATTGCTCATATGTGGAAAAATATCACATGAAAACTTAATAAAGGCACTAGCAATTTTATGGAGTTGAAGTATGTAATACTTTAAATGGTACATTTAACCTTTTGAGAAGCATTTTTATGTATCCTAGGAGGTATCTGACATCTGAAGGGAACATTGTAGAAAACATGATTTAGAGAAATAATTTCTCGCTTAATTTTGCAGTTCATCAGAGATAGTCAGAGCTGCTTTGGAGACAATTGCTGTAGTGTTTCAACACTCTGAGGTAACCAACTGGGAAGTATTTACTGATTTCTTTGTTTCTCTCAGTCTTCTGGTTAGTGCTGGAACAGATAAGTCTAAAGGCAAGTACATTTTCTGTCATTTGATATTTTATGATTTTTCTGCATACTGTAAAGTGTTATTGTCAGTATATTGTGTTACTAAAAGCTTGAAGGTAAAATTTAAAGTCAGTAAGGAGTCACCTCAAACATATTAAAGTTATCTTTAAGTTTATAACTCCTCCTATTTCCTTTACATGTGTCTATCATGGTGTTTCAGAACAGAAATGTAATGTATGCAAAGTCAACCAAAGGGCTATTCTGCCTGAATTTATCAATTCAGTTACAGAAATGTTGTCACATGATTTAAAAGGGCCATTCAGAGATCAGTATGATAAGGTATACTTATATAATTTGGGCTGATAGCATTTCCTTTTCAACTACTTTGTATTTTTTTTTTCTTTTCATTAGTATGATTGGGTAGTCTAATTCAGTATGAGAGGGTACATCACAAAGGTGTTGAACTGTTGTAGTTTGCAGATGGAAACAATAGAACTAGTAATAATTCAGTTCTTATATAGGACAAAAACATTAGAAAAACATCTCAATGCATGTTACAGAGAAAGGTTTATGAAATAATTACTGAAAAACAGTGGAGCAGAAGTGGTGTTCATGATTTACTAAGCCTGTTTGTCTGAAACTGAGGCGATTTTTATTACTTCCTTGTAAAAAGTGAATAGAGTATTACATTCAGATTCATAAACAGTACTCTTCCAAAATATTGATTCTATCAAACTATTCCATATTGTGATGTCTTCTGATCACAGTTGCAGATGTTTCTGAGGAACTTAAGCACAGTACAGTCATATGTCTGAAATCATTGATTGAAGCCAGCAGCGAGGAGTAAGTTCTATACATTTCAGCAACATTTGTTGCTCAATGAAACTAAGTTTATGGAAAGTGTCATATTGGGAGTTTCCCACCAGCAAGGCAAAAAGCTTTTCCTGTACCCAAATATGATATTGTGACATAGCTTTTTTTTTAAAAACTGGCTATTTCAAAAAAGAGCTTTTACAAATAATAAAGGTGGCGACTATTGTTCTCAAAATTGCTGGTAGAATGATATTATATGGTTTTCAAACATGCTTAGACTAGAAGAGGCTCATTGTTATGGAATTTCAACCTTAAAGTTTGTAAATATGGTGCTGTATCTGAGAAAGCATTATGAAAGAAATGATCACCCTGACAACTAGTTTACCTTTAATTAGATAAAGAAGCTAAGTTTCATTTCTGGTACACATTTCATTTACTTAAATGATTGAGAGAGACAAAAGTAATGACAATGGCAATTTTTCAGCAATTGCTATTTATTTTCAACTTAAATATTGAGTAATAACTTTGTCACATGTGACAATGTAATGAGCCTAATACTAATAAACTGTTTCTATAAAATATTCATGAGAGGGAAAATTTCACTTTATACCACAGCAGTAAGTAGGTGAGGCTGAAGGTAAACACAGAACATTGCAACATTACAGCAAGGTTTAAAACTATTCAAACACAAATTTTCTGCAGTTTATTGAAGCATTGTCTTGTGCAAGTAAATCTTGCTATGACAAGCCTTTTGTATGTTAAATATCACAATTTTGCAACTACTCAAGTGTACCAAATCTTAAACTTGGTATTGCAAATGAATTATATGAAAAATATCTAATTTAGTATTGTAAACCATGGGTATATACAGAATATCAAATCTGGTGTTGCAAACAGCTCATGTCTACTGTTTATCAAATTTGGTATTGCACTTATATCTAATAATTCATGGATACCTACTGAATATCAAATTTGGTATTGCTAACCAAGATATCTGCTGAATCTCAAATGTGGTATTGTATGCAGCTACTGTGCATAACCTCTGAATCATTGCCAGATGCTTACAATTTAAACTGAAGTCATGTTTAGTCATTCTTACACCTCACTCTATTTGGTTTTCTTCCTATATAGTGTACTGTTACAGCTGTATTCTGTGGATTACTTGCCTCCTATTGGTCACACCATCTCAATCCTCCTGTCCCTCATAGAACAGGAGCAGCTTCGTCAATTGAAAATTGATGGGATGCACTGCTTGACAAGTCTAATACCTGATGAAGGTAATGATACCAAGTCCTTGGAATGTATGCACCATCTCTGTCATACCTCACCTCTTACCACCCCTCATACACAGAAGGAAGTCTTTTCTCTAACTGCAGTAGTTTTCATTTTATAATTAGTATGAAATGACCATTCCTTATTGCTGAATATCATTCTAGTTAGAATCATTACATGTACAGAGCATCACTACATGCTGTGCCAATTATAGACTCCTTTTTTCTGTGTTATTTTAGATTCATCACCCAAACTTTCTGATGCAGCCAGACGGATATTCTGTTCATTTTTGCCTGGTATCTGTATGGCATTGTGTCGAGTCATCAAGGGAGATTCTAAGCAGGGTCAGGTAATCTTTGACATAAAAGTGTGTACAGCTCAACTGATCTTCCCACTGGAAAGAACCCAAACTTGAGTAACTCCTGTTTAAAGTGGGCATGACACGGCCAAAATAACTTTTGTGTATTACAAGATTGGGTACAGTATTGTAAAAGTATCATCTCAAACACAATTAAAACTGGCGTAGTACGGCATAAATAGAGTTTGAAGAAAAACGTCCAGAAATCCAATTTCGAAAAATGCCGCAACAGGTCACCTGACTTTTATGACGCAATTGGCGGCACCCTGCACTGCACTATGTAAGGACGCGTATCTAGATGTGAAACTAATACAACGCTTTGGGAAAGTTTCGTATCTTAGAAACTTCATGAAAGGATTACATCACAATACCCGCCCAACATAAGAGTATGCAAAGCGCGGAACATGTTGGGGGCTTCGAAGCATATCATTGGCCAATATGTTCGCGTGCATATGCGCCCGTGTTTAGCTTTCCTGCATACAATAAACAACTTTGTTTTTGTGCAAAAAGAACGCGGTCCGGGCGCGCTGTACAGAACAGCTATGGACATGTATGGACAGTCCATAACAAGCACGCCTTTACTCAGTGAGCTGTTCAGTAACGTTGCTATTGTGAATGGTAAGCAGTCACCGCGCAACGACGCATAGTTCATGCACAATGTGGTTACTGGTCACGCGCGCTGTTGTATAGTATCGTAGCACAGGTGTTTGCAATGATGTACCTGCAAACACGAGTTAGCATGCACATGATTCGATGTGTAGAACGATGGGTGAGCTGCCTGGTACAGTGTCACTAACCGTGCCTCCAATGACGTCACGATCTTGGGACGCGCTCACATACTTTTTTTCGCTTTTGGATTTCAGATGGCTGAATCTGGCCTGTAATTGGGAATTCACAAGGTCGTATTACTGTGATTATGGATGTAGTTGAGTCGGGAAAACATTTGTTCATTTCAAGCTGTACCCAAAGAATATTTACTGAGAAACGTTCTTTGGCCGTGTCATACCCACTTTAAGATATTGTGTTTTTGAACAAGCCATTTCAATTCTTCAGAGGTGTTGAAAGCTTGGCATTATTAAATAACTACCTCAGACCCCTTCATATAATGGTCAGATAACCTTTTAATAAGGTGTCATTGAGTGTTTTTTATGTAGAGATTTTTAATCAAGCTCTCAGGACAGAGATTTATTTTGTAATGCAGCATGTTTGGTATCCATGAGTGTTTTTGGTTTCGATAATAAGAGAAACCTATGCATTCATGATGGCGTGTGTATGTATGTGCATGTGTGTGTTTGTGACACTTTACTCATTAACATAATATCTCTAGAAGGAAAAGCCTGACAGTTGTCAAATGTGGTACATAGATGCCCCATGTTAAGAGGAAAAACCCTATCGTTTTTGGTGGGGGTCAAAGGTCGCCTGGGGTCACCAGGGGTCAAAATCTGAAAACCTTGTCAACACATTATGTCGAGGTAGGAAGCGTGGATGAATGTCATACTTTGTGTGTAGATGCGTTATGGTAAGAGGAAGAACCCTATCATTTTTTGTAGAGGTGAAAGGTCATCTCTGGTCACCAGTGGTCAAACCTTGAAAACATTGTTGACGTGATATATCAAGGTAGGAAGGTTGGGTAAATTCCATACTTTGTACTTAGATGCCTTATAGTGAGAGAAAGAACCCTATCATTTTTTGGTGGAGGTCAAAGGTCATTTGGGGTCACTGGGGGTCAAAATCTGAAAACCTTGTTAACACAATATCTTGATGTAGGAAGCTTGGATGAATTTCATACTTGGCATGTAGATGCATTGTGGTTAGACAAAGAGCCCTATTGTTGTGATGGAGGTCAAAGGTCACCTCGGGTTACCGGGGCTCAGACCCTGAAAACATTGTTAATATGATACCTTGAGGTAGCAAGCTTGGACAGTTTTTATACGTAGTGTGCAGATTTGTTATGGTAAGACAAAAAAACCCTATCATTTTTGGTAGGGTCAAAGGTCATCTAGGGTCACCAGGGGTCAAATGCTGAAACACCAAGATTGTCATCTGGGGTTACGAAAAGTCAAATTGCAGAATTTCCCAAGAATTCTTAAGCTCAACTATGAACACAAAACTGTATTTTGCCAGTACGTTAAGATACTGTAGCATTTGATCAGTGACTGAAAGAAATTGGACAACATGGTATTATTTAGAATAAAACATATATCATCAGAACCACAATGCATTTTTGCATTCTGGTTTAATTGTAAGTATTTTCATTCTATATCCTACTCAATGATTTCTTGTATTCTCCCGTTTCATTTTTCTCTGCACTCTTTTTCATCATTTGGGCTTTGGGCAACATCGACAGAATGTGATCAAGGTAAGTACAAGATAACTCTCTTTAACTCAAGCAATAAATCAATGTATGCAAGACTGTTGGTAAGGATATGTGTGCACTACTCTGACTGATTAGGAGCTATGTCACAACTTCTGAGGTATTGATGCAGCAGTGGTGTGAACAGGATGTCTAAAACTTCCAAGGGTGGGGGCCACACAAATGGAAATGACTTTCTTCTCCCAGTCTTTCTTTTACAATCCCACAAACAACCCCAGAGAAGGGGAAATCCCTTTTGCCCCTACCTTGCTTTTCCTTTAAAACATCAAGTGATGACCTAAATAGGAAAGGAAGCTTACTTAAAGGAGATGAGAAGAATCACATTTTATATGCATGACAGGAAAGCAAAATTCTAAGCCCTATGCAAATGAATGCATCTTCTTATCTTGTTTGATGGTGGAGATACAGTATAGAGGGATTTCATGTGACATCACATGATTGTGATTGCCTGGCAGTGAAGGGCAAAACACAAGTGCAGTAAAAGTATTTACAGTACATGCACATGACATAACCATAGATACTACTGTGACACAAAAACCAAAGAAGTTCAAAACCAAAGAGACGTGGGATCACGCTATGTTGGTGAAACACCTCTAGAGCCATTCTAATCAGATTCAAGCAAGTTTCTCATTTTCCAAAGGTACTGACTTGTGGCAAGTCTGTTTTGACCTTTAAGCTTACTCTGACATATCAGTGTATTTTCTACCTATTCAATTTCATGTTTTATCTTAATATGGGGAAAAGATGTGTTGCTGGTATCAGGTATCAGAGTTAATACAAAGTCTGTGCATTCCTGAAATCATTTTTGAATAGCAGGTGGACTTACAATATAAACTGAAATAAGTTTAAAAGAAAACATTATCTTGTGAAATTAAGTGAACTCGTGACATCAAAATACCAGAATGGTGGTTCCTTGTGAGTGATGAGAATGGTGATGTCTTGGTAACTGAACAAGATACGAACATGCAGTTTTTTTGTATCAGGTGTGGAATTTTGTTTGCTGCCCTCTCTGGTTCTGTAATCTCCACCCCTGACCTGAAACTTTTCCATGTCCTTTAAACAGATAGGGAAGAGATGAAAAGTGTCATCATCCCTTCACCCAGTGCTCAAGCAAAAATTGAGCTCTTCCTCTTCCCCCTCTTTCACCCCATTGCTTCTTTGGAATTTTGAATAGGGAAGTCATGTATTCATTAAAAGGTTTTCCAAAATGTGGCCAAAAGGTAAATATAGGTAAGTATATCTGCACGTACTGCAAGTACTGAGAGTGCTCAACAATAGGAGCTGTACACAATTAAGGATAGGCTGGAATTGTTTAACTTAGTTGTACAGACTGTTTCACCCGAGGGCTCTTCAGCAACTGACTAGGTAGCATACTTCGAGGCAAGTAAAAAAGTTGGCTTTCTTGACGGTACTTCAGTATTAGTGTTGCGTCAATGAAGGGATTAAACTTATCTGTATTCAGAGAGAAGAAACTTTTTCTTGTGTCTAAAGGTGGAGATGAGCTCAGATCTTGAATTTAGAATAGTAGACTTGTTGGAAGTGATGATGTAGTACTTTTCCCAGAGACAGAGATTTCATTGCTTTGTTCTAGGTGTGTAAGGCTGCGCATGTCTTAGTATTCTCCAGGTGATTTCGTGAGGGATGCCATTATCTTTCAGGTGCCAAATGTATTTGCTGAACTCGGTGTGGTGTTTCTTTTCTTTGTCCTTGAAGGTTGTTTTGTGTCCTGTGTATCTTGCTTTAAAAGTCATAGCTGCCAGACCTATGTACATTTTTTCATCATTGGAGGTAGATATTTTTGCTTCGTATATGAGGTTCTTGGCTGTACATTTGCCTGGTAGGGGGCAGTGGTCCTTGTTTCTGCAGTTGCAGGTGTCCTGTGTGTCAGCTGGTAGGCAGTTTATTATTTTGCTGTTGTGTGCCTTTATCGTGGTTTCCATGTTGTCCATACAAAGGGTAAATATAGATATTTATTGAAAAGAGACTCTTTTGAAAGTATTTGGCACAGATAAATGAAAAATTTCAGTTCATGCCAAATTATTGTCATATTACCCTCAATGTTCTTTTTACTTTCCTTTGTTGTTGGAAGGTTGCCATAACAACATGGACTAAAACGGTTACATGGATCATGTGTGATGCAGTCCCTTTAGAAGATGCATCAAAGGAACCCAGACCAAATGCTACCTTAGAGACTCCTGCCTCAGGAAAGGACCCAAAGTCATTGCTTGTAAGAAGGACTTCCAATTGGTTGAATGATACTGCCAAGAAATTGAACATTCTGATCTGTCAGATATGTTTACTGAAAACAAGTGACAGCTGGCAAGTTAGACTGGAATTGGTTCACTTTGCCAGAGATTTGCTGTTGACTTGCAAAAGGTGGGGATGAAAACTAAATTTTTATTGTATGTTGTGATTTTCTGGCATAAGCTACAACTTTAGAAAACAGACTAGTTTTATGTCCCCTGCCATAGTTTAGCAAACTGCCAAAATTAATCTATGTACTTATCCCAGTCATTCTTTAGCAAAGGGTATTTAGTGCTTTTTTGCTTTTCATGTTAAAACACATCATTCCATGTCCTCAGAAGTTTAACAATAGAGGCTTTTCATATGACGTCATAATACTCCCTGGCGCCATGTTGGAGTACATGTAACTTCGTAGTACACCACACTCGACGCGCTTGCTCAATGAATGTGTACAAACCGCGTATACCACAGGGCACAGGGTGCGGCACGTTCAGCAAACCACTGCACAAAACCATGTGTTCTTGGCATGAGTGTCCTCCAGCATGGCGAATCTGTGACGTAATTGCAAAGCCTCTATAGAGAGTCTATTGTTAAAGTTAGGGTTAAGGGAGCAAACAAAAGAGAAAACAATGAAGTCCTCAAACAGTATGTAAAGCACAACTATATGTGTGCGTGTGTGGTTTGTGATGCAAGGCTTGTAAACACGATATCTCATGATAGGAATGATGGATACTTTTCATACTGGATGTACAGATATATCATATGAAGTGGAAGAACCGTACTGTTCTTGGTAGAGTTCAGAGGTCAGTTGGTTCACCAGAGGTTAAAAACCAAAAACCTTGTAAACACTTTTTCTCAAGGTAGGAAGTATGGATACTTGGCATGTGGATGCATTATAGTCAGAAGATGAAGCCTATTGTTTTTGGTATAGGTCAAAGGTTATCTTAGGTCATGCAAGGTAAAACTTCAAAAACCTTGGGCATTGCTTGCAAACATGATATCTCAAGATAGGAATAATGGGTACTTTTCTTGCTTGATGTATGGATCTGTCATATTGAGAGAAAGAATCCTATCGCTTTTGGTGGAGTTCAAAGGTCATGTCAGTTCACTAGAGGTCAAAAACCAAAAAATTGTAACCATGATATCTCAAGATAGGAAGCATGGAAACTTTTCATACTTGACATGTGGATGCATTATATTTACAAGATGATCCCTGTTGTTTTTGGTAGAGTTCAAAGGTCATGTGAGGTCAACAGAGGACAGAAACTGAATCCCTTGTTAGAATGATGTCTCAAGTTAGGAATGGTAGATCACCTTTTCATACTTGTTATATAAATTTATCATATCAAGAGGAAGAATACTATAGTTTTTGGTGGAGTTTGGAGGTCATGTCAGGTCACTATAGGTAAAAAACCAAATCCTTGTAAACAATAGCTCAAGGTTGGAAACATGTATACTTTTCATACTTGGCTTGTGGATGCATTATATTCATAACCCTATTGCTTTTGGTTGTGTTCAAAGGTTGTATCTGGTCACCAGAGGTGAAACAGCAAAAACTTTGGAAATTGCTAGTAAATGCAATATCTCAAGATGCAAAAGATGGATACTGGGCTTTCTGGTTTGCAATTTGCTTCAGTACAAGGCTTGGGTTTAGCTTCAGGGGATGTTCATGAACAACAAAACAGAAATTAGCACAGATAAGATCTTTTCCAAAGAGTTTTCTAAAGTCTTCAAATGTGCTCCATTCTTTTTGCACTGCAGCAGTTTCACTATTTTTTATCATCACTTAGTTACTCTGACTTGTGGCTTTCTTTTATTTCTTCCTTGTTAAGGAATTTATCAACAAGTGTTGGTTCACTACTTTCTCTGCTAGTAGGCTTTCTAGCTGATGATTGGCCACAAGTGTCAGAGACTGGTCTTGAGGTCCTTAAGGGTTTTAAGCAAAAGCATCTTAATTCTAACGATTCTCAGCTGGTGGAGGTTTTGGAGGAAAACTTACACCAAACTATGACAGCATTACCTAGACTCATGAGATCAACAGGTCAGACAACTTTCTGTTAGTTTGTGAAGGATCATACTTGTATTTTGAAATTTGTTTCTGACCCAATATCTTGTCTGGTCCTCAAAACATTGAGGAAATAAATATCAATGGAGGTAACTGGCTAGATGGTTCAGATATAACAGTGAAAAGTCATGATACCTAGCATTTTGTTGGTAACTATCACATTAACTAGCCATTTCCTCTCTTAAGAGTGCAGATGTCTTCAAATTGCTGAAAATTTTGAGACCATCTGAAAAGTCTTCTGTTACTTTGAAGGTTTAATTTAATAATACAGTAAAGTTAATATAACAATACGGTAAATGTAGAAGTGAGGACACTTCTGTTACAAGATTTGGTCATTTAAACAGAAACTCTGAAGGTATTTTACAGAATGTTGCTAGAACATGTTACAACCCTTGATGTTCATTGAACTGACCTTTTAGGTGTTTGGGTCATCCATTATTTTCATCACATTTAACATTGTACTTAACATTATTTCAAGGAGTCAAAAACATTTGTAGTCAATAAACCAAGGCCTTGTAATGACTAATTAATAGATTACTGCTATTTCTATGTGAAGAGTGTTATCATTGTCTCAAACAATACACAACAACAGTCCTTTACATTGCCAGTACTGCAGTATTTATAGAACATCAGGACTTCCTGCACGTGCACCTGATGGGCTTTGGTCTGCTAATTTTGCGTGAACAAAAAATACATAATGTATGTAGTTTCAAAACAGTCATGCCCAAAATTTTACACAATTTTTTGGCAAAGCTTCAAATTTTGTGTTTATGAAGACATTATTTGAATCAGTGCTACATTATAAAAGTGGGAAATAGTAAGTTATTTGCCATAATGGATTATTTCCTGCTTTAGCAAGTGAGGGTATAAAGGTGTTAATGAGATCTAAAATTGCAATTATGATTACTTTATCACTCACACAACAAATATTACTGTCTCCCACTTATTTTAGAGGAAAGGGCCTTCTTACCAGCAGGGTTGGCTGATTTAAGTCACATCAACTTATATTACTGATTTAAATCCCACTTTAAAGCACTTTGTTTTTTATTTCTATGATGATGGCATGTGTATGTTTGTGTTACGTAGTTATGTGTGGGTGGGTGTACGGGTGTGTGTGGGTGTGTGTTTGTAGAAGCTTCGACAGTTCTGAATTTGGTATGTGAATGTGCCATATTGAGAGAAAGAACCACATCGCATGTGTTGGAGGTCAAAGGTTATTTGTGGTTGAGAGGTCAAACTCTGTAAACATGCTTAACATTACATTTCAAGGTAGGAAGCATGGAATACCATGTAGATGCATTGTATGAAGAAGTGTTGTAAAGTTTGTATTGTTTCTGGTTTAGGTCAAAGGCCCCAGGGTCATTTGAGGTCAAACCCTGAAAACTTTGTTAACACCATGTCTCCAGAGAGCAAGCACAGATACTCTTCATACTTAGCATATACATTCATTTTATAAATTGGACGAACCCTGTTTTTTTTTCTTTTTGGTGGAGGTCAAAGGTCATGGTAGGGATGATGTTATTGGTACTACTTTCTGTATGCTGTAGTGGATGAAGATAGTTTCCATTGTCCAAGATTATCAATGCATAGAAAAAACTAACAGACCTGGGATCTTACAAACTACAAAAATTCATTACTGAAAATAGTTATGACACATGTGGTTCTAGAAGTTATTCATTGAGAGCTTTGTAACAAGTGCTAAACAACACATGAGACTTGTTATTGACATTCACAGGATGCTACAATAAAAAGCATTGGTGTTTGAAAGAAAAGTGATTTTCTTGCAAATAAGCATGTTGAGTTAAAAACTTTGAGGTGTATGTATTGTTCCCTGACATGAAATGAAAAAATAAAAAAAATCAAACTAAAAAAAAAATGAATCTGATTTAGATTTAAAAAAATCCAGATTTTTTTCCTTCAAATAAAAAATCAACAACCCTGCTTGTACCCTGCCAGGCTTTACATACTTTTGAGAAACCTAAATTGGCAGTTGACTATTGACTACCTGTTTTGTATGGAATCATAATTACCTTCTGCTTTTTTGATTCCTTGCTGAAGGCAGGCAAGGAATCTATGCGATGGTTATATTGTGAGTGTGTGTGTGTGTGTGATGCTTTGCTTGTTTACACAATATCTCAAGAAGAGTAACTCTGAGGGATCTCATACTTGGCATGTAGATTGCCCATATTGAGTAGATGATCCCTATTGTTTTTGGTGGAGATCAAAGGTCATCTCGGATCACAGTGGGTCAAAGTCTGAAAAACCTGTTTATGTGATATCTCAAGGTAGGAAGCTTGGATAGATTTTATACGTAGTATATTGATGCGTTATGGTGAGGGGAAGAATCTTATTGTTTTTGGTAGAGGTCAAAGGTCATGTGGGGTCACTGGAGGTCAAACTCTGAAAATCTTATTTATATGATATCTCAAGGTAGGAAGCTTAGATAGGATTCATACATAGTATGTGGTTGCAATATGATGAGAAGAAGAACCCTATTGTTTTTGGAAGAGTCAAAGGTCATCAGGGGTCATAAGGGGTCAAACCCTGATAACATTATTAACAGGATAGCTTGAGGTAGGAAGCCTGGATACACTTTATACTGTGTAAATGCTAATGGTGAAGGGAAGAATCCTGTGTTTGGTAGAGGTCAAAGGTCTCTGGGGTCACCAGGAGTCAAACCGTGAAAATCTTTTTAACACGATAACTTGAGATAGGAAGCTTGGATAGATTTCATATGTAGTATGTAGATGTGTTATGGTATGGCAAAGAACCCTATTGTTTTTAGAAGAGGTCAAAGGCCATCTGAGGTCACCATGCAGGGATCAAAACCCTGAAAAGCTTGTTAACATGATATCTTCAGGTAGGAAGCTTGGATAAATTTCACACTTATTATGTAGATACTTTATGGTGAGTGAAAGTACCCTGTTGTTTTTGGTTAAGGTCAGAGTTTGTCGGGGTCACTGGGGGTTAAACCCTGAAAACCTTGTTAACACGATATCTTGAGGTAGGAAGCTTTGGATAAATTTCATACTTAGTATGTAGATGCTTTATTGTGCGGGGAAAAACTGCTTTTGGAAGAGGTTAAAGGTCAGTTGGGGTCACTAGGTGTTAAACCCTGCAAACCTTGTTAACATGATACCTTGAGATAGGAAGCTTGGATAAATGAAGCTTTTCATACTTTGTATATAAATTTGTCATGTTGAGAGGAGAAATCCTATTGTTTTAGGTGGAAGTCACAAGCCATTTGAGGTCACCAGAGGTCAAAAACTGAAACTTTGTAAACATGACATTACAAGGGAGGAAGCACAGACAAATCTGTTCTAAGACATGTTTTATCCTTTTTCTAATTTTTTGATTCCTTGGCGAAGGCAGGCAAGGAATCTATGCGATGGTGATGCTGTGTGTGTGTTTGTATGTGTGGGTGTGTATGTGACGCTTTAGCTTGTGTACACGATATCTCAAGAAGGGTAACTCTGAGGGATCTCATACTTGGCCTGTAGATTGACCATATTAAGAAGATGATGCCTATTGTTTTTGGTGGAGGTCAAATGTCATCTTGGGTCACCAGGGGTCAAAGTCTGATAAGCTTGTTTACACGATATCACAAGGTAAGAAGCTTGGATAACTTTCATACGTTGTATGTGAATGTGTTATGGTGAGGGGCATAACCCTATTGATTTTGGGTGGAGGTCAAAGGTCATCTGGGTCACCAGGGCTCAAAGTCTGAAAACCTTGTTTACACAATATCCCAAGTTAGGGAGCATGAATTGATTTCATATTAATTGTGTGGATGCATTATGGTGAGGGGAAGAATCCTATTGTTTTTGAATGAGTCAAAGGTCATCTGGGGTCACCAGGGGTCACCAGGGGTCAAAAACTGAAAACCTTGTTTACATGATATCACAAGGTAGGAAGCTTGGATAACTTTCATACGTAGTATGTGAATGTGTTATGGTGAGGGGAAGAACGCTATTGATTTTGGGTGGAGGTCAAAGGTCATCTGGGGTCACCGAGGTCAAAGTCTGAAAACCTTGTTTACACAATATCTCAAGGTAGGAAGCTGTGATAGATTTCTAACTTTGTTTTTTGATGTGTTATGGTGAGAGGAAGAACCCTATCATTTTTGGTGAAGGTCAAAGGTCATCTGGGGTCACCAGGGGTCAAAGTCTGAAAACTTTGTTTACACGATATCTCGAGGTAGGAAGCTTTGGTAGATTTCATACTAAGTATGTGAATGTGGTATGATGCGAAGAAGAACCCTATTGTTTGTGGTAGAGGACAAAGGTCATCTGGGGTCACCAGGGGTCAAATTCTGAAAACCTTGTTTATACAATATCTCAAGGTAGGAAGCTTGGATAGATTTCATATTAAGTATGTAGATGCATTATGATGCGAAGAAGAACCCTATTGTTTTGGTGGAGGTCAGAGGTCATCTGGGGTCACCAGGGGTCAAAGTCTGAAAACCTTGTTTACACAATATCTCAAAGTAGGAAGCCTGGATAGATTTCATACTAAGTATGTGGATGTGTTATGGTGCAAAGAAAAATGCTATTGTTTTTCATGGGGGTCACAAGCCATTTGAGGTCACCAGAGGTCAAAAACTGAAACTTTGTAAACATGTCATTACAAAGGAGGAAGCACAAACAAATCCCTTCTAATAGGGTTTTTTTTTTTTTTCATTTTTTGGTTATTCGTTTTGGTTCAAAGGTCATGTGACATGAGCTGACTTGAGAAGGGGTCAAATTGGGACCACATCATAAAAGAGGATGTAGTAGAGAAGTATAAATTTGATGGATGAACCTCAGTGTAACAAAGCACCCCCCATTCAGCAAGAAATCACTAAGCCTTTTGGCTTTCTCATTGGTTATTCAAGTTTTGGTGGGTTTCAAAGGTCATGTGACGTGAGCAGGGGTCCAATTGTGAACACATCGTAAAAAATGATGTTGTAGAGAAGTATAAATTTGATGAATGAACATCGGTGTAACAAAGCACCCACCTTTTTGCAGGGAATCACTAAGCCTTTGGGCCTTCTGGTTATTATTATTAACTCCTGTCTCTTGTTTTGCGTAAAATGAGTGATCACTGAAAATGAGTGATCACTGAGTGCCTATGTTTTTAAGTGTGTTCACACAAACTCAGTACACTTTTCATCGTTGCATTCTTAACAATTTGTTGTTATAGATGATGACCAGAAACTTGCTACACTGAACCTTGTACAAGGGTATCTTACTTTGTTAGGTGAGTGTAAACTTTGATGTAAGCCTGCTTCTGTTCAAAGTATCTCCTTAAGTTCACTTTTCTTTACTTCTTTTCACAGTGAAGCCTGATGTAAATCAACGTTTAACTATATTTTGTCCTTTTTTTCAATTGTTGGATCCATTAAGAAAAGAAATTGACAGTGTTTGGTAGTGTGTGTGTTTGTGACATCTTGCATGTTCAGAGGATGCTTGTAAAGATAATGTCTCTAGATTGGTAGCTTTGGGATTTAATGTTATGAAATGTAGCATTCAGCTTTCATTTATCTGGAAATCTCACAAATGCCCGAATCGTTCTGCACATTGCCTGCACGGTACAGTGATAAGGGCAATGAACATAACTTCTCACTTTGTCTTGCCCAGGGCCAAAGATTAATCAGTTTCTCCGAACATCCAGCCATCTTAGCCGTTTATCGATGGGTTTACTTCAAGTTTTGGAGTTTGATGTTAAAGATACTGTCTTACTGGAGCAAGCATCTTACTCACAGGAAGGTCGGTTAGGGATTAGAGATACTCAATTATTTCAATTTTCCTCTTTTGTTTTTGATAGATAAGTTGAAGATTCTGTTTCAGAACACAAAAGTACATCTCAGATAGATATTTACTAAAACTGTATTAGTGAAAGATTTTTGGCGTGGTTTTATTTGCTTGGGAGACTTCTGAATTGAATTATGTATTTTTATTTAAACTTTATCATTTTTGTCTGAAATGAGGTCTTGGAAACCCTGGAATTTAGAACTTTTATAATATTAAAGTAACAGTGTTGTTTTGTATGTCAGCAAGAAACTGTGTAAATACATGAACTTCTGAAAGGCACACAATGGCAGGAAATATCGGATCACAAACATACCACAATTTACACTGAAACCCAGCATGTGTACACTGGAAAATTGAATTAAGAATATGATATTGCTCTCTCCCTCCCCTCTCAACCCCCTCCCTTTTCTGGAGGGGATGAGTGGTTTAGTTAAATTTTGGTGTGATACTTTTGCTTGATACATTTGCTTAATTGGCATAATTTATTTAAATTACTGGTGTAGGCTTGATGATAAGCTGCCAAAAAATTTTGGGATTAAGAATGTTAATGTTAGAGCAAACAAGCAGACATTGTAGGAATATGTTGTAACATGTCAAAATGAAAACAGTGAAACAAGATTTTGCATTAAGCTTTCAAGTGTCAAGTGGGAGAGGTTGGGAACAAAGTAAAGAAAGAGTAACTACTATTGAATGCCATACTTCTGTAAAGGAGGTAAGGTTAGGAGTGGTTAGGAAGGTTTGGGAATTGTGTGAGTGCATGTTGGGGAAAGGGTATGTAAAGGGCTACCTTTAAATCAGATCAACACTTGATAAGGCTTCTGGAGTTTACTTTGTTGGCTTTGCTTTCCTTTTAGATTTGAAAACATCTGCAACCCAGAGTAAATCGCGTCTCTACAAATTTCAGACATTCTTTGACATGAGAATCTTAGATGCTATTATCAGAATTTGTCATCTTTTGGGTTATTATGGTATGTAAATATCTCTCATTTGTTGGTGATTGTTTCCACTCTTAATGTCTGGTCAGATTGTTATTGTTTTGAAAAACACAGATGCTTATGCATGCTGTACTGGCTGTACTAAAAAATGTTGTGTATTGAACCCCACCATTCTATGTCTAAGAAGGGTTTATCATGTTACCAATCTCATTACCCATTAAAAATACAAGGAGCTCTATAATGCATTTTGGGGGAAGACATTTGTCAATCATATCTTATAGCTCTCTGCTTCACCTGAACTCTACACCCAGCAACTCTAAGACAGTAATGTTTTAACATTTGTAGGGAACCAGTTTATCACATACGGGCACTAAGTTGCTAGTAATTTTTTACAGTATAGGACAGTGCTTTTTGTTGTAATAGTTTTTTCATAGTGTAGGGAATCACCTTTTGTTTCATTCTTATCACCTGCACAAACTTTTTTCCTTTTCATGAAAGATAATAAACAGCATGTTGTGGAGTTTTTGCATAGTTTTCAGTTTCAAGTCTCTTGGTCTTATGTAGAGTAAGCAAAGGTTAGTTATTTTTGTATGTGACCTCACTTCTGTTTTGACTCCATTCCAGGTGATTTGATGCTACTAGTTGACCATTTCTTGGAGTTATTTCAACAGTCTGGTAACTCATTCCAGAAGCAAGCAAGCCTAGTGTTAAATCACATTCTTGCTGGCACACTGAGTATGCAGCCTTCTGAAACTTTAGGAGTGGATGCTGACACAAAAGTGTATCATGAGACCAGTGTTCTTGAAACAGCTGTTGAGTGAGTATTATACATTGGTTGAAGTAACAAGAAGGGAAGTGATTGCAGAGTTTCACAAGATTACCTTTCAAATTGCTTTGAATTCTCTAAATGTGAAATTAAAGTTCTTGATTAGAAAAGAAACCTGTGAAGTCATGATGATATCCTTGTATGTATGTGAGTGTATACACGTATGGGTGTGATTTCTAATTTACAGCTTCATTTATACTGATATTACTTGTCGTGTGGGTGTTCCAACTCGAGTAAGAGAATCCATCTTGCCTCTAGCATAGCAGATTAAAGTGTGAATGCTTGTTAACGTGTAATAGTCAGGTAGATGGAGAGTTTGACCCTTAAAATTCCTGCAATGAGTTTTATGTGTTTTATATTAATTGAGGTGTATAATGTACCCAAGAAAAAGATCCACCAAAATTCACCAGTGGAAAGTGCCGAAGTTAGTGTAAATATATGGCCGTGTTCATGGACCAGAAATTTAGAAAGATATCTTTTGGAAGGGAGAATTGCAAATTTCAAAGACCCATATTTTTACACATGATATAACTACTGGCAACTTTGACACCAGATTAGTATAGCAGATTAAATTTTGGGTGTGAATCTTACTCCTGCTAAATGTTATCAGCCTGCAAAATAACTAAATATGGCACAAGAACCTTTCATCATCAAAGTGAAGTAGTGCTACATACTTATCTGGGGGGTAAAATCCTTGGACTACTAGAGCTTTAACTATATGTTACTCACTACAAATTTTGTGGGCCTGTTCCTATATCACAAACTGCAGCTGTGTTATATTCATAAGGTATGCTGGCCTTGTAGTCAGGGGGCATATTATACAATTTTGACCTCATTTGACCTTAAATCAGGCCTATAGCCAGGCAAGTTACTGAATGGGGGGAGGGGAGGGGGGAACGAGTTGGCTTCCAGTGGGAAAAATGATTTCTTCAGGGGCGAGATGTATAAAATTGTTTACAACAATGGCAACTTGATATTTCGGGGTGGGGTGGAGTGGGGGGTTGAAGGAGCTGCCCCCTTGGCTATGGGCTTGTCTTATATGGACTCAAAATCATATTGGGGGATTGAAACTGATGTGCCCCTTTTTTTACTTATTTGATTCTATATGCTAATAGGTTTCGTTTGATGCGAGACATGATGTGTATATACTATATACCTGAAAATTATTTGCGGGCCCTTAGTTTTTTTGTGGTTAAAAAATTGCAAAAGTGCCAAAGTATCACCCATCATATTCTTTCACTTATACCCTCTTTTATGCTTATGCATTAACCTGAAATAGTTTCACTCTACTAAATAAGTTATCGTATGGTCACTAGCGTGCAGAGGCCCAGAAAGAGGGAGGTGAGGGGCGGGGCGCATGTGCCCCTCACTTGCCTCCCTTCTGCTCCTGCACTTAGGTAAACATATTTCAGGAGCAATGTGTACACACTTCTCCCATGTGCGCTTTCCCAGCTACTTGCCCCACCACCCCACTTGAAATCCTAGTAGGGCAGCTGGTAGCTTGTAGCATACCACATAATAAATGTGATTGTGCTAAGTTTCTCCTGTAGTGCTGTTTTTCTTGTGTTTGAAAATGATCCTGACCCAATCAAGACATAAGCCAAACCCAGTAATTTTTAGGTCTAATTTCCAAAGCCAGTTCCAGTGTCATAAAACACTCAGCTACTACTATCTACTTATCTTGCCACATGCCAAAACCCAAGAAGACCAAATTTTCTCCAGGAAAGGGAATTGCAGTATTATCCTTATTTTCATGTGTTTTGTTTTAGTCATAAGTGATTATGGAAAGCCAAACTTCAACTGTACTACAATTTTTAAATTCAAATGTAATAATATTATGTCATCAAACTTGAGTGGAAAAAATTTTCTGTAATGAGCAAAATGTGTTATTTGTGTAGGCCTTCATTTTGATATGTCCATCATGGCATCAGCCATTGTACAAATAATTCATTTTAATCAATACCCTTGAACAGATTTTGATTGAATGTTGATATAAGTGAAGAAGGTTTAATCGAGTACGCCTTTGAATAACAGAAAGTTAGCCAAGCTTTTGTCAGAAGCGGCACTGGCTTCTTTGGGACTGAAGAAGTGTATTTGACTTTTGATATGCTGCTCCCAAGTCCAGTGCTGCAAAATATCCACCCGACTATAGGCGTAAGGCCACCTCAGTAACCTACGGTGTTAAAGTAGCAAAAAGCAAATCTACCACTATAGCCTACTATCCATACTCAGTTTAGTGTAATCTTTTTGTATGCAAAATGGAAACAGAATAACATTACCATTAGTAGTAAATATAAGACTTTGAAATGGCACACTGAGATATTTAACTACTCTTAATAAAACACTGTATGATCACCAGCTTAACTCAGGGTCTCTGGTAGAGGGGGGGACAGAGGATTCAGCCTCCAATAATTTTCAGTTTGAAGATCTTTTGTCTAAAAACATCCAAAAATACCTTAGAAAATGTCAAAACTGGGGAACTGAACGGTTCAGCCATCTTAGAACCTTTCAATGGTAGATACTGTAATTGTAGATCTTTATTTAATGTGACCGCATTGTGTAGGTCTTTCACTGCTAATTTGATTAAAAATGGATGTGACAAAACTGGTGAGAGTTTATTTAGATGCAGTCTTTTAAGCTCCAATGTGGGATGCCATGTATCCTACTAATGATGACATAGAAATGGCTTATGTACCATAGATACAGGCTACAGAGTGCCCTTGTAATAAAGCCATCACTGCTCTTAGCACAACTGCTTTGTGCATTCATATGTACAGGGGTAGCCCATTGTGAGGGACTAATATAAACTTAAGGGATAGGCTCATAACTTATACACAGTATTGCAGCAAAGCTACCACTTGAACTGACTAGACTTATTTCTTTGTAGGAAGGCACAGCTTTATTAGCTTTATTACAATCCTGTGGAAATCCATATACTTGAATATTTAACAATTCAGAACCCTAAATTAAGTACTGACAATCACTGCCATGTTGGACTATTGCCCTTGTCAGGACTTCGGTTGCTGCACGTGCCGCCCCCCCCCCCCCCCGTCAGAGACTTTGGTCCCCCCGGAACATACCGGTTGAAAGTCCAGACTGTAAGGTCATTGGAGATTTTTGAAAGCCACAGGACTACATACAGTAGTAATGTTGGTCAATTTTATTGTAATACCATCATGCCAAACAAAATCTGAATACAGCAGAAAATTCTGCAGTCAGCAAAAATGTTATTTTGGATACATTTACAATAACATAAAAACTGCCATTTTGAAAATGAACCATTTAAATATCTTTTGAACCAATTTTGGTGGATGTTTGATATGTAATTCTCCACATCCAAACCTGCCTGTGACACAATTGAAGCATGCCCCTCACAACCAGAGAGATGTGAGGTCCTGCCCTTCAAAACCAAAGAGACGCACCATCATGTGATGCGGTGAAACCATAGGTACATGTATGGCTTGTTTTGTACACTTTCTAGAAGACGTGTGCTTTAAAATGCTCAACTAACTTAATTTCTTTTTTGTAAATTTTTTACCTTTCTCAGGATGGTATTAGAAGAATATCTTCCAGATGTCCATTGGTCGCTTCCAACATTTGTCAATCAACAGATGACCCCATTCTTAACCTCTGATAGGCTTGTCCTTCCACAAAGAGAGGCAATTTCTGTGATAACACTACAGAACATACAGAACAACACTTTACTCATGTGTCTGCTTCTGGAAGGAATTGGAGACTGTGCAATGGTAGGACATTATTAGAGTATGTTCCTTATTAATGCTGCTATTACAAAAAAAACACAAACACAACATGTCTGTATACATGATACTCACCTTTCAATGGACCATGCAGCCCTGTTGCCAGTGACTAGCTTTTAGAGATGGGCAATTAGTCCTTGAAACACAGGGACAATGGATAGGTGGAAGGGATGAGGTTGTACTTTGAAAAATTCCTTGTTCTGCAACCCCCTACAGGTTAAGCTAATAAGTACTTCATTTTCAACCTCAAAATACTGCAAACTCGAAAATACAGTGGACATAGAACTCAGTAGAAGGGCCTGTTGTTGCACCGGTTGTTACATATTTACCAAGTACTTAGTGCTGGGAGTTGCAAATGGAGGAGCAACTCTCAGCATTAGCCAAAGAAAGTTGCTGATGAGGAAATATCTTCAACATCTCACTTTAATACCAGTGACCTTGGTCAAATGCCTTTACAGACTATATAGTATAAAGCATGGGTCATAGCATGAAGAATCTTTACACCATTAGACATGAAGCTAAATACAGGTTTCACATTCAGACTCTATCTTGGCAAGGTAATTACAGGTCAACATGCATAGACATCCACAACACAGATCATATAGTAAACATGTTTTAACTGAATGCATGTTGCACATTCAAATTCTTTACTGGCAAGATATTAGTATTTACAGGTCAACAAGCATAGACAACCACAACACAGACTATACAGTAAGCATGGTTTGTAGCAGGGGTGGGGAACCTCTGGCACCCAGGCCACATAGGTCTGGCATGATCATTTGATACAGCCTGAGAAGCAATTCATGTTATTTCAGAAACACTTCAAATTTATTTGATAAAAGCTTTTTAGCCTCCATTATGCCATTATACCATTGGGGATATTTTTTGGCTACTACACTTTGTAACTACTAGCATATTAGTAGACCCCACAGTCTGTGTTATATACCATGATGGTACACATAAACCAAGGCCAGACTCCTTGTCCTACTGGTGGTAATGTTACAGCTTTGTTTGAAAGGTATGCTATGTGGCATTGAACAGAAATGCACTGTCACATGTATACCTGAAGTAAAAAACTCCTGTGAGTAGGTTAGAAATTCAAACAATTGGGTAACCTTTTCAATTTAAAGTGAGAAAAAAGTAGAATTGCTTGACAAACACTTTTGGCACACTTTTGTAGGTGCTTATTTTTAATTGCAGGGCTAGATATAAGACATCAAGAGGGCAAGGCCATTTTCATATTAGCTTTTAGGCCTGTTTGTACATCTGAAGGGGCACCCAGGCCAAACAGAAGATTTTGTGTTTTCTTGTATATGTTTGATGGAATTTTGTTGGGGAGGGCACAAAAGCCAAGGTGGCCTTGAAAAGTTGGCCATTTTGTAGGTAACAAAGGCTATTGCCAGTAATATGAAGGCCATGGCTTCTGTGACCTTCGCTTATTTCCAAACTAAAACATATTAAGTAAAAAGATAAATTGTGAAATCTTGATAATTCTGGTGTGTTTATCTTTGCATATTCAATGAAATTAAGGATAGTGGATGAATAAATTATTGTAATGCCTGTAAATTTCTTTTAACTCTAGAGGAAAAGGAGCTTCGCCTATGGATCTTTCATTTGGACCCTAACAAAGCCTGCTAGGAACTTCAGGCCACCATGATCCCTTCACACCCTCACCATCTGTGGTGCCTTCGGCCCTCTGGGTGGGGTATGACCATCAAAGTGGCCCTTTATTTGAAAAGGTTCCCCACCCCGTGTTTATAGCACTTAGAATCTTTACAGTACATTTCATGAAGCCATACAGAGGTTGCACATTCCATCTGCATCTTGGCAAGGTATTAGTATTAACAGTTCAACAAGCATAGACAACCACAACCAGTATACCACTTCCAAAGGGGGATGCAGTTACTTCAAGCAAGTAACACTCTTCATTGTGGAGTGTAGTATACATTTCTCACATTCACCTGACCCTGTGAAACATCACATTGATCTTGATACTAGCCCATATGGAGCAGCTATGCAGCCTAGTGATTCAGAAAAACCTTTGTTATGGCTGTATTGATTTAGTTGAATGTACTGTTGTATGTTGAAGAAAGTTAAAAATGCTGTTTGCTACTTGAAGGTCTTAATGGTGGTGAAAAGTTGTTAATTTTGTTCTGCTCAAGAAGTGATTTCAAGATACCAGTCAGTATTTAGCTGGTTTTCTTCTGTCTTGACATAATTAGGTTCTTGGACCAGCATTTGATCCATTCTTGATAAAATGCTTGTATCCACTACTTGAAAAGATGGCTTCAGAAAAAGCAGTTATAAGGTAATGTATATACACACATAGCTCGCAACTTAATTGGCTACTTAGCGCTTAAAAATAATGTGTTTCTACTCAGTTTATTGTATACATTCAGATTCATATTACCAAAGTATTGGGTAAACATAATGTTCAAATGACTTTAGTTTCACAAACGAGCATGTTTTTCTTTTTGATTGATCAAGTTTTGTTGTATGTTTTGTGATTATTTCTCAAAACTTTTGGTATAATTTGCTAGCGCAAAGTTTCTTTGCCAAAACAGCTAGTTTAAACTTTAAAGTCTAAATCAAGTTTCTTGTTTTTATATGGAGGAATTGTTTCTATAAATGTGATACTGCCTACTTTTAGACATTACATTGTACTGTATTGTTGTGTGGCTAATGAAAACTAGTGAATTATGACTTTTGCATTAATATATTTTCCATCAGGCAAACTGCTTTTCATACATTACAGACTATTGCAAGTGCTTGTGGTTATAGGTGAGTCTTCTGTGAGGTATTTTAGTGGATAGTGCTGGTCAATCACATTTAGAGGAGTGTAGGATTTCTTCATTTTATATGAGACTTTAGCATTACTGTACTTTTAAACTTTCAAGAAAGTTACCTTCTACTAATGGAAAATGAGATAAACATTCCTCTACTTATTTAAAAATAGAATAAAATTGACTTTCTGTGACTCTCAAGAATAGTCTGCATTTTTTTACTTTGAGAAACAGTAAGACAGCTTTAAGACACAGTGTACCTTACAGGACATGTTTTGTCATGAACAGGGAAATTACAGTCTTAACCTCTTATTTTAGACCTAAAGAAATTGATATCTAAGAAGAAAGTTGTGTTTATCAATTGAGTTGTGATAGTATTGCAAGCTTTATTTAGCACTTAATGTATATTTGACACATTGGACTTGTTAGAAAACTTTCACATTTAGTATGTCATTATTCTTTTCCATCTTAGCTCCATTCCTGATCTGTTGTCAAAAAATGCAGATTACCTGGTTGATGCCATCTCATCCAAGTTACGTCATTTTGATTGGTATCAGCAGGCCCCTCATGTCCTTAAAGTTACAGTACAACATTGGTGAGTATTCATTTACTTTTGTAGCAATTGGCATGTTATATTTGCTTTAGAAAAGGTTTCTTTTTTAGTTCATTAAGTTTTGTAGTAAAAAATGCTTGAATTCAATGTGGTAATCAACCTGTAGGCCAGGCTTTGACATGTATACTACCAAGTTACCACTAGTATGGAGGAAATGTAGCAGGCATTTTGTCAATTTTACCATCATGTCAGGTAGAAAACCACTGTTTCAATTCAAATAAAAAGTCATTTCCCTTGAAAGTTTCACAACAAGAAATACTGGTATAGTGGCTTTTACGTAATGCAGTTGGGATTTCTCATTTTTTTGCCAATTAGAGGGCAGGCCTTGGAATGTATCCTGCAGACTCATTGTTTGTATTCCTTCTGTTAAGCATCAGAATAAATTTGTACATGAGAAAGAAAAATGAATTCTAAAGTGATATCCTCTGTATGAGCTCTGACAGTGCTGCTTCAAACTGAGAAGAATCTGATTTAAGCAATAAATTGTTTGGAACAGAATTTTACAGCTATTTCAGTGAAAGTTTGATGACAGAAAGACAATCTCAGGGCTATGCACATAGTGGATGGCAATACCTGAAGCCTTTGACGAAAAGACCTAGGCCAGACTTAGGTCAGTCCTCACGTTATTGCATGAAACCAAGTTAGATTTCCTACTGTGCCACAAGTTGCCACTAGTATTTAGGGTAAGATTATGACTGGTATTGCATTCAGCTATTATTCAGCTGCTATACCTAGTTTAGCTGTATGTAATTCCTTCAGATTCCACAATCTTTTATATACATGCACTCATTGTTCCAGTGGTACTAATGGCTAGTTATTAATGATATCTCTTGAACTGAGTGTTTGAACTCTCACCTGGACAATCTACCCCCTCCCAGTCAACTTACTTGCCCTGCAGTTCCTGCTCTTGACAATTCAGAATTTTCCTGTGTCAGGAAATGTCTGGGAGGACAGTTGTTGAGAATGGGAATTGTCTGGGGTGAAGTTGCTGGGTTATGTTTATTGTTGATTTAGACATGTGTTATGTGTGGTCGATGTGTGACACATAGGTGTAGGATCTCTGTCAGATTGTTGTGTTAAGAACTAGTTATTCTTTTAAGAGGAATATTTATCTTTTTTCTTGCATTTATAAAAAAATTTGTGTTGCATTTCATTTTTTTGTGATCTGATTGATTATCAACAAGTTGATTGCAACATTAGTTCTTTGCCCCATAGTTTGCTAATTCTACAATACATTGCAACTTTGGTGTATATATTAACAACTAGAACTAATATAATTACATTCCTCCTCTCCTGAAGGAAAATGTATTTTGGAGACTGAAAGTTTTATCTAATGTTCCACGTTCAACTGTCTTTGTTTTACTTCTGTGCTTCCTTCTCAGTAATGAAGACATGTTACCTTTATTGGAAGACACCATTGATGAGGTAAAGTAAATAAAAGTGAACTTATGGTCATAAATGTGACAAAAATTTGATTATGAAAAGTTGTAATATGTTGATACATTCACCAAGTATGTGAATTTAAATTTAAGGGCACATTCAGTCTGCAGAAATATATATATATATATATATATATATATATATATATATATATATATATATATATATATATATATATATATATATATATATATATATATATATATATATATATATATATATATATATATATATATATATATATATATATATATATATATATATATATATATATATATATATATATATATATATATAATATTTCACTAATTCCCACCTTAAGGGGAAAAAAGTTGTTGAAAAGTCGACCATAGGGTGAAGAAAAAAATGGGGCGAAAAAACGGATTCGACTTAACGTTTTCACACACTTTTTATATAGAAATACGTAAACGTATGAAAGCGCCCTCTATAACACGCAATCTATAAGTAATTACTCCAATGTTGACAAATTTACGGACACGTATCTGTTACCATGTACGCATGGCGGGCCATTGAAATAACGTTGATTATATCTTGAGGACGGTTGGGCGAAATATATGCTTATGTATTTTATTATTTTTTTTTCGCCTTAACGTCGGATGATATAAAGATATTTATATAGTTAGTTAGTTAGTTAGATAATATTTAACGACACACCAACACGAATGTGTCATATAGTGTCAACTAGATAAATTCGTTTCAAGTTCGGTTTCAAATATTGTTAAAATACAGTGCAAGTTCTCCCCTTTAGTCGCCTCTTACGACAGGTGGGGGATACCGTGGGCATATTCTACAACCCCCAGCCCACAGGGGGATATATATATATATAAATTCTTTATATCATCCGACGTTAAGGCGAAAAATATATATATATATACATACATACATACACACATATAATGCTAGGTCGACATGTTAGGCGAAATTGGTATACACCATAATGTACCAGCAAAAACAAAACAATAAAATACACAAGGATATATTTCACTTGAAGTTCAGAGATGTACATATGCGTTATTTCAATGGCCCCTCAAGTGTGCGTTTCAACGGATATATGTACGTAACTTGGTGCACAGTGAAGTGATTGCATATAGATTGTGTCGTTAATAGGACTTACCTCTAAAGTTGCTTATTCCCCATTAAAATAGTGGGCGATTTCTCCCTACAGCCGCTTTTTTTGATACTATATTTTGCCCAAATCCCAAAGTATAGAAAGATATATATATATATAAAGCTAATTTAACAAGTAGGGCGAAAGTCTTTATATCACCCAACCTAAAGGCAAAAAAAATGAAGTACATAAGCATATATTTCGCCCCAGTATCTTCAAGATATAATCAACGTTATTTTAATGGCCTGCCATCTGAGTGTGTTAAGAGATACTTGTCAGTAAATTTGTTGACATTGGAGTACTTGCATATAGATTGTGAGTTTAAAAGGAGGTTACCATACGTTTACGTATTCCTATGTAAAAAGTGTACAAAAATGCTAAGGCGAAGTGGTTTTTTTGCCCTATGGTCAATTTTTCAACAACTTTCTTCCCCCTAAGTGTCTAATTAGTGAAATATATATATGTATATATATAGACATACACAAACCAAACACACACCCATACATATACATGTATATACATACACATTTATGTTTATATATGTTTATATATTTATATATATATACATATATATATATATATATATATATATATATATATATATATATATATATATATATATATATATATATATATATATATATATATATATATATATATATATATATATATATATATATATATATATATATATATATATATATATATATATATATATATATATATATATATATATATATATATATATATATATATATATATATATATATATATATATATATATATATATATATATATATCTATATAAAACAGTGTGTAAAATGTTATGGCGAAACGATTTTTTCGCCTAAGGGTCGAGTTCTCCCAACAGTCGCGTTTTTTCACACGGTTTTTCGCCTAAATCCCAAATTAGCAAAATATATATATATACACACACACACACACACACAAACATATGAACTTGTCTTCCTATCAGACCGAGGACCTGAACAATGGATTTGAGGTCCTCTGAAGGAAATTCAATAGATTTGTCAAGTCCTCGAAAGTTTGAACAATAGAGAGTCTATTGTCAAGGTTAGGGTTAAGGAAGTAAACACAAAGGAAATAACAAAGAGGTCCTCGGATTGTATGTAAAATCGACTTGTATGTATGTATGTGTGTACATGTAATTAATATTACAAATGTCATTAGTGAACCTTATTGTTCCAACTCCCATTTTCACAAGACATTTCTCACCTAAGGTATAAACCTTTTAGTATGTTCATCTAATTTAAAATGTATTTAGATCACACACTAATTTTTGATGTCACTTTGTCCTACTCAGATAACATCTTTGTGTTTCTTTTTTTCCTGAAGCTACTGAAGCCTCAAACATGGTCACTGCCTTAATGATACAGAGTAGACTACACAAACCCTCTCATTGCAACATGTTTATATGCCAGAAAAATTTTCTGATATTACAATAAATCACTTTATTTCAAAAGTATGCAAAAGTAGGGAAAATGAGTTGTCCAAGGAGGATATCACAAATTATTGTGCAATTCACTACTTCAAATTAAGTCAATAAAATTTAACATTTTACCTCTCAGCAAGCAGAAATCTACCAAGATGGGAGCTGAATGAGTTTCATTTTCCAACCTCTGTATATAAATTCTTGTAATTTTAGCGTTAAGGTTAGGAGAATGTGTAGTCTCTCTGGACTCAGAAGTAATATATAGTCTGCTAGCAGTACACAAATTTCTCTAGTACAATGAAACCTGTTGTTGCTTATCATTTGATTAGTATGTTTATGTTTGAAAAGAACCCCAGCTAGTGGTGTATCTGGATAGGTTATAATTCATACAGAGATGTTGCTGTTGAATGTTGTGTGGATATTATTTTGTCAGTAAGATTTTAGATAATTAAACAATAAAACTTTCTTCAAGTAGAAGATTATGTATCAGGTTTGTGAGCAAATGTAGTCTGAAGAGGAAGGAGGGATTACCTCAGCTCTCCTGACTCAAGTATGATGAAGTATGGTCCTTACTTACTGTTTTGTTTACTGGTATGATCTCTTTTTATAGTAATTATTTGTTATCAACATGTCCCACCTGTCTCCTAAATGTTGTTTGTCTGTAATGACATAGTCATGTTGCTACCAATGTTGCATTCAAAATCTTTTATTTGAATTGACACCCCTGTTGGTCTCTTTGTGTCAAGTGGTTAGAGCATCCGACTTGCAGCCGGAAGGTCTAGGGTTCAAATCCTGGCCAGGTCATACCAAAGACTTTAAAAATGGAACCTACTGCCTTTGTGCTTGGTGCTCAGCATAAACAATGGAGTAGGGAAAACAAGCCAGTGAGCCACAACTGGAAAAAAGGCTGTGGTCGTCTCGACTTGAACCAATTGGTTGGAAACTGGGACGTTAAACCTCATCTAACCTAACCTAACCTCTTTGTGTCATTGGTACATGGTACTAAAATGTTCTCTATCCACATATTTACATGGGATAATATGTTTGTCATCTTGATAGTGAGAAACCAATACAGCCTTCTGCTATTTGTGGCTACCAAGGTTACTGTGACATTCACATGGAGCGGCAAACAATAATAATTTCTACTGCCATTTATTTACAAAGTAGAGAATGTCACATGCTTGTAAGTATAGAAGGGGATGGGATATGAATATAAAGGTATCATAAAGATGACACAACCATTAAAATTCAGATTTTGGTAATCTGAGTATGAGGTCATGGTCTGAATGAGTGGCCTGCTTGTGGTCTTCATCCAGATATGGTATCCTTGTGGCGGTGAGTGCATTCATGTGTGGAATTTGATCACACTCTGATAAAGAGCTTGCTATTTAATGATACCTGTTATCCCATGTAAATACAGTGCTAGTATTTTATTGTTTAGTATATTGGAGGTGGCATAACAAGCATGGTATCTTGTTTAAGATGAAATTTTATTAGTTCCTGACACTCTGTCAAAATGTTGAAACTGGCAAAACAAATTTTGTAATACTTCATAACTCTGCAGTGTTCCATAAAATTCAAGTCTTATGAAAAGTGTTTACCAAACATCACTTTAGGCTGGTATGTTGCATTTACTACACTACCTTACTACATTTTATGAGCATATTTTCAATGGTGATTTAATGTATCATGAAGAAAAAATTATGACTCCATGCCAGATAATTTAAAAATTGATTTGTGGTGTTGCTGTATAGTTCCAGATTTTTTACATCTTTTATTATAAACAGATTTTATGGAGTCTTGACAGCCATTTTACAGAGCAAGCATCATCATTCATAGGCGTACTTCAGTCAGTGTCAAGTGCAATATTGAGATGGTTTCCCCCGGAAAAGGTAAAATGTTCACTAAAAAGAAAAAAGGGAGATGAGTTTTGTGAATTTTACAGGGAATAAGATACCAACATATATGATTAGAAAAAATCTCCAAAAACTGATAACATAAACCATATAAAGATTCTTAAGACAATGATATTCTTGGTGATGGATGGAAGAGTGATTGCCATGGAATGTATCTTGAAAGTAAGGCTGTTCGTGAAATGTGTTGACAAACCATTGCTTGAATTCTTACATGTGCAGTGCAATCAGAAGACTTATACAGCTGAGTCTAAATGATTACATACCATGCAAATGAGTGCCCGGGGGTGGGAGGAGGATTTTTTAGAGAAATTTGATTCATAGCAGAGTCTGAAGATGAAACTTGGAGGGCTCTATAAGCCTCTTTTAGTATCCAGGGTACTATTGATATGGTTTCCCCTGAAAAGGTTAACTTATTTAAGACAAACAGTGGATGGTTTTTTGATTCCTTGCCAAAAGGCAGGGATCTATGCAATCACGCTCAGCGAGTGTAAGCTGGTGTATGTATGTATGTGATATTTAGCAGGTAAACATGATATCTCAAGGTAGCAATGACAGGTCATTTTCGTACTTGATGTATAGATTTGCCAAGTTGGGAGGAAGTACCCTATGGTTTTGATGGAGGTCAAAGGTCATTTGAGGTCACTAGAGGTCAGAACGGAAAACCATGTGAACATGAAATTTAGAGGGCAATGATGTTCACTTTTCCTCTTTGGTATATGAAGTTATCACATTGAGAGAAGGAACCATATTGTTTTTGGTGGAGGTAAGAGGTCATTTGAGGTCACCAGAGTTAAGAACTGAAAACCTTGTGAACACCATATCACAAGGTAGGAATGATGGATGCTTTTCATACTTGGTGTATGCATTTATCATGTTTAGAGGAAGAAGGAATAGTATTTGGTGGAGGTCAGAGGTCATGTGTAAACAATATATCAATTTATAGAGGTCATTTGAGGCCACCAGAGGTCATACTTGGCTATGGATGCATTATAGTCAGAATATGAATGGTAGAGTTTTTGGTACAGGTCAAAGGTTATCTGAGGTCAATGGAGGTGAAACTTGAAAAACCTTGGAAATTGCCTGTGAACACCACATCTCAAGATAGGAATGATAGACACTTCTCATACTTGGTTGGTGTATGAATCTGTCATAAAAAGAGGCAGTACCTATTGTTTTTAGTGGAGTTCAGAGGTTATGTGAGGTCAGCAGAGGTCAAAAATCAAAAACTTTGAAAACATGATACCTCAATGTAGTAAGGGTGGATGTATTTCATACTCAGTATAGAATTTTATCATGTTAAAAGGAAGAGCCTATTGCTTTTGTAGAGGTCATTTGAGGCCAGAGGTCAACTATCAAAAACCTTGTAAACAAGTTATCTCTAGTTAGAAAGCATGGACAGCTTCTGTTCTTAATATGTGGGTGTGCTATTGTCAGGTGATGAACCCTGTTGTTTTTGGTAGAGGTGAAAGGTTGTCTGAGGTCCCTGGGGTGAAATGTCGAAAACCTTGGAATTTGCTTTTTAATGGATATCTCAAGATATGAATGATGGATATAAGTGGTATACTGGTTTGTCGTATTGAGAGGCAGAATGCTATTGTTTTTGGAGGAGGTCAGAGGTCATTTGAGATCACTAGAGGTAAAAAACTGAAAACCTTGAAAATATGATATCTTGAGATTGGAACGATAAATGCTTTTCATAATTGTCATGTGGATGCATTATAGTCAGTAAATAAAACCTATCATTTTTGGTTGAGGTCAAAGGTTATCTGAGGTCATGGGAGGTTAAGAGGTAAGACCTTGTAACTGCTTACAAAAATATGTCAGGGGCATTGATTGGACACATAGTTAGCATATGGATGCCCTCTTATTTTGGTAAAATAATCCTTTTGTTTTTGGTAGAGGTCAAAGGTCATTTGGGGTCAACAGAAGTTAAATGCTTAGTGTATGACAGTATTTCTTATCTTTTTAGAAGATGAAAACATGAAAACCTTGTTAATATGATTTGTCAAACTTTGTGTGAAACATGTTTGGATCTTACACCTGGTATGTTAGCTAATTAATGACATCGGAAGTACATGATGTGAACGGACGTGCTTTACTCGGCTCTCGCCTAAGAGTCAGTTTTCTACAGTAACGGTGGGATTACATTTCTCAATTATTTGCACTGAGGCTTCTGTAACCGCAAGGCACACATAAACAAGAAAAATTTCTCAACATGAGTGGAAAAGAAACGAGGAAAAGTGCAAAAGAAACTGCCAAAAAGTCACCACAGGTCTCGAAGAAATCCAACGAGAAGCCTGCATTCACTCCACCAACGTTGAGACATAGGGCTTTCTCTGACGTCAACGGCCAGGATCAAATCCTTCGTGATCTTAAAGAGTCCATGGACTTAGCTTTCACTGAAGTCAATAAGAAAATAGACTCAATGCTGCTGAACCAGCAATCGATCTTGCGGAGAATTTCCACCCTGGAAGACACACAAAAGGGATTAGAAGAGAGTTACAATTTTCTGAGTAGCGCCGTAGATGACCTGAAAGCTGAGCAAACCAAAATGGAGTCTGATATAACGGTGCTGAAGAAGGATCTTAACTCTTTAAGAACCAGCCAAAATAAATTAAAACTTGACTACGAAGAAAAGCTAAGAAGTCTAACAGAGGCTCAACTTAAAGCAGAACGGTACTCCAGGAGCTTTAATCTTCGATTTGGTGGAATTCCCGAGAAAGAAAATCAAGAGGCAATCCAAGAAGTCAAACGAGTTCTCAGCGATTACCTTCAAATGGAACCGGTTATCGAAAACGCGCATCGTATTGGAAAGTGCAGTACTGGCAAACCCCGTCAGATAATAGCCAAGCTGCTGTATCGCCCGCAACGCAAAGAAATCCTGCTGAAATGTCACCGCGTGCTTCAAGATTCACCATATTTCATAACTGAAGACCTTACATCAGAGGATTTCAAGAAGAAAGCTAGCCTACGACATGTTATGAGTGCTGCCTTTCAAGAGGGAAAACGACCTCGTTTCGTAAATGGCAAACTATTTATTAATGGGGAGTTGTATGTTCATGAGGACAGCCCACTTGCACCTACAGCTTGACTGTCGCAGAATCCTCATAAGTCTTGAATGACCCACATCCCTCAAACTGTCGTTTTGCATAGACGGGTAAAGTAGATGTATTTATTGTTCGCTGTTTCCGTACTTGTCTGTGCTTAATTCTTGTATTTGCGTTGTACTTTATGTTGTAATTTATTATTCGTTTATCATATTCTTTCCTTCTTGTAATTTGCTTGATGAAACGTAGTAGTTGTACTTCCAACAATCCAGCTTACTTTAATAACTTGTTCCATACTAATGTCATCGATAATACTTTTGATGTTCGCAATGACCCCGATAGTAACAACCAGCATGATTGTTTATACCGTGATGAAGAAAATTTACTCAATTTAATAAGTAAAAAAAACTCTGATTTCTCTGTTTGTCACATTAATGCACGCAGTTTATTGAAAAATTATGATGATATTTGTAATCTTATCTCTGATTCACTCTATTCAAATTTCTCAGTTGTTGCAGTAACAGAGACCTGGATAAATTTTAATAGTCCAATTAACATGTTATCCATTCCTAATTACACTTTTATTCATGTCGACAGAGAAGGCAAGAGGGGAGGTGGTGTGGGCTTTTACATTCATAATAGTCTCCATTTTAAGGAACGACCTGATCTCACGTCCATTACATCTACACACGAGTCACTGTTTATTGAAATAATTCGCCCTGGTCGTAATATTGTTCTTGGAGTCGTCTATAGACCGCCCGACGGTTCTATAGCCACCTTTAATGATGTCTTCAATAATGTTTTAGATTTGAGCCAGCAAGATAACAAAACCTGCTTTCTATTGGGGGATTTCAATATTGATCTTCTTAAATATGGTTCCGATATAAATGTTTCAGGGTTTTTAGATACTATGTATTCTCATTCGTTTTTGCCTCGTATAACCAAGCCCACTAGAATCTGTGATACATCATGTACTCTCATTGATGATATTTTTTGTAATGATATTACTCTGGATATTGTGTCAGGCATATTAATATCTGATATAAGTGACCATCTTCCTGTTTATTGTAATGTGATTAACTATTGTAATGATAACTCAAATGAAACCAGATATGTGTACGTCACAAAACGTGATTCGTCTAGTCGTAACTTTAAAAGATTTATTAATGAAATACAAAATGTTAATTGGGATGACCTCTATCAACTTAGTGATGCCAATGATGCTTATGACTATCTCATAAATATTATCACAAATCTTTATGACAAAAACTGTCCCGTAAAGAATTATAAAACTAAGAGAACTCACTATCATACTCCCTGGATTACACCAGGTATTGTTCAGTCCGTTAAAACCAAGAAGAAGTTATACAAGGTTTTCTTAAGGAATCCTACACACTCACTTAAACACAAGTATACAACCTACAGAAATAAGCTTACTAATATCATTCGTCTTTCCAAAAAAATATACTTTACAAATGTCTTTGCCACTTATAAGAATGATTTAAGAAAAACGTGGCAAACAATCAACGAACTCATTGGTAAAAAGGCATCCACTCAAGTTACAAAGTATAAAATTATCCATAATGACAAGGAAATTGATAATGATCTTGAAGTTGCTGAATGTTTTAATAACTATTTTTCCCAAGTCGGTGAAACATTAGCTAGGGGTATCCCTTCAAGTGGGGACTCCTTTTCCTCGTACCTTGGTTTGCCCAATCCCAGCTCTATTTTTATCTGTCCTACCGACAACTTTGAGGTTAGTTCTATTGTAAATAATTTAAGGAAAGGTTCTTCAGCTGGCACAGACGGCATCACCGCTAACATTATCCAGGCTGCCGGCACCCCTTTCTTAACACCGCTTACCTTCATCTGTAACCTCTCTTTATCTACCGGAATCGTACCTCAGAAAATGAAGGAAGCTAGAGTTATCCCCATCTTTAAGAATGGTGACCCATCCACAATTACCAATTTCCGCCCCATATCTATTCTTCCATGTATTTCAAAGATTCTTGAAAGACTTATGTATAATCGAATGATTAAGTTTCTAGATTCTAATGATTTACTCTCCCACCGTCAATTTGGATTTCGTAAGAATCTCTCCACCTATATGGCTGCTGTAGACATTGTTAATTACATCACTAAAGGTTTTGATAATAAGGAGGTTACTATTGGTATTTTTCTCGATCTGTCCAAAGCATTCGATACGGTTAATCACAATATCTTACTAGGAAAACTTGCTCACTATGGGATCCGGGGAGTCGCACTTGATTGGTTTTACAGTTACCTCATAGGCAGAAGTCAAATTGTTAACGTCAATAAGGATTCTTCTCTCCCCAGAAATGTTACTTGTGGCGTTCCCCAGGGATCTATTTTAGGGCCTCTCCTGTTTCTTATTTATATTAATGATCTCTCAAATATTTCAACTAAGCTGTGTTTCGCCCTGTTTGCCGATGATACCAGTATTCTGTATAAACATAGAAATATCCATGTAGCTACAAGTGTTATTAATGACGAGTTAACTATTATATCTAATTGGTTTAGAGTAAACAAATTATCGTTAAATATCAGTAAAACCAACTACATGATCTTTCACCCCTATCAGCGAAAAGTAGATAATGTTGAAATTTACATCGATAAAACAAAAGTGTCTTTTTCTGATAAAATTAAATTTTTGGGCGTTTATCTCGACTCGAATCTCTCCTGGGTAAACCACATTAACAATATTTGCTCAAAAGTTTCCAAGACTATCGGTGTTCTTTACAGAATCAACAGTTATGTACCGTCACATATTATGAAAGTGCTATATGATTCTCTAATCTATTCACAAATCTCATATTGTAATATTGTTTGGGGGAATACATACCCGACTTATCTTAATCGTATTTATCTCCTTCAGAAAAAAGCAATAAGGCTTATAACAAACTCAAACTACTGTGCTAGTACTAACAGGCTTTTCTTTCATCTTAAAACGTTAAATATTTTTGATGTTTATAGGTATCAGGTTTCGATTTTTATGTACAAGTATGTTAACGAGAGTTTGCCCATAGTTTTTGACAATTACTTTAATTTAAATCGGGATTACCATCACTACCCCACTAGGAAGTCTGATAATTTTCATGTAAGTAGATTTTGTACACAAGCTTTTAATCGTTCTCTTTATGTCATGGGCCCTAAGTTCTGGAACAATCTCAATAATGACATTAAGAATTCAAAATCGCTAGGTATATTTTGTAGAAACTTAAAGAAACATATTTTACAGAGGTACAATTCTTAAACTACTACTACTTTCACCCTCTTTATGTTATGTTTTATGTATTGTTATTTTATATGTCTATCTATATTTTCATGTTTGGTTTATATGTTTAAGGGGGGCTGCTCGTAAAAGCATTCGGCTTCCCCAGCCCTCCTCCACTCCCTTGTCTTCTTAATTGTCAATGTTTGTATATTTTAATGTGGAAATAAATTGAATTGAATTGAATTGAATTGAATAATTTTGACTTGATATGAATCTGATCTATGTCCATAAATTTTTACTTTCTATATAGCTTAGTAACCTCACTATGATATTGTGTCAATGGCAAATTAATTGTACTTAAATTGTATCCAACAGGTAAGGAATCACTAAGCCTTTTGGCTTTGTGGTTATGACTTTGGAGGTACAGGGCATTGGTTTGATTACGTGGCAAGGTTAGCAACTTCACATACAGTCTGAGTATAATGTGATAAAATATGAACCACTCATGTTGAAGTGAAGTAAATCATTTTGTTAAGAAAGAAGAATCCCTCATACACACAGACACACACTCACACACACAGGCATAGACACACATACACACTCCTGACCCTCTATTCTTTTAAAGGAAAAGGAAATCAGTGTAGAAGAACAAAATACAGGATCATTCATGCTCTCCAGTATGACATCACAAAGTAATGAAGAAACAAGGAAGAAAGAAGCAACACCCATCGATGACATCAGAGAGTACTTTTTGGGATATCTTAAAAACAAACGTTTAACAGAAGGAGAAGGTTTAGAGAACATTACTGATGATGACGATGATGGTCTCAAGGAGGATGGAACAGAGGAGTTCCATCCAGACCAGAAAAAAGTGCTTCCTCTTCATGTCCAGATTGTTACTAAGGTGAATTTATTGTGTAGTATCAAAGTATAAAGTAAAAGGTACCATTGAATTGTTGGCACTAACTTACATTGCCAAAAGACACACTAATTTATTTGAAACTGGTTCAGATGTGTTTGCTTTAACTCACAATTTGTACTATTAAAGAAAAATTGACAAGGATTTCAACATGGAAAATTATTTGAAAGAGCTTGTGGATATCAATTTTCTACTGTTGTTTGCTTGAATAAAAAAAGAAACACTCTACAGTTTGACCTTTATTAGACATAGAAGGTCCTTTCATGATACTACTTACTTTGCCTGCTAAAACACATAACATGTCAAACCTAAATATTTTGCATGGAAGAAAACATACTGCAGTACACAATTTATCTCTAGTGTAAGTTTCGTACTTATTTATTTTATCAGAATCTTAAAGGAGTTCTTGGTCCTCAGCAGTTACATCGTCTAGTCTCTCTTTCTTCATTCACAGATTTTACAAAGATGCCAGCATCTTCTTGCCACTCATGATCCAAGGATTCGATTAAAATATTTGTCCATAATTCAGATTTGTGTGCAGGTTTTAGCCACTGAAACAGGTAATTTAATTGTATTAGTTGTGTTACAAAGTTAGCCACAATTGGATTACACGTCCCCTTGGGGATAGGAGGAAAGTGCCCCTGTGTGTATCCCATAACTTATTGTTCCAAGAGGTTTCTGCATTGGAACTGGTTCCTGCAAGTATGATAATGGTCATCCTTTGCTCCTCATTCATGTTTAGTGATGTGTGGATAAAGTAGCAGTGTTACTAGTTATTAGTAGTTTGCTAAAATTCATTTTAATTGCAAACATTACCTCCATAAAATTCCACTTATAACTTATTAATGATTAAATGGCTGTTCCTCTTTATACCAATCACAGATGAACTTCTTCCAATGGTTCATAAAATTTGGCCTTCACTAGTACCAAGATTCCAGGATGAAGAACCACTTGTGATTTGCATGGTGAGGGAAAGAAAATATATTGATGTGGAGAGAAACGTATAGTTAATTGTTGTAAGAAACTAGTGAAGCTTAAAAGAGGGTCATTGTGAAAAGGTAATAATATTAGATATATTAGGTCAGGTAAATGTAATCCTTTATTTGCTGTCATGGATACATCTTTTTTATGCAGGGAATGGGGATTGCACAGTTGTGAAAATGGGTCAAGGGAAGATGAAAGGTAAAATTTGTTACGCATAGTAAGCACACATTAATGGCTTGTGTAGTTACATGCCTGCTTTGCCTTGCTTTATCTACATCCCATTTACATTTTTCTCATTATGTCCTTCAAAGGCATGTGACACTCTTGCAACTCTTAGCCGATCCTGTCGAGACTTTCTTCGCCAGAGGTTTTCCAAAGATGTCCTACCAAAATTGATTTCTGTTTTGGAGTCATCTGTTGATTCTGGCAAGAAAGCTGGACCAGCTTATGTCCATACTGCTGCCCATAAATTGCAGCATGCTATTCTTAATCTGGTGGGTCCACTTTGTCAAGAGCTGGACATTGCTGAGAATGAATTGAATGATCTTTGTTGTGCCTGTCTGGGCTACCTCTCATGCCGTCAGCCACCCACCTTACAGGAGGTAAGCCATCATTATCAAAATATATGGTACCTGGTACCATGGTACCTTCAAACAGGATTGGATAGTTTTTACAGGTATGGTGCATGGTATCAGCATAGCTGTTATGACGGGCATCAAGTGTGCCGAGGAGTTTGATAGCCTTAACATGTATGGTACATGGTATTAGCGTGGCAGGAGCATCAAGTGTGATGCTGCCCATATCTTTTTGCCAAGTAGAGCAAGATAACTTGCTTTGGACCTAATATAAAACCAGAATGCAAAAATGCATTGAGGTTTCAATGATACATGTTTTATTCCAAATAATGCCTTGTCCCATTTCTTTCAGTCACTGGTCAAATGCTGTCTTAACATATTGGAAAAACACAGTTTTGTGTTGATATTTGATGTTGAGAATTCTTGGGAAATTCTGCACTTTGACCTTTGGTGACCCCAGACTACAATCTTGGTTTTCAAAGTTTGACCCCTGGTGACCCTAGATGACCTTTGGCCCCCACCAAAAACAGCAGAGTTCTTAGTCTCACCAAAGGGCATCTGCATC
This sequence comes from Holothuria leucospilota, assembly GCA_029531755.1. NCBI lineage: Eukaryota > Metazoa > Echinodermata > Holothuroidea > Aspidochirotida > Holothuriidae > Holothuria > Holothuria leucospilota. The sequence continues at coordinate 21,049,742 of CM055981.1, read as the reverse complement.
CTAAGTATGAAATCTATCCAAGCTTCCTACCTCAAGATACGGTGTTAACAATGTTTTCAGGGTTTGACCCCTGGTGGCCCCAGATGACCTTTGACCTACACCACAAACAATACGATTTTTTGTCTCGCCAACAATGTAACTACATACTAACTATGAAATTTATCCAAGAGTCCTACATCAAGATATTGTGTTAACAACATTTTCAGTGTTTGACCCCCAGTGACCCCAACTGACCTTTGACCTCCACCAAATACGATATACTTCTTCCTCGTACTATAAGGCATCTACATAAAAAGTATGAAATTTATCCAAGATTTCTACCTTGAGATATCCTGTTGACAAGGTTTTCAGACATTGACCCTCAGTGACCTGAGATGACCTTTGACCTCCACCAAAAACAAATAGGGTTTTTTCTCTCACTATAATGCATCTACATACAAAGTGTGAAATTTATGAAAGCTTCCTACCTTGAGATATCATGTTAACAAGGTTTTCAGAGTTTGACCCCCAGTGACCCCAACTGACCTTTGACCTCAACCAAAAAATGATAGGATTCTTCCTCACTATAAGGCATCTACATACTAAGTATGAAATTTATCCAAGCTTTTTAACTTGAGATATTGTGTTAACGAGGTTTTCATGGTTTGACCCACAGTGACCCCACATGACCTTTGACCGCCACCAAAAGCAATAGGGTTCTTCCTTTCACTATAAGACATCAACATACTAAGTATGAAATTCATCCAGGCTTCCTACCTCCAGATATCCTCTTAACAAGGTTTTCAGAGTTTGACCCCCTGGTGACCCCAGGTGACCTTTGAACTCCACCAAAAACTGTAGGGTTCTTCCTTTCACTATATGGCATCAACATACTAAGTATGAAAGTCATCCAGGCTTCCTACCTCCAGATATCCTCTTAACAAGGTTTTCAGAGTTTGCCCCCCTGGTGACCCCAGGTGACCTTTGAACTCCACCAAAAACTATAGGGTTGTTCCTCTTACCATAATGCATCTACATACTAAGTATGAAAGTCATCCAAGCTTCCTACCTCCAGATATCCTGTTAACAAGGTATTCAGAGTTTGACCCCAGTGACCCCAAGTGACCTTTGAACTCCACCAAAAACAATAGGGTTCTTCCTCTTACCATACGCATCTACATACTATGTATGAAATTCATCCAAGCTTCCTACTTTGAGATATCCTGTTAACAAGGTTTTCAGAGTTTGACCCCCGGTGACCCCAGATGACCTTTGAACCCTACCAAAAACAATAGGGTTTTTCCTCTTACCATAACGCATCTACATACTATGTATGAAATTCATCCAAGGTTCCTACCTCAAGATATCGTGTTAACAAGGTTTTCGGATTTTGACCCCAGGTGACCTTTGAACCCCACCAAAATTAATAGGATTCTCCCTCTTACCATAATGCATCTACATACTAAGTGTGACATTCATCCAAGCTTCCTACCTCAAGATATTGTGTTAACAATGCTTTCAGAGTTTGACCCCAGGTGACCTTTGACCCCCACCAAAAACAATAGGGTTCTTCCTCTCAATATAGGGCATCAATGTACCACATTTGAGAACTGTCAAAGTTTCCCTTCTTGAGATATCGTGTTAACGAGCAAAGTGTCACAAAGACACACACACACACGCACACACATGCACATACACACATACATACACACAAACGCCATCATGAATGCATAGGTTTCTCTTATCATCCACACCAAAAATAGATTGTGAAAATAAATTTGCTGCTGGGAACATAATGTTGTCTGACTCCTTTACTAATGAAGTGAATGCAATTTATTAATCTCATGCAGAGGATTTGCTTCGTTAACTTCAATTGGGTTTGTCCCCTGCATCCCAGCAGAAAGGGCTGATCTGGCCCCTGAGGTCCCCACCCTTCTGTCATGGCTACCCTGCTTGAAAAGGCAGTATCAGTATGTCATAAGAGATACCGTATAACAAAGTATACAACTTATATTAGTTATAAATACAACTTATATTAGTTATAAATATTAACTCTCTCGATCAGCTGCATCTGTCTCTGGAGAGAAAAGTCATATGTGCCATATGATGTGTCATCTACAAAATAAAAACCCAGGTTTATACACACATTTTTGCACCAATGACATGCACATTGGAAAAAGTTAAAACAATGTATGGTAGCTGTATATGCCAGTAATACCATTTTGATTTCTTTCCACTGTGTGTTTGAACCCAGTTAAGAAGATTGTCCCCATCCCAACTCCTATTATCAGTTTTGATGATGAGAGAATCCACTGCATGGAAGGTGAATTTGAAAACCTTTTTAACTCAATATCTGAAGGTAGAAAGCCTGTATAGGTTTCATACTTAATGTGTGGATGTACCATGATGAGTTAGAGTTAGATGAGGTTTTACGGCTCATTTTCTATCCAATTGGTTTAAGTCAGGCTGGCCACGGCCTTTTTTCCAGTTGTGGCTCAGTGGCTTGCTTTCCCTAGTCCATTGCTTATGCTGAGCACCAAGCACAATGGCAGTAGGTTCCATTTTTAAAAGTCTTTGGTATGACCCGGCCAGGAGTCGAACCCCAGACCTTTCGGCTGCAAGTCAGATGCTCTAACCACTTGACCATGCAGTCAGTGCCTACCATGATGAGAGGAAGGATGCTATTGTTTTGGTGGAAGTTAAAGGTCATTTGGGGTCACTGGGGTCAAACTCTGAAAAACCTTGTTAACACAGTATCTAAAGGTAGGAAGCATGTATACATTTCTTAGTGTATGAATGCTACATGGTGACAGGATGAATCATATTTTTTGTGGAGGTCAAATGCCATCTGGGGTCACCAGGGGACAAAATCTGAAAAACCTTGTTACACAATATCTAAAGGTAGGAAGCATGTATACATTTCTTAGTGTGTGAATGTTTTATGATGACCAGAAGGCTATTGTTTTTTGTGGAGGTCAAAGGTCATATGGGATCACCAGGGGCCAAAAACTGAAAAACCTTGTTCACAGAATAGCGAAAGGCAGGAACCATGTATACATTTCTTACTTAGTGTGTGAATGCTACATAGAGACCAAAAGAATTGTATCGTTTTCTGTAGAGGTCAAAGGTCACCTGGGGTCACCAGGGGCCCAATCCTGAAAACCTTGTTAAGATGATATCTAAGGTTACAAAGCTTGTATGGATTTCATGCTTGCTATGTAGATGCACCACGATGAGAGAAAATAAATCCACTGGTTTGGTGTAGGTCAAAGGTCATCTGGGGTCACCAGGGGTCAAACTTTGAAAAGCTTGTTAACACATTATCTTATAATAGGAAGCTTGGATAGATTTCATACTTGGTGTGCAGATGCTTCTTGTAAAGGGGAAGGATTTTATTGTTTTTGGCAGAGGTCAAAGGTCACCGGGGGCACCAGGGGTCAAATTCTAAAAACCTTGTTCACAGGATATCTCAAGGCAGGAAGCATGTATACATTTCATTTGTGGATGTGGATTTCCCTAGTTGGGAGGAAGAACCCAATCATTTGTGGTAGAGTTCAAAGGTCATCTGTGGTCATGGGGGCTCAAACTCTGAAAACCTCTTTAGCACAATATCTCAAGGTAGGAAGCGTGGATAGATTTCGTACTTGGCATGTGGATGCCCCACATGAAGTTAAAGGGCCCAATTGTTCTTGGTAGAGGCCAAAGGTCAGCTGGTGTCATCACGATCAAAATCAGAGAATCTAGCTAACACAGTATCTAAAGGCAGGAAGCATGTATCCATTTCATATTTGGTATGTGGATGCCCCATGTTGAGAGGAGGAACCCAGTCATATTTGGTGGAGTTCAGAAGTTATCGAGGGTCACTGTGGATCAAACTGTGAAAATCTTTTTAAACACAATTTCTCAAGTAGGAAGCATGGATGCATTTTTTATTCTTACCATGTAGATACGTTATATTGGGTAGAACCAGGGTTGTTGACTTGGACTCCAGTCTGACTTGAGTCTCTATTTTCATGGCTTGTGACTTGGCTTGCGATTTTCGTATTGACTCGTGACTTGACTTGGACTTACATTGATTTACTTGTGACTTGACTTGTACTTGCAACAAATGACTTGTCGCCAACGCAAGTCAGAAACATAATTTAGATGGCCAATTTTGATTTAAATAACTTGCTCCTGATCCCCTTATCTTTGACTGAATCTGTGTTTCTAATTTACTCATGTTTGCGTTGTTGTGTGAATTCTTCTATATATATTCAGGAAGCCAAATAAGGACATGGTGCTGACTGTTCAGTAAACATTATTGTGTGATTGTAGATGGACATTGGCAAGAGAATTAGGAGGCAGGTGTGCACTGTATCCTATCCTGTCATAGTTACTATCCGGTGATGATGATCTGTTCTGTGCTGACAAAACATAACCAGAGAATTCAATTATTCTGGAACTCTTGCATGTATGGTACTATATGCCTAATGTTGACTCGTAAGGTCTCACTGTTACGGTGTCGTGTTACTACTACTACACCAAAGTGACCATGGTGACCACTACCACACGGACACTTCGATGGGATGTAGCCATGCAAGTAACAAGTCCACTATGTTGTGTCAAGGGCTGGAACCGTATCCTGTGGGGGGGGCAGGGGGCAACTGCCCCCTGAGATTCTGAAACCGGAAGTGAAAGATGGCCTACTTGAGAAAAAATACTGAAGTGCTGAAATTCTACTGTCCAAGCTATGATTTCAAGGCTCAAGTAACCTGGAAAATCGCATGTAAAGGTTTTTTCCCCAGATTTTCCAGGGGACCCCGAACAGCCGCCATCTAGGCATTCCTATGTGGGTTTCTCTGTCTGACGAATAACCTTCTTCCTCCTACAAGTTACATCTCTTACTATACACTGGCTAAAGACAAAAAAACCAGTGCTTATATTTAATTATTAACTGAACTCCATGTGTTTATAAAGTAACTTTTAATTTAAAAGTTATAAGTAGTCGCCACAAACTTATTTTGAAAACAACTGCTAATTCTCACAAATATCCCCCTATTTCACTTCAAGTATGTTTCATGATACATTAGAACAGAAATATTGCATATTCAAGGTAAAACCAAGGAGATATTTTATACAGGAATTTCTCAACTCAGTGAAAAACATTGTAACATGATTCTCAAGAGCCATTCATGAAATAGGATGCCCCGGTACAATAATTCAAATTTGGGTGACTGCATTTCCCCCTTTAAATCAAAGTTTTCTTCTCTAATCTAAATTTGTTTCTAAAATACGGAATTTCAAAGTAAAGATTGCAGCCTTAGGTGCAACTTTAAGGTCTAAAATGTGTCATTTCCCATATTTTCTTCCAAGGCCTATGCTACAGCTACCCAACAACCTATGGTGGCTCCCCTAGTATCATACTAAGAGCGCCAAGGGGGAAGCCTGCACAGAGTACCAGCCATGTTGGGGTACCATGCATGTCACAGCCGAAGAATTCAGAAAATAATTAAAAGTTTAGATTATTTCATCAGTCCAAAGCTTTACCAAAGATAACACCAGTTTGGATCTAGGAAAATTTAGAACAAGAAAATTTCCCAAAGAGTAGTAGAGGTGTCATCCCTCCCCTGAGGCAAAATTTCCTGGAATGACACACTACCAGGATAGAAAAATGTCACTAGCCCAGGTAATGAGGGATTCCTAAACACATAATCAATTCTACTCTTTATGGAGCTTTAGAAGGATAGCACCATTTTGCATCCAAGCCACCTCACATAGACAAAAATTTCTCAAATAGTATAGCATGTCCCTTTCTTTAGACAGCACGTCTTGCCTTCTGTGCAGCCACAACTAGGAAGAATATCACTAAATAATGACAACTTGTAAAAATATAGTCAGTTCAACAAAGCTTTTCTAATGATAGAACAAATCTGAACTAAAACCAGCCTTACATGCATCCCTTCCCTTAGCACTCCCTTTCCCCCATGGTACTAATGAACATGTGAAAAAGAAATGGTCCGCCTGAGCGTTAACTATCTGTAGGCAAGCTACTTGGTGCTTTGATTAGATAGTGTCATGAACTGCCCCCCTAGGGATTTCGCCCAGGCTATCGCCCTGCAACCTGTTGAAATGAAGAAAAATTGACCGTTTTGTTGATATGAGATTTTCCAAGATCCCCCCAAAATCTGAAATTCCCCACCCCAGGTTCTGAGACCTAGCGCAAATACTGCAATTATGAAACATCATGATCGATCATGATGTAGATGGTTGGTTAATTTGGGTTTCGAGTTTAGGCCGCTGTATCCTTCCCATGATTGACTCAGCATGCCTCTAATTCACATAGTTCAGTTTCGTCATTGCTTGCAGTATCATGTAATGGGTATTCCTAATTTTTTGTGTGCTTTGGAATGGAATATAATGACAAAGTAGATAGTAGCCCCCAAACAGTCGATTCAGTGAGATCCTGCTGTTCAGTATTTATGGCAACATGTGACTTGACTTGTGCTCAAGTCGAAATGACTTGACTTGACTTGCTACTGCTTGACTTGTGACTTGACTTGGAGCTGGGGCAAATGACTTGTGACTTACTTGGACTTGCCAACATTGACTTGTGACTTGACTTGGACTTGCAAAAATTGACTTGTCACCATCTCTGGGAAGAACCCTATCATTTTTGGTGGAGGTCATCTAGGGTCACTGGGTGTTTAGACTCTGAAAACCTTTACACATTACCTCAAGTTTAAGAAACAGGTACTTGTCATACTTTACATGGTGATACATGAAATCCAGTAAAAGAAAAAACCCTGCTGGTTTTGATAGAGGTCAGTTGTCATCTGAGGTCATTGTAGGTCAAAAAGCAAAATTTCCTAAGAATTTCCAAGTTAAAATGTAAACCAAAGACTAACTTTTTCAAAATATGAAACCTGCATTTCAACCAGTGACTGAATGTCAAAACGGGATATCTCGGCATTATTTGAGATAACACATGTACCGGTGTGTATTAATCATCAAAGTCTTAATTCCTTATTGCCTTCTTGTTTTGTGGTTGCTTTGATCAAAACAGTATTTCAATAACTTCTGGTTTAGTAGTACTTTCACTGCCTTACGACTTAAAATGGTAGAGGGTCTTGAATGACAGCTTGTCACAACTGGACAGTGTAGTCCTCTGGAACTTCTGATAAATTCACAGAGTTTTTATGTTAGATTCAGTCTCCAGCAGCCTGCACTCTTAAATTCCATTTCAATACAACAACCTCTGCACTTACTATGTAATGTTGCTATATGGAGTTATTTCTTGTATGGTACCTTACGTCAGTGATCTGCAAACAGGTGCTTTTTTCTTTGAATCTCAGGCCTGTAAGAATGCTTTTTCCTGCTTTATTACTCTGGAACCAGATGCCACATGGTTGCTTCTTAACTATGTATGCACTATACACCTTCCACCCCTCCCATCACCTGAATTCACTGTAATTATGGTAAGTTACACCCTTTATGATTTCATGCCAGAGCATTACTCTCTCACAGACTGCAAATGGTTAGTTCACATTATAGTGAATGTTTAGGGTTTGTGCAGTCCACACAAGCTTAAATGAATATTTCAATTTGACCTTTAAAAATGTTTTTACTTTTCTTTCAGAACCCAACCTCCCCCAAAGTCCTATGAACAAGTCAAATCATATGAGAAAAAAGCAAGTCACTAAGTGGTAAATGTCACAGGTCTATTAAGAAACTCCCAAATGTTTAAAGGGACTGAAGCCTATTGAACTATACCTCAAATCTAAAATTTCAGGAAAATATTTTACAAAGCTTAGAAAATGTATTTCATTGGTCCAAATCCCATCTTTATAGCTTATTCTGTTGTGGAGACATAAACAGTTGAAATCTGTTTTCCTTTATTGGCATATTCAATTGCACAATAAGTTGTAATGTTCTTCTTGTACAACTCATATTACCTGTGTTATTTTTTCTTATGAAACAAAAATGTTTACATGAACATGAAAAATGACTTATTTACAGGCATAGATAGCATATATTGCAAGGAGAAGGCTTGTGTAAACATTCAGACAGTAATCACTTGTAAGAGAAAGTTGTAGTACTGTAAGAAGAAGAAAATACAAAAAAAAAAAAAAATTCAGTGGAACAGTACAAGAGTGACATCACAAAAGTATTGTGCAATCCACCATTTTCATTTGAGTAAACTTCAACATTTGATATATGATTGAAGTTTGACAGATGGGATTCATTATAAACCTTCGCAAAGCATATGTTTATCATCACCCTGTGAGGAGGATGAGTTATTGTAGTTACTTTGTCAGTTGAGCTATGTATGACAGTGCCATTTGTAACAGCAACCATTGCCATATGGGAAAGGCAAATAGTTCCCAAGTTTAATACTAGTCTCGTGGTCTAACCCATGGCAGGGTACCCCAGGGTGACTGAAAGTCCATAACTGAGGGCAGTGTCAAAACTTGTCTGTGTGGGGTTGTATGTGTGTGTGTGCACTCACCAATGTGGCCTTAGCGGGCTCAGCTCTCGCATGTCTTTCCGAGCTCACGCGCAGCTTGAAACTGGCGTAGCTGCCTGAAAATTCAGTCACTGCGAAGATAAGTCAGGCACGGCTGCACATGTCTGCCTTGGATTGCAGCCCGCCCTCAAGCACGTCCGTCTACTCGGCTCCTTCACGGGCAGCTTTGCTGATGGAAAATTCCCTTGCATTCCCTATGGGGTCCTTTGCCAGTACCCCACAAGGCATCAAGTGTGTGTGCGTATGCGTCCATGGTGTGTATGACCATGATATGAGTATGTGTGCACTCACTAACGTGACTTTAGAGGGTACCGGGGCAGCCGGCGAGAGCTCAGCTCTCGCACATCTTTCTCTAGCTCACACGCCGCTCAAAATTGGTGTAGCTGCCTGAAAATTCGGTCACTGCAAAGTCACTTGCGGCTGTATGTGCCTGCCTTGGAGGGCAGCCCGCCCTCAAGCATGTCCATCTACCCAGTTCGTGAGCACCTTCGCTGCTGGAAAATTCCCTTGCATTTCCTATGGGGTCCTGTGCCAGCACCCTGTAAGGCATCGAGTGTGCGTATGTATGTGTTTATGTGTGAATGAATACAGGTTCATGTTGTCCAATTTTATTTAACAAATATATCTCAAACAAGGCCTAGTTTCTTCAAATTTGATAGAAAGGTGCCCTCAGTGGAACCTGTATGTATGGCATAATACCGGAAGTAAAGATCAAAGGTCAAAGATCAATTTGATGAAATTTTGAGGCTATTAGTTATGAGAGAATGTTGCACCTACAAGAGTCATCACACATGTAATGGGGATGATGCCTAGTTCTACCAAAATACATGGTTGCCATGGAAACTGAAGTCAAAGGTCACATGATGGAAGGTGAAATGCACGTTTGTGTCAACAACAAGTTGTTGGTTGAACAGATACTCCCTAGGACTTGGTGGAGATGTACTGTACTGCAGGGTGGAAAATTGTAAAGTAGACCTCTGGAAGTAAAGGTCAAAAGTCAGATTGTGTTAAAATTGTGTTTTGGCTTTGATTCCAAGAGAAAATATTTTACTGACGTGTAACTCCACAGATATGCTGGGGATGTCTACTTTTCTAAAAATATATGGTGCTGTGGAAACAGAAGTCAAAGATGGGGGGGGGGGGTCAGTTTGGAAAACTGTGTCTTGCATACCCCTGGACATAGATGTTGGAGGTCTAAGGATTGATTTTTGCTATTTCTTAAGGGGGAATAGTGACCTGACATGAAAACTTCACAAGGATAATGAAAATGTCATGTTCTATCAAAGTATTTGGTAACCATGGAAAGCAGGGTTAAAAGTCATGTTTTAAAGGTTAAATTTATATTTTATGCACAAATTTCTGTCAAATACTCCTCCGTAACAGCTGAAGCAATGTTCTTCAAAGTTGGTAGGAAGAAACCCAAGTTAAGTAACTTTTGTCTCACAGACACTGGGAAACAAAGGTTTTAGGTAAAAGTCAACTTGAAAAAAATTGGGTTTTTGCTTTAACTTCATGGAAAACTGAGGTGGACGGTCTTTGGATTGAAGATCAAATGTGTATTTTAAAGTGGGCATGACATGACCAAAATATGTTTTGCATAATGCAAGATTGAATACAATGATTTATAGATATTAATTCACACACAGTCACAACTGGTGCAATTTGGCGCAAACAGAATTTGAAGAAAAACATCAATCCAATTTCGAAAAATGCTGCAACAGGTCACCTGACTTTTTTGATGCAATTGGTGGCACACATATAGCCCTATATAACGATGTGCTAGATTTGGAGCTAAGTAGGTAAAGTTATCTCGGCAACTTAATGAAAAGGCTTACATCACAATACCCGCACAACATACAGAGCACAAAGCAGGGACCATGTTGGGAGCTTTGAGGCACATTGTTGGCCAATATGTATACAAGCATATGTGCATGCATTTTTACTTGCCCACATAATAAACCTCAGTTCTGTTTTTGTGCAAAAGAAAAGAATGCTGTCTGCGCACTGTGCAGAAGACCTATGCACATGTATAGACAGTCCATAGCAGGTGTGCCTATACTCTGTGTACTGTTTAGTGATGGTATTACTGCTAATGCCAAACAGTCACCGCCCAACGGCACATCATTTACAATGTGGTCACTGGTCACACTTGCTGCTCTAGTATTGTAGCACAGGTGTTTGCAATGATGCACCTGCTAACACGCGTTAGCATGCACATGATTCGGTGTGTGGAACGATGGGTAAGCTGCCTTGTACAATAGTGCTAGTGACCGTGCCCCTAATGATGCCACATACCTTTTTTTGCTTCAGATTTCAGATGGGTTGAGCCTAGCCTACATTTGGGAATTCACACGGTTATATTCCGGAATATATGAAGGTAGTTTAGTCCGGAAACATTCGTTTTATTTCAAGCTGTACCCAAAGGTTATTTATTGAGAAACTTACTATCGCCGTGTCATGACACCTTAAGTAATTATGTGTCAAAAGTCCATGCTAATGGATTTACCAGATTTATTCAACTCTGTTGGAAATGGACCAAAGGGTAGAAAATTGTGTGAGGACCCTGGAACCAATGGTCAGAGGTAAATGTGCAAATATTAATCATGGGCAAAGTCCTACCAAAATGAGTGGTTGCCACTGGAAGTGATGTCAACTTGAAGTATACTTTATGTGTAAGTTTAAGTAAACTTGCAGGCAGAAGATGCAGTACTTAGTATCCAATACATGACAGTCATAAACTGATAAGAGATGCAGATTCAATAAAGAGCCCTACTTCAGTTATTACTTGGCACCCAGATAAAGAATCCCACATAAACAGAGAAGACAAAAAAGCAAAAACTTTGCTCCCTGAACTAAGACTGAGCTAACTACTGCTCTAGACAGCGCCATGGCTGTGCCACATTAGAGGGCGATATGAAAAATGTTGCTGCAATTATTGATGCCATATACCTGTATGCAGGTGTATGGACGTTATCATAACTATGCCATAATTGAACAAAACTGTTTCTGTTTGGAATACAGTGGTATGAATTTCTTTGCAGCAAGTTTTAATAACTTGGTTATACGTTGAAAACCTGTCAGGGTTGCTTGTAGAAATCAATATTTTTGGGTATGGTTAAGATGCTATAATGGAGTCTTAAGATACAGATGTCTTTAACATATGAAGGATTCATACAGATCAATGATCAAGGATTAAGGAGGGGTATATATGTAACTCAGAAAATTTGGGACCATTCCAACTTTTTGAGGACATGGTAACCCAGTTGTACAGTGGCAGTTGTCGCTGACTCAGTATGGGGAGCCATAAATGACTGCAACACTGATTCAGTAGCTGTGGACTAAATTAGGAACTACCAACCTAGGGAATCTAAACGCAGTTGTCTCAAGTAGCAAATTTCTTTGCAACACTGAAGAGTATGTAATTCCATATGCATTAGGCTCATTGGTGATGTGAGTTGGTGTATGTTATACTGCCATCAGGTCGAATGAAAGTATCCTAGCGATGAGATATGCAACTCTGTGAATTGCCCTCTTGTTATAATTTTAAACTACAAGTACACTTTAAGTACCTTTGCCTGGTACTTCTAATTCCCTCCCCATGGTCTATTGGCAGCAGACTTACTAGTCTTTGTTTATCCATAAGCAACTATTACAAGAAGCTGTTTCTTTGTTCAATGTGGAAAAATGGGACACTGAAGATTATTTTGTCATTTCTGATTCCTTGCCAAATGCAAAAGGAATCTATGCCATGGTGATGTATGTGTGTGTTGTGTGTGCATGTGCGCGTATGTGACACCTTGTATGTAAACACATTATCTCAAGAAGGGTAATCGTGAGAAATCTCATACAAGGCTCATACAGACATACAAGGCTTACTGAGTAGATGATCCAGTTGCTTGGTAGAGGTCAAAGGTCATTTGGGGTTATAAGAGATCAAAAGGTGAAAATGTAGTAAACATATCTCAAAAAGGGTATCTGTAAGGTATCTCATATTTAGTATGTGGATAGCCCATATCCAGTATATATTCTTATTGTTGGTGGAAGTCAAAGGTGAAAAGGTCAAGCTCTTGTAAGCATATCTCGAGAAGGATTACATTTACGAATTCCCTACTTGGCATGTGGATGGCCCATACTGAGTAGGCGATCCTGATTGTTTTGGTGGAGATCAAAGGTCATTGGGGTCATGTTAGCATGATATCTCAAGAAGGGTAGCAGAGAGGCATCCCAACTTAGTCTGTATCAGAGAGCTGTCAGATTGTTATTTAGATTGAACACATGGATACGTGCACGCCAGGTATGAGATCCACAACAGTTACCCTTCTTGAGATATTGTGCTATTTTGACCTATTGACCTCTGGTGACAAATGGTTTTGACCTCCACCTCCATGTGAGGCACCTGGCATAAGCTCATGTATAATCTAGCCATTCACAGTGTTATTATAGTTTATGCGTATGACGTTATTATTTAGACCAATGAGCTTGTGCAAAGCATTTTAGTGCGCTTTATTGACTTTGGTTCTTCAGATCCCAAGGTATAATTTGTAGTCAGTTTGACTTTAGACATCAGCCCATCCAAACTGGTCTTTAGTACTCTCCCATAAAATTCATTCCCCACTTGTAAATCTTCCTGTATTCTGTTCCAGTTTTGTTTACCAAGTGGACCAAGAAAACATTGTGAACTTTCAAGGAACGTTTCTCTCCATTTTTCCGAATTCTGTCAATATTTCCCGCTTGGACTTTGTAAACCTTGTGTGAGCCCTGCACAACTGAAAATCAGCCTTACATAATTGGCAAATGGATGGCTAATATTGAGTGGATGATCTTCATTGTTTGTGGTGGAGGTCAAAGCCATTTGGGTCACAAGAGATCAATAGGTCAAAATAGCACGATATCTCAAGAAGGGTAACTGTTGTGGATCTCATGCCTGGCTTGGGGATGGCACATATTCAGCAGATGGTCCCATTATTTTTAGTGGATGTCAAAGGTGATTTGGGGTCATGAAGGTCAAACTGTGTAAACATGGTTTCACCAGAATGAAAACTGTTATGAATCTCATACTTGTTATGTCAATACTCCGTATTAACATGAAGAGACCAATTGGTTTTGGTGGAGGTCTATGGTCATTTAGGGCCACCACAGGTCAAATGGGATATACCTTGATCGTGTAAACACGAGATCTAAAGACACTGAGGCACCTCATAGTATCTTACATATGAATGTCCCATACTGAGGATATGATCCCTCATGTTTTAAGCAGGGTTAAAAGTTATTTGATGTTGTTGAAGGTCAAACTGCAAAAATCTTGTAAACATGTCATAAGTAGAAAATCTTGTATTAATGTCATATGTGGCTTGTAGGTGCCCCACATTGAGAAAGTAATCTCTACAAATTTTGGCAGAGGTCAATGAAGGTTATTGGACATCAAACTGCAAAAACTGTGTAAACATGGTATCTCAATAAGGGGAACTTGGGTTAATGTCATATATCGTAACTGGGTGCCCCACATCAAGTAGGTGATCCGTGTCAATTTTTGTGGAGGTGAAGTATCATTTGAGGTGACCAGGGGTCAACTGTGAAAACATTGTGAACATGATAATTCAAGAACTTGAGGAAGAAAACGTAATGAATCTGATAATGGGCATGTATCAGTACTCCATATTGAATGCATAATTTCTGTTGTCTTTGGTGAAATTCAAAGTTTGTTTGAGGCCTCTTAGTGGTCAAACTGTGATAACCTTGGAAAAATGACATCTGAAAGAGGAAAATGTATTAGGTTGATATGTGGCATATGGTTGTCCCATTTTGAGTGATATAATCTGTATTGGTCTTGTTGGTGGTCATAGGTTATTTGGGATATCCAAAAATCAATCTGTGAAAACCTCCTAAACACAATTTGTCAACTATGAACCATGTGTGGATCTTATATCTGGCATGTAATGCCCAAAATTTTGAGCAAGAAACTGTATTGACCATGTTAACATGAAATGAGTGTTTAACATTTGATACCTAAACTCAAGCACAGGAAGTTCACATTAAAACTGTGTTATCTTGGAACCACAGCACTAAACTTATATCCAACATTGCAAGGAATCACTTAGCATTTGGCTTTCTGATTGGAGGAAATGAAATGAAGTTGTAACATTGAAGGAAAATGGGAATATGGTTACACCTCAGGCTCTATGTTTGGATGTCTCAATGTTCTGATGCTATTACTCTTGTCCTAACCTAACCCTTATCCTAACTAACACTGACTTCAGTGTAGACTTGTCAGAATACAGAGATGTCAAAACAAAGAGACTTTGGAACAAAGAACAGTCCTCAGGGAATGCATGTTGACAAGGTATATTCAGGTTAGGGAAATAATGCGATGAAGGGAACAAGGAGAATACTGACACTGGCAGTGGTGCAATATTTGAAGCTGACTTGCACCTCACATCAAGACTTTTGAGGATGAGTTTTTCCAGTGGGTTATTGATTCCTTGCCATAGGCAGGCAAGGAATCTATGCGATGGTGATGTCGTGTGTGTGTGAGGGTGGGTGTGCGTGTGTGTATGTGTGTGTGTGTATGTGTGTTTGTGACACTCGTTGTAATCGCGATATCTCAAGATAGGAATGACCGATACTTTTCATATTTGGTATGTAGGTTCGTCATGTTAAGAGGAAGAACCCTATTGTTTTTGGCAGAGGTCAAAGGTCATTCGAGGTCACCAGAGGTCAAAGTCCAAAAACCTTGTAATCGCAATATCTTGAGATAGGAATGACCGATACTTTTCATATTTGATATGTAGGTTTGTCATGTTGAGAGGAAGAACCCTATTGTTTTTGGCAGAGGTCAAAGGTCATTCGAGGTCACCAGAGGTCGACGTCCAAAAACCTTGTAATCGCGATATCTCGAGATAGGAATGAGCGATACTTTTCATAGTTGGTATGTAGACATGCCATGTTGAGAGGAAGAACCCTATTGTTTTTGGCAGAGGTCAAAGGTCATTCGAGGTCACCAGAGGTCAAAGTCCAAAAACCTTGTAATCCCGATATCTCGAGATAGGAATGACGGATACTTTTCATAGTTGGTATGTAGACATGTCATGTTGAGAGGAAGAACTTTATTGTTTTTGGCAGAGGTCAAAGGTCATTTGAGGTCACCAGAGGTCAAAGTCCAAAAACCTTGTAATCGCGTTATCTGGAGATAGGAATGACCGATACTTTTCATAGTTGGTATGTAGACATGTCATGTTGAGAGGAAGAACCCTATTGTTTTTGGCAGAGGTCAAAGGTCATTCGAGGTCACCAGAGGTCAAAGTCCAAAACCTTGTAATCTTGGTATCTCAAGATAGGAATGGCCGACACTTTTCATAGTTGGTATGTAGATTTGTCATGTCAAGGGGGAGAACTCTATTGTTTTTGGCACAGGTCAAAGGTCATTCAAGGTCACCAGAGGTGGAAGTCCGAAAACCCTTTTTTTTTTCATTTTTTTGGTTATTAAAGTTTTGGTTCAAAGGTCATGTTGCATGAGCTGATGTGAGCAGGGGTGAAATTGTGACCACATCATAAAAAATGATGAAGTAGAGAAGTATAAATTTGATGGATGAACCTCCGTGTAACAAAGCACCCCCCTTTCGGCAAGGAATCACGAAGCCTTTTGGCTTTCTGGTCTTTCATTTGACAGTCTCTAGCTCAGATGTCATCCCTTTTTTTTGAGATGTTGCAAAATAAATAAGAATGTTGAGGCAGCTTTATGTTGTACACTCTTCTTCACAGTTCAAGAGCCATCCACAAGGGAAAGAATTTGAAGGGAATGTCAGAGCAATATTGTCAAAACAGGAATACTAAAAAGGAGAACTCACAGAAAGGCAAGTGATGACTCATCAGAAATTTTTCAGAGCAAGTATTTGTTATGATACAAGTCTGGAATTCATCTGTATCCTCATGGCATCTTGCTAATGACAACTTGAAGACAAGTGAGGGTTGAGACATTTTTCCTCTGCGGGTCATGTGTGTGATGATATTCTTTGAACTTACATAAGTCATCATCTGCAAACCCTTTTTGCTGTCTTACTGGTAGTCTCTTTGTTGTTACCTGGCTGGAGATTGCTGAATTGTCTGCATAGAAAATGCCTTGCTTTCTCTTAAGCAGCTTCACAAAAAGGGGATGTGAAATAAGAGGTCTAAAGTTGTTAAAAAAAAGGAGGAAAGCTAGTCTTCAGAAACCTTGTTTTAAACATTTGTTTTATCACCAAAGAACCCAAGTAAAGTTTAATTACATTCCAGCAGTGTTAGCTGTTTTTACATCTCATTGACAGTGAAAGATTGAATGTACCTAAGGATTAATAGCTGACTTACTTTGGATATGAAAAAGTCACATTCCTCCATTTCTTCTTAAGATAATGATGGCTTCCAGACCAAGTCTCAAATTTGACAGATCTCATTTAGGAAATGTACAATGCAATGTCATTCCACTCAAAAAGTGATCAGATAAGTGCTGTGCAAGTTTTTTTTTTTCCTTGGACCAGTTCTAATTCATAAACTTTGAAATGCATCTGTTTAGAAATTGCATTAATCATGGCAAATTTTTAGCTTTGTCAGTCCTGAAAGATTGCTCATCAAAATTCATGACTCCCATGGGTGCAAGCTCTGCAAATTTATTTTTATTTACTAAGCATTGTTTAATAAGTAACAATATAGTATGGTAGCGACACTATTTTATGGGAACACTTGGTATTTTTGTGAAAAAGCATATTTAAAAGTTGGTGTTGTAGGCACTGCTGACTGCAACAGATGTTGGACCTCTAAGTATGTGACTGTTGTAAACTGTATGCAACTCCTAAGAAACTCCCCTCCCTTACTTCCAGGTCATTCAGCTGGTAATGATTAGTCTGAAAACTAACATATCAAATTATCTCAAAAGTTTAGCACCTACTCTACATATTTTGCTTCATGTTATCAGGGAGGTGGTATTGGCTGGAGAAACATCGTAAAACTTTTAATTTATGCTAATCCAATTAATGATCCACTTCAGCGTCTGGAGAATATCCTATAATCAGAGACCATAGCATTTAACATTATTGAACTCTTTTGTGTGGTACCTAGGCAACCTCATTCTTGCCAAATCCATCCAAACAAAGGGACTTGACAGGCAACAATGCTTTGCATCTAACTAGTCACTGAAAGTCAGGAGCAAATTAATGTACTCAAATACAAAACAACTGTTTACTGATACCAAACAAACAGGTGCGTCAGTAGACGAATACTATTGCTTTATGCAAAAAAGCAAAAAAGGCATAAGGTTAAATTTAATGACTGATCTTGATCAATTCTCGCATCTGCTTGCAAGTTGTAGAATGCTTACTCGTTCAGCATGTGCCCAAGACAATAACTGGTAATTTGTCATAAGCATTAAATACAGTCAAAACTCTAAAATTAGTTTAAAACTCAATGACTGGCAATGATAAGGGAATGGATAAAATTTTCTGACGTGCTCCATAAGATGTCGCAGATGATGTGGTCATGTGACACTGTGACCCTGCTTCTTTGTTAAGAATGATTAAGCTCATTGAAATTTCAAGAACAACCTGAAAAGAGATAGTCGGCAACTAGTGGAGAGCAAAGAGATTTCATTCGATTATCTCCAGCTAATACCACTTCCCTGATGTGATGTCAGTTCTTGAAAATCATGCATGTAAATGTGGAAAATTATGAAGATTGTATTTACAGTATTATGTAGGAATTAATGAAGACTGTGTGTAATTTGGCCTACAGATTCAATGGTTCAGTGAGATGTGAAACCATTAAAAATAATTCTTAAAAAGTGCAAAACATTTTTAAAATTTGTTACATATATATATATATATATATTTCTCTAATTTGGGATTGAGGTGAAAAACCGTATGAAAAAACGCAACTGTTGGGAGAACTCGACCCTTAGGCGAAAAAATCGTTTCGCCTTAACGTTTTACACAGTTTTATATAGGAATGCGCAACTCTATACGCAAGTCCGATTTACCACATAATGTTTATGCAATTACTTAGCTGCACACCAACTTATGTGCATGTATCCGTTAACACTAAGGACTTACGGGCCATTGAAATAACGTGCATATATATCTCAGAACCAAAAGGGGAAATATAATCTTATGTATTTTATTGTTTTTTCCTTCGCCGGTTGTATTGGCGGTATACCGATTTCGCCTAACAGGTTGAATTAGCGTTATATATATATATACATATATATACACATACATATATGTATATAACGCTACTTCGACCTGTTAGGCGAAATCGGTATACTGCCTAAATTCGCCTAAATCCCAAATTAGAGAAATATATATACATATACATATACATACTAGAAATTGCAACTGCAGAGTAAAAGCTGTCCCCTGCTTGGACAGTGCTGGGTAAGTTCTGTTATATATAAGTATATAAGGCTACAGTGGGGAGTGGGGCCACACGAAGCAGTACATAGGGCTAATAGGCGGTGATTTCAAAACACATTTCAACAACTTCACACCAAATCATTCTGGCACAGACGTTATGCCAACGACACTGAGCTATCCAAATACATTTGGGATCTGAAGGACAAAGCTTTTCCATCTACTGGGAGGCACTCAAGCACTCAAACACACATAGGCCTTCATCCAGCCTATGCAACCTCTGCATGGATGAGGAGCTTAAAAATCCTGCTTTCTACCAACAAACTTAATAAAAAACCAAACTCCCTCCACTTGCCGTCACGGTTCAAAGCCTCCGGATAGATCCAAAAGAAATTTTAAGAGCAGTAGCAGTACACTTTGCCTAAGGATCTGAGGATCGCTGTGCCATTCGCATGTGCATGAAACATTGTGTAGCAAAACAGTATGTAATTATATGTATATATATATATACTAAGCTAAGCTAAGCTGTGTTGTTTTCAAATTTTGACTGCCACTTCCTGTTTGTCTGATGGTCAAGGATGCTCTAATAAACCAGTACGAAGATAGTATCTGCACATGCATTAGTAACCTTTCTTTTGAGGTCAGCTAACAACGGAAGTAGGGCACATACACATACGTCCAGGTAAAATCCGTGTTAAAGCACATGAACGGAGGTCAGCCTGAGCAGAAATTGTGTAAAAAAAGAACATGTTGGACAAAAGTGATTCTCTTCAACAATATAATTGTATATCTTCAAATAATGCTGCAATGTTTACATCTTTCACCTAAAAAAAAACAGTCATAGTGGATGATAAACACATTTTTATCCAAATTTTAGCGTTAGCTTACTTTACAACCATCGCAGTGTTTGAACCTATGGCATAGTGCAAATTGAGGTATGGTCTGTGAACAACCAAAACAAACGGTCGTATTCACATACACAATGCATCCATCTGTAACACATGCAGGCTTGGCCCAGTCAAGTAGCCCCTAGAAATGTCATCCATAAAACACATGAGCAAGCTGCAGTAATGGAGTACCACTATGTGTATTGTGCAGGTAATGAATGAGGACGAGGACAACTTTGCCAGTATAAATGCATGTTACCAGCTAATAAGTCTGATCGCATTTCTGCTTTTGTGAGAACTAAATCTCAGGTAGGTTTTCATAAGGGAGAATGAATTATTTCTCTCACCCAAGTTCTTTCCAAATGATCGATGGTACATTTCCAATGAATTCATGCCCTTTATCATCAAATATGCACACAGTTTACCACAGTCTCATAGTAAGGCCTATGGACCTTGCATTAAGGTAAACCAGTTAGGCCAAATTTCTGGCTGTTTTAGATCCCATTGCGCAAGGAGTATATCAAATGAGAAACATTTCAGAGTTGCATATCATCGATTGATAAAAACCCTCCATCTTTAACAAATTCTGAGATGACTGTGAAGACATAATGTACTGACGTAGAATTACCTGGGGTTAAACTTTTGGGGCTGGTATGCTATTGTTGCGGTAATTTATGTAGGCTAACACTCTACTGTATATGCAAAGCTGCATAATTTATGCCTATGTCATGGTTGATCACTGAAAATGGGAAAGTGTTACTATTTAACCTTTGACCTATTGCAATACTGCTCCTTGCATTATCTTCAAACTCGCTTAATGCTACTTTACAAGCTTACCTACTCAAAAGTATGTCATCATTCTCCACAAGTTAGAAATCAAAAGACAACATAAACTCTTTGGGCTTTAAGTTGAATCTGTTACCAATATTTATTTTGCATATCCAGGTTTAAAAACCAATTCTGCCTTGTATATCAACCATATTTATTTTTGAGTTGAATTGACTAGAAGTAAAAAATGTAAACACCAGACATCTTGTGAGACAATGAGCAAAATGTGTAAGCCTACACTGTTTATGCATATAGATATATTGTGAACTATGTAACTAATGAAATAATATCCTAGACAAAATACCACCAACGATATGGTCACATGTATGGATATTAGAAAGTGATTGCTTCTTGATAACTAAAAGCATTATGTTAGTAATTCCCACTGTGTTCTCTATCAAACTATACCTTAGTAGAGTAATAAAATGCTATTGGAGAAATGCTAGGGAAGACTACCATATTCTCAGCATTTTAACTTCCAGTAATGAGTTAGGGTTTGCAATATTTCCTAGTGTTCACATCACTTTTCCAATTTGAATACTTCTTCAAGAGCCTTTTGGAGATTCCCCCCCCCCCCCTTTTTTTTTTTTGTCTTTTCATTTTGGGGAGTTTGAATCTGGAAATGGATTAGCCAGTCTGGTGACATGAAAATGACAGTTGTTTATTTGATTTAAAAAGCATAAACCCAGAAAATTGCCACAATTCCAATTAAAATCCATCAAAATTGAACACTTTCCAAACTCATTTTTATTTTACAGTTAAATCATGAATAAACATAACCTGGCCATGCAAATTATGTGATATGGAATGAGGGATTCACCAGATATGGCTACTGTGTTTTTCTTCCTTCATTCATGATTCCAAGGACTGTTGTAACATTCATATATTGTCTCAGGGAATTCAGTTGATTAGTGAAAGTTGTCAACTAAAAATATATCAATATCACTAATAAAAGGGTAACTTAGCTGGCAAATAATTAAGAGATTATTTATATAGGTTAATGAAAGAAATAAACACTCTGCAACATTCCACATCATTGCTTGTGCATAGCAATGAGTTACATCAGCAACCATCAAACTCTGAAGCAGTATATTGAGAAAAGTAAAAGATACATAATTCCAGTGGATCTGTCATTAGGGGAATTCATTCTTTGACTGCAGGGCAAACACAGCTCTTTTTGGTTGAATGTCACAATTAACTTTATTTTGTACAACACCAACCTTCAGCTGGAAGTAAATACACATGTGATGTTATTGTAGCATTTTAATACAAGGAAAAAATCTAAAATCACAATGGTCAGGTTAAATATTAACTTATGTCCTCCAAAAAATTGGGTGTTGACCATGACGCATGAACAATCACATAAACTATAAACTTTGAAGAGTCCTGCCATAGAAAATGGAGTAAATCACCCAAAAACAGTTGTGGATAAAGTTAAAACTTGTTTCCCCATATTCCTTCTTGACCTTACATTTACACTTCCTTGATATGTTTATACTAACATTAGGTACAATTAAATTGTGTATTGATGCCTAAACATGGTTCTCTCAAACATACATTCTCTTCTTTTCTGTCATGAAATGTGACAACGGCCATTTGGTAATTTCCGTCATCCATCTACCTCTCCATTTTAAGGTTGTATCACATTTCTATTATAAACACACTGGCCATTTGTGAGGGAAGCATATGCAAGTAGAGCACTCCACCTAATGCATTGACAATCCTCAGATCTCATACTTGTGCTAAAGTCACACTTCACAAAGAAGAAATCCAATCTTTCCAAACAGCTATCAACTGCAGTACCACCTAAATCCATGAAATGCACCAGGAATCATTCTGTGAATAAACATCTATGTAAGTTCATGCCATAAAATTGAAAGCATCTTTTTGAAATAGCATTCTAGCAGACAAATCCCAAACATTTCAAGATAAGTGGCTCTATGGTGGTTTACCCTGAGACTGATAACTTAAATTTGTTCCACAAATAAAATAATGTCATGATAAAGCTTATCACGAACAAGAAAAGAGCAAAATAATGATAATGGAATATGGAAACCATGATTTTGTCTCGTCTCCCAAAAGTTTGAGCATGCAATTTTTTTTGTATACAATCCTTGCAGTGTTATTTTAATTTCTACAGTTTACAAAACACTTCACAATAACAAGCAGCTTTATGAAGAATCTAAGTTTTAGGTAGAGACACCCTGTGCATTTGTAGATTTGTTCAGGTTGGAATGAAATCCCTTCTAACTTTGTTAATACCATGATACATGACAATTCACTGGCTGTAAAAATCATCTATTCTATTGAAATCTACCATTTCACTCCAACTGATTTATTTCAGATGTATTCTCTCTTTCTGAAAGACATTTTGAGATCATTCCTGGTTGCACAACAGTCTTGCAAATATCACTTCAAATTCTGACTGTACCAGCCCATTGAGCCACAAGTTGTATTAAATTGCATCCAACAAATTACATAGGAGTGATGCATTTGCTATTAAAAAAATTAGGTTGAGTCTTTACTATGCATCTGATCTTGTTCTCTACAATAAAAAAAATGCCACTGTAAAATAAGTAAAATTTCACATTTCAATTTAAAGTATCCCCATCTACAAGAAAATTAGAGATTAAAAAGAAGTAGCAGCATATGAAAATTAAAAAAAAAAAAATTGAGAGAGATGAAAATTTAACCGCCACATAAATCAAGTATCTCATACCATCTTGGAAACTTTATAAACATCTATGGACCTAAACATGGCAGTTCAATAAAATCATTTTACAGCATGTACACTATCCTCATGACTTACAGCAAGAAAATATAAAAAACTCTCATATGGTTTTCACTTCTCTCCATATAAAATTTTGTTTGCATTTAAATTTTACAACTACATAGGTCTCAGACTGAAGCACACCATACTGCTCTATTAGATTTGTCTGTTGATATTACTAAAAGCAGCTGTAAATTGGCAACTTGATTGTTTTTACAGTCTCAAATTATGTAATTTACAGGAAGAATGTCTTTAAATATTCTGATGCACCAGAAATAACAGCACTTTCAGAGTTTGAAATCCATAAAGGACACAACTTATTGTTCAAACTGTGCACAGTACTTCTTAGTTTTCTATTTAGTTGAAAACCATGAGATTTTATGTAACAAAATCTGCTAGTAGCAATTGGACCAGCTTGAATAACATCATGACATGGAATACCTGACTAATTTTAAGCTGACCACCACTGTGAGTGATATGAACAAATTACTAACTTGTCCAGCAAGTTTAGAATAACCCAGCCTCATCAACATATAAATAATGGATTAATTCCCCTGATTCCACCTCATATACCATGAACGACCTCTTCCCCCATGAGACTCCAGTGCTTTTTCTGTGACTGACCCTCTCCCACCAAATGTATGATTCTGGTGATGCTACTGTGTAGTATTCTTTCTGAAATATTCAGCAATTTCCTCCAACTACCATTCTAAGGAGTTTTAATTTAGCATAGAGGTCATGGCAAACCTTAAGCTTTTATAATGAATCTTGGACTTAAGCCCCTTTCACAATGCTTGCAATGCTCTACAACACAAAACAAGGTAAGCCAAAACTATAATACAATCACCAAGCCTTTCACATTGCAGCTGACTTTTTCTTCATCACTAAGGGACATTCTATGCCAAGTGATCTAATGAACTGACAATTCTGCCTCATGTTTGGTCATCGCTCATTATGGCCTGTTGCTCCTAATGTGAAAGGATTTAAATAATACCATTGTTTCAAATTTTAACAACTGGAAGCATCTTTTTTTTTTCCCTAATGTAAAAGGGCCTGAAATGTGTGTTAAAAGACCATACCAGAACTTCATCCTGCTTTTGTAATTTTAGGGGGACACACCTAGACCACAGAGAGTTGCATTAGATTTAGGAGGGTGTACAAACTTAAAGCGCTATTACACAGATATAAAACACCCCCCCCCCCAAAAAAAAAAAAAAATAAATAAAATAAAAACTGCCTACATGTAAAACATACATTACAAACAAAAAGGAGACTTTCATCACCAACTTATGAGTAAAAGGAAATTAATGTTTTCTTGACTTTTATTTACGAGCAATGGTCCCATGTATGGTCCCAACAGGTATTTAAGCAGGAGCAAAACAGATTTGGTAGATTACCAAGAAGGGTGAAAGCCATTTTGTTGAAAAGCCAGTACCACACACTTTTTTCTCAACACCTTGAGTATCCATCAACATGAATTCCAGATGCTTCAGTGCTATCAATAATAACTTTTAAATCCCTAGGACCTTTTCGTCAGCTACAGGGGAGCATTTGTCAGTCTTTTCCATAGATACACAGTGCTCACCCTAGGGTTGTTGCAATACAAGAATATTAGTACAAAATTTTGTTTTGACTTTTTGCAAAACAAACAAGTAATCAACCATGCTGTTGTTTCTGAAGTTCCTAGACTCCAATTAGTGGACTGACTGCAACTACAGATGTGCTTAAACTTTCATGTACCTCAAATGTCAGGATACTGCTTCCAAAAGTAAACACAAAGTACACCTGCTGCTAAAGACCCATAGCTCAAGTCAATGTAAAAGAAATAGATTTGAGAATGACAGTCACTAGATCTTGTCCTGATACAATAAACCTCATCAATTTGTAGAATGCCATAATACTTTATGGCATACTAAAAAAATCTCCCCCTCTTTAGCTGGCTTAAAGGGTACCTTAAGTCTAGAATTGCAAGACTATATATTTTAGAGGTTGGAAAACAAATCTGATTCATCCAACTCCCATTATCATAGCTTACTCTGTTGCTGAGATATAAAATGTCAACATTCATTAACTTAATCTGAGATAGTCAATTGTACAATTATTTGTGATGTCCTTCTTAATATACACCTCACATTTATCCACTTTTGCTTTCCTTTTGAAATTGAAATGTTTATTTGACCTTGAAGAATCTACTGTTTTCTTACAGGTTGCATAGAAAGGGCTTGTATAGCCAAGTCACCCTACAGTGGTAAGACAGTGATAACACCATTTTTGCCCAACATGCAGTGGCTTTCAAAAACACAAATATGGTTATTTGAGTACAAGAATGACAGTACATATTACTGCACGATCTTCCATTTTAAATTGACTGAATAACCTCCAAAATTTTATATCTCAGTTCAGGAATGTCCTGTGCAGATGCAAGTTTGACCATTTGGATTCAATTTTCAAGCTTTGTAACATATATTTTTGAAATTTTAGACTTGAAGTGCAGTTTAACTATCAAAAATGGGTCAAATCAAAACATATTTTTCACTGATATTAATATTATAAACTGAAACTTGGGCAAAAAGTACTGACCCAAACAGTGGAATGTTTTCCTTATTTCTATGTATCCTCCACACTCCAAATGAAACATGCCAAAGTCCTACTTTCTCCTAGACCAAACTGGCTCATTGTGGTGTAGATACTGTATGCATCGCATGGTTTATATAATACACTCCAGGCAATGAACAAAAGAGCATTTCCAATTCCCCGCATGCATGCTATACAGGAGGGTATGTACAGTATGTCCCGTCACATGCAAGTAACTGTAATAGAGGCAAGACCTGCGAGACCACCCTTGAGATATCAAGATGTTTTTACTGTCATATTCAAAGATAAACAACACTCTTCAGAACAGCTGAAGGAAAACACTTGATGGGAGATTTAAATAGACCACTGAATTAGCACAGTGACTATAACAACAGACTTCAGGTAAATGTTACACCATACTCAAGTTGTGACATATCATATACCCAACAACTGTACCCTTAAAATGGTCTCTAAGTACTGTTTGTATAGGGTCTGATTGACTATCTGTTTTAGACTGTGACAATAGTTTCTTTAAGCAATACTCTTATGTCAAACTGGAATTATTGTACATACTACAATAAGGCTATATATGCATGTTTTTAGATAGACACCATAATTTGAGAATGCTGTGGAAGGACTATAATCAAGAACAGACTCTTCATCCCACTTGTTTATATTATTCCCTGTAGGCTTCAGGCCAAATATGCCACAATGCATTCCATGTAAGGCCGACGCCAAAGTTACGCTCAGGTGTCAGCATTTGTATGCCAACAAAACAACAGGTGTGATTTATACCACACAATATAACATAACACTGCTTGCTGTACGGTGATCATTCATCATACTTAAAGCAAAAGTTACACACATTCTTTCCTATTTGGCAGGGAATAATCACATTTTGTGTGGGAATGAATACGAATTAGGTGGAAATACACCGCAGCAGAAAATTTTATGGCTACAGTTCTGACATTGGGCTAGTTTGCAGTACAAATATATAGTCAATAGGTAAGTTGTACATTGGCGTATGGTGCATGAAATGCATGCGGGCAGATATGGTGATACAAGATATAAGGCTCTGAAGGGTTACCCAACTCTACTTCAGAGTTGTGACTGCTGACCAGGAGTCAAGTGGAGAATCCACATTCCCTGGAATTGTGACTCCTTGGGAATTTTTAATGCTGTCAAATATATGCACAAAAATTTTATTTTGAAGTCTAAATTAATGCTGAAGGGCAGGTATTAATGCAATATTGTAATACAAGTCTTTATTTTTTTTTGTTCTACCTGTGATTACAAGTTTCCTCTTTATCTATATGACCACTACATTTCTCTGACATTGGTCGTTTGGCACCTCAGCCAGTGGGGAGCCTACAATGCAGACCTACTTTGTGTAATTAGGCTAGCAATCAACAGTTTATGGCTGCTGTGGTATGTGTCCCTGCATCAGTTGTCATGCTACTCTTGGGACTCCCTTCAGAGTCATGACTACTCACCCAGCTCCAAAAGGTATTAGAGTCACCCATGCCTACAGGATATCATTTGTCACTGCAGTCAAAATGTTTTGCAATTCTTTTATTGAAACCATGGTACCAACACACACTTTTCAAGTGAAAACATTTACATTTAATCACACTTAATCTAAAAATGACAATTTAGGTCTTAAAGAAATGTAGATATCATAATAAAAAAATACAAATATGGTTACTGCAAATATGCATAAGCAAATCTTACAAATTTTAATAGTACTGGAAATAAACAACTATAAAATTCTTTCTCTATCATTATGGCGAAGTGAGGGGTAATGCCTCTCCCCCTGTCTCCCCCTGCCAATTCAATACTGACACACATACACAAAAAATACAGGAATCTAATCAAATACGCTTTCTATATTATTCCTAAATCATCATATATTCTTTTCAAAAGAGGCATGCCTTTTATTTTGTAAAACCTTGAAAACTAAAAACCTTACTAAAATCTAAACAGCTGGCTCAAAGTTGATCAGTGAGGTAAATTCGTGGAAGTGTATAAGAAACAGATTTTGGAAAGTAGAACTAAAATCTTTGAAGACAATAAGAGCTAAAATCACTGAACAATCTACAGAAAGCAAGAAATGCTTTTATACAGTATACTGAGGGAGGTCAAACCCAAAGCTCATATCACTAGGCTATGTGTGAACATGATTCATCACAGGCTTTCACAGTAAACTGGATATTATACCGGTTTTAATCTGTTTTAATTTGGTTTGATTGTGGCAAGGATAGAAAATCGAAAAGTTGGAATAATCGTGACAATCACAGTAATTGTGAAAAAATCGAAAAAATTGCAGATAAGTTACTTTGGGGAACACTTAAAAGCAAGAAAATACTGAATGCAAGGACGTATTTTTATCTGGTGCCGAAGTCTTACTGGAAGCAATATACTACCTTTACGTAGGAGTGTGAGGCCGCAGTATTAGCTGATTGCAAGTTTTAATTCATCCTGTGGCAACACACATGGCAATGGCTGTCTATTACGCCATTGCCCATCACTGTGGAGCGCCGTAAATATTTACCTTCAACGAGGGTTATACTGCACCGGGCTGTTAATTTTCATTCAATCTCATACATGTTTTAACAGTTGGAACATTTTTTTGTCCTAATTCATAAGCTTCAAGGTACTTTCACACTTATAAAATACACTTGCAGAGGGTTAGCGATCATTTTAAGAACCTAAAAGCCACCCCACATTAGCAACAAACAAGATTGCGAAAGGTGCAAGTTCCTATGACTTTGGGGAAAAGACATTTCCTGCCACTCAGAGTAAGCCGAAGTCAAAGTTGCCAAGATACCTATTCTGAGCACTTTAACTTCGACCAATCACTTGCTGGAACAAATGATATTCCATCTTTTGCACACTGAAGGAAAAAAGTTAAGGAAAAAATGTGGTTGGATTGAATGTTGAAGCCTAGGCCTAATTATGGCCACTGCAGTTCTTGTTAGGCTACCTACCGTATGTCAACTGCACATATAATGGGCATACACCCAGAAACGATTGCTAAATATTTTCCACCTTTTCTATAGGTAACTCATTACAATCATAATATTGATCCTGAATGCAATGGATTGATGCAGATGTTATTAATGGGTCGACGTGAAAATTTTCGGGTTTTGACGAGAACATTTAATGGTTGAACTAAATGAAATTTTTGGATACGTAAACAGCTATTTGTGCTTTTTTGGCATTTAATTAGCCAATGGCTGACCAGAGTCTTGTCCACAAGCTACTACATAATGACTCTGTTATGTTTATCACAGACAATTTGCAAATGAAATGCATCTGCTGTTGCATGGAACTCATGATAAGACTTGAACGAGCAAACAATATACTCCTTGTGAGTGCTCGGGGAAAAGTTTCTGATAATGTCTTTGAAGTTTTTCTTTTATCATTTTACAGGGTCTAATCATGTCTCAGACCAAATAACAATTTTGATGATTCTGTGGGGAACATTTCTTGCATAGCATGTATGGCTAGACTGTCCCCGATCTAGTGGTCACATATGTAAGCACACGATTTGACAAGGAAGAAAATTTTTTGGAACATAAAGTATGTGGAGAAAAATAACGGTTATAATCAAATTTTTATTATTAGGGGTCCGATTTTGCTGGTTGTCTTTTTTGGCAATACCGTGAAAGCCTAATTTATCAGCATGCTTATAAAAGCAAAACATAAATTGGTAATGCTCCAAATGGTTGGAGTGGCTTGTGCTCAACACAATCACAAACAACAGAATGCACTGCATTTGTCACAAGGCACCAGATAGCTACAGCCAACACGTGCTCTCCAAAGATGTGTAACACACAACAAACGACTCTGGTTCACTTTTGTTAGGGTTTCTACACCAATAAACTCTGAGAATAGTAGGCAGTGATTATCCAATATGTGTCAACAATCTCAATTGTAAAATCCACTTCATTTGAGGGAGGGGGACACTTTACACCTTCTTTTGTTACTCTGTATGACTGCTTAATGTTTAACTATGAATAGATCATCTGTTTGAACCTACACTCTTCTGGCAAGATCCATCTTAAACATTTGCTAATATGACTACAGCTCCATTTCAAAAAAAGATTTTTTAAGTTTCTTTGGTAGTGTTTCCAACTGAAGTTTTTGAAAGACTCTTGTCCTCTTTGATATCCCATGTAACTGTGGGTTGTTTCCTATTCACAAAAGATCACAGTACATAAATTAACACTTCACATATCCCTTTGGTCATTTTCTCATACTTACATTCATGGCAGGTTTAGAACTGTAAGCATTCTATTTAGATGGAGAGAGAGGGCTCAAATAGAGTTTAAGATGGAAAGTCATCAAGATCTTTCAAAACTTTAGTAGAGACAGTAATACTGATGAAAATTTTTTTAATTTTGCAACATTTCTAAAGTTACCACCATCTATGACTACTCCCAATCACTGTGCAGTGTTATGTCTACAAGAAGAAATTCCTAACTCATTACAAAACCTCTTCTGCCAGCTAACATTGTGTCAAAATTTGACAAATAACAGGTGTATTATATATTTCAATTGCAGAATTTTTTAGCCAAACTAGCCTTCTACCCTCCAACCTTCTACATTTCCACATATGTATAGTCTCTATTTCCTTTTAGATTTCAATGTGTTTCATCTTTATCACTTTCTGTCCCATTGTTCTTCTCAGCCTGTTTCTCCAAGTTGCTGTTAGAAGGTAGTGACTTTCTTAATCTTTCACGAGGTCTGAACGACTTCTGCTGCTCCCTTTCGTTCCAGTGCATGCAGGCCATGAGACTGTCAAACCAATCAACAATCTGGTCCACACTGCACACTGAGGCTACTGGAAAGACTGAGTTGGTAATTCTCAAGCTGAAGACATCAAAACAAAATTAATGTATTGGTGAAATTTTGTAACAGATGTGCATTGGTTTTCATAATTATTGCACACCGAATTATCTGCTATCACTCTTAAATCAATGGGAAAAGTTCCGACTTGAATAATTTGTCAGTACCTTTAAAGTATGCAATAAAAGATGACTACACTATAACAATTAAGAAAAAAAAAGACCAGCAATGAGAGGAGAAACAACCTTCTGAAGGTTCCAGTACCCCAAAATTTTGCTAGAGCAATAGATTTTGAAAGAAGATGGTTCTTATAAAATCAGAGTTGACAGAAATACATTGCCTGTTTCAAGCCTGTATAGTCCTGTTGAAGACCAAAAAGCCCAAAGGCTTAGTGATTCCTTGAAGAAAGGAAATGAAAGATATCCACCTTTCAAATCTTGTGCTTGCTAGCAAACTCCTACCATTTTTGGTGTTTCACCTCTGGTTACCTCATATAGCCTATCACCTCTATCAAAAACTATAGTATTCTTCCACTTACTATGATAAATTTTTACACAAGTATGAAAAGTATCTACCATTCCTATCTTCCAATATTGTGTTTACAACAGTTTTAGTTTTTTTCCATTTGATCACTAATAAAAGCAATAAGATTCTTGCTCTAAATATAATAAATTGTATACCAGATAATAAAAGTGTATATCAATTCTGCCTTCAGATATGGTGTTAACATTTTCATAGTTTTTAATGCCAGTGCCAGATAACTTTTGACCTCTACCAAAAGCACCAGGTTTCATCTTCTCTTACTATCTTGTTTCCATGTGCCATGCATGAAATGTCTTTATGCTTTCTACCTTGAAATGGTTGTTTACAAGATTTTTGGTTTGTGAACTACAGTGATCTCAGGTGACATCTCACCACCTCTACCAAAATTATTCGCATTCTTACTCTCAATATGATAAATTCGTATTACAAATATGGACAGTGTCCATCATTCCTACCTTGAGATATGGTGGTTACAAGCAAAATCCAAGGTTTGTGAGTTTTACCTTCAGTGACCTCAAATAACCTTTGACCTCTACCAACCAGAATGCAAAAATGCATTGTGGTTTCAATGACACATTTTTCATTCCAAATAATGCCAAGATCAAATGATATCTTAATGTTTTGGAAAAATACAGTTTTGTGTTCATATATGACCTTAGGAATTCTTGGGAAATTTTGCTTCTTGACCTATGGTGACCCAGATGACCTTTGACCTCTACCACAAACAATAGGGTCCTTCCTCTTAGCATAGTACATCTACATACTAAGTATCACACTTATTCAAGCTTCCAATCTTGAGATCTTGTGTTAGCAAGGTTTCAGAGTTTGAACCTGGCGACCCCAGACAACCTTTGACCTCCAAAAAACAATAGGTTTCTTCCTCTTATAATACACAACTTCATACCAAGTATAAAATTATCCAAGCTTTCTACCTTGAAATATTGAGTAAAAAAGTTTTTCAGAGTTTGACCCTCAGTAACCCCAGATGACCTTTGACCTCCACCAATGACAATAGGGTTCTTCCTCCTACTACAACACACCTACATACTAAATTTATATGAAATTTGTGCAAGCTTCCTTCCTTGAGATATCGTGTCAACAAGGATTTCACAGTTTGACCCCCAGTTCTTCCTAGGGTTCCTCATAGGGTTCTTCCTCTCAATATGCGGCATATATGTACCAAGTGTGACAACTGTCAGAGTTTCCCTTATTGAGCTATCGTGTTAATGAGCTAAGTGTCACAGACATACACACACACATACATACATACACACACGCACATACATACATACATAATACATACATACATACATACATACATACATACGCCAACAAAGTTGCATAGATTTCTCTCATCATCGAAATCAAAAACAAATGGGCTTTCTTTTGACTATAATATGCCATTTATGCAAGGTATCCATCCTTCCTATTTTGGTAATGCATTCACAAGGTTTCTGGTTTTGACGTCTGAAGACCTGGCATCTCTGACCTCCACCAAAAACAATAGGGTTCTTTATCTAAATATGATAAATCTATTTCCCACATTTCAACACTATCCATCATTCCTATCTTGAGATAATATATCTACAAGCAATTTCCCAGCTTTTGATAATTGTACCTCTGGTGAGCTCAGGTAACCTCACATCTCTCCCAGATACAATAGGGTTCATCCAATTATAAAGCATCCATATACAAAGTATGAAAATTATCAATGATTCCTCTGACCACCACCAAAACAACAGGGTTCTTTCTCTTAGTATGACATATCCATATACCACGTATGAAAAGTATTTATTATTGCTGTCTTGAGATATTGTGTTTACAAGCCAAGTGTCACAAACACATACATGCACACACCATGCAGCGTGTATGGTGTGTGCATGTATGTGTCACAAACACATACATGCACACACCATACACGCTGCATGGATTCCTTTGCCTTCTGCAAGGAATCAAACCAGAAAGCCAAAAGGCTTAGTGATTCCTTGCCGAAAGGGGGGTGCTTTGTTACACTGAGGTTCATCCATCAAATTTATACTTCTCTTCTACATCATTTTTTATGATGTGGTCACAATTTGACCCCTGCTCACATCAGCTCATGTCACATGACCTTTATACCGAAACTTGAATAACCACAAAAAAATGAAAAAAAAATAAAACGTATGAGAAGGGATTTATCTGTGCTTCCTCCCTTGTAATGACATGTTTACAAAGTTTCAGTTTTTGACCTCTGGTGACCTCAAATGGCTTGTGACCTCCACAAAAAAACAACAGGGTTTTTCCTTGCACCATAACACATCCACATACTTAGTATGAAATCTATCCAAGCTTCCTACCTTGAGATACTGTGTAAACAAGGTTTTCAGACTTTGACCCCTGGTGACCCCAAATGACCTTTGACCTCCACCAAAAACTATACGCTTCTTCCTCGCACCATAACGCATCCACATACTTAATATGAAATCAATCCAAGCTTCCTACCTTGCGATATGGTATAAACAAGGTTTTCAGAGTTTGACCCCTGGTGACCCAAGACGACCTTTGACCTCCACCAAAAACAATAGAAATCTTCCTCTCACCATACCACATCCATATACTTGGTATGAAATCTATCAAAGCTTCCTACCTTGTAATATCATGTAAACAAGGTTTTCAGACTTTGACCCCTGGTGACCCCAGATGACCTTTGACCTCCACCAAAAACAATAGGCTTTTTCCTTGCACCATAACACATCTACATACTTAGTATGAAATCTATCCAAGCTTCCTACCTTGAGATATCGTGTAAACAAGGTTTTCAGATTTTGACCCCCCGTGACCCCAGATGACCTTTGACCTCCACCAAAAACGATAGGGTTCTTCCTCTCACTACAACACATCTACATACCAAGCATGAAATCTATCGAAGCTTTCTAACTTGAGATATCGTGTAAACAAGGTTTTCAGATTTTGATCCCCGGTGACCCCAGATGACCTTTGACCTCCACCAAAAACAATAGGGTTCTTCCTCTCACCACATCGCATCTACATACCAAGCATGAAATCTATCCAAGCTTTCTAACTTGAGATATCGTGTAAACAAGGTTTTCAGATTCTGACCCCCGGTGACCCCAGATGACCTTTGACCTCCACCAAAAATGATAAGGTTCTTCCTCTCACCACAACACATCTACATACAAGCATGAAATCTATCCAAGCTTTCTAACTTGAGATATCGTGTAAACAAGGTTTTCAGATTTTGACCCCCGGTGACCCCAGATGACCTTTGACCTCCACCAAAAACAATAGGGTTCTTCCTCTCACCACAACGCATCTACATACCAAGCATGAAATCTATCCTGGCTTTTTAACTTGAGATATTGTGTAAACAAGTTTTTCAGATTTTGATCCCTGGTGACCCCAGATGACCTTTGACCTCCACCAAAAACGATAGGGTTCTTCCTCTCACCACAACACATCTACATATCAAGCATGAAATCTATCCAAGCTTCCTAACTTGAGATATTGTGTAAACAAGGTTTTCAGGTTTTGACCCCCAGTGACCCCAGATGACCTTTGACCTCCACCAAAAACGATAGGGTTCTTCCTCTCAGTATGGGCCATCTATGTACCAAGTTTGAGAACTGTCCAACTTTCCCTTCTTGAGATATCGTGTAAACAAGCTAAGCCGTCACATACACACACACACACACCATCGCATAGATTCCTTGCCTGCCTTCAGCAAGGAATCAAAAATGAGAACTGATGCAAGTATCAGATAAATGTTTACACTTAGTCTGGCTAGCCCTTTGCTTCATGCTATATTTCAATTACTTTCACTTTCTAACAAGGAACTTTTTCCATGGAACGTTTCACCATACAAGAACTTCATCACTTACCACCATCCTTTATGAATCTCCTGTCTATGTTTACCATCTAAAGAAACCCAGGCAGTGTGTCGTGCATCAGGTGACACTGTAACCTGTGACAAGTGACATTTTGCAAAGTAATGGAATGAAATTTTCTTATCAACCAGTACATCACTCTAACAATATTTATAGAACTGATGACATTTTTACAGCAAACCTCCTATACCTTAAGTAGTATTATGCCTTGTTGTTGTGAGTACTGTACATACTTGTACTTGCACAATTGCCTATACTCATGCTAATGAGAATGAATTTGTACTAATACTCACAGATTTTGAAAGTTATACATGGGGACTACTGCAAAATTTTGTACTCATACTCCTTAAAATGACATGCACTTGACATTCTCATCAAAGTTAAAAAACAAATGATGTAATTCAAACCATTTTCATACTTGCCATGGGAGTAATCTAAAACATGCATTGCCATGTACAGAAAAATTACCTCAGGAAGCTAGAAAGACTCATTTATTTCCTAAACTTGACTATCCTCTAACTTGGAAATCTTTTAATATTATCGAAGGTTTCTAATTCAGTATAAGTGCAAAATTTCTACAGTCAGCTTTCCTTAAAATGCACTGACTCATCACTTAATCATTTCTTTGTAGCAGCAAGTTACTAAGTTCTCCAAAATATCATTCCAGGCAATGTCTTGTTAGTGCATCTTAAAAAATTAATGCACAATGACAAAAACCCATCCCTGGAATGAAATTTAATCCACATTGACAGAAATGCAGGTAAAAAGCATCTGGTGCTTTTTCCCTACTTGCTATCCTTTTACCCTATCAGCTGCTACCCCCTCTCCCCCCACACACATTTTTTAAACCAGCACCTCCACAAAATTGCCACCATTTGATGAAGCAAGATTGGTGGAACTCTATGCAAGCAATTCAAGCGGTATTAAATTATATATTTACAGATATACAAACCTTGAGCTCCACACCAGCAGGAACGACAATTGGTCTGAAAGACAGGGTATGAGGGCAGATAGGAGTTATGAGGATGGCAGGGACATTGGGGTGAATCATGGAAGCCCCTGCTGCAGCAGCATAGGCTGTGCTCCCTGTTGGGGTGGAGATGATCAGACCTTCGAAGAAAGAATACACAAAGTGATGCAATCAAGTTTTGGATGAATACAGGTGCACACTAAAATTATTGAACCTACCAATGAAGCTTATGCTATTCTGGGACAAAGTTGTCAATCTTAAAAAGTGCCAAAGCTTACAAAATTTACATGAAAAATGCCAGTTTCTGCACAAACATTGAGAAATGGAGAAGATTTTCAATGTTAATGACAAGTGCCAACTCCTCTGGAATCTACTTTAGACAATCACAAGGAACACTTCATTCATAACAGGTACTGTACTTCAATCTATGAACATGGTTAATATTCAGTACATGTTCATTACATGAATATTCAGTGGCGCAACTTACCATCCCCTTGTACTGTAGTTATATGTCTGTCATCTAGATACAGGTCCAAGTTTGATAAGTATGGTGAAGAGCCTCTGTCTATAACTACCTCATTTAGACACTCCCACTTGAATCTTAGGTTTGGAGGGTCAGGAACTCTAATGGGTTTGATTGCCATAAAGTTCTCACGATCTAAATCTGAAGGAATATTTTCATCTTCAAATATTAAGCACTTCAACCTGCTCCTGAGTGTGACTGGTGTATTCCCTGGAAAAAGAAAAATGTATTTTCAAAGTGAAAGACAGTACTTACTGGAGAAGAGAAAGAACTGGTAAGATTTGCTGATATTTCAAGATGCACGATTTTCCAGGATTACTGAAGATTGATGGGCTATCTTAACACACTGCAGGCACAAGTCTGAAACTACTATTCAAACAAGTTATAATCTTGAAGTGACACAAGAATTAAGGAAAGAATATGCATGTTGTCTGAAATATGAAGATGCTTTAAACCAAAAGGAACAAAATAAATCATTTACAAGCAGAATAGCATAAGAAAGATACCATGGCACATGTTGTTTGCATCCAGCACAGTACTTCAAACAGAGAAACCCTTAAGCAGACTTGCCAACTCTCACGGTTTCACTGTGTGACTCACCATTTCGGACATCGTCTAACTGTGAGAATGCCAAATCACACAGACAAAATTAATTTTGAGGCAATGCCAGATAATTCCTTCCATGCAGGTTAAGTTGTTATTGAATCACAGATGTACCATTGTCACACAAGTGACTAAAATGTGACTGCCCTTCTATATATGTCAAACTAAACCTCCCCCAATTTTCAAACAGTCTACTTTGTAGATGGCATCTGAACTTTATTAAGAAGGTGAACAAAAAAATTCTAAAATTTTCCTAGTTTAAAAGACACTTATCATAGTAACATATGAGATGTGTTTAAAATCTCCAGGTTTGGGATGTGATTTCCAGATTTTCTTGTGAGAACCTCAAGGTTTGCCATTTTTGAGGTTGGCAAGTCTGCTTAGGTGCTGTTGTGTGTACAATATCTAATAGCACCTATGCAGCAAAAGGGCAATTTCCACTTCTGAAGAAAACTAGCTGAAGGCATGGTCATTTAAACAGACTTGACCAGTTCTGTGAAAGACATGACACTTAGAGCTCAATAAAGCCAAGTTCTACGAGTTGTAAATGACCACAAAAGTAACATACTCAACCAGAAAGCCTAAGGGCTTAGTGATTCCTTGCCAAATGGGGATGCTTTGTTGTACTGAGGTTTCTCCCTCAAATTTATCTTCCTTGACTACATCATTTTACGATATTTTAACAATTTCACTTCTGCTGACCTCACATGATCTTTGAACCCCACCAAATATAACAAAAAAGAAAAATGAAAGTGTCTTGAATGGAATTCAACTCCAATGGATCTTGGATCTTGAAAATTCTTGGGAAATTTTGTTTTTTGACCTCTGGTGACCGCTGATGACTATCTTGGGAATTCTTGGGAAATTTTGCTTTTTGACCTCTGGTGACCCCATATAACAATCTTGGAAAATTTTGCTTTTTGACCCTTGGTGACCTCAGATTACGATCTTGGGAATTCTTGGGAAATTTTGCTTTCTGACCTCTGGTGACCCCAGAGGACAATCTTGGGAATACTTGCAATATTTTGCTTTTTGACCTCTGATGACCCCATATGATGATCTTGGGAATTCTTGGGAAACTTTGCTGTTTAACCTATAGTGACCCCAGATGACAATCTTGAGAATTCTTGGGAAATGTTGCTTTTGATCCCAGTGACCCCAGATGACAATCTTGGGAATTCTTGGGAAAGTTTGTTTTTTGACCTCTGGTAACCCCAGATGACCCTGACCTCCACCAAAATTGATAGGGTTTTTCCTCTCAACATGGCAAATTTATATACCAAATATGAAAAGTGGCTGGCAATTGTATCTTGAGATATCGTGATTACAAGCCATTTACAAGGTTTCTGTAGTTCAACCTCTGGTGACCTCAGATGACCTTTGACCTCTACCAAAAACAATAGCATTCTTCCTCTCAACATGACAAATCTATATCCGCCATTCCTATCTTGACATATCCCAATTTCAAGGTTTTCGGTCTTTGACCTCTGATGACCTCAAAGACCTTTGACCTCCACCAAAAACAATAGGGTTCTTTTTCTCAATATGACATATCTATACACCACATATGAAAAGTGTTGGTCATTCCTATCTTGAGATATCGGCGATTACGAGCTTTTCGGCTTTTTACCTCCGATGACCTCAAATGACCTTTGACCTTCACCAAAAACAATAGGGTTCTTCCTCTCAACATGACAAATCTAGATACCAAATATGAAGTGTCGGTCATTGCTATCTTGAGATATCGCGTTTACAAGCCGTTTACAAGGTTTTCGCAGATTAACCTCTGGTGACTTCAGATGACCTTTGACCTCTACCAATAACAATAGGGTTCTTCCTCTTGACATGACAAATCTGTATACCAAATATGAAAAGTGTTGGCCTTTGCTATCTTGAGATATCATGTTTACGAGGTTTTTCGCAGTTTAACCTCTGTTGACCTTTGACCTCTACCAAAAACAATAGGGTTCTTCCTCTCAACATGAAAAATCTATATACCAAATATGAAGAGTGTCTGTCATTGCTACCTTGAGATATCGTGTTTACAAGCCGTTTACGAGGTTTTCGCAGATTAACCTCCGGTGACCTCAGATGACCTTTGACCTCCACCAAAAATAATAGCGTTCTTCCTCTTGACATGACAAATCTGTATACCAAATATGAAAAGTGTCGGACACTGCTAACTTGAGATATCGTGTTTACAAAGTTTTCGGTATTTGACCTCTGGTGACCTCAAATGACCTTTGACCGCCACCAAAAACAATAGGGTTCTTCCTCTCAACATGACAAATCTATATACCAAATATGAAAAGTGTCGGTCATTGCTAACTTGAGATATCGTGTTTACAAGCTCGGCGTCACATACACACACACACGCACGCACCCACACACGACATCACCATCGCATAGATTCCTTGCCTGCCTACGGCAAGGAATCAAAAACTATTATGGCAAACAAAGGCTATGCAAATGAGTTTACATGGCGATATAATGTGTTTCACACACATGAATCTTTCAGGAATCAAACATTTTTTGGTTCATATTCATGTGAAGAGGTAACACCACCCCAATGTATACTACACTAAACTCTCTGAGGTCTTTGCTGAAATATACTGATTTTTCTAACTATTCATTAACCTCTACAGTAGTTCAAACCCCTCCCCAATACTAAATAGCCAAGTCAATGCTAATTTAAAATATCAGCAGTTAATAGCACCTTTCAATGCCTTCCTGGCAACAGATATCCCACCTATTCATCATTAAACTAGAGTTGATAGTTTCTGACAAGTTACCAATGTAAATGCACTAAAAGGCTCTGTATGATAAAGGTGAAGGCTACCTCACTCCACAGAAACAACTGCCTTTTCATTAACTGTGATAGTTAAAAATAACTTCTTGTAACAATAGTACTGATAAATGGCAATGCTTCACAGACCTGTTCAGCTGAACAATAAACTGTTATTGGTTGATATCTTTTCAAGCAATTCATTCAAAAATATTTCCAATCAGATACCACTTTATTCACTCCACAAAAGTTATTAATGTCATGTTTTGTATGTTTGGATGTCTTTATCACTGATGAATGCTACACTAAGTGTTGCCATAGTACTGAAGCAAGTGACCTTTAAATCTATATCTTCTTTCCTAATGTATGGATAATGGATCTTGACAACATAAATATTGATGGGTACATGTGTACCTTGTTTTTTGAATTAATACTTTAACAGAAATTCAAGTCTTTCAAAAAAATAATGTACTACTGGTTGAGTACAGCTAGGCACTAACCAGCAGAAGTCAGCAACTCAGGGTTTCATATAAAGTTAATATTAGACATGTGACTGAAAAAACAAAACCTGTTTCTACATAATTGCAAGGAGTGACTGCACATAAATTGGAGAAAATGTTTCAGGAACGACAGGAAGTTATAAGATGCAATGAGGGTGAACAATTTAATGGCAGGAGAGTACCAAACACACTTCAGTGTGTAACTGGACAATGATAAACATTCACACATGTACACTGACTAAACAACATGCATCTGACAATGAGCAGGGGGCAAGAGAAATACCCTTCTGCAAGCTTCTGACACAGATTTTCCTTCTATGGAAACCCTCAACAAGACATTTACAATGACCTGCTGAGTTAAAATCTGTTAATGATAATGAGAAGGGAAATGAAATTCTAACAAATGAGAGCAATAAAACTGAAAGAAAATGATTTTTGATCTTACCTTCCAATAGTACACTGATTGCTTCTCTAAACTGAGAAAACTCATAAGTTGTAAGAAATCCGAAAGATCCTAAATGGAATGCTATGACAGGAGGAACAGTGCCCTGAGAGGTGAAACAAATAAGAAAAAAAAAAATAAGAGAGAAACGAGAAGACTGAAAGTGATAAAATTTATAGATAAGGGTGAGCAATGTAACATTTCCACATTGCCAAAACATGGGGAAAGGGGCAGTCTGAGCAAGGAAGTCACACACCTGAATTATTGTATCTGCTATTTGTAATAACTGGTTAATTATTTTGATACTATTCGACATGAAGCATACTTTACGTGTATCACTAAAATTTTAGCCTTTGAAATACTTCAGAAGGGAGCTTTATAACTTCCTTCATCATACGAGCTGGCCCCACAAATAGGGATATTTCTCCACTTGCCATATGGAAAAGGGCACCTAGCCACACTATACTTTGCCACAGACAGACCACCTTCTCTAGGTTTTGACAACATTAATGAAAGACACCCAAATAAGGCTCAAACTAGTTGGATCTGTATGTGCTTTAAGCAAGAAAAGAAAAATGCAAGGACCATTTTAATAGCACACTAATGATACTAGAAACAGGGCTCGTACACCTTTTTATAATGAAACACTCAAGAACTTTGCAAGGATGAAAAAACATGTTTCAAGCAAATTGGTAATTTAAAGCACTGACCCTAGTGGCCCTGTCCCTGGAGCTCTTGAGTTTGCAGCTTATCACAGACCTACAGATATTGTCCCAGGAGGATTTTTTCTGTATACTATTATGTTTGGAGTACCTCCTTGCACAAGTCACAAGCTGGTCTCAGAAGTACTGTTGTGATACACTATGCCAGTTGCCTCCACTACTGCCATACATTTATAAGTTTGTTGCAAATGATGCATCTAGCTGGTTCTGCTACATTTAAGTTTCTTCTGTAGTCCCACTGAGATTATCCCTCACCGTCCTTTCTTCCAACCAATGCCACTTGAATTTATTCTTCATCCCATCTTCAATGTCTTTCACATCCATATTTTTGTTACCCTTTGTTACCCTTTTTTTCTTTACAATAACGAGAATGCAAAAAATGCATTGAGATTTCAATGAATTCATAAGTTGTTACATCAGAATTTAAGCTTTTCAGTAGAAGACATCACACAAGCTTTAACATACTTGACTCCCACAACCTCAAAAGACCTCTGAACACCACTTAACATCAAAAGTATGAAAAGTTTCCATGATTCCTAACTAATATTTTGTAAACAAGATTTTACAAATACCTGACCTCCGGTGACCTAAAATGACCTCTGACTTCCACCAAAAACAATAGGCTAAACTCCCTAAAATAATAATCTACATTCTACCTATCCAAAGTATCCACGATTCCTAACTAACAATATTGAGCAAACAAGTTTTCATACACAGTAGAACTCTTGTGTTCTCAGATGACCTCTGAAATCCAGCAAAAAGAACAGGGCTTATCAACTTAATATTACACACCATCTAGATACCTGCCCAAAGTATCCATGATTCATACCTTGAGATATTGTCTAAATAATGGTTTCATGTATTTGACTTCTGATGATCTTCAACCTCCATCTCAAATACAAGCTTCACCTACTCAGCACAATGCATCTACATGCTTAAAATGAATAGTAAGGCTGGAAATAATCGGCAGCACCAACAGCCATAGCTGTCGGGCCCTTATTGATGGCTGTGGTGCCCCTAGGTCAATGTCCTATGAAATAACATAGACCGACAGCCAAAGCCAATTT
This sequence comes from Holothuria leucospilota, assembly GCA_029531755.1. Lineage (NCBI taxonomy): Eukaryota > Metazoa > Echinodermata > Holothuroidea > Aspidochirotida > Holothuriidae > Holothuria > Holothuria leucospilota. Next base: position 21,006,938 of record CM055981.1, on the reverse strand, counting down.
GCTCATTTTGGTTGCGCCCTTTTTCAAGCTTATTTCAAGCCCTGGAATAGTATCCATGATTCTTAACTTGAGATATCTTACAGACAAGGTTTTCAGAGAGTGAGCTCTGGTGACCTTAACTGACCTTGAATTTCCACCAAAAATAATAAGGCTTACGTATGTAATATACAACATCAATGTAATAAGTACGAAAACTGGCCATGACTCCTGTCTTGGAATGTTGTGTAAACAAGGTTTTTCAGTGTTTGACCTCTGGTGACCTCAGGTCTCCACCAAAAATGACAGGGCTCATATATTCATTATAAAACAATCTAGATACTAAGTATGAAAAGTATCCATGATTCTTATCTTGATATACGGTGTAAACAATGTTTTCTGTGTTTTGACCTCTGGCGACCTCAGACAACCTTTGACCACCAAAAAATAATGGGTAATATCTACTTAATGTACAACATCAACAAAGTAAGTATGAAATTTATTCATGATTACTATGTTGAGGTACCATGTAAGCAAGGTTTATGTACTGTACATCAACTTGGTAAGTATGATATTTATCCATGGTTCTTTTCTTGAGATATCATGGTGTTAAGTGTTTTACCTCCAGTGACCACAGATGACCTTTGGCCTCCACAAAAATACCATAAGGTTCACCTGCTCCATATGATGCATCAAAATACTAAGTATGAAAGTCTTTTTAGGTTCCTTGAGATAAAATGTAAACATAGTTTCCAGTGTTTGACCTCTGGTGGACTTTGACCTCCACCAAAAACAACACGGTTCTTTCAATAAAATATACCCACAAACCAAATGAAAGAACTTTCAGAGTAACTCTTGAGATATCAGGCAAACAAGCTAATTACAAACACACACACCTGCACATGCATACACATGCACACCATCATGATTGCATACTGTATGTTTCTCTTATCATCAGAACCAAAATTTCTTCTGTTGCCAATGAACAATAAATCCCAATGCCAATGGTGCATTACATTACAGTTATGTTGCCATGTGTGCATACACATACTGTAGGCTAATGGCCCCTAAATAGGCTATGCTCTTTAATATCAGAACACCAGAAGGCTTGGTATGTATGAATATTCGCTGTGCTATGCAATGCCAATTACAATACCAACTTCTTACATGCACTATTTAGGATCTACATACATAAAAATTACAAAAGTTACTGCAGCAGTACATATAGGCTGCGAACCAAATCTTCAAACAAAACTTCCGTAGTGACACATGCAGTACTATCACTACAGTTAGCACATGGTTGTACAATGCAAAGCTGTGGTTTGCACACATCGCATGGGAATCTAGATCCAAAATGTGGCATTATTATAATACACCCCTCAAGAAAATAAGAGCAATTGCATTACACCCTATCCGAAGAATACACAACAATATACATACTGAGCATCATCTCAAGGTTATAGACCAGCAGAGCCACCTGCATGAGTTTTTTTTTCCAAGGCAAATGGGTCCCTCTACAAGTTTTCACCCTTACCCTGACCTTAAACCTAACCTGTGCATTATTTCTCATTTTTCATAATTTCCATGTAAATTTTAAAAGATCATTTGTCCTACGAAAACATTCTGTTCACCACCCACCTGCATGGTTATGTTTCATAAACAGTCTTGTGCCATGGTTGTTCCCCAGGTACAAGCTGAATTTGTCTGTGATATAGAGTTGGCAGAACTTAGCTCTGCAATGCAGGCAGTACAGAACTTGATTTCCATTTCAAGAGGAGCCATGGCAATAGAGCAGATATAAATATACAGTATACAGGGCTCTGGATATGATCCTGTTACAGGGACTTTTGTAACAATAATATCCAGACATAATCAGAAGTAATGAGCACAAACATTTTTTCTTCTGGTGATTGAGTTCAGTCTCTTATTGCCAGAGATTTTAATTACGAATGCTGACAGTTTTTTTTTTTTTTCTTTTTTTTTTCTGGCAGCCAATTTAAATACAGTCCATTACCAAAGATTTTAATGAAGAACACTAACAGTTTTTTATCTTTTCAAGTGGCAGAGCTGTTATGCCTGAGGTTTGTTAGGAAAAATGAATATGCTGGAAATTCAGCAAGTGCAGGAAGTCTTACATATCTGTGTAAATTAGCACTTTACAGTAGGATTAATTTGCTGCAAGACTTACAGATTATTTTAATTGATAGCTGCAGGTCTAATGGGCTGTGCTAGAAGGCTTCTAGTCAGGGTACAGCAGTCCAAACAATCAATTTGCCATTTATTAAAGGTAGAGTAAGTGTTTTATATTATTCAATATGAGGTAATGATGCTTGCTGACCAGCTCTCTGACACTATATCGACTTTATATGATGCAAAGTTTAAATTACCCAAAATGAATGGTGACCTTAAATGCTGAAAGGAACACTAGCCTCTAAAACACAATGACTATGAAGAAGTAACAAGAAGCTCCATCATTCTTTGTATGAGAACATGAACTGAAATTTACATTTGAGACAAATAACCCTACAAAATGACCCTCAACAAGTGTGACCCCAATTTTCTGACCATCCCAAATGGACCATTTACCAAATATTATTTTGACTGTCTATGTCACTGAATCTGTAACACTATATCTGTGTATTCATAAATGATCCCTAGATGACCTTTGACCCCATAATCCTGACCATCACCACTGATGACCCACCCATCATTACATCCAAATTTCATCAAAGCCTGTCCAAGCACTGCATGACTTCATTACCACGGCAACTTTGAAACAAATTGTTGACAGGCTGGCTTTATGCTGGAAGCAATACAATCACAATGGGGGGGGGGGGGGGATGGGCCAATGTCCTGTTTAGGTGAGGATCCCCATAGACTGTACTCTAAAAATGGGAACAGTATTATACGCTTCTAGCAACTCCATTGGATGAAAGGTCTTGAGAGTCATGAGTTTGTAGCGTTCTCTTGTAACAGTAACATATATTACGAAACTTCAAAATAAATGTGAGTTTTGACGACCTAAGAGGATATCCTAACCAAAATGTTTCACAACATAAAACATTAATTTGGAAAAAAAATTATTAGTTTCTTATCTCTACAAACATGTGAAAAGGTAAGGTTCATGGTGTATTATGTATTACACTTTGGGCAATGGTAAAAGTGTCAGGCCCCCTGAATGAAGTTGTCCTCCAGAGGAAACCAGAATGCAAAAATGCATTGAGGTTTCGATGATATATGTTCTATTCCAGATAAAGCCATGATGTCCCATATCTTTCAGTCAATGGTCAAATGCTATCTTAACATGTTGGAAAAATACAGTTTTGTATTCCTATTTAGTCTTGGGAATTCTTGGGAAATTTGCGTTTTGACCTTTGGTGACCCCAGATGTCGATCTTGGGAATTCTCGGGAAATTTTGCTCTTTGATCTCTGGTGAACACATGTAATATTCTTGGGAATTCTTGCAAAATTTTGCTTTTTTTTACCTCTGGTGACCCCAGATGACCTTTAACCTCCACCAAAAACAACAGGGTCCATCTTTTCACCATAACACATCCACATACTAAGTATAAAATCTATCCAAGCTTTCTCACTTGAGAAATTGTGTTAACAAGGTTTTCAGTGTTTGACCCCTGGTGACCCTAGATGACCTTTCAACTCCACCAAAAACAATGGGGTACATCTTCTCACTATAACACATCAATTTACCACGTATGAAATCTATTCAAGCTTCCTACCTGGAGATGTCGTCTTGACAAGGTTTTCAGACGTTGACCTCTGGTGACCCCAGATGACCTTTGACCTCCACCATAAACAATAGGATTTATCTTCTCACTATAACGCATCTGCATACTACGTATGAAATCTATCCAAGCTTCCTACCTGGAGATAGCGTGTTAACAAGATTTTCAGAGTTTAACCCCCAGTGACCCCAAATGACCTTTGACCTCTACCAAACAAGATAGGGTTCTTCCTCTTACCATCACGCATTTACATTAAAAGTATGAAATTAATCCAAGCTTTGTAACTCAAGTTATTGTGTTAACAAGATTTTCAGGGTTTGCCCCCGGTGGCCCCAGATGACCTTTCACCTCCACCAAAAATAATAGGGTTCTTCCTCTTACCATAACGCATCTACAAACAAAGTACGAAATTCATCCAAGCTTCCTACCTCGAGATATTGTGCTAACAAGGTTTTCAGAGTTTGACCCCCGGTGACCCCGTGTGACCTTTGACCCCCGCCAAAAACAATAGGGTTCTTCCTCTCAATATGGGGCATCTATGTACCAAGTTTGAGAACTGTCAGAGTTTCCCTTCTTGAGATATCATGTTAACGAAGTTTTCAGGGTTTGACCCCCGGTGACCCTAGATGACCTTTCACCTCCACCAAAAATAATAGGGTTCTTCCTCATACCATAATGCATCTACATACAAAGTATGAAATTCATCCAAGCTTCCTACCTCAAGATATTGTGTTAACAAGGTTTTCAGCGTTTGACCCCCGGTGACCCCAGGTGACCGTTGACCCCCACCAAAAACAATAGGGTTCTTCCTCTCAATATGGGGCATCTATGTACCAAGTTTGAGAACTGTCAGAGTTTCCCTTCTTGAGATATCGTGTTAACGAGGAAAGTGTCACAAACACACATACACATACACACACACACACACGCACACCCACACATACATACACACATACGCCATCATGAATGCATAGGTTTCTCTTATCATCGAAACCAAAAAAACCTCTTAAGTTGCAGATACATCACAAATTGTTAGTATACATCAGCGTAATGTTTTGGCATTCTTAACCTTTTCAGTTATTCTGAATTTTTCTAACAATCTGTGTAGGAGGCTGCATTATTACAGCAGAACTATCTAATACAGTACAAAGTGTATGTAAAGAGAATCGAGAATTCACTAGGGCCCCCCGAGTTTCAGCTTCACAAAATCGTAAATTCCGTTTTCCACTTTTCATTTTCCGTTTTCAACTTTCCCTTTTCCGTAGATTTCCATTTCAGATATAAATGACAATTATAAGTTCCCATGATCTTCCGTTAAATTCATCTTCTCTTGCAAGTGTCCCGCATGCACACCTACAAGTACAAACCTGGTTTATAGTTATTGTGCGACAGATCATCTGTCAGATAAATCGGGAATAATATAGCATGGGTAAAATTTTATCACTCAAAGGATTACCACCACTGATTTTGGAAAACTGGAAACAGGGCTAAAATACACTTCTGGTTTCTGCAAATAACTGAATAATTCCCCCAAACACACATTTCTTTAAGTTCCTGCACAAAATATCAGCAATGATACTCACAAGATTTGCAAAATATAAAGCTCTCCAAACGATAACGATCATCCAATTGTTGCGTCAAAGTTCACACAGTATTACCTAAGAGGTGTGCATGTCACGGACAATCAATGCCACACATCTGCATAGTCTACAAACCATACTACAGGGCGACATGCAATGACATCGCTACATTTTTCCAAGTTCCCGTGCTAAATCGGATATCATTTTTACACGCTTGCCTCATTATCCTGAATAAATTATTCCAATTCCCACATTCCTATTCATTAAATTTTTAATTGTCATAACACGCACGTGCGTACATGTAAATTGCCAAAACAAGTGCCTCATAACTTCCCAACAAAGTTTCTTGCGAAGTTGAAGTTTACCTTCGTAGTACACCAAGTACAGTGTGCAATACAAAATGCAAGGACAGTGTATTGCCTGCGCTGTTACATAGGGCGTTGGTCATGAATGAACTAAGGGAAGCGGCCCCGTGTAAATTCATGCACCCCCACCGGCAATTATAAAGGGAGTTGCAACAGTTTTTCGATTACGGGAATATATCGGGTTTGCATTTCATTTGGAGAATCTTTTTAAACTGGACGTACAGTAAGTTTTGGGCAAGACAGTTTACAAAAAATATATTCATATCAATAGGGCCCCATGAGATGCATACACCAAGTAGATTGAGTGGAAATATTAGTGGCCTTGAAGTGCTAAGATACTGTAACGTTAGTTACCCATTTTTGCAGAGAACTGAGTGGATAGGTTACTAATACTATGTAGCACAACTTACTTAGCACAGTCCAGTATAAAACACGACACACGGAATCTTCCGCCATGATCGGTGAATGAAAACTAACAGTTAGGCATAATAGTTTCACATCACGTAAAATGTGGGAGCCTTTATACCTATTTTCTGTTCTCGAATCAAATACGTACGTCAGAAGTGTAAAAGTCCTCAAGTGCCCTAGATTTGTGGAGAATAAATTTGTCTGCTTCGTTAAAAATGCAAAAATCTTGTTCTGTGTTTACTTTTTTGTGGACGCGATATGAAATCCCAAATTCCGTAATTTTCCGTAACAAATCGTCAATTCCGTTTTTTCCGTATTTTTCCGTCATCGCAGCAAATCGAGGGCCCAAATTCAGAAACTAAACATCTTCCTTTTTCGGATTGAAAAATATGTTACGCATTTCTGGAACTACCAGTAAAAGAATAATGGTGGTTTACAGCTATTTTAAAGCAATTTTAAGATGACAGAGTACACATTTTGACTGCGATTCTGAGGACTTTACTAAGCCATATTGCTACACAGGAATAACTGTTTCAGCCAATTAGAATCATTGTTTCATGATTGCATCTACATGGAAGCATAATTCATCCACAGAAACACTGCATGTGTGAAAAATTTCCTAATCAATATTTCTTTCCAAGTTTTCCTAGAGTTTGTCTTAAATTTGGGCAACATGGTATGTCCAAACGTAAACAAACTAATGAAATAAAAATTCAAGCACTTCTCCCGGATTTCAAGCAAACTCAACAAAATTTAAGCACTTTCAAGGCCTTGAAAATGACCTATAAAACTTCAAGCACTTTCAAGGTTTTCAAGGTCCCATACTCACCCTGTTGAAAACCCTGCTCCACCTTTGCCCTTGTGGCATAAGGTATTGAGTGTTGTCCTTATGGAATGTAACTGGGATCCATGAGCTCCTTGTTTAATGGGAAAATACAGTTCCCCCAATCTGAATTAGTGTACCCCATCACTCTAATTCAGGAATGGCTCCTACTGTATTAACCATGTGACAATATTTTGGTTACTTATTTAATTCATGCAGTATGACTCCTCAGTTTACTTTCAATCTTAACATAATGAAAGATACTTGTGAGCAAAATAAGTGGAGATTTGTAAGATTTAGCAGATTTTTAAAATAAACTTGGAATGATTGGGGCAACAGCTTTCTCCCTTTAACCATGTCCCTCCTTGATTACACCTCTCATTACATGTGCTCTCACAAAAGAATAAGTCCCCTCCATTTATATGGGTTATTCACACCAAAACAATACATCAGGCTTATAATAGCTCCAAACATGGAAGTACTACCTCCAAATACAGTGATTGTATAGTGCCCTTATCCTTTGAGAGACTGTAAGGGTATATGCAATTGGTTTACATGCAAAGACCCTGAGAGAGGTTTACACAAATAATACACCTCCTATCATGCATTATCATGAAACTGATACTACCATACGGTTAGCAGCCTAACACATTGCTCAAGGAACTTTATGGTAAGAAATATGCACGATACACACTGAAAAACACTTCAAACTTCCCCTGCCTTCTCTAAAACCATTTTGAAGACTGATACTTCATTGAGGAAAAATCAAACAAAACTTTAGGTATCATGTACACCTTGTAATAATTGTCTCAATACGTCTCGACTTGAACCAACTGGTTGGAAACTGGGATGTTAAACCTCATCTAACCTAACCTCAATATGGTTCAATTCCTGAATTGAACCTGGGATTAGGTCCCTTTTTGCAAAGAAAAGGTTAATATTCTTGTACTTACCTCTTGGAATAAGGATGATGCATATAGTAACGTACCATCTCCTCCAAGACAAACAATAAAATCAATTCTGTCTCCCAGCTTATCACCTGAAGAGTGAAATGAGAGGAATAACTTACATAAAATTTCAACTGTGAATATAATTTTATCTTTTGCCCAATGAAATTGCTGAAGGATACCTAGCTTGATACCTGGCTGCCGGCCAAATACTGTACACTACATAGTACTGTAGTAAAAGAATCACTATGTCCCTTCGATCAAACAAGAGTAAATCTATGCACCTTCAATTTCATCTGCTCACAGTGGAGGCTATTCCCTGTTAAGATGTATCATTGTTCTGACTTCTCTATATTCTGACAAGCCTACATTGAGGTCAGTGTTAGGATAAGGGTAAGGCTATAGAACCTAGCCTCTCTCCTACCACTGATCTTCATGCAGACTTGTCAGAATATTGAGACTTCAAAACAAAGAAGAAAGAGACATCGGAACATCGAGGTGTAACCGCTCACATGCCCTGGTTATACATTTCAAACTAAGACTTTATTTCTTCTTAAATACTGGTGATCATGCTAGCAAGACCCTTAAAGTGTACCTAAAGTCTGAAAATTCAAAAATATATATTACAGAGCATGAAAACTGAATTCCAATGGTCCAATTCCCATCTTCACAGGACTTTCTTAAGCTGAGATATAAAATGTTGAAGTTTATTCACTCGATTTAAAAAGGTAGATTGCGCAATAATTTGTGATGTCATTGTTGTACTACTCAAATTACAATCTTTGTATTTCTTTGTTTTTCTGAAAGCCACCGCACCTTGTGCCAAAATGTGATCGCGTTCTTACTGCTTTGGGGTGACTTGACTATATAAGCCCTCTCTGTACAGCATGTCATGCAAGAAAACAGGAAGCGGTCAAGGTCATATAAACATTTTTAATTTTAAAAGAAAACAAAGCATTTGATGTGAGTTGTACAACAAGAATGTCAAAAATTATTGCGCAATGAACTGTTTGGATTTAAGTGAATAAATTTTAAAATTTAATATCTCAGCAATGGAATAAGCTATGACAATGGGAGTTGGACCAATAAGATTAATTTTGTAACCTCTAAAATATATATATTTGAATTTTTAGACTTTAGGTCTACTTTAAACCAAACATATTGATTAGTCTCTGCAAGCTTTTGTCAAACATTATTAAGATGGCCTTGAAATTTCAATGAATGCAGTTTGATCATAATCACAACAATCTCCAGATGCATTAGGCAGTTAACATTCTTTTGGAATATTTAGTAAAATAATTATATTATCCCTTTCTTTACATGCATTACAGAAGGCTGTTGAGGTCATTCCTCCTGACTTCCACTTCACTTCATTTTGTTTGAAACCAGTATGCATCAAATTCACATTCCCCTAAGATAAGGTCATCACCCTTCTACTTTATAGATTGTGATGGTGAAATGTTCACACCTGACAGCATTTAACTTCACTCTACCATAATTAGCACTCAATCTGACAGTCATATTCTTATGAATTAATGTATTTTACCTACACATCTCTCCCTCCAAAAGGTCTAAAATCTGTCAGATTTCTCTGAGAATCTCAATTTGCAGTTCAGCATTCAACCACCCTTCATCATAATTCTGTTCTTTAAAGTTCAACCAGTGACATTCAGGAAGACTTCCTCTTCCCAATTAAGAGTCTTCTCACTTTCAAATCAATAACAGTCTCACACAACAAGAGAACTTTATTTCACCAAGTTCCAGCTCTCAAAAAAGGCAGAAAACACTAATAAAAATACATTACACTGCATATCTGGCAGTCTGCACTATTGTATTGTAATTTACACTGATCCATCATTAAAAATCTTGTTGGGGAACCACAATCCTGCCATTTCCAAAGTATTTTAGAGGAGTGCATACAAACCATTGGTCTTTTTGTTTCCAAATCCTTCCATGTTTCAAACGTTTTTTTTTTTCTTTGGAGCTGTTACAAAATTAAATACTCATTGCTGACACTATCTTGCATATCTTATTTCTGCCATGCATGAAATTCCTCTGCATAATCAATATTTTGGCTCAGAGCCAAAACTTTCCCTTTAATTTGTCATATACAGGGCAGGGAGATGGGGGGTACTGCTATTTTCAATCTCTAAATTCCTTTCACATCTTACTCACCATTTTCTAGAAGATAATTTAGTAACATTACTCAAACTTGAGAAAGTATGTCAAAACTGAACCTTCACAAGAAAACAAAACAATAATATAAATAAACTAGAGATGAGTCATTTCCAGGTCATCTTGAATAGTTTTGAACCAGATCTCTATCACATTGCAATCAGCATCCTGAGCAAAAGAAAGGTAATGCTTATGGCTTCTTTTCAGTGATTCAGTTGAAAAATTGTAACACTTGTCAATGAGCAGCCTATAAAATTGGCTTCAACTTCATGTTGACAGATTCATTGATAATTACTTAGTAAATGCATATGAGTGCAGAAGTACTTCCATTACATCCCAATTTTTTCAATGGTTACAGAAGACATGACTGAATTACATCAGATATCCACCAACGTTGCAACAAAAAGATTAATTCGAAATGAAATATACACGTGATTAATACAGAAACCACCTGAACGATTACAAAAGTCAGTACTTTAAGATTCAAACATTGTATTTCCCCCCTTTTCACACACACATTGAAGATGTCTTGAACTGAACAATCAGAGAGGGTATTCTATTTCACCTCCGAACAAGTTGAGTTGATGCTTTGTGTTGCGACACTTCTATGATGGTAGCTATGGCCACATCATAACTGGGCAACTCCACACTAATGTCAACCAAGCCACTCAATTTCCAAATACGATCACCTAAAAAATTCTTTTGTTTTGGAAATCAAAAACATCTAAATTTTTTATTACTTAAGGTTGAAAAGAGACATGGCACCATTTTTTGCCAGAAAAAAGCATAAATTTGGGCAAATTCACTATAAACTTCGTTGCGGAAGGGACATATTTTGCCTAATTTGTCATCTTCCTGTGTTTTATCTAAAGATGGTAGAAATTGTACTTGTGTATGCCTATGGAAGAAAGGCCAAGGGATATATGCTACAGTAGTACTGAATTTAAGATGACTAGAGAAAGGATAATGGAGAACAGAGGTAAAACGTTCCACAAATTCCTAGTGAAATCTCCCCTCTGCAACATTTTGCACATGATTTTTCGTGTCATATGGTAACATACTGTTTTAAGATGAAATTGTGGATTCTATTATAGTAGACTGACTACATTGGATAAATAGCACCAACAAAGTTTAGAAGTGCTGTAGGAATGCTGTGGTCCCTGTCAACTTTTTGTTGTGGAAGGGACATTTTGTTGCAGAGGGGACATTCAGAATAGGATAACAGAGGTTGGGAGAATAAAGGTTCAGTTTCTAAGGAAGATTTTGGTGTTTGGTTTAGTCAAATTGACCCTTGGAACCCATATTAAGAACAGTTAATGCTTTTAGAATTAATGTGGGCAAGCTATGGTATGTAGTCACACCTAGATCCTTAGCAGACTGTCCCCTCTGAAACACACCAAAACGATTTACCTGCTATTTCTTAGTCATACTTACTATCTTGAGAAAGTATTCTGGAAATTTTTAATGCTGACTGATAGCATTAACAAGATGTTTTCTCAATGTTAAATTTGCTAGTGATTACCTACTTAATCAGGCGCGAGTCCAGGTGGGCGGCACCCAGCGCACGCCCCCCCCCCTTTTTTTGATGACAACAATTTAAATACTCTGAAAAAACGAGCAAATAAATATGGAAAATATGCTTCTCAGATGCTAGGAAATCGCATCTAAGTGCATCTAGAATTCATACTTTCTTGGGAGAGGACCCCAAATCCCCCGCTGTGCCTTCACGCCTTTGGCGCTCACTCGTCAGCCTTAGGCCGACAGTATGTGTGCCCCCCCTTTCTCTACATGCTGGATCTGCACCTGTTAATAAGACCACAAGGTTCAAACTACAGTAACTGTGTTGCAGAAGGGAAACTCCATATTTCAGTGATTTATCATTTCATAACATATTCAAAATATGGGGAAACATATCAATTATTGCACTCGTCCCCTTTGCAACATTTGACTGTCCTCCGCAACACTGCACCCCCAATTTTAATTCACCCTCTAATCATTATGAAGCAGCATGAAAAGATTTCACCTATTTGTGGTGAAAGAGTATTAGGTTTAAAGATGTGATACTAGTTTCAGCTTGCCACTCTTCTCAAATCAGACGTCTTTTACTTTGACGCATGTTCATCGATTGACACTGATTTGTGCACGTTCCCTCCGCAACACGCAGAATATTCGATCATACGGAATTACTGCTGAGGTAATTAAGAAAATTTTTCTGGTGATGGACCAAGCATCACTAGTACTTCCCCCTGGAGAAGACATTTACCTATAGTACCAAAGTACTGTAGATATGAGTGTGTCCAAATGTCCCCTCCGCAATAATCTGTTAGTATGGAGTTGCAAACTAAGGGCCTCCTGCATGCTATTACACTGTTTCACCAATATCCCACAGTGTTAAATGCTGAATCAAAGTCACCTGTGTACAAACTTAACTCTATGATCAGATAAGTATAAAAATACTGGCCTGCACCAGAATGCATTGCCCAAAAACTTGCTAAAGCTTGGGCTTGGCATAAATCACACAATTAATTTAGCTGTGAAGCCTCATACTTTCTTGTTACGTTAACTAAGCTCATAACTAGTTGAGCTGAACTGTAGTAAGAAATTAGGATAGGTAGTTAGTGGTGAGACTGAATAAATTTTATTTAAACAAGACATTACCACACCAATATAAACTTCACTGCTTTCTCCTAGATACTATGTACAGTTTTAATCAGGATACCGGTTCTTGAAAACAAAACTGGGATGCAATAGCAATGGTCAGGAGCCAGTGTGAACATTCAAAACAAGTAAGTTCTAATACAAAAAAGACCTTTCAATGTCCTAACTAAATTCCTTAAAAAGATATATACTGAGTTACAGTTACAAATTAAAAACTTTTGCCCCTACAAAAGATGTCACTACCAACACCTACCATCCTTAAAACTCTTCATTTTGAGCCTAAATTGATCAAAATCTTTGTCTGCTACAAGATCTGGTTCTTCAAGAACTTTTGATTCTACGTAAACAATCAGTTGCTTATCCTGAAAAGAGAAAGAGAATACATTCTTCTGGCAATGGATATCTTTAAAACACTCAAAACAAATGTTGTTTGCATACATTCAATACTTCTTTGATCTACCTCTATAATCAGTATGGAGGAATGCTCACAAAGGAAAGAAAACAAAATGTAAAATGTTGACATGGTCTTTACTTAAACATCTTACCAACAGATACTTTTCAAAAAATATAAAAGTTCATGTCTTGAGTATAAAATGCCACCTTCCAAACAAAAGGTCATTCATCTCCATTGTGTCTGTAAAATACTCCTCTTCCTAAAGGGAGCAACTCTATCTGGTTATAATTATAAACCTGAAACAATTTTAATGAGATTGAAGTATCAATACCTCATTACTGTATTTGTCACCGGATATTACTGGAGCATTCCAAATGTTCTATTATGAGATGGCCTCAAGGATCAAGTTTTAACAATGTCAAGTACTTGCTATTAAATCTTTCAAAAGGTAGTTTGAAGTATTTTTGTCTATACCTCACCTCTTAGCTCCTCACCTTTTATCTAAATCATGACAGGCCTGTGGTTGCATGGTAGTTTGAAATTTTGTCCCCCTTAAGCATTTTCCACCAGACCACGCTTTCTCAGGTGGCCTTGAGATAAGCACTGTACATTTGTGCACTTTTTACACATCACAAAACTCTATAAAAGTTAAATGGAGGTTCAATAAAAAAAAAATACTGACTTTATATTAAACCCACATTATATTACCTCATGCACCTAAATTCTGAACATATAACAAATAGTACTCGACCAAAGCATATTACCACTGGAAAATATGGGCAATTCCTTTGACAATGTCCAGCTTGCCAGATACAGAGATGTAGGGCAATTTATAGGGAAATACATGTGTAAATAGGAGGTAAGGAGGAGCAACAAAATTATGCTGAGTGGGTAAGTAGAGTCTAATGCCTTACCTGTATGAGGTACTTTGATAGCTGTTTGAAGGGTTCTAGTACTGATACATCAAGGATTTTCTTGATGACCAGTACAGTCAGTGGAGATTCTGTCCATATCAGCTTCTGACTGGAAGGATCAGTCACTTGCCTACAAAAAAATAATTTTGCAAAATCAAGGTATTATTTCTAGGTTCTTAAACCTGTAGTTTGTTTGCTCAGTGACATTCCTGGAGTAGCCCTTGACCTGAAAAGAGCTTTCCTTTGTCACCCTAGGCAGAAAATGCCATTGTGGGAGGGGTCTATGGGGGTGTGAAAATATATATATAGTAGGTAGAGTGACGTAGCGACTTTATATGAATGAGTCAATGGATTTGATACTTAGACTGCTTCATTACTTGACAATATTCAAAGCTTCCATATCTTGTGGATAAGCCGTTACATTACTATACATTATGTTACATTACTATAAAGTTTTGATTTTGTATACTCACTTCATTTTTAACACAATTTTCAATTCAAACGAAGAGTTAAGCTACGCAGACTGTATTTTGTCTGTTACGTCACTTTACAGTATTTTGGCTAGACTAGCCTGCCATGGTGGCGCATTTGTGCACTTCATATTAACTATTGTATAAGAGCACACACACATTATAGCTGTGTACTTCTTTGATCACATACCTACAGTTTGAAATTAAATATTTTGTTTGTGACGTCACTTAACTACATTTCATTTCAAATGTTCAGTAAAGTGTAATTAATATTATACTCGCTTTCTTCTCAAATTTGTTTGTGTAATGGTTGTATTTCATACTACAGTTGACAAGGCCTCCAGGAGGGTGCGAAAATTCTGTTTCAATAAATTATTCAGTTGGATCATGATGCACACTCTCTTTTTCATGATTTATTTTCGTTGCATCCAACACACGGACATAAATGTTATATAATGTATATATATACATATATATAACGCTAATTGGACACGGGCAAAACCTGAATATATCCCTCACCTCAAGGTGAAAAAATAAAAAAACCAGAATGCAAAAACGCATTGTGGTTTCGATGATTCATATACACCTACAGTATCATGGAATTACAGTAGTATGAAGTGACTGCAAACTTTTTTAAGGCCTGACCCCTGATGCCCCCAAATGACCTTTGACCTCCACCAAAAGTGATAGGGTTCTTCCTCTCACCAGTAGGCATCTACATACTAAGTATGAAATTCATCCAATTTCCTATGTCAAGATATCATGTTACCAGGGTTTTCAGGGTTTGACCCCCGGTGACTCCAGATGACCTCCAACAAAAACAATAGCATTCTTTGCCTTTCCATAACTCATCTACATACTATGCACAAAATTTATCCATGCTTCCTACATCAAGATAGTGTGTTAACAAGGTCTTCAGTTTGACCCCATTGACCCCAAATGACCTTTGACCTCCACCAAAAACAACAGGGTTCTTCCTCTTCCCATAATGCATCTACATACTAAGTAAGAAATTCATCCAAGCTTTCTACCTTGAGATATTGTGCTAACAAGGTTTTCAGTGTTCGACCCCCAGTGACCCCAGATGACCTTTGACCTCCACCAAAAACCATAGGGTTCTTCCTCTTCCCATAATGCATCTACATACTAAGTATGACATTCATCCAAGCTTTCTACCTTGAGATATTGTGTTAACAAGTTTTTCAGAGTTTGATCCCCGATGACCCCAAATGACCTTTGACCTCCACTAAAATCGACAAAGTTCTTCCCCTTTATATAACACATCTACATACTAAGTATGAATTTTATCCAAGCTTCCTACATCGAGATATAGTGTTAACAAGGTTTTCAGCATTTGACCCCTTGTGACCCCAGATGACTTTTGACCTCCATCAAAAGAGATAGGATTCTCTGCCTTACCATAAGGCATCTACATACTAAGTATGAAATTTATCCAAGCTTCCTACATCTAGATATCGTGTTAACAAGGTTTTCAGTGTTTGACCCCCGATGACCCCAACTGACCTTTGACCTGAACTTATATCGATAGGGTTCTTCCTCTTTCTATAACACATCTACATACTACGTATGAAATTTATCCAAGCTTCCTACATGGAGATATCGTGTTAACAAGGTTTTCAGAGTTTGACCCCTGGTGACCCAAATGACTTTTGACCTCCACCAAAATCAATAGGGTACTTCCTCTTCCCATAATGCATCTACCTACTAAGTATGAAATTCATCCAAGTTTTCTACCTTGAGATATTGTGTTAACAAGGTTTTCAGAGTTTGACCCCTGGTGACCCCAGATGACCTTCCACCCCCACCAAAAACAACAGGGTTCTTCCTCTCAATATGGGGCACCTATGTACCAAGTTTGAGAAGTGTCAGAGTTTCCCTTTTTGAGATATCGTGCTAACGAGCAAGTGTCACAAACACACATACACACACACGCATACATACATACATACATACATACACACGCCAGCACAGTTGCATAGGTTTCTCTTATCATCGAAACCAATAAATGAAAATGAATAAAATACATATGCATATATTTCAACCCAAAGTCTTCAAGATATAATCAACGTATAATCATCCGTGTTAACAGACAGGCATCTGTATATTCAATATAGAAGTAATAGCATCTATATCGTGAGTTTAAAAGGATGTTACCATATGTCTGCGTATTCCTACAGGGATCGAAATAACGGGGGCCCGTGGGCCCGATGCTCCTAGAAATTCCCTCAGGCCCGTAGCTTCTACAGGGAAAGGGGCCCGGTTGGCTCCTAAATATTTCAAGCCTAATTGTACAGTCTGCACGTGAACCTCTCTATCCACAACTCAACGATCTTATTTCTCACACAGCCTGTGTATTCCTATACTTGTACAGTCACTGAATACCTGCGAAAACATACATTATTTTTGAAATCAGTTCACACCGCTCAACAGTCTGCTTTGTCACAACACAGAAGATCACTCACGTAGACATAAACTGATATCAGTCATGAGTAATATAGGCCTCACAAGATCAACTGACGGAGACAGTTGGCGGGAATTGAACAGTGCCCTTCATTTTATGGGCAATAACTTCTGGAGTTACAAGAAAATTTTGAAAATGTGGCATTAGCTCAGGGCTTGAAATCTTGAAAAAGGGCACGGCCAAAATGAGGGAAATGGCCGTCGGTCTATGTTATTTCAATGGACATTTACTGAGGGGCATCACGGCCATCAGAAAGGGCCCGAAGGCCATGACCGTTGGTGCCGTCAGGTTATTTCAAGTCCTGCTAGCCTACATGCAACATGGTCTGAGAAGGTGTGGACAGATTGGTTTCAGGCTAGTTTCAGCCTCAACTTGCCTTAATTATAGTACCCATACTACACGTTTTCAAGCACGTAAAAAGCACCCGTACACTTTATCAGTCCTTTTTTATTTGTAAGTTTTGGGCCCCTTGATTTCTCATTTGGCCCCTAGATCCCATAGGATAGGGGCCCGGCAGGCCCACAAAGGTTGAAGGCTTATTTCGACCCCTGTCCTATATGAAAAGTGTGTGAAAACACTAAGGCGAAGTGGTTTTTTCGCCCTAATTTTTTTTCCCCCTATTGTCAACGTTCTTTCCACCTAAGTGTCAAATTCGTAAAATAAATATATATATGTATCCATAATTCCTATGTTCAGATATTTTGTAAAAACAAGTTTCAGCGTTTGACCTCTAGTGATCTCATACGACCTCTGATCTCTACCAAAAACACAGGATATTTCTACTTGGTATGACAAATTTATGTGCTCAGTATGGATATGACCTTAAATTGGTATCTTGAGATCTTAGATTAACATGATTTTAGATGTCTGATCTCTAGTGAACTCAGATTACCTTTGACCTTCACTAAAAACAATCAGATTCATCTACTTCATAACACATTTACATGCTACATATGGAAAGAATCAAAGCTTCCTGTCTTGAAATATTGTGTAAACATGTTTTCAGTATTTGACCTCTGATGGACTCAGATGACCTTTAAACTCTACCTCAAGCAATGGAGTCCATCTTTTTATTTTAATGCATCCACATGTAAAGTATGCAACCAATAAACGCTTTCTACCTTGAGGTATTGTGTAAATAAGATTTTCTGCGAATGAACCCTCGTGACCTCTGAAGACCTTTGAATAATCTCCAAAACACTAGGGTTTGTCTACTTAATATAATGCATCTACATGCTCAGTATGAAAACAATTAATGCTTTAATGCTTCTTATCTTGAGATAGAGGTTGTCTGTGTTTGACCTCTAATGACCTCAAATGAACTTTGGCCTCTCCCAAAAACAATAGGGTCTAGTCTTCTTCATATAACACATCTACATGCTATGTACAAAAACAATTAATGCTTCCTATCTTGAGATATCCTGCAAAAAAGTTTTTCTGTTTGTCCTCTGATAACCTCTAACCTCTACCAAAACAATACAGTCGTTCTACTTAATATATCCTGAAAGTCAAAAGGCTTGTTATTCCTTGCCACTGAAATGTAAGTCTAGTAAGGTGTTACAATTAAAAGTGTTTCAAAAATAGTTGTGCCTATAATTTTGGTACAGAATTTCAAGGATCCATCTAACACACTTACCCCATATTATAAACCTTTTGACCTCTGATGACCCAAAATGACCTTTGATCTCCAGTAAAATGAAAAGGTCATGTACTCAGTATGGGCCATCCACATGTCAAGTATGAGGTTCAAAGTATCCCTGCTTGGTTATGTTTACAAAGCTTTAACCTTATGACCTATAATGACCCCTAATAACCTTTGACCTCTACCAAAAATGCTTGGGATCATAAAGCAATACTGGCCCACCCAAATGTCAAGTATGAGATTCTTCAGTTTTCCCACATGAGATATCATATTTACGGAGTTTTAACCTTTTGACCTCCGGTGATCCTAAATGACCTTTGACCTCCACGATAAAACAGGGATCATTTACTATATATGGAGAATCCTGCCTGAGATATCCTCATTACAAAGTTTAAAACTTGTGATCTCTGGTGGCTGCAAATGACTTCTGACCTCTAAAAAGGGGATCATCTAGTCAATATTGGCCATTCAAATGCCAAGTATGGGATCTCTTAATTGGATTTCCTCTTCTGAGACTGTGCTTCCAAGTAATTTTCAAGTTTTTCACCATTTGACCTCTGATGACCCCAAACAACCTTTGACCTCCACCAAAACAATGAGCTTATACTTAATACGGGACAACTACATGCTTAGTATGAGATTCATGAATGTTTCCTGGCTTGAGAAGTCATGCCTATAAGTTTTTTTACATTTGACCTCTGGTGACCCCAAATGACCTTTGACCTCCACCAAAAATGAAAGGGATCATCTACTCAATAAGGAATATCCACATGAAAAAAGCTTGGAACCCCTTGAGGTTACACTTCTTAAGATACTGCATTCATTAGCAAAAAGGGTCACTCACACACACACACACACACACACACCCATACGCGCACTCAGTACCTTACAGGGTACTGGGAAAGGACCTCGCAAGGAATGCAAGGGATTTTCCCAGCAGCGACGCTGCCCACAAAGTAAGTGAGCAGACATGCTTGAGGGCAGGCTGCACTGCAAGGCAGACACATGCAGCTGCGCGTGACTTCTCTTTGGAGCGATGGAATTTTCGGGCAGCTACGCTAGTTTCGAGCTCCGCGAGAGCTAGGAAAGACGTGCGAGAGCGGAACTCTCCCCGGCGTTGCCGGTACCCGCTAAGGCCACGTTGGTGAGTGCACCCATACACATATCAGGACTGTGTACACCACGGGCTCACACACACACACATCACCATCACATATAGATCCCCTCTTCTTCAGAAAGGAATAAATGCATCTAAATGATACTTAGCTTGAAAGCAATCACTTCCTCCTATCTTGAGTTATTGTGTAAACAACCCTTTTTGTATTTGACCTTTGGTGACCTCAAATGACCTTTGACCTGAATAAAAAACAATGGCAGTTATCTCCTCAATGTGATATACCCACATACCAAGTATGAGAACTGACATGCCCTTCATATTGTAGCTCAGTGACAGAAAGTATCACAATTTGGTTTAATTTATTCACTGAATATGACAGTTCAGTTTGTTGTAACCATTCAAAATCTGAAAACTGAATGGGCTGTTGTAGCATTATTAATTTTTCATGTACACTTTTCTTTCTGTGAATAAGCTTTGAAGATAAGAGCTCCTCACCAGCAGCCTTCCCTTCCTTTCAGACTGCTGTTAGCAGAAGTGTCCCCCAAAACATGTGGTGAAGGAGATTAATAAGGAAATGAGAGACGCACTGATCTATAGCCCCAAGGAATGTCAATTCTGTATCTTGATAATGACAGTCTATTTTGAGAGCTAGTACATCATGAAGATTCATTCAAAAGCTGAAAATTATGCATCATCTTTGTCAGACACTCTTTACCAGCTGGCAAGACAGGAGGGAAGGGGTTAAGAGGCCAATATAAAGAGTAAAACCTATACAGTTTTATTTCTCTTCAACAAATGCTTAAACAGGCCTGAAGGCAGATTTTTTTCCTCATTCAGTATTTCATACACTATACTGTAAGTGAAATACACTTAAGTGAGCCATGAATTATATCTTTTCATATAAACATGTTGGCAACTGTTGGAGGACTACTATATTTTCAGCCTTCTTCCACGTTGTGAGGATTCATTGACTCAAGATGCAATGTTTCACGATTTTCAATCCAAGGACTACGAATTGACGTATTTATTATAGTTAGCAATTACTGCATCTGAATAGAAAGGAAACTGCCAAAAATATTTTATACAAAAACATTTTGTAACAGGAAGTTTACAGAATGCAAGACAGGAAGCTCTTTCTGACTGGGGGGCTCCACCTTGTTTCAGACCACTATCTGGAAGAGGGGTTAACTGTCTCCTACCCCATTGAAAAATTTCTTAATATTTGAGGGTCATTAGATGCAATTTGGTAAAACATATTGGGCAAATTTTATGAAAAATCATTGCAAAATTTTGACACATTTTATAAAAGGAACAAATAATAGAGTTTTTGTCCTGGAATGAAGCAGAGGACATTCTTCTGCCCCACCACATTTTTTACTGTGAGGCTTTAGCCCCCCCCCCCCCCCACTTCCTACACCTATGGAATGCCAGTGTTTTGTATGATGAGCAAAAGGGCATTTGTCCCCACTACAATGAATGCAATGTTGTGCATGAAACACCTACATACAGTAATGAATGGTCAAGCATACCTTACTGTACATGTGATGATCTTTGAACTAACTTATGAATCATTATGTATAATGTTAAATTAAAATTCCAATACATTACAATTACTTCCCTGTGATTATTACCATGTAACCATGAACCCTGATGTACTTGAAAACACTACACTGGACCATGCACTGAAGTTCTCATGTGAATGAACACAGATCTTACTGCTAAAAGCTCCTATCAAAAGTTTGTACATATGGTACATACATGTGTACCTACAGAAGAAAACCTTTCAAATGTACTAGTTAGTATGACTGTGAAAATGCCTCTAGG
The DNA here is from genome assembly GCA_029531755.1 of Holothuria leucospilota. Taxonomy (NCBI): domain Eukaryota; kingdom Metazoa; phylum Echinodermata; class Holothuroidea; order Aspidochirotida; family Holothuriidae; genus Holothuria; species Holothuria leucospilota. The sequence goes on along the minus strand of CM055981.1, from coordinate 20,985,419 downwards.
AATGTTACAATAGATCCAACAGATTCCCCTTGATAACAAAAGTGGCCCACAAATAGCTGTAAACTCAACTGAATAACAATCCAGCATGAAGAGAGCACTGTGAAGACAGGTATTAACTAAAGGCACACCATTCTTATTGCAAAGAATAAGAAACTATAAGCATTTGTATGCTTATTAAACACACAGTCAGCACTTTTGAAGAATTTGTTAACCTCAAGAACCACCCACAATGGTCTGCAATATATGAACATATGTGGTGGCAACATGATGTAGACAAAATTTTGTAACCAATTTCCACGGACACAATTTTCTGAAATCATCCGGCAACTTACTGTATAGTATGTCTGTTTCTACATGTAGAATTATTCTGGGGATTTATAACACCTCATTTGGTATGAGCTGTATTGCACCAACCTTTTTATGTTGAACCAGTTAATCTTCTAATTTATCTGCTCCTATTTCCCTCTTTCATGTTTCAGCATATAAATACTGCATATTGAACAAAGGCGTATGAGACGTAGGGTTGGGGTAGCTGTAGCCCCTTCCCCCCCCCCCCCCCATTCGGACAGAAAATTTGGTATTTTCTTACTTCAAAAAGGGTTAAAGCTGTGTGAAAATGATTAACTTACATCATCTGTGAAGGGGGGACCTTTTTCAAGCAGGCCTTTGGTCCAAACGAGGGTGATGGTATGGGGGCATTGATGGATCTGGTTCGTCTGCAAAGAAAACAGAAAAATTAAAGACTAAAATGCTGTACAAACATTGCACATACTCATAACCAATACTAGAATTAAAGTCATGAATACACATGGCCAAAACTCACAGTCTGTAGTCAAGTGATTCACAAACTGATTGACAAACAGAAGTTTCAGTTCAGGTCATACCTACTACCTCAATGCTGTGTTTAAAGTAGCTGTCCAACAAAAGTGTGAATACCTTACTTCAATTTTGGATTAAGACTGCAGTTTGCCCTGCTGAGGACATGTAATGACCAGCAGAGTTGGAATTGAAAAGGACAAGGTTGGATAATGAGATAAGTGGGTACAGTTCCCTGCATTCACAAAAGACTGGACAGTCAAACAGAATGATATACAGTATTTGAAAGGATCCTTGATGACCATGAATTCATTTTGTGGGCAGACTATCACTGTCCACTGGGACTGAACTTGCCATTTAGGTCTAATCTTTGATGTATACCAAAGAGAACACTTGTGCAAACATTTCAACTGATAGCCAGACCTCATAGAGAAGAACTAAGAAAGCTAGTTAATTATTTTCCTCTGAACTATTCTGTACATCCACAGAGCAGGCCTCTAGCAATAAGTTTCAAAATGCATATCATGTGAAGTACAGGTTAGGACTAAGGCTAAATGCAAATATATGTGGTAGCCACTGAGATTTTGCATACTGCTCAATAAATAGAGCATGCAGTAGAGGGTTACTGTAAATCATACATATACAGTACTGTTCAAATATCTGAGGCAATGCCACAAATTTCCACAGAACTGCATTGTATTGTACTGCATTGGCGTAAGATCATCTGTTACATTCACGTTATATATAAGAGTAGGCCATGTGCAGGAGGCACTTCACGGATACCCCTCCCACCCCCCGTATAACACTCTCCATCCCAATATTTTTGGAAATTTATGGTCCCCAAACATGCAATCAAGTGGTAACAGTAAATATTTTGGGTCTCACTCATTCAAAATGGCTGTCAAAAACAAAATGGCAGAAAAAATTATGAATAATATGTTTTAAATAAGAATAAAAAGAACAGTCTATAAAAATATTTTTGAGATGTACTCTCCAAAACTTCCTGGTTGAACGTTAAGACTTTGGCAGATTAGTAGGAAGATGAAGGGTGCCCTCGTTCCAAGGGTGCCAGTATCTACTGTGCTATCACAAATTTGCCAGGTAAATTGCAGGTAGGTTACGGTTACGTAGGTAAATAGAAGGTAAGGAAGGGGGATGTTCATACTTAAAATTTGTTCATATTTCATGGAAAAAAATCCAAACTCTATTTCTGAAACTGTTTTGGTGAGATTCAGGTTAACCAAGGTGGCAGAAAAGCAAAATGGCCTCCACAATTAATGAATTATTTTCAAAAATGGTGTAAAAGCATTGCCAAGTTTCAAAATCCCCAGTCATCCTGATGTTAATGTTTTATAATTAAAGCTGGACTTTACAATCCTTGGCACAAGAGTACTTACCAGCCAATATGGCAGAAAAGCACTGAAGTAAAACAATACTAAAAATCACAACACAGAAAATAAACGTTAATTTAACCAGAAAGCCAAAAGACTTAGTGATTCCTTACCACATGGATATATTGTAACAACCATGACCTCTACAAAAAACAATAGGGATCATCTACTCAACATGGGCAATCCACATGCTAAGTATGAGATCCCTCACAGTTACTCTCCTTGAAATATAGTGTTTTACAAGGTTTTGACCTTTTGACCTCTGGTCACCTAGGGCCCCTGATTTTCCATTTCACGAAATGGTAAATTCCGTTTTCCACTTTTCATTTTCCGTTTTTTTCCGTTTTCAACTTTCCCTTTTCTGTAGATTTCCGTTTCAGATATAAATGGCAATTATAAGTTTCCGTGATCTTCCGTTAAATTCATTTTCTCTTGCAAGTGTCCCGCATGCACACCTACAAGTTACAAACCTGGTTTATAGTTATTGTGCGACCGATCATCTGTCAGATAAATCGGGAATAATATAGCATGGGTAAAATTTTATTACTCAATGGATTACCACCACCGATTTTGGAAAACTGGGAACGGGGCTAAAATACACTTCTGGTTTCTGCAACTAACTAAATAATTCCCCCAAACACACATTTCTTTAAGTTCATGCACAAAATATCAGCACTGATATCACAAGATTTGCAAAATTTAAAGCTCTCCAAATGATAACGATCATCCAATTGTTGCGTCAAAGTTCACACAGTATTACCTAAGAGGTGTGTATGTCACGGACAATCAATGCCGTACATCTACATAGTCTACAAACCATACTACAGGGCGACATGCGATGACATCGCCATGTTTTTCCAAGTTCCAGTGCTAAATCATATATCATTTTTACACACATGCATCGTTATCCTGCATAAATTATTCCACTTCCCACATTCCTATTTGTTAAATTTTTAACTGTCATAACACGCGCATGCGTACACGTAAATTGCCAAAACAAGTGCGTCATAACTTCCCAAGAAAGTTTCTTGTGAAGTTGAAGTTCACCTTCGTAGTACACGAACCATGTTCGAATTTTGGTGGAGGTCAAAGCTCATTTGGGGGTCACAAGAGGTCAAAAGATCAAAACCTTGTAAACACGATATCTCAAGAAAGGGTACTTTGAGGGATCTCATACTTGGCAGGTAGGTTGCCCATTTTAATTAGATGAACCTTTTTCTTTTTGGTGGAGGTCAAAGGTATTTTGGGGTCACTAGAGGTCAAATGGTAAATACCCTGGAAATTGCTTGTAAACATGACATCTCCAGAAGGATAAATGTGGTCTGAAGGTCAAAACCTTGTAAACACTATATCTCAAGAAGGGTAACTATGAGGGATCTCATACCTAGCATGTGGACTGCCAGTATTGTGTAGATAATCTCTATTGTTTTGGTGGAGGTCAAAGGTCATTTAGGGTCACCAGAGGTCAAAAGGTCAAAACCTTGCAAACATGATATCTCCAGAAGGATAAATGTGAGGTATGTCATACTTAACATGTGGATTTCCATGTTGAGTAGATGATCCCTGTTGTTTTTGGTGGAGGTCAAAGGTTATTTGGGGTCACCAGTGGTCAGAAGGTCAAAACCTTGTAAACACTATATCTCAAGAAGGGTAACTTTGAGGGATCTCATACCTAGCATGTGGATTACCAGTATTGTGTAAATGATCCCTAATGTTTTTGGTGGAGGTCAAAGGTCATTTAGGTTCACCAGAGGTCAAAAGGTCAAAATCTTGTAAACATGATTTCTCCAGAAGGATAAATGTGAGGGATCCAATACCATGTGGATTGTTTATGTTGAGAAGATGATCCCTAGTGTTTTTGGTGGAGGTCAAAGGTCATTTGGGGTCACCAGTGGTCAAAAGGTCAAAACTTTGTAAACACTATACCTCAGGAAGGATAACTACGAGGAATGTCATACTTACCTTGTGTATTGCCCATGTTGAGTAGATGATCCCTATTGTTCTTGGTGGAGATTAAAGGTCATTTGGGGGTCATCAGAGGTCAAAAAGTCAAAACCTTGTAAACATGGTATCTCCAGAAGGGTAACTGTGAAGGATCTCATACTTAACACATGGATTGTCCATATTGAGTAGAAGATCCCTATTTTTTGGTGGAGGTCAAAGGTTATTTGGGGTCACCAAAGGTCAAAAGGTTAAAACCTTTTAAATGCTATACCTCAGGGAGGATAACTATAAGAGATCTCATACTTTGTGTATTGCCCATGTTGAGTAGATGATCCCTATTGTTCTTGGTGGTCAATGGTCATTTGGGGTCACCAGAGGCCAAAAAGTCAAAACCTTGCAAACATGGTATCTTCATAAGGGTAACTGTGAAGGGTCACATACTTTGCCCATGGATTGCCCATATAGAGTAGATGATCTGTATTATTTTTGGTGGAGGTCAAAGGCCATTTGGGGTGACTAGGCCGGAAAAATACGGAAAAAAACGGAATTGACGATTTTTTACGGAAAATTACGGAATTTGCGATTTAATATCGCGTCCACAAAAAGTAAACACAGAACAAGATTTCTGCATTTTTAACGAAGCATAGACAAATTTATTCTCCACAAATCAAGGGCACTTGAGGACTTCTAGGCCTACACTTCTGATGTACGTATCTGATTGGAGAACAGAAAATAGGTATAAAGGCTCCCACATTTTACGTGACGTGAAACTATTATGACTGTTAGTTTTCATTCACCGATCACGTCGGAAGATTCCGTGTATCGTGTTTTGTACTGGACTGTACTAAGTTAGTAGTGCTTCATAGTATTAGTAGCCTATCCGCTCAGTTCTCTGCAAAAATACGTAACTAACGTTACAGTATCTTAGCACTTCAAGGCCACTAAAATTTCCACTCAATTTACTTGGTGTACGCCCTATCGATATGAATATATTTTTTGTAAACTGTCTTGCCTAAAACTTACTGTACGTCCAGTTTAAAAAGATTCTCCAAATGAAACGCAAACCCGATATATTCCCGTAATCGAAAAACTGTTGCAACTCCCTGGATAATTGCCGGTGCGGGTGCATGAATTTACACGGGGCCACTTCCCTTAGTTCATTCATGACCAACGCCCTATGTAACAGCACGGGCAATACACTGTCCTTGCATTATGTATTGCACACCGTAGCATGTTTTTTTATTAAACATGGTATGTATTGCTGCCTAAAATGATTACTCTTGATGTAAAAAAAAAATGACTGAAGTCCTTAGACTTTGAAAAAAGTCATAAAAAGCGCTTGTTAAGAACATTTTACTCAATGTAGCAGAATAGGTTTTTACCATTTTTTCCATTTTTTGGCAAAAAACCTGTTTTTACTGGGACAGTTTTTAACAGTAACCAGAAAGCCCAAAGGCTTAGTGATTCCTTGCCGAATGAGGATGCTTTGTTGCACTGAGGTTTATCCCTCAAATTTACAAGTATCACAAGTATTCAACATCCCTGTCTTGAAATATCATGTTTTTAAATGCATTCGGTCTTTGACCTCTGATGACCTCTAATGACCTCTGACCTCCAATGGATCTTGGATCTTGAAAATTCTTGGAAAATTTTGCTTTTTGACCTCTGGTGACCCCAGATGATGATCTTTGGAATTCTTGCTTTCTGACCTTTTGTGACCCCAGATGACACTCCTGGGAATTATTGCTTTTTTACGTCTGGTGACCCCATGACAATCTTGGGAATTGTTGAGAAATTTTGCTTTTTGACCCGCTGGTGACTCCAGATGATGATCTTGGGTATTCTTGGGAAATTTTGCTTTTTGACCTCTGGTGACCCCAGTAACAATCTTTGGAATTCTTAGGAAATTTTGCTTTTTGACCTCTGTGACCCCATATGATAATCTTCGCAGTTCTTGGGAAATTTTGCTTTTTGACCTCTGGTGACCTCATATGACGATATTAGGAATTCCTGGGAAATTTTGTTTGACCTCTGGTGACCTCAGATGACCTTTGACCTCTACCACAAACAATAGGGTCCTTCTTCTCAACATGATTAATCTATATACCAAATATGAAAAGTGTCGGTCACTGGCAACTTGAGATATCACGTTTACAAGCTGTTTATGAGGTTTTCGCAGTTTAATCTCAGGTGACCTCAGATGACGTTTGACCTCTACCAAAAACAATTGGCTTCTTTCTCTTGACATTACAAATCTGTACACCAAATATGAAGTGTCCTTCACTACTATCTTGAGAAATCGTGATTACAAGGTTTTCAGTCTTTTACTTCCGGTGACCTCAAATGACCTTTAACCTTTACCAAAAACAACAGGTTCTTCCTCTCAACATGACAAATCTATATACCAAATATGAAAAGTATCAGTCATTGCTATCTTGAGATATGATTACAAGTGATTTACAAGGTTTTCGCAGTTTTACCTCTGGTGACCTCAGATGACCTTTGACCTCTACCACAAACAATAGGGTCCTTCCTCTCAACATGATAAATCTATATACCAAATATGAAAAGTGTCGGTCACTGGCACCTTGAGATATCACGTTTACAAGCAGTTTATGAGGTTTTCGCAGTTTAACCTCAGGTGACCTCAGATGGCGTTTGACCTCTACCAAAAACAATAGGCTTCTTCCTCTTGACATGACAAATCTGTATACCAAATATGAAAAGTGTCGGTCATTGCTATCTTGAGCTATCATGTTTACAAGGTTTTCGCTTTTTGACCTCTGGTGACCTCAGATGACCTTTGACCTCTACCAAAAACAACAGGGTTCTTCCTCTCTACATGAAAAATCTATATACCAAATATGAAAAGTGTCGGTCATTGCTAACTGGAGATATCGTGTTTACAAGCAAGGCGTCACATACACACATACGCACACACACACACACCATCACCATCGCACAGATTCCTTGCCTGCCTTCGGCAAGGAATCAAAAACAGCCTGTGGCAAAAACTGCCAACCCTGGTTAAAGTTTCTTGTAGGGTACCTCTTTGAGGTGAAATGCAGAATAAAATAAACTGAAACTGAAGCCACCTGATTTCACATTCAGGAGACCATAAAAAATACTGCACAGAACAGTTGTGGGGGGGGGGGGGGGGGAAGGTAAAGCGCCTCTGGCCCATGACCTATATTGTGAAAAAGTGAAAACTTTACCTTCTGAGGTCAGTTTAAAGAAATCTTACAGTTCATATGGTTATGGTTTATGGTTTATAACTTTACATATGGCCTATTGTATTCAAAACAATAGGTCTAAATTTAGTCTGTATTTAGAGGGGCAGATTACAGGTTTTTACAAGTATCACCATGACTTCACACAGTCTGCAATGTACATGTACACAAAAATGCAATTCTGTCACTACAGAAATCTAAGGAACAATTGCAACCTATCCTGAAAGTTACCAAACAGCAACAGGTCATAATTATTTATGGCAATATGGCCTTCAGATGTGACACTATAGTACCATATAATTATACTGTACTTCCACAACAGCCTGATTTTACAAATATCAACAATCACATATTCTTGAAACTAGCTGTTCATGAATCTGCAAACATCTCAAACAAAACTAAAAACACTCACAATATTTTAAACTTCGGCTTTGAAACAAATTTGTGCAATGTGATAATGAATCAAAGCAATACTACAAGTCAACAAGCTTTAAATTCATATTTTGTGAAAATGATACCACACATTAACAGGTTTCCCCCCTGGCATTGTTTTTATGAAGTGGCTACCTAACAGTTTTTGGCCACCACCTCAAAGAAATTTGCTATACTTGCCACATGTACTGTATTAGCTATGGAAATATTGATAGTTCTCACCCACTGATGGTGCCAAAGCTAGCATCATATTATCCAATGGACTCATACCACCTCACACTCTTCAAAACCCAGGGGAAACCCTGCATTAAACTTGGTAACTCAAATAATTTTGGAATCTAGTACCTGCTACCTATGGGCATGCCCTGGTGGTTATGTTTCATGCTGGGTCTTGGTAGTATGCCAGTCAGGAGTCTATATATAAAGCAGACACCATTAATTGTTGGGCACAAGTCTAGCCTAGTAATGTGTATGTAGGCACAACAGTAGGCATGTAATGTTGAGAATTGCAGCAGCTGTCATGAAAGGAAATCAATGATCACATAAAAAAGACTGAAAGAGCCAGTCATTTTATAATTGTGTATTAAATCTTACAAAACAACATAAATGCAAACCTTTCAGAACACAAGAATATGATTATTGTGCATTTGTAATTACAACTAGTTTCCCAGGAGTCACCACTCTAGAGAATATAGAATCACATACTCATCTTCTGGCCAGGAGTCTTGGATATGAAGTCAAGCCTGGTATTGCCAACTGTAACACATGTATTCAATGTATTCTCTCATTTTGGCTTGGAATTTGATCAATATTTACAATAATCATAATGAACAAACAGCCTGCATTTCTTTTACTGACACCTTTTTTTTCAGTACCTACTACCATGGTCACCAGATATTGCATACTATACTGTAGGAAAGAGTATGGCCCTGGGCTGCATGGGTGTGTTTGTGTTGCCAACAATATGAATGTGTGTGTATGTGTATTACAAAGTACATACAGGACTGGAGATAAATTCTTCTACCTGTGAGGACAGAGGGCTACTGCTAAGTCAAACAGAATGGTTGGGGAAATATTGTTTCATGTTACTGTACAAAGAGACCATAATTAATCAATCTTAAATGCATCCAGCACTACTTTCTACAATGTAAATTTCATGTGTATAAACTCCACAACAAACACACTATAGCCTTCATGAAGAGGTAAGAAAGTTTCTATGACTCAAAAACTTTCCTTCAAAATTCCCTTTTAGGTGGACGGAGGCTGCAGCCATCTTGTCATTCTCCTTCAAACATACATGTAGTTCTGTAACTGTAAGCACTGCACTAATATATCACTGTAGATGATATAGTACAGCAGGCAATTAACCACAGTATATGGATATTACATCCTTAATTTAGTCTATTGTTTTGGTATGTACACAATGTACCACATCATAAATATTGCATTAGTCACTAATACAGGCCTAGAAAAGCAAATGACTGTTTGAAAAAGAATAGTGTAATACAGCTCAGCTTGCAGAAACATCACTACAATATCTGTATAATGCATACACTTTATAGTGAATGTTCTATAATTATAGACCTTATACATATGACATCACAGAGCACAAAAGTGCTCCCTCATTTGGCGGAATCTATGCTGTTTATGCATGTGTGCTTCATTGTTTTCCTCCAAACTGACATTGCGTGATGTCAATGCATAAGGTCTATACACAATTATATTATCTTACAAAGTGTTTCCTGTTCCCATAATCATACATACTGTATCACAGTCATTATATGGTACTTTGGATATTTGGGCCAGAGAGCCTACCATAAATATTTGGAAACTTTGATCCAGTTCATTAAAATGGCTTAAGGTTCTGTAAGTTAAAGTTTCATGAGCTTGTTAACTTGACATTCACAAGCTTGTTGAGTGTTAATAGGGCTATCAGTTCTTTGCCACAATGAAGTGAATGATATCAAAGAATTGTCAAAAAGTTGACAGGAGAACGGTTTTACTCATTTTGAGTTCCATTAAGATGCCGTAGTAACTTACAACACAATGATATCATCGCCCAGCCATCATGCACTGACACTTCACTCTCACGTACAGTGTACAGTACATCCAACAGTTAAGTCTGACTGACATTCTACTGCACAAGGGTTTAAAGTGTACCTAAATTCTAAAATTTCAAAAATATATGTTACAAAGCTTGAAAAATGCATCCAAATGGTCCAACTCCCATCTTCACAGGACATTCCTAAGCTGAGATATAAAATATTGAAGCTTATTCACTCAATTTAAAATGGTACATTGCACAATAATTTGTGATGTCATTCTTGTACTACTCAAATTACCGTCTTTGTTTTTCTTTGTTTTTAGAAAGCCACTACCCCTTTGTGCCGAAATGTGATCACTGTCTTACTGTTTTAGGGTGACTTGGCTATGTAGACCCTCTTCGTACAACATGATATATAAGGGAACAGTAGATGTTTCAAAGTTATATAAACATCTTAATTTCAAAAAGAAATAAAAGCAGGTAGTGTGGGTTGTAAAAGAAGAACATCATCAACGATTGTGCAATGGACTATTTCAAATTAAATGAAAAAATTTCAACCTTTTATATCTCAGCAACGGATAAGCTATGAAAATAGGAGTTGGATGGATGAAATTCATTTTTCAACCCCTAAAATATATATTCTTGTAATTCTAGGCTTTAGGTCCACTTTAATAATTCCAGCTACTGCAATGTTGTTGTGTTTGAAAGGAGCGGTGGTTAGGCAATGCTAACACTAGCAGGGCTTTATATAAATAGCTAAACAGCCTAGGCTTAGATAAACAGTAATGTAGTAGGCTTCTGAGTTAGAGGTTCTACACAGACACAGCAAGAAGAAAGACACCAAGTAATCCTGTACTGTTAAGTCATTTTCTAGTGTGAAAGTTCAAGTCAATAATAGATAGGCCTATAAACATTAACAATGGTTGTATTGTACTTACATAAAATCTTCAAAGACTTAAGTTTAACAGCATGACAAAATGTCAAATCTACGCTGAAATTGTACAGAAGTTGTATAAGATACCAGTTTTGTGAATGCGAACAGTAAATTCGGATAAACAGGGTTTCAGATAAATGGGGTTCGGATGACTGGAGTTTTACTGTATTACATAATAAAGGTAGAACATGGGCTTGTTCTGCATCATTGAAATAGAAACAAATATATTGTCACATGATCAAAAAGACCCTAATTAAGATACTGGTGTGTACTAATTCAAACTGAGGTGACTGCATTTACCCTTCAAATTACAAAGTCAACAAAGGTGACTTTTTAAGATGATTAGATTTTGCCTGAAGACAGAGTAAAAACTATTGTATTGTGCCATACCTGTCAGAAGCTGCTCTACTACACACAATGATATCCATCCAAACCATGTGAGTGCACACTTGACAGTTCTGATATGTGTAATGTGTTGCAAAGTTTAAAAATAGAAATCTGCAGCACCACTTCTTACCTTGCATGTCTAAATCAGTAGGCTACATGTCAGAAATGTCCCACATTTAAATCCTCACACAGACACTTACCCTGTCTTATTGCAGGTAATAGGGGATTACATGTAAATCGGAGGTAATGAGGAGAATGTAGATACAGCCTTTGGAAGATCAATAGTTGCCACAAGGTTTGCTTGAGACAACAACTACAACATCAGAAACCCTAATAAGATTTCATTTCTCCACAAGCATTTTCAAGACAGGCCTTCATGATCATAACTGTAACAAATTCTAACATGGTATAACATATCCATTCCATCTTTTAAATTGCCCTCTGGAGTTGGGAGGGTAGAAATTACAGCATACACCAAATCAAATGGTAATTAACTACAGGCAAGTAGTGGAATACAATGGTAAGGAAGAGTGAAATGGACCAATTTCCATTCATGTACAAACAATCTTCTAACTAAATCTTTTTCTGCCAGACCAGCTTCAAGTTTTGGTTCACTTGATCAGACTGAGGTCAGATAAGATTTGGAAGCACAGCAGGCATGAGTTTAAACTGGCATCTCTTTTAGGAACATGCCATTCAAGACTTTAATATCAGATGGACACCTGAAAATGGTGTAGTCCTTTTGCTGAAGCTCGTGAGATGCCAGATGGCCATTAATTAGTCCAAACTACCTATAGTCTAATGGATGTCTTTGCCTCTGTTGCATGGATGTAAAAGAGATTTGAAAACAGAAATGCAGTGGAGGTTACTCTGCCATAGATGCTGACCCTATAAATGTTCAATGGAAAAAATAGTCTGCTGGGTTCTGGGTGGAAAGCATACACTCTGAAACTGGTCCAATACATCTACACCTGAAAAGGTTACAAAAATTTGAAACCATAGCTACAATATAATAAAAGATTTAAGCAGGTAACTGTATCAATAGTCCAAGTTGAATACAACTTGAATTAACCCTGTACAATGCATTGATTCAAAACAGAAATCATACTGCCATACCTACCCTCAAAGCATACTCCTTGGTTGATAAGTCCTAAGGAAGTACACAGCTACTGTACTTAAGTGATTTTTCTCTTCAAATTTTAACAGTCAAACAATATTTGTAAACCACTGTATGCAGTGCAGACTGGTACCGAAGTATATAAAACATCTGCAGGATCATAAATGCCTGCATCACTGATGTGCGTCAGAACAGTGGTAATGTTGTCACAACTCCATGGTCATTTAAACAGCATTGAAAGATAATTCAAGGGTATCCTAGTGATGAAGAGAATTTTCCCATAATACAGGCCAGAGTGTAAACATGAACAGCAAAATTTATTTTCAAAGTGGATGACCTCACATAGGTGTGGCTTCCACTTTAATTTTATGATATCTGATTCAATTAATCACTTTATATGACAAAACAACATTGACCTTCAATTATTTTAGTTTTTCAATGCGGGTATCTAAATTAACAAGTGAGCTGCACTAAGAGATAATGTAAAAAACTGAATAAATAATGCAACAAACTATACAACAGTATTGAGCCTGTGTCCTTTAGAAATAATGAGTAAAGGACTTTGTAAGACTATTTGAGTCTTACACTCAGCCTTGCTACATTTTTGTTGCTATATTACTTGAGTGTTAGACAAAGAGAAGGCAAAATCGAGAAGTAAGAGTTAGGTTCTAGAGAGCCCTCAATTAGAAGAGAAGGTAGGGGATCCTGTGGTGTTATTGGTAGTGTTGGACCGATAATCGCTATTCAATATCGGTATTGGCCGATATTCATCATTTTCGCCCACTATCGGTATCGGCAAAATCTGACTAAAATGCCCATAGTCCGTTACCAACATTTTGCCACTTTAAATGACATTTACTTCATTTATATCATCACTTTTCTCTTCATATTTTACATCCTATTGCTTCCTGGATCTTGAAATTTTATCTGAAGCAATTGCCAAGTTTTAACATCTAACTGTACAGCTTCATACCATTGGCGCTGACAACAGTGGATTCGCTGCACTATGCTTGATGCGAGACCATCTCCCCAGCCATCAAACTGTGAGCAGCATTTCACTGAAGAGGCATGTAGTATAGAGACATGCAGTGGAACATGACATCATGCCAAATAATAAATCTCAAACTTCTAACCCTAACCTTTCCTCTTGTCTCTAATCTAACCTTGTTACATGACATCAGGCATGATAGCCTATACATGTCCCAAGATACAAATGTGACACTTTACAAAACTGTGAGGATTTGGTGCAGCAACAATGTAAATGTTAGATATTCATGACATGTACAGTTCTGCCCAACATATAGTGCACTACCAATATATTACGAAACGAAATACAGACGTTAGGTCTACACATGTCCCAAGATACAAATGTGACACTTTACAAAACATTAGTGAGGATTTGGTGCAGCAAGAATATAAATGTTAGATAATCATGACATGTACAGATCTGCCCAACATATAGTGCACTACCAATATATTACGAAACGAAATACAGACATTAGGTATAAGTGTACAGTGTTCACATTACGCTTTATATTTGGGGTCCTACTAACAGTGTCCAAATTTTGAATGAATCAAATGGTAGTCGGGAGGGCAACCACCAGGGTAATATTTGGTTGTCATCCAGAGAAAAATGTTGTCCTTTAATTAAAACTTCAGTTATAATTTTCGGCAGAACCTACTTTCCCGGCTCTCAGATTAGGCAAAAGCAATGTAACCAGTTCAAGGCCTGTTCCTTCTGTCATGTACTGTAAGCTAAGTTTACGGTTCTAATTATGAGTTATAAAATTGAGAAAACCAGAATGCAAAAGTGCATTGTGTGGGAATTGTGTACCAATAACATTTGGAGTCACTAACCCTGTGGAATTTTCAGCAAAAAAAAAAAAAACAATGCAAAAATGCATTAGGGTTTCGATGATATATGTTCTATTCCAAATAAACCATCATGTCCAATATCTTTCAGTCAATGGTCAAATGATATCTTAACATGTTGGAAGAATACAGTTTTGTATTCCTGTTTAGTCTTGGGAATTCTTGGGAAATTTGCATTTTGACCTCTGGTGATCCCAGATCAGGATCTTGGGAATTCTTGGGAAATTTTGCTCTTTGACCTCTGTGAACCCATGTAATATTCTTGGGAATTCTTGGGAATTTTGCTTTTTCACCTCTGGTGACCCCAGATGACCTTTGACCTCCACCAAAAACAACAGGGTTCACCTTTTCACCATAACACATCCACATACTACGAATAGAATCTATCCAAGCTTTCTCCCTTGAGATATTGTGTTAACAAGGTTTTCACAGTGCTGACCCCCGGTGACCCTAGATGACCTTTGAACTCCACCAAAAACAATGGGGTACATCTTCTCAATATAACAGATCAATTAACCATGTATGAAATCTATCCAAGCTTCCTACCTGGACATATCGTGTTAACAAGATTTTCAGAGTTTAATGCCCAGTGACCCCAAATGAACTTTGACCTCCACCAAAAGTGACAGGATTCTTCCTCTTATATAACGGCATCTACATACAAAGTATGAAACTTATTCAAGCTTCCTACCTAGTTGAGATATCGTGTTAACAAGGTTTTCTGGGTTTCACCCAGGGTGACCCCAGATGACCTTTGAACCCCACCAAAAATGATAGGATTCTTTCTCTAATTATATGGCATCTACTTACAAAGTATGAAATTTATACAAGCTTCCTACCTGGAGATATGAGGTTAACAAGGTTTTCAGGGTATGACCCCTGTGACCCCAGATGACCTTTCACCTCCACCAAAAATGATAGGGTTCTTCCTCTTACCATAATGCATCTACATACAAAGTATGAAATTCATCCAAGCTTCCTATCTCAAGATATTGTGTTAAGGTTTTCGGAGTTTGACCTCCAGTGACCCCAGGTGACCTTTGACCCCCACCAAAAACAACAGTGATCTTTCTCTTAATATGGGGCATCTATGTACCAAGTTTGAGAACTGTCAGAGCTTCCGTTCTTGAGATATCGTGTTAACGCAGTTTTCAAGGTTTGAACACCGGTTACCCCAGATGACCTTTCACATCCACCAAAAACGATAGGGTTCTTCCTCATACCATAATGCGTCTACATACAAAGTATGAAATTCATCCAAGATTCATCCAAGCTTCCTACCTCAAGATATTTTGTTAACAAGGTTTTCAGAGTTTGACCCCCGGTGACCCCAGGTGACCTTTGACCCCCACCAAAAACAAAAAGGTTCTTCCTCTCAATATGGGGCATCTATGTACCAAGTTTGAGAACTGTTAGTTTCCCTTCTTGAGATATCGTGTTAACATGCAAAGTGTCACAAACATACACACACATGCACACACACACATACATACAGTACACAGACACCATCATGAATGCATAGGTTTCTCTTATCATCGAAACCAAAAAGCACAGGGCCATTAAATAAAACCTGAAAAAATTCATTCACAGTATTGTATGTTTGCATCGCTATCAAAGCAGCTTGTGACATGTTTTTAAGTATTCCGGCAGTGCAATCGTAAAATGCACACAAACTCAATGGAAGAATCTCATTAACGAAAGTACATTGGAGAAATTTTACACACAAAATATCCATTGACGAAGTTGTGATTGGCTGGTTAACATCAAACCAATCACAATGGTTTTTATATAGATTCTGCTTGCAGTTCAACAGTAAACCCGTGTAGCTGGTCTCTTTGTCTTTTTGTCATTTATTCGCAGTGAATTGATCATCTGAGCGTAAATGTTACGTTGGCTACTCGGGGTACTTAAAAGTCGGAATACCTACGCATACTGAGGCCAGTGAGCCAAGCATACTCTGACTTTGTACACAGTTTTGCAACTATCGAAAATGAACACAGATTTTAATTACGCTGTATGGAATTTATGCTGACACAATTTCTTCAGTCGTTGAAAGGACAACCTTTAACAACAGTTTTAGGATAAGTTAGTCATCCGACGGAAATTCTGGTCGTCTCGGAAAACGGAACAACTGTAAAATTAGGACGCTGTGGTAATGTTTGTACTAGTGGTAAGACATAAATATATTTAATCAAAATTTATTATGTTAAGCTGTAAGTTAGATGAGGTTTTACGGCTCAGTTTCTAACCAATTGTTTAAGTCGAGCTGGCTGTAAGTGATAAGAACTAAGAAAGACAGGTGCCTTGATTAGTTGAACTAGCCATGATGATATGTTTTTCATTTGTTTCAAGTCATATTGAACAACAGATGTGACCCATTTGTATGTGCTCAGGGAGTATGCATAAAGAGAAACATAGGGTATACCATAGATTAACCCATGGTTTTGTACACAGTTAAGCTCATCTCAAAAATATCGGTTTCAGATCAGACTGGCCAATGGTGTGAATGGAATTATCGGTATCAGTAATATCGGCGTTGCCTGATGATTCCTGGGAAAGGACCCCAAGACTGGATAAATACCTTCTAGAAAGCCTATGATCCTAGAGGCCATTCTTACCCCCTTCTGACTGAACCACATACTCTAGCTCCAACATTGCTCCTAGTTTCCACAGTTACTTCCCCAGAACCAAAGGTACCTAAGGCAGTTTTATTTATTACTTTTTTCTACTTGTTTTTCAGTTTTAGATATAGTTGTAGTAGCCACTCACAGTTTTACAAAAGCATAATACAATTACATAGCAAATATGTAATAATCTCTTCAAAAGATTCTGTAAAAGTTAAGAAACCCTCGAATTTCCTGATTACTTCTGTATGTAATCGAAGCCCACAGCTTCGATTGTAGGGATTGCTTTCATGGATACGACTTTTTCGACTGCTTATCCGACTCGGTATACTTTCTCGTGCACACAAGTTCAACATTAACGTATTGGCACAGCGACCAGCTACGCACGCAAAATGGCAAAATTTTCAAAATCCATCCATCATGACGTATACACGTATGGCAAAATTTTCAAAATCCATCCGTCATGAAGTAAACACATAGGGCAAATTTTTCAAAATCCATCCGTCATGAAGTATGCACGTTCAACATGGACGTATCGGCATAGGAACAGGTACGCATACGAAACGCATGCTGCTTACTAAATTCCAACCATTTAACCGAAAATACTTAACAGATTGTATAATTTAATATGATCGAGTAGTTAATAATTATAATGATCGTAAAATAATATTCAAACAAGTTTTCAATACTTTTAAACATCAACGATCAACTAAAAAGTGCATTTTGCTAGTCCCTACATCCGTTGGAAACTCATTAACATTTACCAAGTGTACTACGGATACATATACGTAAACTTCCATATGTAACACATAACAGAAGTTGTCTATACATGTACGTGACATGCCCAGGCAAGGCGATGTGCAAGTGCAACGCAGTGTGTATACCGTACATGTACCTGGCAACATACAAACAAGAAATATATGTGTCCTACCCAGTAAGTAGTATATAGCCCAATCTACAGTCAATAACATTAGCCAAAGGTAATTTTAAGCTTCTCATTCTTTTAACTTTGTGTTAGTTTGCTTTGTTACAGTAAAGATAGCGTCCGTTTTTTTTTTGCCCCGTTGGAGTAAAAGGAGCGCTAATGTAACTTATAACGTTAGGCTTATAGTAAACAAACCATCTGTGGCTCGCAAACAGTTGGCAGTCGGGCTTCGTAGTTTCTCCAAGTTAATGGAACACTATAATCATCCATGGTACTACAGCGTAGAAGTATAGTAGCCTACTAATTGTGTAGCCTATAGGTCTACTGTAAATTTTTCAGTTCATGTGCATTTTTTGATAGTCCTAACGTTAGGAATGCAATGTAGACTAGTTATATGGTATAATTGCAGCTGTTGTCAGTTAGAGCTACATACTGTATGGCTAATTCTGTTTGCTGTGTGACATTGTTGGTATTTCTCTGCCAACAGTTTCATCAGTCATGGGCTTCGATGTACTTGCCTGCAAGTTCAGGATTTCTAGTTTTTCCATTAAATTTGCTAAGAAGGACCCACCCATGATGTGAATATTTACCACATGTCAAAAGTTTACTGGAATGGTGAGGTCAGGGGCGTAGCGAAGGTGTTATCTTTGGGGGGGGGGTGTGGAGATTATGTTTTGCCGACGGATCTGGTAATGCGTAGCGCGAAAACAAGCTTTAGTGGGTGGGGTCCAGGGCCCCGCCTAAGGACCCCTGGTAGGGTTCAGGGGGCACAGCCCCCGGAAGCTCTGAGGTTTAAGTATATCTCTGGGTAAAAAATTAAGTCTCAGGAAGGATATATTTTGGTTCATAATGCATCATCAAATACAAACTAGCCCCCACTAATTTTAATGTATTAGGCTATTCCTCTCATCAGGCCGCTATAGTTTTAAGAGGGTGGGATCCAGAGCTCCGCCAGTGCTATAGCTAGGACGTTTTCTCAGTGCGATATTTACTGATCTGTGGCCTGGGGAGGGGTCTAAGGGTAAAGGGTGTCCCCCTCCCCTTTGGATATTTTTGGAATTTGTGAGGTACCTAGATCGCAAATGGTGCATTATTTGAGTGGATTTCTGCCCTAATCAGGAACCTCAAAATTTACACCCAGATAGAATTTGCTTGTCAGATTTTTTTGTGCGACATTTGTCGCCGTTTATGCGACACTGTTCCATAAATAGGGGCTGGCTAAAACACTGGGCCCGCCTAAGGACCCCTAGCGGATTTCAGAGGGTGAAGTCCCGGAAGCTCTGAGGTTTATGTATATCTCTGGGTGAAAAATTAAGCCTCAGGATGGATATATTTTTGTTCATAATGCATCATCAAATGCAAAGATTCCTACTAATTTTAATTGATTAGGCTATTCTTCTCGTCAGGCCGCTATGTTTTAAGCAGTTGGGATCCAGAGCCCTGCCAGTATTTTAGCCTAGACGTTTTCTCAATGCGACATTCACTGATCTGTGGCCTGGGGGAGGGGTCTAAGGGGGAGGGGTGTCCCCCTCCCCTTTGGAAATTTTTGGAATTTGTAAGGTGCCTAGATCGCAAATGGTGCAATATTTGAGTGGATTTCTGCCCTAATGAGGAACCTCAAAATTTACACCCGGATAGAATTTGCAGAGAATGGATTGATGTCTGATGGCAAGTCACAATATGTCACGTCACAAAATTACCAATTTGTCACAGGCAAGCCAAAATTTCACATCTTCTTTAGTGTTTTTGACAACTTAATGTCACATCAAATGCGCTTTTGTCCTATTTACGAGGGGTAGGGGGTAAATCACTGTTTAATACCATAATAAATCATTGAAGCCAGGGGCACACCCAGGAATTTTTAATAGAGGGGGCACAATTTCACCGACCAATGTCCTGGAGGGGGGTTCAAGGAGAGGGTGTCCCCCTCCCCTTAGAAAAATTTCTGATTTTGACAGAGGGCTGAGATACAAAATGGTGCTATGTTTAACACATTTTGAAGCATTTTCCTTTTTTGTCTCAACCTTTTTTTCATGCATGCGACCAATATGAGGAAGGGTTGTCGTACCCCTGAATCCGCCACTAGAAGCTATAGATGGACACTGCTCAACATTGCTTTCAATGCTATATGGCAACGTAGAACTGTTCCATATGGTAAAAGCAAAGCCTACTCTTTCCTGGAACAGGTCTGGATGAACGTGGCAAATAAAGACTGATGTTGTTGTACGTACAGTACCCAAGCTATTCATGACCAAACAATTTTGAGTTAAGCCAGAAATGATAAATCAGGCTCCGACAAACTCTGTCGACTCATCAACAGACGAATTCTCTGTTTCTATATACAATATACAGGGGTACTTCTGTCTGGTTAGTGATTTATCACCTGATTTAAGAAATTAGACCATGATGGTCCACGACCACTCTTAGGACTAGTACTATTCTATGAACAAAGCAGCTACATGCATGTACTAAGCATGAGTTTAGTGAACACTGACATTCCTCTAAAACGAAGAAAGCTACAGTATCTCAGATAATGTTGACAGTGCTGCCTAAAGCCACTTCTGGAGCTAAATGTACCAAACCAATTAACTTAGGTAGTGGTGATGTGAAGTCAATGGTAGTGACCACAGCAAGAATATTTTCTATTCCTGTTCTGTCACAATATTTTACTGGCTTTTTTGTCACACCTTGTCACAGAATTCTCAAAATGTCACAGAATTTCAGGCAAGCAAGTTCTGTCACAGAATGTCACCATGTCACAGGCGATCCATTCTCTGAATTTGCATGTCAAATTTTTTTTGTGCAACATTTGTCGCCGTTTATGCGACATTGTCCCACAAAAAAGGCTGGCTAAAACACTGGGCTGGCCTTAGAGCCCCTTCGCCCCCGGAAGCTCTGACGTTTTAGCATAATCTCTCGGTAAAAAATTAAGTCTCATGCAGGATTGGTATATTTTGGTTCATAATGCATTATTCAATGCAAAAGATTCCGGTTACTAATTGTAATGTGTTAGGCTATTCTTCCCGTCATGCCACTATACTTCAGGAGCTGAACCTGTCATTCAGAACTGGAACACTATGTGTTCAGCATTTGAACACTAGACGCGTCAGGCGTTCAAATACAATAACTGGATAGGCGTCCGCCGTTTAAAAAGAGAGAAAAAGTGTTCAGAATCTTAACACAAGCGTTCAAAATATGCTTTGAATGCCAGGATCTGAAGATGGGTTCTGCATCTGTTTCATTTCGGTGTTCAAAAGTTAAAAGCCTGAGATTGCAGTGAAGGGAAGACACGCGCGGCATGCATTGGTTTTTCAAAAATGTCATATGACCCGAAATAGTGCACCTATACGGAAGCAATTAATTTCATTTCTTTTCCTGAGTTCCCGACGGAATCAGTCACTCGTCCAATTACACCATCGGCCGTTGATACGGCCATATAAGGCCGTCACATGCATAATCAATTTGCCGACGGGCCTTCAACTTGAATGGGCCAATTAGATGAAGAGCCGAAAATCGAAACAGGCGATATAAGACTGGCCCGTTCTCTCTTTCTCTTTTTTCTTTTCATTCTCCGTCTTCCCTTTCCCTCCCTTCTTTTCCCTTCTTCTCTCTTCTTCTCCTCTTTTCCTCTTCTTTTCCTTTCCCTCTCCTCTCTTTGCCGACAGACCGAAAATTTGCCGATGGGTGACCAAATATTGGGGGTGTGACACCCCCCCCCCCACTCGCTGCGGCCCTGGGTGAGGTAGCCAAGTAGGGAACTTTTTAAATGTACTACAGACTACGAGCTCTTGCATGAGCTCAAATGGATGCCTGCTACACTGTGTAACTGCATGCATATGTATGTTGTAACCTATATGCTATCATTAGGTATGGTACAGGTACAGACTATACTCACAGAATAAGTCAAATGAGAGGAAGTTATAGTGACCTACTTGATAGTCAAGTGAAGACAAGGGCCTTCATAGGTATATAACAGACATGAAGCCATTTCATCTGTGTTAATAGCCGCAAGTTTGGTGATCAAATATAATCCACAATGTAAAAGTTATGTCATTATAGAGGCATACTGGCAATTACACTATTGAGCTTTGTATAGGTCTCTTCGATTTCACACTAAGCCGGGGCTAGGCCAAATACAAGTTATTGAGTTGCTATCTTACATACATGTTCATTACACATAAAACTATGCTTGGCACACTCTTTCATAGTTTTCCATTACTACTACTAACTTACGATACTTCACGATGAATACGCTTATAGTTTTAAAGAGAATTAAGCATGCATGCTTGAGTACTGTTTCACAGATACCTCCACCAACTGGTTTCCTTCATCGATCCTTCTGAGGAAGTACATGATTAATACTTACAGATGCAGACATGTCAGATGATCAACACAAAATCAAAATCTCATGAAAACATTACTTGCTAACTAGCAACTGTTTAACACAGGAATGTTTGCGAATGGCTTACTGGAGAGGACCTGAGGTGACAATAATATGAAAAAATTTTGATGAGCTGGGGTAAATGCTTGAAAAACTACTGTAATATGTGATTTGTGCCCACCGCGCATGTATGTTTTGAATGCACCTTGCAGCAAAGGCTTGCTATTTGAAGGTGCATCCACAATTTTCACACACCACCAAGCTTCTATAAAAATGGAAAGCTACATGCACACTGTACTATATTGCACCATACACAGTAATGATCATGTCAAAAGTTACCTAGTTTAGTGTAGGAGTATAAAATTTTGCAGAATGCCCCGCACATAGAAGCTCTGTTTGGGAAAACATAAGGCTACCAAGTCCAGGTAACAAACGTAATTTAAGAATGACTCATCTATGATTATTGCACAACTATTCACTGGCTATGGTTGACGGGAATTTTGTTAGTAACCTTTCAAGTGGCTATGAAGATACACAGTCACAATTTGTCTTTGTGATAAGCTAAATGGATATGCAGTAAACATTTGTTTCCCCTCACCAGGATATGTTTTCAAGAGGCTACAGGGTTATGAAGTCAATATTCCAAGGCAACTTCCAGTTATCTAGCCCAGCGCTTCTCAACCAGTGGGCTGGTGGGCCGCGAATCTCTCCCAGGTGGGCTGCGAGATCCGCCATAAAAAATAAAGAAAAAACAACAAACTTTTTGTAAGGTGGGCCTCAGAAAAATTCTGCGAGTCAAAGTGGTCCTCAAGTTGAAAAAGGTTGAAAAGCGCTGCTCTAGCCTATGATGGTTAACTTGTCTCTGAAAGGCTACGACGATACGCAGTCAGGATTCAACTGTGTCTTGAAGAGCCTACGAGGATACGCAGCCCCTGAAAAAACTGAGCTTCAATCTCTGGGTATTCTGCAATTGAGCCTTAGTGTGTACTATCCTTACAAATCGATCCAATTAACCTACTGTCCAGATAACTAGTAAACACCATATTTTAACATAAGCCTAGCCAATTCTCATGAGATTGGGATGAACCATTCCTGAATGAAACATACTAATTCATATACTGCATGACATTAGGTATTTTGCATACACACCTTTTTCTGAAAAGTCCCAATTTTACCTCTTGAGTTTCAAGTTCCAGGAAATTGCCTGGATGGAAAACAGGCAATTTTTTTTTCTGCATATAGACCTTTCTTTTGAGTGTGGCAGGAAGTGATACATACTGTATACACAGCTTTACATTGTAACTTGCTTATCAGTACTCACATTCTATCCACATCTTCAGCAGCATGCATATGATAATCAAGATGTTTCCTGAGAAGTCCATTGACCTGTCCAGAGTTTCTGGCCCTGATGTATGGTTCACTATCAATATCCTTCATGTTAAGAGAATTCATACCACAACAGAGATTATTCAAGTATAGTCCTGTGCTAGCCATACTACTGCTGATAGGTGTAGGCTCATTAAATCTACACACTGATGCCATACCAGCAGATTTAAACTGTGGTTTCATTCCTGTTTCACCACCTGTTTCCACACCAGCTTTCATCTTATTACTCCCAACAGTCTGTTTAAAAATAAAGTAAAATCTTACTTTCCTTGTGTCTATGATGAAGAGGCCATCCAGAACTATATTTTAAATTGATTTTATTCCTTTCAACATGTAGACAGTCTTCAACACATGGCAAATGGCAGTCTTCTAAGATTTTTTGCAACATACTAACCACACACATACATAGGACTGATGTTGCAAGGCTGCTAGATAGTATACTTTGAGTTGCACAATATAGATGATTGACAGACGTTTTCTACAGTCTACAGTCAGATTGTCAACTCAGTAACACAGACCACTGATCTATTGGCATAGGTGGTAGGTGAGTTTTATAACTACACTTCCATCAGTCATAGTTAGCTGTAATAAATGGGGCCTCAATATTCAGAAGCAGCTACACAACAGCAGGATAGGTGAGGGTTCCATGCACACAGGACTGCAAGGGGGATTATCTATAAATTAATGGTGTGATAATTCTGTGCAGTGCAGCTTTTTGAAAGGTATACAGGACCTCATGTTTACAGTACTTCTTATTTCAGTTGTTAAGGCAAGTTTCTTCATATCCCTTTCTCCCATCTCCACCCTAATTCCAGAAGAAATGCTCCATTTCAAATGTACCACTGTGCATAGATAGGAGTACTCCTTCCATATGATTTTCAGTACCATGGAAACCAACTAACATGGAAACAGTTTCCCCAAAACTCTCTTCCACTGTGCTATTTGCATGCTTTTGTCATACCGTAACTGTTGTTAAAGGGTTACACAGGTAAACAGGAGGTATCAACTATAAAGGAAGGACAATGAGATGGCTTGCATGGAACATCCTTACAGAGAAGGGGATGCAACTAGAAACAAATGTCAAACTGTTCTGGTCTCAGATTTGTCTGCTGGGGTAAAAAGATGTGCAAGGTTATACAACACATGATTTCATTATCGTTGTAAAAGGATATCCTCTTCATGGGTTCAACTATAAGGCTGAAGGCTTTTTTTTATTATGAGACAAGCATTACAATATTTATAAAGAGGATGAAGGGAGATTGCACCCAGTCCCACCCCAACAGATACAAATTGAAGGACTGCAGGAGAAACATTTTCAACTGAAAAATTTAATTGTCAATACATTTTTTAAGGACATTTTTTAAGGTTTAGTCCAGAGAGTTTTTGGAGTAAAATTTAATATTGAATTAATTAATATGGGTCACCAGCATGCAAGTCCAGTACACATTTCATTGCAAAATCCCTGCTTGAGATATGTTTACAAGTCTTTGACCATCTGACCTCTGGTGACCCCATGTGAACTTTGACCTCACCAAAAATATAGGCATCATCAACTCAGTAATGGTCTCCAGCCCACATGCCAAGTATATATGGTATATGGCAATTAAAAACAACACAATTTGGTTTTGAAGATAAATGGACATTACCAGAGTTGTTGAATCTAGTTACTGACTTGGAATCAAATCAGACTCAAGTCGCACTTTTTCTCAACTCGCAACTTGACTTGTAGATAAATAACTTGCGACTTGACTTAAAGACAAATGACTTGCAACTTGACTTGCAACTTGACTTGAACATATTTGACGCAGAGACATTAAATGATGTCGCTGGGTGTAGCATGAATTTCTTCACTACAAAATTCAGTAACAACAGAGTGCAATCTTTTTCTTTGTTTTCCTTTTCTTCGTGTATTTGACATTGGGCTGTGCCTGAGTGAGACAGATTCTAAAAAGTCACTTGAGTAGAAAAGTACATCTGTAATGTAGCACTATAATTGAATCAATCAATCAAACCCATATGCTATACCTTGCATGGCTCACCCCTTATTACAAGCACACATTGCACTTATAGTTAGTGTAAATCAGTACTTTTCAATCTTTTTCGGCTTACTGCCATACGCAACGCTGCTTGCACAGAATGGAGTTGAGAAAATTCTGTACCCTCACATCTACAAATAAAGATAAAACATAAAAAACACCCTATGTCTATTAATACGAGTAATAAAAAACACCCTATGTATATAACTATGAGTGATAAGAAAATGAAACTATAGGCCTATGGTTTGAAAATAAAGTGTATTAAATACAGTCTTTCAATATGTAGATGAAGGAAATACATATCAATGGGGTTTCACTATGTGATGGCAAAGCCAAAATTTACAATCGTCAAATGTGTGATGACCAAATGGGGTGTGGCATCCTCCTTAAAAAAAAAACCAATGAAACATTGTATTAAAAATGCAACTTCTTGGCATCTGACAATCAAGATTAGGTTGCAAACTGCAAACATTCTTCTATGAAATTTAATATCATATATAAAGCGTATTGACCTATGCAAATAGGGAATAGGGTAGCCAGTAATGATTATTCATCAGTCAAATGGCCAAGCCAAGAGGTCAGGGGTCCTTCCAAAAAACAAATTAACATTTATATTGTTCCATGCATTTTGCTGCTGTCTGGCAATTGAAATATTTTGCAAATATTTCAGCGCACCTTAAGGAGGGGTAATACTTGTTGACCTAATTTTATCTCCACTTTTTTGGACACTTATTCAAGAGCATGGTGGTAAATGTTTAGCATCTTCTAAACCTCTAGGATATGTAAAAAATATTACTTTCCAAAAGGCCACTGCTGCCCTTATCATTTTCCCCCTCTTCATGAAGAGCAAAATCCCCTACCCCTATCATCAAAGAATTTCCATATTTGTGTGGAATGTACAATCCATCATAATCATACATGCACGCCTTGAGTGATAAGAGAGAATCATGGCATTCTCAATGCTGCTTTTCAGAATTTTCTGAAATCTTTTTTATAGTACAATTTAATACAGAAGTTTCATGAATCTTTTAGGAAAACAGCAGGCATATTTCAACTATTTTACTATTTAAAGCATACATTCAGTTTAATGGGTGTCTGCACAGTTTCACAGAAAACCTATTACCATGCACTTGGAAAAAAGTTTGACACATTATGTTGTTATCAGTGTTATGCAGGTACCCATATAACTCAAAAATATTGAGTAGTGTAGTGTTTGGGGAATATCCTCCTTACTTCTACACCGATTCCATTTCCATAAGAACTTAGTTTGGAAATATTGCATTTAAAATGCACAAATGTGGCATGCAAAGGAAATAGTCCAGACCTGCCAACATTTGAAAATTGGAAATAGAACACAGCGGCGCAATTTTGGAGAATCTGCCAGCCTGGGGGGAGGGATCTAAGGGGATGGGTTGTGTCCACCTCCCATTTGGAAATTTTCTGAAGTTTAAATACTCTTAGATTCAAAACGGTGGCATATTTAAAGAATTTGTATCAAATTTTTAAACAGGCAAAATTACAAATTTTTTAGGCTGTATTTTAAAAATTTGGATGATTGGTATGTCTGCTGGAATTGTAGCCTAAACAAAAATGCAAAAATCAACACACCCCATCACTGTGATAAGGCTAAGGTTTTGTGAGTCTATAATGCAAGCAAACTGAACTTTGAACTAGTTCCCGGCAGTGCTGACTACATCCCTTTTGCATTATGAGTGAACAAAATAAAACTTTCAGATCATGTTACTTGTCACTGTTAGGCTGGGCAGGCTAGGCTGCATGGTAATGTTAGTAATGTTACACACTTAACGCAAACTTCATTTAGGCCTAGGCCTATATGAACGATTCTTGGCGGGGTTTATGCAATGTATTCAGAAAAAAATTCATATAAAAAATTCCCACCTATTTCATAATCTCCGTGACTTTCGTAGTTCAAAAGTTAGACCTAGACATAACCGTTAAGTTCAGGCCTAGCCTAGACTGCACACATGTGCTATTTGACTATGCCGCACTTTCACTATGTTACCGTTAGTATGATATGGCCACAGGCATTCGGAGCATTATATATATATACATACATACATATATACATACATACATACATACATACATACATACATACATACATACATACATACATACATACACACTATACTACATATATATATTAACAAGGTAGGATGGCTTCAACGGGCGCCACGCGGCAGTTGGGAATCACAACACTGATGTGCGTTGTGATTGGCAAATGACGAAGCCCAAATCTGCAAAGTGGACTTGCCTTCTGCTGTGCTTTACCTTGCATTCATTGGGCCCATGCGTTCTGCGCAAGAGACCGAATGGATAGCTACACAGGTAATCGCAACTGCCACGTAACGACCGTTGAAGCCATCCTACCTTGTTAATATTATATAGTATAGTGTGTATGTTATATGTAATGGTCTGAATTGCCTGTGGATACGGCGAACTACGGTACCGAAAAACGCCTGCAGGCTTGCAGCTTACTGTCCAAAGTTTAATACTCAAAAACTTCATTGCTGGTCTTCCCGTTAAAATTGAACACTGTCATAAGTACTTTGTTCAATCTTCAAATATTCTTTTTCATCCTTCTTAATCTCAAACAACAGCATTGCGATAAGTCCCACTGGTTATCAAATAAACAAGCACTATGTATTGCGTATATACCGTATACGTACGTACCACCGCAGGTGCCATACCGACTTCGCAGTTGGTCCGTAGGCGCAGCTGTGGTGCTTTGTAAAGCATTTACTACAACGATTGTTACAGAAATGTACTGTCAGTGCATGCATCCAGAGATATTTTATTGCGCACGCCGGATGTTGCATACATAATACTGAAGTCTTGGTCATAGTGTTTACATATATGTACACGTAAAGTCCATACAAGTTCGATCCACGAATCATTAATGAGGTGCGTGATCCATAAACAATGCATTTTAAATAATTATGTCACAAGGATGTTTCTTGTACTACCTTGGGGTGGGGTGCTAGAAATCGGAACGTTCCGATTTTTTGTTATCTACGGACTCAAAAATCGGAACTGTTCTGATTCAATCGGAACGGTTGGCAGGTCTGAAATACCTTTAATCATTATTAAACTGTGCAGTATCAATCACCAATAAATTCTAGCTTTTTCTTCTCAAAATGTTATGCATTACAAGAGTGACACATGTTGCATCATTTGAATTATTGAAACTTTGGGTGAAAAACTTATTTTTGCACAATAAGTATACTGAATGTCTTCCTGTGAGAGCCTTATTTCTTGAAAAGAAAGCTACCCTACTGCCTTACTTTGAACTGTCAACCATTCTGTATCTATGAACATCGGCTTAAAAATATGAAAATTTTAGGTAAAACAAACACAATATTTCTCTTTCACATATTGTTAGCTATTAAGAGTGATTGCTTAAGCTTATGTGATCCACTGACTGCTCTTGTTCTGAGAAGTTGTTGCTTGGATGTTTCTTTGTATGGACAGAGCATATTACGTAAATATCCCCCATTTTGTAAATATCACCCCCCCCCAAAAAAAAAAAAAGGTCAACCTGTGACTTCTTTGGATTAAAATTTTTCAAGATATACCACCTGGTCTCCATAATAAGACTTTATCTATGACTGCAGGAGGGGCGATGTAGATTATAGGCTTACTAAATTTTTCATTTTGAAAATTATGACTTCTGACTTGACTTATTGACTTGACTTGAGTGAAAATGACTTGTGACTTGAATTGAAGTTTAATGACTTAAGACTTGACTTGAAGGTACATGACTTGGGACTTGACTTGACTTGAGAAAAAATGACTTAGCTACAACTCTAGACATTACTCAATGAAATCTGTGTCATGTGTGCCTGTGTACCAAAGCAGTTCAAGTACTTTCTTGATTACACAATCACAGTGATGGGCTGGCATTAACAGTACATAGGCCAATATAATTGGGAATAACTTTGCAGAACATTTTAGGGTAATGTTTACAGCCACCAGCCAAAAGGCATTAGTTGAATTTAGTTCCTTGTTAGGAGTTTGGACATATAATAAAGACATAAATATAAAACAATTTTACAAGACTTAGCAGAGCAAACTTAAGGCCTTTGAAAGTTTCCAAAATACTTTGACCTACTGTAACCAAATCCAAGGGCTTTACAAGTTTTCCAGGATGAGCGCCAAGTACCAACCCCAAGACACATTTCAAATTTTGCTCCTTAAAGTTGAAATTTATTCAAGCTTCCTAGATCAACATATTGTGTTAACAAAGTCTTCAGAGTTTGACTCCAGTGACCCCAAATGACCTTTGACCAGCACCAAAAACAATAGCATTCTTCCTCTCACCATAAGGCATCTACATACTAAGTATGAAATTCATAAAAGCTTTCCATGTTGAGATATCATGTTAACAAGGTTTTGGGGGGTTGACCCCTGGTGACCCCAAATGACCTTTGACCTCCACCAAAAACAATAGGGTTCTTCCTCTCACCATAAGGCATCTACATACTAAGTTTGAAATTCATCCAAGCTTTCTATCTTGAGATATTGTGTTAACAAGGTTTTCAGCATTTGACTCCTGGTGACCCCAGATGACCTTTGACCCCACCAAAAACAACAAGAGTTCTTCCTCTCAATATGGGGCATCTATGTATTAAGTTTGAGAATTGTCAGTTTCCTTTAATTGAGATATCGTGTTAACGAGCAAAGTGTCACAAACACATAGACACAAGCACATACACACATACATACAGACACATGCCATCATGAATGCATAGATCCTTTGCCTTCGCCAAGGAATCAAAAATGGCAAAGAAACTCTCCAACTAACTATAGTCACCATGTCAAACACCTCAGCTGGAGCTGCCTCAGCCAAGCTGCAGGGAATGCAGCCTTGCTTCATTGCTACAAACTATACACAACAGGAGGATCAATCTAAACTACTTTAATGCTGACACCGACAATGCAGGGCTGCAGCCCCTGTAAGGTAACTGAGGAAGAAACAGTTTTGCTTTTTTGACATGTTGCCTTTTGGGAAACTGCAGTCATTCAAATAAAATATGCATAACCCCAATACCTAAACTGATGCACATGCTCTTCAAGTGACAGTATTTCACAATGTTAATAATACAGAATATCATGTAAGATCCTTGAAAGGGATAAGACTTGAAACATATGGTAGCCGATATTTCAATACAACCCCTGTGGAAATTTTCATCAGAAAGTGAACAGAATGTCATCAGAATGTCAACAGGTTTTCAACAGAACAGAGAATCTGTTGGGGAAACTGTTGACTTTCTGGTCATTTTTTGAACAGAAAGCCTTCCTGTTGAAATCCTGTTCAATTTTCTGATGAAAGTTCCTGTTGACTTTTTCCTACCAAAAAGGAGCACACATCTGTATATGAAACAATGGACTTAGATTTGGGGGAGGGGTGGGAGGAAATCCTGTTCTTTCTGAAACTGGACTTGAACATTTTTATGATTTGAGCCAGCACAGTAACAGGTACCAGAATTTTGAACTTTAATTTTTTCTGATGGAGACCTCTGATCCAAGGGATGGTTTCCTGTTCAGATTCTGGCAGTTGGACTTTAAAGTCTGCAGGAACAACACAATAAGATATTGATAAACCAGAATTTTTTGTGCACAGAGGAGTATTCAGATCACTTAACATTTTCCTCCTGGCTTGTGACAGTTGGCCCAAGCAAATATTAGTTTGGCAACACAGCTAGGGGTACTGCATGTACTTTGGATATAATGTAAATAATAATCCCCAAAACTCACTGGTTTGGGAGTCTATGAGCAACGATACTTACCTCCTATTTACCTATGTACCCATTATTGCCCCCAATAACTGTCTGCACCGCGGAAACCCCAAGCAGTAGAGGGCGCCCTAAACCCCAAATCGTCCTTCTGCATTTCTGGCGAAGAGAGAACCCCCCGATAGGGGACAAGTCCCAACTAGAACCCCTCGTAAGGGACTCAAATAACCCCCCAAAGAAAAAAAGTAGATACCTACACTCACCGAGAGAACAAACAGGACGGAAGAGGCGTCGTCGTTGTTGGAAGAGTCGTAGTCGGCGAGGCTGATCCTTCATAAAGGATCATCATGGTCGGCTGAGTTGACTTATCGTCATCATCATCATTATCATCATGATGTCAACAGCATCTCTAACAGCGTCGTTGGCGGCCCTGTCACATGTCAGTGAGAGTCTTAGACAGCAAGGATGTTGGAAGGTAGAGAGAACTTCTCGGTTGGTATCGGGACGGTGTAGAGGCGTCCAGAGGTGAGAAGGCCTGGTCGAGGAGGTCTATTATGTCTGGCCAGGTAGTGAGAAAGGAACTTGAAAGTCACTTCGGTGAGAGAGAGTAGCCCAGATTCTGTCTTTCTTGCCCCCTGAACTGGAGAGTGTGGAGATCCCTGAAGCAGTCTTAGTAGAGGCAACACCAGCAAGACCAGTGTAGTAGAGTGTGTAGAGAATCCCAGTAAAGGTTGAGTGTCCCGCTGGAGTCCGTGGGGCCGGGAGGCGGGTGCTAAATAGGAGGTAAGTATCGTCGCTCATAGACTCCTAAACCAGTGAGTTTTGGGGAGTCTATTTCGCTCCTCTCTTACCTCTATTTACCTATGTAACCAGACTAGCACTGAGAGGATGTTGGGAGGCCCGGACGACGGCGGTCTGGAACTCCTAGGACGGCTCTAGCGAAGGCGCCCTCTTCTGAAACAATGTCTGTAAGGTAGCTAGCCACAAATGTTGATGGAGTTTTCAAAGCGGCTGCACGGAGGATGTCCTCTAATGAAACTCCACTGAACTAGGCTGTGGAAGCTGCATGGCCCCGGAGAGGTGAGCGTGGATTGGTTCGTCTGGAGATGTATGAGGCGTAATCAACTTAACTATCCATCTGTACAAAGTGTCTTTGGAAGCCGGATTGTAGGGAGACTTTGGGATCCGGAAAAGTTTGTCAGAAGTACGAATGTTCTTGGTTCTCTCCAGGTACCATTTCAGAGCCCTAACGGGACAGACTTTCTTGCCTTCGGTGATGGAAGAGGTCGAAGAAATGCTGGGCAAGTAGATCTCACTGGGAGTGAAAGAGACCGTTTCGTTCTTAGTCAGGAAGGTTGGGTCTGGAAGAAGAAACACCCCTGCTTGAATAAACCTGATGTAGCCCTTACGGGTCGTCAAGGCATGAAGTTCACTACGTCTTCTGGCAGAGGCTGCTGCAACCAGGAACAGAGTCTTAAGAGTGAGGAGCTCGAGAGGTGTGTTGTGCAAAGGCTCGTAAGGTGGTTGAGAAAGATCCAGCAAGACATCGTTGATAGACCACGATGGAGGTAGGCGCTTTCTAGGGGGTCTTTTGTTAAACATGCCCCTGAGAAGGTGTAACAAGGACTCATTGGTGCCGAGCGAGGAGCCATCAGGAAACCCCTTATGGATGGAGGCAATTGCTGACCGGTAGTTTCTGATGGTACTGATTTGTTTGCCGTCGTTGAAGAGGAGGACGAAAAAGTCTGCTACAGCTTCAACTGGTGCTTCCATGGGATCAAGATTCTGGCTGGAGGCCCACTCTCTGAACTTGATGAGTCTGGAATCGTAAGTTGACAGAGTGGATCGTCTACGGGAGCCTGAGGCGATAGTCGCAGCTTCCTGTGAAAGGCCTTGATCAATGAAACGTCTGGTGAGAGTTTCCAAGCTGCTAGGCGGAGGTTCTGAAGACGTTGATGCCAGATTTTCCCTTTCGCCTGAGTGAGGAGGTTGGTCCATAGGGGAAATCTGAATGGGTGGTCGATGAGCATTTCGAGGAGGGCAGGAAACCACAGTTGGTTCAGCCAGAAGGGTGCTACCAGAAGGAGGATGGCGTTGGATTCCCTCAGCTTGAGGAGTACCCGGTTGATTAGACACCACGGAGGGAAGGCGTAGGCGTACAGATTGTCCCATGGAATTGCAAGAGCGTCGATCGCCCAGGCCTGAGGGTGGAAGGACCTCGTGCAAAACATTCTGAGTTTGGACGGAGTGGCTAACAGGTCCACCATGGGTTTGTCGAAGATCTGGAAGATGTGGTTGGCCCAAACCTGAGATAGGGACCATTCCGTCTCCAGTAGAGTCCCCCTGGATAGGGCATCGGCCATGACATTCTGTTGACCCGCCAGGTGAGAGGCCCTGATGAGGATGTTGAAATGTCGACAGAGGTGGAGGTTCCAAGTCCTGAGGCATAGGGAAGTTGACTTGGTTCCACCCTGACGCTTTATGTAGGCTACTGTCGTTGAGTTGTCGCACAGGATCGTTACTTGGTGATTCCTGAGACTGGGACCCCATTTGGAGATCACCTTAAAAACCGCCGACAGTTCCAGTGGATTGATGTGGAGTTTGGACTCCTCTGGACTCCAAAGACCTGATAGGGTTTCTGATTCCCAGACGGCACCCCAACCTGAGAGGGAGGCATCTGTGGTGATCGTTGAGGCTGGTCTGCACTCCTTGAGAGGTCTCCCCGATGCAACAATTGAGAGGCGACATCCACCATAGAAGGTGGTCCTTGACCTGGGAGTATGACGGGACCACGGTTGATAGAGGATTTCGGGCTAGAGAGAAGTGACGTAGAAGGTGGATTTGGATTGGTCTCATGAAGAGCCTGCAGTACGGGATTACATCGACCATGCTGGCCATGAGGCCCAGTAGACGAAGCCATTGTCTTGCCGGAGCCTGAAGTCGAGAATGCACGAGTAGGGCCATTTCTGTGAGGGTTGTGACCCTTTGCGGAGATGGAGTCACTCTTCCGGAACGGAAGTTGAGAACTGCCCCTAGGTAGGTTATGGTCTGGGTTGGAGTGAGAGACGACTTTTCTGTGTTGATGATCCAACCTACAATCTTGGACAAAACTGTTGGGACGCTTTGTCATAATATTCTTGAATCTCCGTTCCCAGGTTTACATGAAGCCCCCGCTCCCCCTTCCAAAGTTGCGCAGAGAGAATGACTGTATGCCGTGAAAATGGTCAACTTTGCGAAGGGGAGCGGGGGTGTCCCAACGAGTTTTGTCCAAGATTGTCTGAGTTTTAAGTGAGCGATTTACGAGAACAAATTCAATAGAAAAATGGTTAATTTTCCGAGCAGCTGTATTCAGTACACTTTTTCGGAGGCTTATAGGCCTGAGGATTTTAGCCAAATGAAAGTATAATTTAAAATTGTTTTAATGTGTTGTTTTGTTTATTTGTTTATACTGATTTGTTGTTGGTTGGCGAGATCATAATGGATAGACTGTTTCAGGTATTCGCAGGGAATGCCAGGCAGAAATGTTTACGTTCCGTAACGACGTCTATGGCAGCCATATGCGTTGCATTTTTTAGCCAATTAAAAGGAGGATGACAGCTCTTCTTAAGTTGTAAGACAAGAAACAAAACAATTTCTTTCATGGATAGATCAAAGAGTCTCACTGCTATTGCAAACTAGTGGTAAGAAGGCAAGATTTTAACTGAAAGAGCGCCACGATCTACCATGAAATGTTAAAAGCAGAACTGTAAGCCAAGCTTTTTATTATAACGATGGTAGATCGTTAATTAGGGCTGGTTTTAGACATATTTTGAAGCGAATTTGATGCCTATGACAACATTTTTTCATGTTACATGAAGCTGATGACGTATCTATTATGCCTTCTTTTAGCCGACTCAATTTCTTTACATTTTGCTTCAAATTTGCTCTCAAAACAAATGGTAGACCGTTCCTTAACTCAGCCTTCACCCCCGGTCTCGTCAAAAGAGCATGTATGGCATATTTTCTGTATAGTTTCGGCTACTCAAATGAAAGTTACTGCGTTATAAAGGTGAAATGAATATACATTCAAGTAACTTATTTCTGGTAAATTACTTTAATATAAAGTAATAGGCAGGATAAAACACGTACTTCTGCTGAATGTTCTTTTTATTTGGTACCTGTTCAAACAGTGTGAGCCCAAAATACGTGACTATTGAAAATGTCTTCCTGAACGAGAGGACGCTTTGAACTTATTTAGCTACCTTCCCAATGCTTTTAGCTTCAATAGTATCATATTAACAAGAACTTCAATATGGACTCAGAATATGCTGATTATTCTCGGTTACTGTTCTCTTATACCTAAAGAAAAGACACCTACCCTTTTGCGAATCAACGCAACGCAAAGAAACACTTTCTACCGTGGGCCGCGAGCAGTTCTAACTTCTCGAATTTCCCAGACAATCTTGGACAAAACTGTTGGGACGCTTTGTCATAATATTCTTGAATCTCCGTTCCCAGGTTTACATGAAGCCCCCGCTCCCCCTTCCAAAGTTGCGCAGAGAGAATGACTGTATGCCGTGAAAATGGTCAACTTTGCGAAGGGGAGCGGGGGTGTCCCAACGAGTTTTGTCCAAGATTGTAGGCTTTCCAAGAGAGACACGGTGTACGAGGTGATGTGGGAGGATTCTTGAGCTGAGCGGCCCACTAGTAACCAGTCGTCCAGATAGGCGAACACGAGAATGCCTTGTTTTCAGAGGAAACCCAGGACGGCCTTTGTGACCCGTGTAAACACCCTTGGAGGGGTGGATAGTCCGAACGGGAGGGCACGGAAGCAGTAGTCTGTGTTTCTGTAGCGGAAAGCCAAGAACCTTTGATGTGACGGGTGGATGGGGATGTGAAGGTAGGCATCTTTTAAGTCTATCGACGTTGCCCAGAGACCTTGATGAAGAGATGACAATACTACGGCTAGAGTCTCTATTCTGAACCTTCTGGGTCGGATGTAGGACTTGTTCAGCGGCTTGAGATTTATGATGGGTCTCCACGAGTCCGGTTTCTTTCGAGTGAGGAAGAATGTAGAGCGGTAGAGACGGGTCGGAAAACCTTTGACGATGCACACGGCTCTCTTCTTGACCAGGTCTGAGATCTCTTTCTCCAGAGCCGAGCGTTGGTCTTTGGACCTTGGAATCGGAGTAGACTTGAAGAGGCCCCTCTTCGGAGGGGGACTGGTGAACTCCAACTTGTATCCTTGGCTTAAAATACTCCAGACCCACGGGTCCGGTGACAGGATCTCCCAGTTCTCTGCGAACTGTAAAAGTCTCCCCCCTACCGATGGGAGTTGGTCGGCAGGGTGGGCATCCCTAGGGTTTGGTCTGGAACGTCCGGAGCCGCGGAAGCTGGAACGGTCAGAACCTCGCAGCGGACGGCGACTGGAGAACTGATTGGAGGAAGAGTTGGAGAAGCCTCTTGAGGAAGGTTGAGAACGAGGTCTTCCGTGCTGTTATTGAGGCATCGACGGCCGGCGGGATGAGAAGCCGGAAGGCCTTGGCTGACGACGGGAGAAAGCTCTGGACGGAGATCTTCTGGGTTTAGAAGGTGGAGGTTTCTTGAAGGTGAAATTGGCCTTGTTGATGTCCTTCTTTCGTTTGATCTCTGTAGTAAGTTGTTCGTCAAACTTTCCGCCGAAGAGGTCTGGGCCGGAAAGAGGTAACTTCATAAAGCGACGTTTGATGTCTTTAGACGGCCAGTGGATATTATCCATGACCAGTTCCCTTCTGTCAGTTGAGGCTCTTACTGCAACCTTGGCAAACTGATCGTATGAAAGACGGGAGATGGGACCAAGCATGTTAACTATGGCGCCGATGTCTTTACGGGAGACTTCATCTGAACCAGACTGTCTAAAGGCTTTGGACAGCACCTCGGCGAATAGTAGGAGGGAGGATGTGAATTTCATCCCAGTCCTGGCGGCCAGATCCATACCATGAAGGGATGTGAAGGACTTCTTAGTTGACGGAGATCGGAAATGGCCTCTGGAGTCGACGGCACCGGCGGACTTCAGTTTGTCTAGGTAAGAATCTGGAATAGCCGGCGAAGAGAAGAAGGACTTGAAATCTTCATCACTGATGTGGAAGTCTGATGATTGTCTCTTGGGAAAGGCCCGCCAAACCCTGGAGTTGGCCTGGGATTCAAAACGGTCGAAACACTCAGTGTCGACAGGCATTACTGGTTTCCTGGGCCCGGCAGGTTTGTTCAGAGAAAGCTTGGATCTCTTAGCTACGGGAGGTTCTGGAACGGATGGAGAATCAAACCCCAGCTGTCTCCTAACAACTTCCACGGCTTTCTCAAATGGTTCCTTCGAAAAGGAGGTTCCCATAATGGGTTCATCGTCTGAATCCTCCGAAGCAACCATGGAGTGAGAACGGGAGCGTGAACGAGAGTGAGATCGGGTGTCATGGAACCGGAAATCCCCGATCGCAACTGATTCCACTTCAGAAGGAGAGTCAGGTCTGTGTTTTGGAAGTTGGAGAGGGTCGGAAGGCGGCTGGGTTATAGACGTGGACGGTTGGTCTTGAGCCGGTTGACTGGGAGTGGCTAAACGGTCCACGTATTGAGAAAGTAGAGTGACTAGCTGAGACAGGGCTTCCGTGGGGAAGTCAGTATGTGGACTATGTCTCCTCTTGCAGCCACGGGAACTCGGCGAGGACGAGGAGGAAGAAGAGGATGAGTGGCAGCGGCGGCGTTTCTTCTTCTTGGATTTGGAGCTGGAGCGGTGTTTAGAGCGGCCCCTATCCTGGAAGCCCTCCAAATCCTGCGGCACAGTGGAGTGTAAGCTGGACGAAAATGAAATGTCCATGGGATTGTCGCCGGAAAGACCCTGGTTTTCTGGATCGGCGGCTTGCTGGGTTACATTTCCCGAGACGGTAGTAGCTGGATTGCCTGGAAAGAGGCTCGGTAAGCCATGGGATGAAACGTCCACGCCGGCCTCTGGCTGTGTATTCTCCTGGAGATGCGGTAAGCCTGGGTTAACAGCGCTACTACCGATCTCATTGTTTTCCGGAAGACTCGGTGAACCTGCTGTGATAGCTGCGCTACAACCGATCTTCGAGGCGAGACTCGGATGACCTGCCGTAGCAGCGCCCGTACAGATCTCAATTGCCTTATCCGTGGGGTTTTGGACTGGTGTACTGGGAACGGATTTCTTCCTGGAGTGCCTGGATTCGTGGCTTGAAGACTTGTGAGAGGAGGCCCTGGGGGATTTGCTGGAAGATTTGCTGCCTTTCTTCTCGGCAATTGATTTCCCTCTCTCCTCAGATCTTTGGCGTAGCAATTCCCATTCACGGGAAGACCAGGTGCGGCATACTTGGCACGGCTGCTCCACGGAACAATCTCTGCAAGCCGGGCATAGTTCGTGGGTGTCCCAAGCCGGTTTAAACTTCTTACACAAAGTGCATTTGGTATCTGAATAAAAATCGATAAGGAACACAACAACCGGCCGGAAACCAACCACTGTAACCAGCAAGGAGGAGAACAACAGGAGCCTTGCCAACCGCTGTGGGGAACCGGACAAAAGCCGGATTAGCGCAAGCAAGCACACAGCGGGAAGCAAGGCCCGGTAAATAACGTGAAATGTATATCAAGTGGCATAAAAACGTAATACACATATCAAGTGGTATAAAACACGTAATACACATATCAAGTGACGAAATATGAAAGTAACAAGAATATATATAATGTGAATGCTGTAAACCTAGCAAACCTAGGAAGATACGACCTGAACAAAAACATGCATGAGAATTAAGGTCGAAATAGGCCTCGGAGAACAAGAGACGTGACTAAGAAAATAACATGACGTCAAAGCTAGGAGAGCAAGAATTCTAAGGATGAAAACTGACGAGAAACTAAGGCTCTAGAAAACGGAAACCTAACACAAACCGAATCTAGAGGAGGGGAGAGACTCCCCAACAAAATGAGGGGGAAAAACGGGGAGGGGAAGTCGGCAAAAAGGTGCGACCGAACCCGGGGCCCCGAGGGACGCAGAAAACAAAATGGCGGCGCGAGACTGGTACCTGTACAAAATCACATACATAGAGGATCGCGCAGAGGCGAAAATCCTCGAACAGATACAGGCTAGGAAAAAACGTAAAAAAGCTCCTAACGAGAAGAGGATACTCATGATTTTGGTCACAAACGGCGATGAGACCGTCAACACGGTGCTAATGGTGAGGATGGAAGTTGTTCAGGATATCAAATGATGAAAATTAGCGTAGTTTTCCACCAGACAAGTTTGAGACGTGTCAAACACGATGAGGCAAAAATGCAGAAGGACGATTTGGGGTTTAGGGCGCCCTATCCTGCTAGGGGTTTCCGCGGTGCTATTAGTTTTTTGCCAGACAGTTATTGGGGGCAATAATGGGTACATAGGTAAATAGGAGGTAAGAGAGGAGTGAAATAGACTGGTCTATCTACACAATCATATATTTGTTCATGAACATTACCATACAAATGTTTTAACACTTGTTGGGAAGATGAAACATGCAGCTAATTTGGTTAGAACACCTTCATACATGTTGGACGTTGTTCAAATTTGTTGGGGATCGAAGCAGTCTACACAATCAAGCATTTGTCCATCAGCATCATCATACAAATGTATGGTGATGTTTTTGACCAAATGTATGATCATGTAGACAGAGCTTAAACTTCAATGATAGAAACGTGCACTCAGTTATATAGGTTCGAGCAAAGGTGGGCTACTCTCAACGTTGCAACACAACTTTTGCGCACTGCAGGCATATGGCGTGCCAGCTGGCAACAAAGATCACACTCTGACGTTTGGATCAGTCGATTCACAAAGCCTATTATCCCATGCACAGTGCGACATAGCCTTCCTAACAGCTTTATGCAGTTATTGTTAAACAGATCTGGCCAGCTCTTTCATAGCTATGGATGTAGAAAAGAAACAGTCATCCACACAGCAGGCTACACAATACTCCCATCAGTTTAAGTGTTATGGATGTTGTTTGGCAGGGTTTACCAAATGGAATGTTTTCCAAAGCAAAGGTCCTAACTCTAAACTCACTTTTAGTTCTCCTAATGATCCAAATCCTCTTTCCACCCAAGGCTATATCGATATCCTATTAAATTTGTATCTAACCCAAATCCTAACCCTACCCTTAATGCATGTAGTAAATTTTTGGTTGGGTACAGAACTTTGGTCTGGTGACCTTTCGAACTATCCTAGTGAACCTGAGGTTTAGGGTAATCCAGGAAGTATATAGAATTTCTGACAGTGTGTTTTAAAGTCTCATGCAAAATTAGCACCAATGAAGTTTCTGACTATAAGTTCCCGTTTCGGCCTGAGTACTTATAGCATCTGTGATTCTTTCATGAAAATTCTGCAGCCTACAGCATTAAGTTATGAGTGACATAACACAGCAATTTCTGGCATTACAATTTGCAAAAACTTAATTCTCTAAGGGAGCTAGTGGGCAAGGTTTTCCCATTGATTTACCATCTTCTGGGTCCCATGCCATGTCGACATCAGTACTTTCCATTATAAGAGCCTCTTTCTGCCAGATAGAATCGGGGCTCTTAATTCTGCCATAATATCGCCAGTGGCACAATAATATTTCATGGATGAAAGAACCTCCCTTCTTTAGTGAAGACAAACAATCACTGCCCCCCCCCCTTTCTTGCATGCTATACTGCCTACAAACGAGCAGAACTACCAGTACTTTAAGGGTTGGGCAACTGCCTTATGCTCTTAAATGTATATGCACATTGACTTGGTTTGATAATGCATTTGACGATTGCACTGCATTTCATGCAATGCAGCATATCCTACCCACTTATTTAATACTAAATTACCTTTATCAACAGTATTTAAAAACCATCTTCTTCTACATGGGATTTCAAGGAGTACTCCAGTGATCTGAATAAGTTCTTTCACTACTTACTTAGATTATATAGCTATCCAGGTTTAACATGCTGTAAATTCTCAAAGGTTCATATATGAGTACTGTGCTGAGAACTTAGGTTCAATGAAACCGATGAAGGCATTCTATGAGGATGGAGCTACAAGCTCTGAGGTAATGAACATTTTCAATAACTCACATATCAATGGTCTCATAAATATATGGCAACTTCTGACACCAGCTAATTAATTCCAAATTTAAAGATGAGCTCTAAAGTAATTACAGGAATGCTTTATTGAGATTTATTACCTATAAACGCTAGACAGTACAAATATTAAAAGAACTTAGCTAGTCAAAAAATGAAGTAACACCAGGGCGTGCAATTTTAGAGACCTCGGATGAAATAGGCACAAAATGATGCAGAAAGGACAATTTAAAAGGCCTGTGGGTTTTGGGGATGCTTTCCTTTTGTACAAGAAATCTCAAAAAAGCTGACAGTGCTTGACATTTGAACAGGGCTTTGGCACAAAAGAGCCAGAAACTGCTCAGACTGCACAAGAAAAAGGGCAAAATGAAGTTTGTCAGGTGCTACAAAAGTGCCAGATGAGTGTTGCAAGAGATTGCTAAATTAGGCAAAATAATCCTTGCACAAACTTTTCACAACAACAAGTTTCCACAGGTGGTGTGTTCACCATATGTAGTCTAAGGACACAAGCTACTCTAATGATACAGCAACGCAATAAGTAGTTTGTGCATGTTGTGATATGTCTGGCAAAACTGCCCGAGCACAGCAGCATGCAGATGGCACACACTAAAATAGAGACCCTATAGTAGGAGAGATTGGCCAACCATTGTTCTCAGATACGCATTCTGATTGGACAAAATGTATGGGCACCATTTTGGAGCCAAAGTACGAGCTTGCAAGATCATGTGTAGCCTATGTACATTTGAGAAGTTGTGCAGGCTGTACTGTATGTACGTACGGCCGGACGTACGCATCCTGTGTAAGATAGACATGTTTTGTTTCCAAAATTGCAGCCAGGTTGTGCTGCATTTGGATGCACGAACAGACCAGAAAGGGTTACAAGTTGTATAGATTCCCATCCTGTCCGAAAAGAAGGCTTCGGTGGGCTGTAAAAGTTAGAAGGTTCAATTGGAATCCATCAAATAGCGATCGCTTATGCGACGTAACTTTACAGTATACAACTTAGTAATACATGTAGGCCTAACGTTAGAGTAGGCTTAGCCTTAGAGTTAGATTACGACGTTCTGTACAAGGCCTAGCCTATACCGTATATGGCAGTTCCATCTTTATATTCCGACTGCTTGATATTCCAACACATAAACCCAAAAACAACTCCTAACCCTTTGGCCTAACCGGCTAATCCTAATCCTAACCCTATTGAAGAGTTGTCTGAACATCCCCATAGAGACATTGGAATACCAGAGCTGCAGTCCCCAGTCATAGGTGTAGGAGTAGTGGCGTATTTAGGGGGGGCCATTGAGCCATACCCCCACCCAATGCCAATTTTTTTTTTTTACTTCCTAAAGATACGTAAAGTTTTTAACACAAATTTTACTGCAAATGGTACCATATGTAGCACCAGATTGCATGTAAGGACACTTAATTTTTCAAAAATTTTCAAAGGGGAGGGGACACTCCATTGGGCCATGGTTCCCCCTCACAGTCACTGATGCCGATGTTTTTGTTTTAGTTCCTAAAAATACGTCAATTTTTTAACACAAATTTTACTTGAAATGTAGCCTATGTGGCACAAAATTGCATGTAAGGACACCCAATTTTCAAAAATTTTCATTGGGGAGGGGGACACAATAACAGATCAAACATTGCTCCTGGATCTATTAGTAACATTAGAAAACTGAAACATTTGTGTAACTTTGACTTTGACGTAGGTTTTTACATGGAATACCCTCTGGTCAGTCACAATTTAGGCCTAGGCCCATGGGCGTCAATCCTGGGGGGACAGGGGGACATGTCCCCCCACACACACACATTTTGGAAAAACACCCATTGACTTAAGATTTTTACACGGTACATCTTTGACAGAAGTGGCCATGTCCCCCCACACTCGAGAAAAGATTGACGCCCATGCCTAGGCCTTTCCATAAAATAAAAAAGTCTCACTAGGAAATGCTTGCCTATATTACCCCTTCCCCCAGACCTCTCATGAATCTTTCACTAAATAATGAAAAATCTTAAATGATTAGTTCAACTTGCTTGAACTTTCCAAAAAAGGACCATTTTGCATGTATGCCATCCGGCATTAACGTACTAGTAGTTTTCTTAGAAAGAAGGGGTAGACCCAGCCCAAAACAGACCCAACCTCCCCACCCCCCTTACAAGCACAAAAATAAGACGCACTAAAATGAGATTTTTTAAATAAAATCACTTTTAAAACTGTCAAAATAGTATACACCATTCTGCATTTTCGTCACTTTCTATTACCAAAAGTTACTCAAAATGGAGGGTGTTATCCCCTCCCTCTAGACCCCTCCCAGGACGGCTTTTCTTGCACTGGGTGACAAACTAAAGGATCCGGCAGATAGTGCCAGCCAGAGTCAACCGATACAAATGATTGCCACAAGAAAACAGAACGCTGTAACTCACTTTGTTTTACATTTTGTACGGAAAACTGTACGCAAGCAGTGTATATGATATCTGGCCACAGTTAACATTTGGCTCCAAAATGGCGCCCATGAAATAAGTTGGCCAATCTCTCTCACTATAGGGTCTCTACACTAAAAGGTAGCTTGCTGCCATCAACAGGAAACTCAAACATTCAGAGTTTAGGTTCTGTGCAGGGGTTGCAATAGCCAGTATCGCATCCCAGTTTGCGATGCAATTGAAGCACAGCAGTGATACCAAAATTTTAACAGCTCGCAGATTTGCAACACAAACCTGCAAATTTATTGATGTTATTTGTATGGGTACAGGCATTCTGACATCCACTCATCGATTTGACTTAACTCCGTTTCACACCTAATTTTTACATTTCGATTCCAACCTAAATACCATCATTAAAATGAATCAGG
The DNA here is from genome assembly GCA_029531755.1 of Holothuria leucospilota. Lineage (NCBI taxonomy): Eukaryota > Metazoa > Echinodermata > Holothuroidea > Aspidochirotida > Holothuriidae > Holothuria > Holothuria leucospilota. The sequence goes on along the minus strand of CM055981.1, from coordinate 20,941,203 downwards.
ATCATGGCCACTATCCGTCCGGCAGACTAGTACAGTCCGATATTAGGAATATTGAAGTATTCATACTTTTTGCTAAAAAAAATAACAGGTATTAAGAGAGTCGTTCTCAAAATGTTTTTGGTTGTATATTATCCACCTTTATTTTTAAATTATCTAAGAAGAATTATTTTGAGAACGACTCATCATTTACCATAAAAATGTGAAAGTAAATGTTGCAACCCCCTATTTTTCAATGGAATGGAACAACCGGACGGATAGTGGCCATGATCCATGAATCAATTCCTTGTATGAGATTTTAATAATTCAATAATTCTAGGGCTGTCAATTTCCGTTTAATCTCCTGAGCATTAAATGGACCATGAATGGACCTGAATAACATTCGTTTACCATTAAACGGCGTCCACATTCGATATCAACCATGCAATGCAAAATTACTGGCTCTATTCATCATGCACAACGATGTTCGCAATGTGCACAAGCTTTTTTAACCTGTACGTCCAGATTTAGCGATCATTTCACTGATTTTTATTTTGTTCACCCAAAATTATCAATGCACGAAACTGAATGTCAAATTCGCATTCATTAATAATACGTTTGGTATAGGGCTGAAATGTACGCAAACACCGATACCTTTGGCCATGTCTGTGTTCTGCACAAACATTCAAGTGAAACGCCCAATGAAAGCACAGTAAAGTTAGTGCATGTGTAGGCCCGTGGTTGTATGCAAACGCCCATACACAGGCCAAAAAATTCCCCTGGATGTCTCCACGGCAATTTCTGTAAAAAAATGCTGTGGAGACAGCAGCTCTCCAAGGCATTTTATGGGATCTCCACAGCATTTTCAAAATTCCCTCACATGGCCACGGCAAGTCGTGTTTCCACCATAAAAAGTGGTTGGGTGCTCTAATCATCATGCAGAATCCTTCTTTTTCAACTCCAGATGATGTAAATTTTTATTTACTTATTGCAAAGAATTTGATATTTATTTGTAAGCAGATTGAGGAAGTACCTGACCCTGTAAGTATGAGAGAATAAGTGAAGTCTACCACACACTGCACTGTTCAGGTTATGTTCCACAGTGCATTTCATCCGATGTTCCGTACTACTTTACAACCAATGAGATTTAGTGGGCGCACGTATAAACACCCCAAACATTCAGTGAAATTAGGCCTGCAATGGTAATACGGTCCCGCGTGTAATTTCCGAGTCATGACAGACAGTAAAACCCCGTTAATTCGAACACATCGGGACCAAAGGTAGAACGGATAACGGAAAAATTCGGGGTATCAAGTTTTTGCCTCAAGAACGTTACACAGGGTTCACAAAATAATTCCGAAAAAGCTGGCAAAATTGTAGACAAAATCCCGCAAAATATTTGGTTACCACGTTTGTGACCGATGATATGACAAATAAATTTTTAGACATCTAAAACAGAGATTTTATTCCCAAAGTTCAAGCCTACGCTCTTCTGAATGACCAGTGCTTTCTACACACTAAATGAGTATATGTGCTGAAGAGAATCTCTAACGATCTGGAGGGGTATCTAGAGTATAAATTGGGCATAAATTTCCAAAAATATTAGAGACACATGTGTAGGAGACTCTCAAACAGCAATTCGCAATGTTTTTGTAAGGTCTACTCTCGTTATTTGTAGGTATGAAGCTCAATACGAAACTAACTTTTCAGATTTAGTGAAACTAGGACTTACGCTAGCCTAACGCTTTTTAGTGTGAGGGGATATTGAGCCTATACCAAATCATGGCTCCTAGCAAGAATTTCAAAACAAATACGTACGATTTTTTTTTCCAAATTTGACAAAGAGATAACAGATTGTTTTCTATGCCCACTTGTCGGCTGTTTTAGTCATCACAACATCTTACCGTTACTTTTAAAGTCCCGTGAAACATTAGTAAATTTCTGCAGAAATTTACCTTGGATTTTGCCTTTTAAAAACTGGGATAGTGATTTGCGAATGGAGAAATTGATCGACTGGCAATCTTGAGATTGATCGACGGCAAAAAAGTGCCGCCGTTACTTGGGATAATCGGCGGCAAAACCAGCTGCTACCGCGGCTTTTGCCGTCGATGCCGTCGATTATTTTTTCCTCTGATACATTAGGCTAGGTACCTGCTCTGCTGAGAGGTTGACTTACATTGCAAGAACATTAGGCATGCTACAGGAAGCCTACAGTAATTTTGCGACTGCTGCATTTTACTGCAAAATTTCCAGTTGTTACCTCACAGTTTGCAGTAGTGACGGTGGGTGTTTTTCATGTAAAACACATGTTAATTTGTGTGGTATAAAAGTGTGCCTTGTATTTACGCAATTAGGAACATGGCCCCATGAGTTGTGCAAGATAGACACACTCAATCGTTCCTCAAACTGATTTGCGCACAGCATGCATGCATCAAACAGATATTTACTAGGAATATGTAGTGCGTTCATGGATTACGTACTGCTGTATGAAACCAGAGAAATCCTAAGCTTTAGCTGGAAGGAGCGTGTCAATGCAAAGACGCGTGTTAAACCGTGCGCTGTTGGAGGGTCACGTGCCGCGGTAAGGTAGTTGTATGGGAGCTGTAATATTTTTATTCACCCAGATCCTGCGGATGCGTACAGAGCATTGTTTTTCCTTGGCGTACGTGGTCAACGTTGTGGATGCTATTGCAAAGGAATGCTGGTCAAGCCTGAAGGCAGAACTAGAGCCAAGTAGTTTGGGATTTTACAAAAGCGTTCTCTCTGCTAACTTCCGACTTTACTTGCCTGAAGCATATGAAGAACAGGGATGTAAGTGCAGGGTAAAAATAAAATACTGAAAATAGTAGGTTGTACGGGTGAACGCCGTCCTGGGGGTGGGGTATAAGGGGAGGGGGTGTCAGGAAGGAGCTGAGATGCAAAATGGTGCACTGTAAATTCATTATCTGAAGTACAGTTATGCCCCAGAGAATACCACTTTCATGGTATTTTTGGTTCACTTAGACTGTCAAATGTAACATGTAATTTTGTTAAATAAAAAATTAAAAAAATAAAATTAATTCTGTACACTTCCAGTTCCATTTACTCTTGATCCCTTGATCAATCTTCTTAATGTCTGCTGTTCTGTAGAGTTCCATTGTTCCTTACACAGTTGCAGCAGACCTCAACGATGTACAAATAGGTCAACAAGAGCAAACACAAGGAGCTTTACAGCACGTAAATTTGGTTATACTGTAGTGTATTACACGTGTGGGCCTAGCCTCCAAAGTGCACAGTATCCTAACATAGTACAGTAGTAAGCTACCACAGTACCACATCTTAAGATGGTACCCAAGTTCAAGGAGCCAGTTCCATGGTTCAACTAAAATATACTTTAAAAACGATCATAAACATCCTTCTTTGAGCATTTACCACTGAAATTTCTCTCTCTCACCTGGAAGCAACCGCATTTGTATCGTCCAATACAACGCGAAACGGCAACGAAGCAGCTTGCTCCGTCGGTGATGTTTACTGATTTAACACTAACATGCACGCCGATATTATTGTACACGTACGTACGTACGTACATGAAGCCAGCGCGCGCGCGACTTTTAAGGTAGTGCTCGTACAGTATATCCTACATGGCTTGTGCACTGGAGTACGTACTGGTTTAGCTTTTTTAGAAACGGACACGTCGGGCTGGGCGAGCCGTTGCCTACGTAGCAGACTCTACGGCATATTCCTTCTTCAGTCACATCCCGTTCGTTTGGGAAGCTGAGAAGCTGAGCAGAGCAGAGTTCGCTCCGCGGGGTAGGCGAGCCGCAAGTTACTTGCATGCCACAACGTACAGCACAGTACGGAGTGATTGAACTGGTATCAGCGTGAGCGGTACAGATATTCATTGTACATGATGCAGTAATAGAGAAACACCGTTAAGTTTGCTGTTATTTTAACGTATTTTTCTGTTTGGACGTCAACAAAACTTCCTCCAATGTTTTCAGATTAGTTTCCGTATTTCCAGTCGACAAAAATACGACAGGAATACGGGAGAAATACGGAGACCTCAGTCGATTTTTTAAAAATACGGAATTCCGTATTAATACGGAAAACTTACATCCCTGGAAGAAGTACGCGGCCCAAACAGTTTGTTCACAAAACTGCAGAGACCATAACAGCAAAATTTGTTTTTGTTACTGTATATAAAATGGTGAGGATGAAGTTCAAAAGGGGAGGTTTGTCAATCACTATGATCTACTAACGAGGTTGCTTACGGTACATCCGCATGAAGTAGGCCGGGTCCCCTTCCCACACACAAAATGGTCTATGACTGGGCAAAAATTTCCTTCATTTGGACAAACTTAAATAGGCCTATAAAGAACTTTTGTAACGGTCTATGGGACACATGATAAAATCAGAACTCAGCTTTACAATATTGTGTTACGGTTTGAGGGCATGTTCTGCATCTTGCAATAAAGATGAAAGCTGTTTGCCTATTCAAAGCAGTGGCGTATAGCTACGGGGGAGCTTGGGGTGCCCCTATGAAACTGGATGGAAAATTATTTTTCCAAAATAAACTAAAGTAACTGGTTAGTAGGTGTGGAGAGGTTTCTGAATTTACAAGAAGGATCATGTTTCTGTTTGAGGAAGTTTCTCGAGTGCCCCCGCCTTGATAGGTATTTTCCCTGGTAAAGTGAAAAACATTCTTTGCCGGTTTTTATATTAGCTTTGATAATGCAAATGTCTGACTGAGTGACCATTTCCTCTAATTATGCAAGTGCTCAACCCCATGGCTTTGTTAACATTCTGAAGCCGAAACTATTGGCCATGTTTAGTTATAACGCTAATGACTTTAAGTAATTTGTTTGACTTTTCCTTATGACTGAGTTTATACACCAACACCCCCGGAAAAAAATCTGCATAGGCTAATGCCTACCCCTCGAAAAAGGCCTAACTACACAACTACACCAATGTACCGACAGCCTTTGATTTGCTTAACAAAAGTTTTCTTATTACAGTTCAGGATCGAATCCAGGGTGCATTATGACTTGAAACGGCCAAGAAATAACTCTCGACGTATCATAATACAAGCATTGCGAGACAATTCGCCGCTAGTTTAACTTGAAAATTGACTTTGTGGTCGCTCTGGCAGTACGCGGTATCCCCGCTGAGCATGGGTTAGTTTCCATGAACGCTTACTTGAAAACAACGCGTTACTCATTCAGGAGAATATACATTGTCGGTTACGCAAGCAGCTCTGTGGGTGTATAAGACTAATACTTGAACCATACAATTAAATTCCCGCGGCATGTGACCCTCTAGTGCTCTGCATTTTGTTACTGTGGGACGCACCTTCCAGCTAAAGCTTAGGATTTCTCTGTATGAAACTCTACACGGGTGAGGCTACACTTTCTGCTTAGGCATAGGTAATACACCGTAGGATAGTGTGAAGTAGCCAAGTAAGTTGAAAATTGAGGGCATCTAAGTACAGTATTTCTGTTTTGCCTTTCGTTCTGTGAGAGACTTGGGCCACGATTATGGTCTAAAAAGTAAACTGAGAAAGTGTCAATCAATTAGTATAGCCCTATTAAGCAGATTTGGGCTACTGCTACAAATGGGATTGTAGGCCTATTTTGTTTTGGGGGAATTGGCAGGGGAGAATCACCATGACAGAGTTATATGCTATGAATGAAGAGTCACCAACTTACGCCAGCTGGTTTTCAAAGCCTCATCTGGTCTTTAAACTGGCAAATAAACATCATTTCAATGAAAAGATATCAAAGCAAAACACGGGATACGAAAACTGCTAACCTTCTCTCGTTATGTTAAAGCCAGTAATCTATTTAATAGTTTGGTTGAATCTGGCACTGTGTAAATGGCTGATCGTTTGTTTAACTGTTTAAACGTTCAAAATAAGTTGCATTAAATTACAAGAATATGTTTACTGAAATCGACATGTATTTTTTAAACTGACATGGATTACTTTTTGCCAACAACAAATCTCCTATGCAAAATTTGTTAACTGCTATACAGAATAAAAAATGCATATAGCACTTTTGCTATGCAAAACAAAATCCTTGAGGCAGATCCGGGTTCTGTGTGCACACATGCTGTAAATGTCAGGATAGTGCAAAGGGTCTAGAAACTCCCAAGTGAATTTAAAAAAAAGCAGCACAGGGGGAAAATCTTTGCACTAATGAATGAATGTTAAGATTTGTGTAATGAGGTATTTTTGCAAGTGTTACAAAGTCAGATTTTAAATTCTTGACCAATTAAGTTATTTTGGGGTCTGTTAAAGAAAGACTTTATCTTGGAGGGGGAGGTGCTTTTTCCATACAATGTGTGTGCAGAAAAGTGCAGCTTCCTTGTGCCATTGTATCTTGAATTTCAGAACTAAAATCCCTTCTGTATAGAAGTTAAAAATTTTCACGTGTATGTACGAATGTAAAAGAAATATCACTGGAAGAATACCTATAGTTTTACCAGCCATTTATTATTAATTTATTTCTCCAATATTGATAAACATCCCAATGGCCCTGCCAAGCCACATTACCACAATCTGTTCATCTAGGTTCTTGCTACTACCCAATATGAACACTGTTTATGATGATTATAACGAATAAGAAAGTAAAACATCATTCATTTATGGAAGACTTCTTCAAATCATTGATTGTGGTGATGGTTAGCTCAACTTTTCACAAAAGTCTGCCAACCTAATCTTGAAACTTGGCAAACATAAACTTTAAAGCATCTTAGCAAGTTATATGGCCACAACTTTCCCAATACTCCTACCTATCATGTGTTACTGTGAATATTCTCAATGGGATGACAGTTTCAATAAAGTAATAACAACTTCTCTGAACCCTCAAACAATGACTGCAGTGGACAGGATTAATAGACTGGCTGTGCTCTGTTCACTTTGACTGTTTTACTCCAGCAGCAAAACACCACGGTTAGCCCCGTTCTATTGATGTACGAAAGTAATGCATGTAATCAGCAACAATGTTGCTACTGAAATGACTGAATTTTACTGGAAGACTGGGCTAGGGACCCATAATTTTAGACTGGAACCCCCGCATAGAAGTATGCATAGGTTTGAGGACCCCTAGGGAAGAAAATCTAATGAAAGCTCTGAAAGCTTTCCCTTCTAGTTGTTAGCAATGGTAAAAGGATCTGAAAACTGAGGGGCCTAAAGGCCAGCACAAATTTGATGCTGCTCATGACTTTAACAAACCAGCCATCAACTTGTCAAAGTGTTCTAGTCAATTACATCCAAGACAGAGACTATTTTATCATGGGAAAAGGTCATCAGATATGAGGCATCTAATAATCAAGAGGACTGTAAGAATTTATTACTAGTTTAACCATATCTCACACTGTAAACCAATGGATCACTATAAATCTTACCCCGTATATACCCTAAAATTCATCTGGTTTAAGCATACTTGACAACACAAATAATTCTGCTTTTCTACCACAAGGACAAGAGTTAATATGCAATGGTAAAGAGAAAACATGGTAAATACAAATGTTCACTGATCTATGGAAAGATGATGAATCCATGCATCAAGTACTCACCACTCAGAACTATCTGCCAGACTACTGTTTTTCCTTATTTTCTTTTTTCTCAAAGAGGCATATTGAGGACAGCCTTACCATTACATCCTAAATACCATTCCAAACCACTAGTTCTCAAAAACTAGTTAAACTTCCCTTCACCATATTTGTTCAAATTTCTGACCATAAACTCTGAAGTGAATATCACCTGACTGCTGATGATGTTGATTGAACCAGGGAGGGTGTTAGGAAGGAGATACATCATTCTTTTAGACTCTTAGTAGCAATCTTCATTTCTGACAGTAATCTTGCTTTTCTTCTCAAAATTCTTATCTCAATATCTAGATCAACTAGGATCAGTTGTCAAAATGACCTTGAGAACACACAACCCTTTAAAATGAACTCATAAACTTCGCACTGCCAGCTGTCATGCAAAATGTAATATTTTAACCTTCGTTGTTATTCGTCACACTAAATATCATTTCATTTAAAGTCAGCTAAGAATTTCTTTGCGACTTACTTTTCGAATATCTTTCTTAATGATGGGAAATTTGCTAAAAACTTAGAGAAATGTATAGGCTTGAACAATGCTTCCAGCAGGTGATGTATTAAAATCGTGGGGGCACAATTGAAGTACATTATTTAAACATTTGTTGCCAGTCGCTTTTCTGAAAATCTTGATGAAAGTTTGTTCATTTGCGGAAACAAACCTCACTTCAAAATATGTAAACAGAATGGCCTTTGTCTCAGAATTACTTGGAAAAGAAAGGATGCGATCATCATTTAAAGGGTTTAGTCAACAGAGACTTAACAATAGGAACAAAGAAACCTGTCAATCAAATGACAGTGCCTGAAAAGAATTAAATCATTTTCAAGTACTATTGTCTGACAGATCCTTGTATCTCCTTAGTAACAACTCAATGATTGAACTAAACCAGCTCAAAAGTTTTCACTTTACATGCACCAGCCTCTTGTGATTTTTTCTTTTGGCACAGCAATTAATCAATCTCACAGTAACTGGGCCAATAGGAGGTTAAATATTTTTACTGTACCCATGGCCTCCCTGAGAGTGTAGTTTCAGCCACCACTGTCTTTCAGTTTGATGCAGCTTTGGAAAGGTTTTGGGCTGGCCATGAGATGTATAACTAGAAGGCAGATTTTGTGTAAGTTTAGTATGGCAGGCACCCACAGCTCTTGATCATTGCTACAGTTGTCCATGGTGAAGATAAAGAAGATTCAGCCCTAGAGGTCAACAGATCTGAATCCTTTGAGGTTCCTAAGGTATCCTAAGATATGATGGAGTACAGTACACAGTACAAAATAATGTCCATATAAACATGTATGAATAGGTCAGAGTTTGCAAGTTCCCTGTGCGGCAGTGGCTACTTACACACTCTGCATGTGAAGTCAGATACGACTCTATTAATGTTTTGCACAGCCAAGCACCAAACCACTCAAGCTAGCTATGTGGGCCAGATCTTGTGCATGGGGCAAAATCGTTATTCCGAAGGTTCATTACTCCAAAAGGTTGTCATTCTGAATATAACATTAGGATCTTTATTCTGAAGGGTTGCGACTCCAAAGGGTCATTATTCTGAATATAATGTTAAAACATTATTCCGAAGGGTTGTTATTCTGAAATGAGAATAAATTTTCCGGAGTATCCCGAAGTTACAAGTTTCTGAACAAAGATTAAGGGTCATTTTTCTGAATTAAACATAAGGGTTGCTGTTCAGAAGAGTCGCTACTCGGAAGGGCCAGTATTCCAAAACACGAAAAAGGGACTTTGGACGTCCTCCACTGAGATAAAATTAAATAAATGCAACCATGGAATGGAATATTTTCAGGGGTAAAGGACCAGGCTGAATTCAATGGGTCCTGTTTTGGCTCATCTAATTCTAATTTGCATAAGTTTTTGGGTAAACGTTGGCAATTCATGCAACTTGCTTGACAGACACCAGTACAGAGTACTTATTTTGGAAATCGGCTAGGAGATAAGATTTGGTACATTTAAGGCCAAACATTATTCCCTTTTTGGAATAGCGACCCTTCCTAATAATGAATATTTGGAATAACGACCCTAATTCTAGTTTCGGATTGACGACCCTTCGAAAAAACCCCCTTTGAAATAATGGTCCTAAAGTGATATTCGGAATTAAGACCCCCTTGGAATAAAACTCTTCAGAATAATGTACGTCAATTCTTGTGCACACATGGCAAACTTTCCAGTCTGAAAACTAAACACTTACTGATCTATGCAATGAGACCCTCTGCACAGTCCCTTCAATCTTTTTCTTGGAGGACAGAAACCTTCATGATGTAGATCTCCAGGGTATGTTGAGGCAGGCATGGTAGCACCCTGCATGCCCTCAGCAGATCTGTCAAAATTTCAGATTGCTGAAAGTTCTCGATAAAATTTTTTGACAGAGTTTTAACCAATGTTTTAAAACTGCCTTACAGTTTATCTGAAAACAATCTCCAAACCAGTTTTTCAAACAGATCCAAAAGGTTGATGTACATGCATATACTTTTATCCTGCTAAAGGTTGAATACTACCACCCTTTTGAGTGAAGAGATCCTGTCCTTAAATCATTCTGTCCCTCAAATAATAGCGGTTTCCAAGTTAAAGAACTGTTGCTTGCAGAGCTGTACCATACAGCAATACTAGTAACCTGCAATGAATTTAGACAGTGACTCAGCACTCCACAACCAGTCTGTTACAGCTAAACTCTATTTTGCATTTCTTATCAGTATGCTGTTGTTATATTAACTGTTGCTGTACATAGGTCATCATTGCTTTCAGTTAACTCTATTAGGGCCAATGATTTTCCGCGATCGCGGAAAAACGCGGATAAAAACGGAATTTACTTTTCTGCACGGAATTTCACGGAATTAAGCAAAAATTATCAGGCTCAGAATACATGTAAAGTTTTGACAAAAAAGTGAGTTATTTTTCTTCAAAACTATGCCAAATGAATGCCTGCATATACCAAAGACACACAACGGGATTTTCCATTTAAAATGGTGGCAAATTTACCTTAAAATCATCAAAACACCTTGAAGTTACGATCAGAAAACAAGTAGGACATTTACGAAAATCGGCAAAATTTTGCCGGTATAGGCTCCAGTTTGCCTATGCTGTAGTGTGGTAGGCTAGGTTACTTGTGTATTACAAGTGTTTGCTGCCTTCAGGATCGTAACCTGACAAGTGTTGGACTTGTTTTCAACATAATTACTCCAAAATCCGAAAATCACGGAAATGGTTTATGCTTGAAACGGAATTTTGCGGAATTTGGAAAGTTAAAACGGAATTTTGTGATTTGTGAAGCGGAAAATCATTGGCCCTACTCTATCTGAAGGTTAATTCTGACTTTATTAGTTAGGAGGTAACAAATATGTGCTACTAATATCTACAGAACAGTTGTATACCCATGGGGTGAGGGGGGTGGGGGGAAGATCTTCAGTATACGTTCAGAGTATCCACAAGAACTTGTACTCTGAGGTCTGTCACTCCATCAAAACCCAAGCTTAAGGACCAATCAAATGTTTGCACAGTTCACCAATTTACAAAGCCTCACAGGAAGTAAGGAAACAATTCTTTGAAGCAAGTTTATGGCAATCAAGTCCATACATCAAGCCCATGCACAGCATGCCCTGGGTACCTACTGAGTGATACTGTAAGTCCAACAGTTTGTCATGTAACAACACTTCCTTTCAACACCTGCATGCAGAACATGATATGGAGCACTGAAACATTTGGAGTAGTTAATTTCTGCATAATTATCCTGGAATGTTCTGATACCTTGAAACTTAACTCTGATAAGAAAAACACTGACTAAGTTAACTTCACGATTTGCACTTTATACTGAAGTACTATTATCTGTATCTCTCTGTCTACAGGTGAAAAACTGAAGGCTGAACTAAAACGTGAGTGTATCCACCTGTGTTCCAAAGACAGTAAAGTACCACACCACAGATAATTCCAAGCAAAACATTACAAACAGTGTATCACAACTTAGAAGAAATATTGCAGAAAATGGCTTCTACACATGATGCAAATGTAAGAAACCTCCCTAACAGGAAAACTGGTTCAGCTGTCACAATGAGTCCACATGAAATAATGGTTACAGCAATGCAAAGACAATAACACACAAAAGCAAAAGGGTCTGCTCAAAACATTTTTTCATATCAGGTATTAACTGATCATTGACACTGTCTCAAACACACAATGGACTTTACCCCCATCTTCTGTCTAAATCTATAAATAGGATTGAGACTTTCAGTTCTTACCCTACTAGAACTTTGACTATGTAATGCACTCTTTGCACTGAGGTATTCAGTGTTCCCCTACTGTCATACTACTACTGCAGGCAATGTACTACTCACTGTGGTCAGAATAATTAGGTACTACTCTAAAAGAAGTAAACACTGGTAATGGCTCAAAGCTTTGTGAAATAGCTGAACCATTAATTTCTGCATGGTTAATCAGCTCTTTCAGTTATATCTTAAATTGTACATTTCATTGGACAATCTAGGTTATGCTGTTGAATTTATATCTTCGGTGGTATATATATTTCAATATTCCAGTATTGAAAGAAAAGCCTTCATATAGACATAAAACTGCACTTCCTTACAAAGCATGCATGTACATTAAACACAAATATAAACCATACAAACATGTAGACAGTATGAGCTATATGCTTTTCAAAATACTTTGTGCTTTTATCTTTGGAAACCTCTTGTAGTATGTAATTAAGGATTACAATCCACGTATAAAGCCAGTGGTCAATGAGGGGCAAAGTAGATGAGAGATTATTGTTACAATCCAAAATTATCATTTGCTTCCAAAACCCATCATTTCACTTAAATCTGCTATAGTATTATTTATAGATTCAACTGTGGTTAACTATCTGGTTATTTAAATAAAAATCTCATTTAAACAACCTCTCTGTATCAAAAATTCATAATGAAATTAGTAAATACTTTTATGATTTCTACTTGTGCAACAAAAACACACCAGCAAAATAGCTGAAACAGTTTACCCTCAAGAAAAAGGACTCACCATGAGGGGGTGTGGGAGGTTACAAATGGTCCCATTTTTGCACAAATTTAAGAGATTTTTAAATTATAGCCACATAGTTCTAAATGATAGTATCTCTAAAAATGACCTTTTTTGTAAAATTTCCTTGGAGAGTCCATACTCCACAAATCAAGGCCATTGTTGTTTTAGTCATGGTTCTAGCCACAAAAAACCCCTCTATTCTACAATGATAAATTAACACAATAGGTCCTTTTACCATCTCCACTAAAAACACCAGAATTCTCTACTCAACATAACAAATCTACATGCTATGTATGAACATAATCCATGATTCCTACATTGAAATATTGAGTGAGAAAGATTTTTAGTGTTCATCTCTGGTGACCTCATACGACATTTGATCTCCACCAAAACAGTAAAGTTCTTCCTCCCAATATGATATACCTACATACTAAGTATGAAAACTGTCAGAGTGTAAATTGCTGTATGGAAACAAGCTAAAGCTTCACAGCACAAGTACACACACACTGAAACACACATATAACAAGTAAAAGATATATACAAACATATAATACACCATGCCTTCATGATTACATCACAGGTTTTTCTCCTAATTGAAACCAAAAATTAAAATAAAAATTGACTTCTGTCCTGTGATGTTCCTCCCTTTGACATGCACTGTATGTGAAAGGCCTAATCCCATGTTATGTGTGTTACATTTCACAGGCATTTTCTTGTCATCAGAAAACTTGTGTATGGTAGCATTTACATTTATACACTTCAAATAGAAATGTTTGCTCTAAAGATATATTCTCTAGAAAATATAAATTATGATACGGGAACACTTTACGGAGGGTGGGCTAAAACATCGCGTTATGTGTGTTACATCAGGCGAAATGAAAAATTTTAGTTTTTATTTTCTTGTCAAAAAGTTCTCTGAATTGAATTGAAATTACAAATACAAGGCAATGTGATTAAAAAGAAAACTGTTTGTTTATAACAGTATGTATTGGTAAAAAGCTGCAGAAATTTAGTTTCCTTAATTAAAGGCCCTCTAAGCTCACCCCAGACAGTAACAATTCTCCCAACTAACCTAACTTCTATCCCCGCCTCCAATTTAAACAGAAACAATTGTATAGTAGTAGAACACTTCTAAGACAGAGCCACAGTAGCCTGCACTGAGTTTCAATTGCTCGAGGCAATATTGAAAAACAAACTGTGTGTGACTGTGATACGGAAGCCGAGAACATTGCGGTGGTGTAAAATCTGACATGCCAGTTTTCACACCCCTTTCTTCGGTAAACATGGGAAGGAGAAATCAAGATACAACTTCTCCTTACCATTACCCACCGATAATGTGGAGTGGAGAAAACCGAAGTTAGTGAGGGGGTACTTCAAGAAAGGACCATTACACTGTCTATTTTCAAACACCATGGCCATAAATGGACAAACTCGTACATGACACAGATTGGCGCTATATAACTTTGGTTATATTATTACCAACGTGGGATGATCCCATTGTGGTAAGGAGAAATCGTCGACGAGCAAGCTTGCTATGTTACTTAAATTGAAAAGAGGATCGATGGACAGTCCATTTATGGACAGGGTGTTCGAAAACAGCGTCCACTCCACATTATCGGTGGAAAATGGTAAGGAGAAATCGTATTTTGATTTCTCCTTCCCATACTTACCGAAGAAAGGGGTGGGAAAACTGGTATGTCAGATTTCACACCACCGCCATGTTCTCAGCTTCCGTACTGTGAGCATAATTAGGAACACAACTGACCATTACGTGATATTACCCTTACTCAAATCACCTTTTACCGAACAGTGCAAAACCCGACCTTCTGGGGGAAAGTCTGGATTTTTTTTGGTGTTCACACCAACAGATTATAGCCTTTGGAATGCTTTTCAGGTTTTACCATATTTTTTTTGATTTTTATAAGTTTTAGGCTATAATCTGTTGATGCGCACATCATGTAAAATCTCGACTTTCCCCCAGAAGATTGGGTTTTGCATTGTTTGGTGGTGGGTGATTTGAGTAAGGGTCATATCACGTAATGCTGTCCAAGTCATCATTAACAACCAGAGTGGTGCTATTATTGTTTGGATGAATGTGGATCAAAGTACAGTCACCAACTGGATTTAGAACTATGGGGATATGTCTAAATATATTTGGGAGGATGCCATAGCTCCTTTAAAAACTGAAAAATTGTGTGTTTATGTGTGTAACGTAATTTTATTACGCATGTTATGGTCTCTGAATTTCTTCTGAATAAAAATGAAGGCACAAAGGTTTTGGAGGCTAAACACAACCATAAAGCATGTAATTGACACTAGAAAGACAACCACGTACAGTTCCATGATGCTGCTACCGTACTAGCACACTGTATGAACCACAACGACCTCCTGGCCTATCCTATGTTACATGTGTTACATATACTCAACAGGCATTTACTTGGTCATTGTATTGGATAAAATGTAAATAGTAGTAATTACAGATGAATTTTTCACACGGAAATGTTAACAACGAAGTTGTGTTTGTAGAAAAAGTTTTAAGAAATCAAAATAACCATGCACTGTAGTCAGTACATGGCAATTATTCGTGAAATGTAGCTTTACTTGTGTTACACCAGACATAGTGGAAAATCTATGGGGGGCTGTTTCATTGTAGGAATTTCTATAATTGAATTCTAACTTCAAATATAGGGCAATATTGTTTAAAGGGATACTACAGATTATAAATTTTATACTGCAACATAAAATATTTCAAATGAGATTCTCAAGGAAAAGTATCTCTATCATCCTCAAATGTTTTTAGTAGGCAAGTCAGTTTCCATAATCTGTAATTTTAAAGGTTATGATATCATTGCTTTTGCTTAGTGTAAAGTATTTTCATGGCTTTCATGAATAAAATGCAACACTTCAAGTCTAGCAACATAAGTATTTTATGTTTTACAAAATTTTGTTAATTGTAGATTATGTAACACACGTAACATTAGGCATGTGACATGTAACATTAAGTGTGTTACAACATTTGACTGTAACATTATTACAACATAAGGAATTTATGAACGATTTCTAAGTATCATGGTAATTAAGATGTTAAGGTAACTTTAAAAAGAATATTAAATTTGATTCCTTACTTCAGGAAAATCAGTTACAATTTTTAATAATTCACTAACTGCTTTTTTGCATCATTTGGGTACTTTCATTGGACATGCTGCACAAAATAATTATCCAATTAACTAACAAAGACCACTTACTGAAGCAACAGGGAATTACTCTCAAGGTCTAAAGTCTCAAATCTTCTCAGCTTTGGTCTGGAGTTTCGAGTGTGATGATAGGTAACTCTATGAGGCACCTGAGGCATGTTGATCCCGTTTTGCATTTCTGCTTCTTCCTCAGAAGTCAATTCAAAAATTTCTGGGTATGACTGAACCAGTTTTTACCACCTGGAGGGCTTCTACACACATATATATGTATACACACAATATTCTAGAAAATTTTCCTGACAACTTTGGTAACGTTGAGCCACATGTTCTGACTAAATGGTCTTATCAGTCTGAGGCCAATTTTGTATCAAAATATTCCTCAAACAAACTTCAGCAGCACAACAAAGTTTAACCAACTTTGCAAACCATTGTTGACTGAAATGAACCCATTTCCAGATTGTTCTATGAATCCATGGAGAATCAGAGAAGTCCATTTGCCACTTTAAAAATAGTACATTTATTACTTTGTGTTTGAACAAAAAGGCAACCAAGCAAACAAGATGTGGATTACAATCCTGCAATCAAAACTACTGTAATCAAGAACCATTGCAGAGCAATCATATCCAAACATGCCAAGCAATAATGTTTTCCTCATGTTCCTCCGACCTAGCAAGTGCTCTTCATCATATCATGACAAAAACTATGAACTGCTCAAGTCAGGAAGAACTTCTTATCAGAACCACATAAATCTTTTGAACAAATTGAAATATGTTTATTCTAAATCTCTGCTAACATCTAAGGGGCATTATGTTCAGGTCTTTTTTGCATGAATCTGCAAATGACTAGCAACTGAGTATAAAATACAAGTATACTATAAACTATTTTATAAAAGAAGCATTATCCAGAATATGAAAAGAATAAATCCAGAACTACATTATCTGCTGTTGTACCGAGCTTTTCCTCACAAGTAGTTTGCTAGCAGGTTTGAACATCTACCCAATGTGACATGTATATCAGCAGACCACTTCCTGGTTTGTTTCACCCAATCTTAAGTAAGGCTGGTAACAGCTTAAAAAGTTGCAGTCTCTTCATACAGTGAATAGATCTCTACAAAATATTCCTTCCCTGTGTATACACAAGAGTTAGCACTTGAATGCAAAACAGTACAGCTTTGTTGCTGGGCTTGAGGATTACTCAGACCTTGCAGTTTGGTGGACGTGATGCGTTTAACTGTGTTGTAAATTCTGAAAGACTTACCCATATTTCTGTGATCATTCAGGCATTACTTTAAACTGCCATGGTGATGCAGTGTTGCACAACACCAACAGGTACCTATTGTTTATAATACAATTCATTGGCACTTTCATGTTCTACACCAAGAACTGAACAAGTCACCAAAGTTACAAAGAACTAAAGAGTCCTCAAAAATAACAGTAACTGACATGTCATCCATGTTTTGATCATTGTCACAAGAGTATCAAATGTATACTTTCCACAAACTCTCTACCTCCCCCTCTCTAGAACATACTTAAAAGATTGTGAAACTAAGATTTTCTGGCATAAAACATTTTTCACAAATTGTCTACTCCCCCTCAGAATGTACTTTAAAAAAAATGTGAAAATTGTGAGTTGGGGTGGGAGGGGGGAAACAAAAACATTTACTGCACTAACAAAGTGAACATGGGTCTTCAATCCCCATCCATATTGTATGCTTGCAAAAGTGATTAAAATATGGATGATCCCTTATCAAAACCATGAAAAAAGTGACAAAAGCTACAAATTTGCAATGCCGTTCTCATGTAAAAGATTTATTGGTCCTACAATTTGTCTTAAAGGAGAGCAATTTAACAAAATGAAGGAAACACAAAGGGAAAATGCAGTCACCCAATTTGGATTAGTCTATGGCGGTATCCCATTTCATGAATGGCTCTTCAGAATCATGTAATGATATTTTTCTCACTGAATTCAGTTAATTGTGAAATTCACACACACTAACTCCTTGGTTTAACTTGACAATGCAATCTTTATACTTGGTAGAGAAATAAGGGGATATTTGTGAGATATACCTGTTGTTTCAAAATTTGGGGCAACTGTGTCTGCCCTGTAATACTGCTACAAAGTTGCTAAATTAGGCCTTTTTATCAGTATTCGATTCATATGGAATATCTTGACTTGCCATTATGACAATTCTATGTTTTATGACAGACATCCCGCACTTCCTCCTTTACAGTTGCATGTAAATCAAATAACATACATACAGGTCAGTGAAAAAAACCAGGAAGTTGTATGGGTACTACTGAACTAGGTTCCTACTGTACCAGTATGACACCAGTTCTCAACTAATCCCTGGATAGGACTGCCAACTTTTCTTTGAATCCTGTTTATATAATGATACATCCCTCTTCAGGTTTGTACATTGTGTGCATCTGTACTTAGTATTACTTCCTGGTGAGATCTAGGAAAGATTTACACATTGAAATCACATACGACTACATGCTGCATGCATGCACAAAACTGGAGATATTTTACTACAAGCCCTCAGACTTCACTATAGAATTTAAATATGATATCATGTTCAATTAGCAGTTTTATAGTGTATTTCACATAATGTAAGCTTTTCAGTACTTAAGTTAAATACATCTGTAAATGAACTTGACATTTCTCCCAACTATGTGCTGCAGTTCATTCACCTCCAATGACTAGCAATATACTGTAGTGTACTTTAGTATGTCCCATTTGTGCACCTTCTTGAAGCTCTAGTCTTCCTTTAGGCTTTTTTCCATGGTGAAGTAGGTACCTACCTGCCAAACCCTCATCCCCATCCCTCTTCTCTCCCCCATTCAGTTTCTAACCCACCTGACATTTTCCAAAAGAAAAAGGGGGCATGGAATTTTCTAGTTTGAATTTCTTTTAGAGTAACTTTGCCAAACAGAGCGCCATTTTACATGTACGCCATCTTAAAAGGATGGTAATTCCACAGAAGGGAAGATGTTCTTCTCCCCTCAAACCACTTTTCTGCATTTGCCTATTAACCAGTGTTTGAACACTGACATAAACTACAAATTTAAATACTTACTATAAGCCAACTTATAACACTTACTTTTAAGTTCCAACCAGCCAGTTGTTGAGAACAATTATTCAGAATGACATCCAAAATAAATGAAGTACTAAAACTCAGCATTTGTTATACTCACAAACTTCCCATCAGCTTTTGTCCATAAAACAGTCATTCTCTAATCGTCTAGCTTAAAATCACGAATAGTTTGAACAAACCAAAGACAGCATTTCTTCACTCAGATGATGGTCACCAATCCATGCATTAATCCAATACCTCCATCCTAAATTACAACCAACTCTCACGAAGACGATGATTTAACTCCTGGTTTATTTCTATACCTGCAGCACAGGAACACAAAACCTCTTGAATGGCTAAATGCATCACTCCCAGCATGAAATACCCCAAATGTAGAAATTAGTTGCTGCTCAGGCAGTTCCTACGGTAAACTTTCACTGTAGTGCTATAATCAAATCATTTTTAAAGTTGTGGTCCCATGATTATTTTCTTTCTTCCCTTTTTTTTTTTTTTAGGGTGTATTTAATGTTTTATTTTTTATTTTAATGATGATGACCTTTTCAAAGTTTCACAGTCTGATTAAAACTACACTGTAGCCTTGAGGCGTTGCAAGCAGGCAATAATGTAAAAGGCAGTGTTCTTAAGATGTTAAGTAGAAGATTGAAGATGCACACTGGATGTAAAGGTCAGACTATGGGTGCTGAAAGGAAAAGTCCTTCTGGAACATACACAGCAAGCTAGTCAAGACAGAAAAAAATTCCAAAAATGATTTCCTGACATATATGACACAAAGAAGGTGGATGAGTAGCTCTTTCTTGTGTTTCTCTAGTCTTTTCTAGGTGCCAACGTGGTCTTGTGGCTTGTCCACCATTGACTTGCTACAAGTAAAGGACTAATATTATAGGCCTGCACCTCATTACCTTATTCAGACAGGTCTATGTGGGTTCTACCTAGGTTTACCCTTGCATTGTTGGGCCTTATAAATCCAGCCTTGAAGGCTTGGTATCCTTTTTCTATTCTGTTCTACCCTTAGTGGTTTCTCTCAGAGAGAGGGATTTGGCCAGTCTGCTTAGCCTTCTGCATCAAATGACTTTAAAGATAGTGGAAGAATACTTCTTTCTAATGCCCACAAATATGCACATACTTAAGAGCTCCCAGAGATTAGCCCCTGGCGGCCTGGCCCTCACTGGGGTCTTTGGACTGTATACTACCAAGTCTCCCATTGGGGCACCTGGCTGCACCCTGTTTATGCAAAGTTTAATGCTCCTTCACCAAACACAGCCCAATTGGCCTGCAGGTGGTATTCTGACCAATGACATGGCCTTTCAATGGAAAGGTTTCCCACCCCTGGGGATAAAGCCTCAAACAATACCACCCTTTTCTTACTACAGTTCATGAAAGAAAGGAAATATGAAAAATTTTCACAGTGATCCAGCCTTGTAGGTGCAACCATGAATTTCATTTACATACAGTCAGTTCCCACATGCTGACGGCCTTGCAACATACATTACAGTACATGTCAACAAGTAGTAAAATCTGCAACAAACCCTGGATTTTACAGATTAATATTCAACACAATTTAGATGTGACTAGTATCCACCAAGTTTTCAGGGCATAACAAGGCAAAACTTTATGCAAGTTTCAGCAGAAATGCATTCATTTTCTCCAGTCTTATACAGCCATGAAAGATGTAACAAAGTCTAAAACAGCATACACCTGGGCATAAAAACCAATTTGTAACTTGTCAAGTTTGGGAGAAATATCATTTATTTTCAAATTCTTGCTAGGAGATGCAAGTCTCTACAGGCTCTATCCTGCATATAACATACCAAACTATAGGATAGTGTAAGAACAAGTTTCATCAACTCTGAAAAGTGAGTACCATAATGGGTTTCATACCTAAATATAGCCTCAGTAGACCTTAAAAAATATTGAGAATGGCTGCTGGAGAGTTCTACAGATGTGTCCCAAACATTTTTGAAAGTTGCACCAAATTTACACTCTGGACACAAGAGCTTTAAAGCTTCTTTTTAACACATGCAGACATGAAGTGTGAGCAAAGCATTGGTCACTCAGGAGACCACAGGCTTGAATTTTGGGGAAAATATCTGTTGATTCTCTAGGTGTATGAAATTGTCTCAATTATCATCATTCAGAAAAATAACAGCTACTTATTTTGGGACATTTTTCCTGAAATTTTGCTAGCCCTTCCAAACTTATTTGAAAAATATTTTGGCACACTTTTTGAGGGATGCAATGTACAGTACTTGAAGCCAAAACTTGAAAGCCTGTTTATCCGCATTTTTCCATTTTCTGAACTACCTTTGGTCCCGATCTGTTGGGATAAACAGACTTTTTCTTTATGTAGCCTACACTGATGCTCTGACAGTGTACAGTAACTAGCCTTGCAGGTGTGGGCCAATATGACCATCCCACAGGACCACAATCCATAGGTTAGGCCTATGGTATTTATACTTATTCTCAGCATGTACTGCCCAGTCACATTTTCTGGTGGCTGAATATGAAATAATGAATTGGAAGTTTAGCATCTTGGCAACAGCACATATGAAAGTTTTGTGTACGTTATTAGCCTTTAAAGGCAATGACTGTGGCTTTGGATACATTGACCCTATCAAAGCCACCAAAGGGGGTCATAAGGACATTTCCCCCAGTCAAAACCTCCCAAAACTGGCCATTTCCCTCCTACCCCAACCCCTCCCTGTCCATTTATATAATAGTATACAGTGCACAGGAGCAATGCACACACATTTGCATCCCACATTCCTGCTTTCTCCCCACTTGCCTCCCACATTTAAAATCCTGGCACAAAACTAATATTTCAAAATTCAATATAACACAGTTGTACAGGCATGGCATTAAGTACATTGTTTAAATTTATGTGTTAAGTACATGCAGTGCAAAGTTCTTCCAGTAAAAGAGCAAAGCTCAGTAAAAATTTTTACTTCAAGAAGCTTTTTCACAGGACCATTTGTTCTTTTTTTGGTAGAAGTGATTATAACAGTTTCCCTGAAACCAGGGAGTTGCTATTTGACAAATAGCAACTCCCTGCCGAAACTCTATGAATAATTTACAAACACATCAGTAGACTTGAATGAAGTGTTCCTGTGACACAAGATAATACACCAAGCATTTCAGCACAATGCAATACAGCACGATAGGATTACTTCACTCCAAGCTGTAGCAAGGCACTGCTACTGTACTTTGACCGCTTTTATTGTCAGGAATACTTGCAAACATTTCAAAGCAAATAAACATGGTGTAGAGGGCAGCAATCCTCATTGACATAAACATCTACACTACACTAGCCACAATGGGAGGAAGAATTTGACAGTGTAAACAGGCCAAAGACTGACTACTAATATCTATCCAAAGATGAAGCTGTAAACTCCACAGGTTATTGAAAGCATACATTTAGTTATGGTGGAAAATCATCCATTTGAGTATAGGGAGCTGCCAGGAGCCCTAATCTGAGCAGTGTTTCCTCTAAGAAATAATCCAGTGAGTCTAACTGCCCAATATATGCAAATCTGACTCGTTGCTAAATAGAGAGCATGTGCACAACATGCCTAAATGCCCATGAACAGTTTTTTCCCCTATTTCTTCTCCAAAATCAGTGCGTCAAATTAGCAATCAATTGGGTCAAAATCGCGTCATAGTGACTCAGCAGAAAAACTGGATCTAAGGCATTTCTGGGCATTTGATATGACACATTTCTGAGGCAACCTTTAACTTCTTCCAACATTGCCAAAATAATGGAAATGGGATCCCCCTAAAATGCATAACTTGATGACATAAAGATTAAGAGGAATTTGAAAAAGCCTCTTACATCAACCTCACAAAGCACTGAAAGGACACCAAAAATCTGAACATGGCTCAATAGCTTTCAGTTACTGTCTCCCTATACTCCTCCTTGTGGTCTTTGTTCCTCTGGCAAAGACCACCTGTCTCTTCCCAATCCACAGCTAAAAGCTTTTTGACAGCGATGTTTTGCATACTCTGCTAATTATTTGTGGAACCAGACCATATTTGGTTCTGCAATAAACTATCTGCATTTAAGAGTAACCTTAAGTCTTATTTCATTACTTGTTCCTTTGGATGTAATTACTGTAAAGTTGTAATTTTTGTTGAGCACCTAGAGCAGCTACACTTTTGTTCCTGATTTGGTTTCTTGTTGATGTTGTTGATGTTGTTGTTGTTGACAAATTGTTAAAGGAGTGAAGAAGTACACTAGTACAGCAACTAATCTATTTCATCTACTTTTTAGCAGGTACAATGTTCAGCAAATCATCAGCTGGTCTTAGAGAAAGAGAGAAAACAATATACTTCTTATTTAGGAACATTAAAATCTGCATACAACTCTATTACCTTCTACAAGGTACAGTATAAGTAGTTCTTGGTAGAAAGTCCCATACAGGCAACACTAATGTGCTCAGATGAAGCACTAAAACAGACACTGGGACAAGTATCTTTCACAATGTTCAGAACATGAAGGCAGCATTTTCAAGGTAAACAATGGGGTTGGTTGTTTTGCAAAATTTTAAAAATTCAGTTTCAAAATTGTTGTCACATGATTTAAAAGCCACTCATGAATAAGGATACCCGATATACTCATTCAATTTGGGGTGACTGCATTTTCCCTTTTAATAATTTCAGCAAAGAACTAGAAATCTTTTACTGACATTACAACTTTAGTAGGTGACATGTCTGATTCATTACCTGACATTTTAAGCAACTCAAGAAAGTTCAATACCCTGTTCTGATGACAAACTGTGAACTGCCTGGACTAGAGGGCACTCTTTTAAAACTGGGCACTCATTCAAGCAAGGACAGTTGGTAAGAACTTAGGCAAGGTTGCTAGTACTGTACTGTACTTTTTGATGGATCCTCTCTCACTCATAAAAGACTTTAATAAGTTACCAATACTACAGTACCTGACATATGAAAAAGTTTGAAAGGGAAGAGGAAGTTTATGCGAGTCAGGACTGAACTGGGACAATGAAACAATAAGAACCTGAATCCTTTTACACACTTTCCTCAAGGAGAAATGGAACAAAATGGAACATTTCCCCTGGCCAATTCATGTCCTCCCACCTTTAGCCCTGCTTTCCAAACACTGACATTACATTAAAAAGTTCCCATTAATGTATTAGAAGACACCAGCCATGATGTCATGGACAAATCAAATGATGGGTACTAGGTCCTGCAAATCATGTAAACTATCTTCAGTCTACTCTGGAATGACCACATGGTGGGACTGCTTCAGTAATAGACCCTTTTCCAAATAGCAAGTACAATGGATTGTGGGACAGAGTTTTGGAACAGGTTGTTTTTGTCAATGGCATTTTACTGTGGCAAACAATGTTTCACACCAAATTTCTATCCCACAATCCTGTGTAACTGCTATTTGGAAAAGGGTCTATTACAAAAAGAAAAACTTCGACCCCTCACTTTAAGTGCTATGGTAGGATGCTAACCCTTAACCTTAATTTTCAAGCAATTCATCTCCACCTCTTCCCTTTATTTTATGTAGCTGCTGCTCTAATCTTTCCTTGTTTTACATGTTTTGTGTTTCTCCACTGTCACTTTTAAATGGTTTTTAGCCTTACAGCAACTTATACCACACTTTGGTCTAAACATCCATCTGACAGGAGAGGATGTTTTCATGAAATTCGTGATTTTGTTAAAAATTTATGTTTTTTCTATTAAACACTAGAAAACACCCTGCACTAATTCTAACAGTATTCAAATTGCATTTGGATGTTTGGCGTACATGGTAAAATGAAACCAAAATGGAAAAGTCATTTGACATTTAAGCCTGAATGAAACTCCACAAACTTACCTTAGTTTGTGAATCTGTAAGCCCTACTTAACAGTACCTCACATACTACACAATTGAAGACTGCCATCAGCATCTACCACTGAGTAAACACTGGCAATGTTTTGAATGCCACCTAGTTGACACCATATCCATATAGACTGTTACGGTGGCTTCAATTTCACATTACCACCGCTTCCTTTGCCACCACAGTGCAAAACGGATTGCAGTTTGATATGGTAAATGGTTAAAACAGCATGTAGAGCACTACAGTACATGTTTTCTTCACCAAAAATATCAACTGACAATTACAACCAGAATGCAAAATGCATTGAGGTTTCGATGATACATGTTTTATTCCAAATAACGCCATGTCCCATTTTTCTCAGTCACTGGTCAAATGCTAACTTAACGTATTGGAAAAACACAGTTTTGTTTTCATATGTGATCTTGAGAATTCTTGAGGAATTCTGCACTTTGACCTTTGGTGACCCCAGAAGACAATCTTGGTTTTTCAGAGTTTGACCCCTGGTGACCCTAGATGACCTTTGACCCCCATTAAAAAAACAGAGTTCTTAGTATCACCATAAGGCAACTGCATCCTAAGTATGAAATCTATCCAAGCTTTCTACCTCAAGATACGATGTTAACAATGTTTCCAGGGTTTGACCCCTGGTGGCCCCAGTTGACCTTTGACCTAAACAAAAAATAATACGATTCTTTGTCTAACCACAACGCATTTACATACTAAGTATGAAATTCATGCAAGCTTCCTACATCAAGATATAGTGTTACCAAGGTTTTCAGAGTTTGACCCCAGTGACCCCAAATGACCTTTGACCTCCACCAAAAATTATGAACTTCTTCCTCTCACTATAAGGCATCTACATACAAGGTATGAAATTTATCCAACCTTTCTACCTCCAGATATCCTGTCGACAAGGTTTTCAGACTTTGACCCTCAGTGACCCGAGATAACCTTTGACCTCCACCAAAACGATAGGGTTTTTCTCTCATAATGCATCTTCATACAAAGTGTGAAATTTATCCAAGCTTCTTACCTTGAAATATATTGTGTTAAGAAGGTTTCCAGGCTAATGGGCTGTGAGTGTTTAGAAAAATTACTAAACGTTTAATCGCAAAATTTTGCATTGTTTAGCGATTAATCGCAAGCACCTATGTTCAACATAGAGACTTTACACGTGCCCTTGAACATGATGAATATGTAAAATGCATTAGTAACGTCCGGGGGACATAGTTTCTGTGACCCTCAAAGACGGATCCTCATAGAACTAGAAGCTCAACTTTGATATCGTATGTTTACATGAGTGTGCCATTTGTATAATTATGTATTTAACTTTTTCCAAAAGAGTTAAAGTGAACATCTAATTTTCTGTAATGACTGCAAATTGTTTTTTATTTCGTGCGGAAAAACAGCTTTTGGGATTAATCGCTGGTAGCTTTGTACTAAACGTTTATTACACATATGATCGTTTAGCGATTAATCGCGATTAATCGCTAAATGGCCACAGCCCTATCAGGCTTTGACCCCGGTGACCCAAGATGACCTTTGAATCCCACCAAAACCACTAGGGTTCTCCCTCTTTCCAAAAAGGATCTACATGCAAAGTATGAAATTTATCCACGTGTCCTACCTTGAGATATTGTGTTAACAAGGTTTTCAGAGATTGACCTCAGTGACCCCAGATGACCTTTAACCCCTACCAAAAACAACAGGGTTCTTCCCATTACCATAACGCATCTGCATACTAAATATGAAATTCATCCAAGCCTCCTATCTCGAGATATCCTGTTAACAAGTTTTTCAGACTTTGACCCCCGGTGACCCCAGGTGACCTTTGAGCCCCACCAAAACAACAGGGTTCTTCCTCTTACCATTACACATCTACACACTAAGTATGAATTCATCCAAGCTTGCTACCTCAAGATATCATGTTAACAAGGTTTTAAGAGTTTGACCCCAGTGACCCCAGATGACCTTTGACCCCTTCCAAAAACAATAGGGTTCTTCCTCTCAATATGGGGCATCCATGTTCCAAGTTTGAGAACTGTCAGTTTCCCTTCTTGAGATATCATGTTAACAAGCAAAGTGTCACAAACACACACACACATACACACCCACACACACATGCCGCCATGAATGCATAGATTTCTCTTATCATCAAAACCAATAATTAACACTTTCTAAAACAAGAACATCAATGATGCTGCAGCTCACCTACAATTTCCCTCACACATGGTTACTGTTTTGTAGTTTCATTAGGGATCCAAACCAAGGAGTCATGGCCAGTCATGATCTACAATCCTGGACAAAATTATCTGGGACAAATCCCCGCGCCCCACCTCAGATGTTGGTTTTGAAGGTGAATTAAAGTTGAGCGCTGAAGAAAAGAGCACGCTTTTCGTTTCTTCTCAACACTGAACGAGGGGTGGAGGGGAAGGTCCGGAAGCATCCCAATAATTTTGTCCAGGATTGTCTGAATGCCTGTACAAAGGTATAGGGACAGCGGGATACGACTGAGAACAGTATGCTTATCATAATAATGGTTAAAGTTCCAAACGCTCTGTTCAAAGACAAGGCAGTTGGATGGGGGAGGGGGAGAATGGAAGGTACCACTGAATTATTATGAACAATTAACAAACGTATTAATTGAATCTCAATACAAATGTAGGAAACACCGGGGTTATTTGAGTTGTTTAAGTTAACGAAAGGGTCAAAAATGAGGAAATTACTGAATTTATCGAGAATATAACCACTTCGTGTGGCTATCAAAATTTGGTTTTCACTTGGGCAGGGAGGGGCATAAAATGCTGTGGAGACATGAGGGATGGAAAAAGGGAAGAGTGTGAGTCAATTAGCAACAGCCAGTGATATATGTTGGAGAATATTGCAGCTGTTTACTGTTCATCGGGAAGGAATGCTGCACGAAATAGGACCTTGAGATAAGTCGTAAATGTCCCTGCAGAGCAGCCTATAATGTATCTGATAGGTAGCAGTATGAGCATACAGTAAGGTTAGCTATCATAAGTTTGAGGTTGCAACATGGCTATTCTTCTTACAAAAAGCGACTGCCAAACTCACAGTATAATTTGCTAGTACACTGCATGCACTAGGGTAAACGTCTGACTGCACGGCATTCATTTACAAGTAAAGGTGCGAGGCCTCCTACCTTTAGTACTCTTTGTACATCTTTCTTGTTCTGACAAAACGTAAGATGTATTAGAATCTGAATGGCACCACGGTTGACCAGTGACTGAAACAGTTGACCGTTGACCACTACACAGTAATTCAATGGGAGTAAACGGTTCACCGTCAGTTTTAACATTTAAAAGACAAGGTAGTCAAGATTTTTCTGTTCGCTTAATGGTCAACCGTTGCGAATTTGTTCATTCCGTCAAAATTTTCCGTCCTGCTTTTCACGGCAGGTCTCACATAATCTTGTCTGTATTAATTCATCCTTAAATCCCCTTTTAGGCAACCAAGTGATTATATTTGGACGAAAAAGTAATGGTAAACTGTGGGGTAAACCATTCGACCTGTAGTGGGAGGAGGCCTGACTAGTAGAAACAGTGCCATCTACTTCATGACACAACCGCTCACCTATCGCCTATGTCTATTGATACTCAACTGTTGAAACCTCTTCTCTTGTAACTGTCTGCTGGTTACGCTATAAATCATAAATATATTTATCCGTATAGTTGTTTTGAGGCACCAATACATTCAACTGATAGTCTCTGAACACCTTTCTCCCCTGAAGTTCTCGAGCCCGACTGACCAATTACTTCTACTCCTAAATAGCATCGTTCTTTTGTGTAATAAATAACCACTGTCCTCTTGTACTGCATTATTTACATTCAAGTTATTCCTCCTTAAGTAGAAATTCAGCAATTTTCTCATGAAACAATCCACAAGACCTCTCATCACTTTTTTCCAAATACCAGTAAACTTAACCAGCTACCGGATTTGTCGCTTGCCGTTGCTATATTTCTCCTATATTCAACATGTGACTTCTCCTATACCTTTGTAGAGGCGGTCAGACAATCCTGGACAAAATTATCTGGGACAAATCCCCGCGCCTCACCTCAATGTTGGTTTTGAAGGTGAATTAAAGTTGAGCACTGAAGAAAAGAGCGCGCTTTTCGTTTCTTCTCAACATTAAACGAGGGGTGGAGGGGAAGGTCCGGAAGCGTCCCAATAATTTTGTCCAGGATTGTAGATCTTTCAGTGCTCATTATAATAATAGATGTAAATCATCACATCCACATACCAAGTATGAAATCTATCCAAGCTTCCTACCCTGAGATATCGTGTTAACAAGGTTTTCGGTTTTTTACCCCGGTGACCCCACATGACCTCACTATGGCAGATCTATACACCAAGTTTCAGTTTAGTCCAACTTTCCTTTACTGAGTTAGAGTGTACCCAACCAAGCATCACAGACACACACACGCCAACCTGACTACATTGATTCCTTTTGCTATTAACAATTTAAATACAAGGAACCAAAAATGGAGCATTTGGCATATTTTCAAACAATGACCCTAAATGACCCCTGAATGACCTTTCCACCTTGAATTTTTTAACCTTCTCACTGGTCCATGGTCCAAGGATCAATTTGTCCAAGTTTCATAAAGATCCACTGTACTGTGTTGGAATAGCAACACATTTTGCACAAATTTAACAGACCAAACTTTTGACCTCTACTGAACCCAAAGGACTTTAAGGCTACACAAGGAACATTCTTACCCACTTGAGGAATTTAAAAGCATTCTGGGTATGAAGGGATAACTTTTGAAAGTTTCAAAAAGTTTCTCTTATGGCCTTAATAACACCTAAATGACCTTTGATCTTGAATTTCTGGTCGTCTCAAGTAGCCCACTGGCAAAGGACCAATGTGTCCACATTTCACAGAAATAAATCGCACATTGAGCATTTTGAGAGCACTTTTAAGAATTGTGGACAGACGATAGATCTACAAACAGCTATGAAGGTGGCATACCGCAATAGCTCAAACAGCTATTAGCTGGTCTGAACTAAAAATTCAAAACTCGGCAGCACGTAGATTCAAAAGGAAGAGCAAGAGCAGACACTGCTGTACAACCCCACTTTTAAAAGAAACTTCCTATCAGTTAGAGAATCAAATTTTTATACACTACTGCTCACTTTTGTGCTTGGCATATAGAACAATTACCTGTTTGTATCTCACAGCTACTGTCTCCCTATGCTCATCCTCGTGGTCTTCATTCCCCTGGCAAGACCTGTCCCTTTACAATCCACAGTTAAAAGCTTATGGATTGTTATCAATGTTTTGTGTACTCCCCTCCCTATTTGTGGAACCAGTTCCAGACCATATTCAGCTCTGTACTGAACTATCTGCATTTAAGCGTAACCTCAAAACTCATTTCTTTACTTGTTCCTTTGAATTTAATTGTTAAGTTGTCTGGATTTTTGTTAAGTGCCTAGAGCAGCTACACTTTTGTTCCTGACTTGGCACTATATAAGTCTAATGTATTCTTATCAACTTTTTCTGAGAAAGTAATCAAACGGGAGTGACAGGAGAGCCTCTGGCCCACTTCCTGAAAATTTGGGTTTGAGGGAGTTTTGAGTAGCTGCCTGGATGCCAAATGGTGCAATATTTACAACGGATTTCACCAGTTTGGTTTTCTGTTTGTGATCAGATTAAACCTGTAATATAGGATTAAAGCTCAAATTTTCTTTGAGATAAACACAGATGAGTGTTCTCAGTTCCTCAACTGTGCGGTTCTCAACAACATTACCAGCAGTTGTTCCACTCTGTCTGTGAAAGAATCTCGACAGAAGTGTTTGGCAGTGACAGCAGTGTAATTAAAATTTTGACATGTATACCTATTAACCATTTCAATTACAGCTAAAACTGTTACCATGATCATGCATTTGTCTTTAACTTTCAACTTTGTACGCTAAAAGTACATACAATACAATTCAAACTACTTCTGTTCGTAAACCAGAAAGCCAAAAGGCTTAGTGATTCCTTGCCATATGGATATATTGTAACAAGCATGAATCACCCACACGACAAACAAGTATGAGATCCCTCACAGTTATCCTACTCGAGATATCATGTTAATTAGGTCAAAAGCTTTTGAAATCCTGTGACCCAAAATGACCTACATGCCAAATATGAACAATCCACAGGCCAAGTATGAGATCCCTCATAATTATCCTCCTTAAAATATCATGTTTACTAGGTTTGACCTTTTGTGACCCCAAATGACCTTTGACCTGCACGAAAAATAATAGGTATCATCTACTCAATACGAACAATGTATGTCAAGTATGAGATCCCTCACAGTTACCCTTCTTAATATATTGTGTTTACAACGTTTTGACCTTTTGGCCTCTGGTGACCTCAAATGACCTTTGGCCTCTACCAAAATTAATAGGGATCATCTAATGAACATGGGCAATCAACATGCTACATATGAGATCCCTCACAGTTACCCTTTTAGAGATATCATGTCTACAAGGTTTTGATCTTCTGTCCTCTGGTGATCCCAAATGACCTTTGACCTCCACCAAAAACAATAGAGATCATTTACTCAATATAGGAAATACACACACTAAGTAAGAGACCCCTCACAGTTATCCTTCTTGAGATATCATGTTTACAAGGTTTTAACCTTTTGACCAGTGGTGACCCCAAATGACCTTTGACCTCCACCAAAAACAATAAGGATCATATACTCAATATGGGCAATCCACATGGTAAGTATGACATCCCTCACATTTATCCTTCTGGAGATATCGTATTTACGAGCAATTTTTAGGGTATTTACAATTTAACCTCTTATGACCCCAAATGACCTTTGACCTCCACCAAATACAATAGGCATCATCTACTTAATACGTGCAACCTACCTACCACGTATGAGATCCCTCGAAGTTACCCTTCTTTAGATATTGTGTTTACAAGGTTTTGATCTTTTGACCTCCTGTGACCCCACATGACCTTTGACCTCCACCAAAAACAATAGGGATCATCTACTCAACATGGGCAATCTACACGCCAAGTATGAGATCCCTCGAAGTTATCCTTCTTGAGATATCGTGTTTACAAGCAAAGCATCACATACACACATACACACACACACGACATCACCAATGCATAGATTCCTTCGGCCTTCAGGAAGGAATCAAAAGCTGGGATGAATTGTCTTATTGTACCAACTGGGATACCTTCAGTAGTTTTCAGTCTGTAAATAGGACAATTGTTTAGAAAATAAAGAGGACTGACGTATAAACCCAAGCTGCACACTGTAGCAGTCTGTAGGGTGTGTGCTGCTTCTTTTACTTTATGCAACATAGTAAAAAGTGCCCTCCTCCTCTTTTGATCCAAACTGATGAGACTGCAACTACTTTCAAACTCTCAGTTTCATGCAAACTCGTCAAATGAGTAACTGTCCTACTATACCCTGTAACTAACTGTTGCAATATCGAAGACCTTTAGCCAGCAGGATTTCCTGAAACACCCTGTGCCACTGCAATATCCTTCCCTTTGGTATTCAACAAAGCACTGCCACACAGTACATGGTTCACAAGAATATCATTTGGCTTGTACAAATGCACCAAATATTGTAAACAGCTCACTATAAACCATGCACAGATAGGTTCTCAACAGTGCTTATAAATTCTAGGTTTGAGTAAAACACTCCACCCTTCTTTGGCAACACCCAGGATGGGAATTGTGTACCACTAACATTTGGAGTCACTAAACCTGTGGAATTTTCAGCAAAAAAAAAAAAAAACAGCAACTAAAAAACAACAATCAAACTACATTATGAAATGTTTCCAGAGGAGTTAGTGAAACAAGTGGGAATTTCTTCCTCAAACTGGCAATGTTTTTATTAGTGTTTGCACCGGGTACCCGACCGACGATGTCAGGACCCGGTTCTGAAATTGCTACCCGGATCCAAAGTTTCACTAACATAGATTGCACATGTGACAGAACACCTAACATGTTACTTTTTTCCTGGCAAAACATTAGGCAAAATTTGCCATTGCTGGAATCAGTCATAGCTACCGCAGTTTTTAGGGGAAAACTGCGGTTCCCAATTAAAGTACCCGCCCACTGGTTCATTACTTCAATTAGCTGCTCTATTGAACAGCAGCATTGTTAAAAGCTTTGATGACCATTTTGGTACAACAGTAGCCCAGCACTGTGGAGTTTACATTACAACGCACAACAAATCCTGCCCTGTAATCAGTACTGGCAAAAAGGGATCAAATTACTTAAATGGTCAGTGAAGGTTAGATCAACTTTCAGTTTAATCTGAGATAAACTGCCATCAAGTGTCAACCTTTAGGGCTATTGACAAATGCTTGAATGAGCACCTCATTGGTATTGATAACAACTCTTGACAAGTTTTGGCATAGAAAGATTTTGCAAAATGATCTATCACGCACACGCCTAAGAACACTTGTCATGCCCATACGTAAGATAAGTTGGTGTTATATTATATCAACGTGCAAAGCAAAATTTCTTATTATGACTTTACAACAAACTTGTAGCCTAACTGAAGTTATATTTTCGGGTGCCCGGGTACCCGACCAACCATCGACTTCTGGTACCCGGTTGAAATTTTGGACCCGGTGCAAACACTAGTTTTTATAGTAAAGTATATCTCTACTCCAAACCACCATCATTCTGTGCTTCTGTATGTACTAGATATCTTTTGAAAAACTTTAAATACTTATAGCATAGCATAACAATTATTTGAGCTTCCTAAAGTTGTACACCACAAGCAAAATAACCACTAATGCAAACCAGTGTTCACTTAATAGGCAGTGGGACTGTGCAATTCCCATACTTCTCTCAACAATCCCACAAGTTCAACAACAGTACCAATGGTGCAGAAGCTCAAACTTGAGAAATTTCAATCCAAGCCAACATTTGTTGTAGGAAGAAAATATTTTAGTGGCATCTTGGTATATAAGTGTTTGGAACTGACTTATAGTGGGGGTCAAGTTTGAGGCCTTACTAAAGGCAACTTGCAATTTAATGCAAAAGTGATCATGAACGAGGGCACTAAGTTTGCATTTGCTGTTGGACCCAAATGACTCCCAAAGTATTTCCAAATGTTTTGGCACTCAAGTCAAATACATTTCATTTCATTTACTGTTTCTTTTCACAACAATAATCATACATGCAATAACGATTTATGTAACATCATATTAACAATACATGTCGTGCATGTACACATTAGTAAGTGCATGGGATATTTCTTGAGTTTTTTAGTACTTCGTCATCTTCATCATAACAGTGTTTATATGGCCAATACATATAGCCAAAAAATTTAAAATGATAAAAAGAATCTCGAAGCAGATTAAAAGTCATCTTAATAGCATGAAAGAAAAAGACTCCCCAATGAATATAAACACAATTTTGGTGAACAAGCACAATAGGTGTAAAGATTTTTCAAGAAAAACAATTAAAAGAGTTATACAGGCCCTGTGGCTACTCTGAGCATGAGTATAGATCAACTGCAGAGACAAATACTGATGGTTAGTTTGTAAAGTGTATGTATAAAAGAGTCAGGTTAAGCAATGGCAAACATGCAAAGGCCCCTCCTTAGAATGTGGGCCCATGTAGGAAAATTTTTGCACCGACACTTGCAAATATTTTCAAGATAGTCCTTTGAGGGTCTTGTGCACATGTCATGTACATGTTTAGGGGATTACTTGACCAACTGGTTTATTTTTGGATAGTTTTAATGATTGTTGTTGCTAAATGTGATTGACCCATATTGTCTAGGCCTATGTGCATTACACACTGTTGAGAGAAGACCGTAGTTGGATTGTGCGATCAAACCAAGACAGTCTAAACTAAGATCTTGTACCTCTGGAGTAAAATATTAGTTCTAACTCACATATTTCAAAACTCTTACTGCTAGAATTTTTCTAAGCCATTTTAAAAGTGATGTGATTTAGGAATGCACCATATCCAAATTTTTTGTTCCAGCCCAGAACCAGATTTTACCAGACAATATTTCAAATCCGGCCGGATAAACCGATGAAGTCCTGCCAAAACTGGGTTTTTCACTTGTAAAGGGAAACATTAAAAAATAGCACTGTGGGCTGGGAGGGGGTATCAAGGCAGAGGAGCTGGTGATTGACTTCATGATAGTGTTACGGGTAGGTCCCACTGTAGGTCACAAAGCAGGTGTAATTTTGAAGAGTTTAGACTAGAATGATGCAAACAGAAAATTAATTGACAAAGTAAGATTACTTAATTTATATACGGGTCATTCCATGAGGTTGGGACACAATCAATACAGTATATGTGCATAACCTGGGAGAGATAACTTATTAAATCTGATGTGAATATATAATCAATTTAAGTTTGGTATGGGATGAACTGCATTGACTGTGTGTTTTGTTATATAATAATGCAATTAACAAACTCCCATGAATTTTTGAGTTTTTCCCTATTTCTTGTTGGTGTCTCATGAAAAACTGGTGAAAAATTTGTGACCTAAAATGTTGCAAAAATTAGGTCATTCCCATTCCTTTTACAGTCTATGTAATTTTACCATGCCTCATCCAGGCATTTGCAGAACACAAGTGATACAACAACTTGTTATTATCAGACAATGGTACCAACTTCTTTCTCAGTTTTTTTGAATGAAATAAGGTCTTACCTACGTAATGCATGGTGTACACTTCCCCTAGATATGTTACATAGGTATTTTTTAGTTCACAGTATTTCCCACTCAAATGCCCTCACCACCAAACTCACTCCATAGCAAAAGGTCAACAAGCTACCATAGCAAACAAAGAATCCAGGCAGTAGAGTCAAGCTATGTACTTTAAACCAGAAAGCCAAAAGGCTTAGTGATTCCTTGCTGAAAGGGGGGTGCTTTGTTACAAAGAGGTTCATCCATCAAATTTATACTTCTCTACTTCATCATGTTTTATGATGTGGTCACAATTTCACCCCTGCTCACATCAGTTCATGCCACATGACCTTTGAACTAAAACATGAATAACAAAAAAAAAATGAAAAAAGAAGTATTAGAAGGGATTTGTCTGTGCTTCCTTCTTTGTAATGACATGTTTACAAAATTTCAGTTTTTGACCCCTGGTGACCCCAGATGACCTTTGACCTCAACCAAACACAATAGGCTTCTTCCTCTTGCCATAACACATCCACACACTTAAAAAAAATTATGAATATCGACCAATACCGGTATTGACTATCGATCAAAATACTGCACGTAGCACTGCATTTAAAGTATAGCCTAGCTACTGGATGTTGTGGGCACAATTGCAGAATACCCCACAAGACTGAAGCTCCGTTTTTCCAGGGGCTATAGTGCTAAGCAGTCATTGCATACCCGGTAGCCTCTTCAAGACACACAATCCTGACCGAGTATCACTGCACAGCATTGTAAAAATTGGACAGATAACAGGAAGTTGCCTCAGAACGTCGACTTTGTATCCCCTTAGCCTCTTGAAAACATCCCGGTGAGGGAAATTGAATTAGGATCCATTTGGCTTGCCACAAAAGCATATTATCAACTACTGACTACGTAACCTCGCAGCCTCTTGAAAGGTAACTAGCAGGATACCTCAATCTGGTGCATCAGGTGCAATAATCATAGATAGGTCATTCTCAAATTACATAAATTTGTTGCCTAGACCTTGTAGCCTTACAAGATAAGTTTTCCCAACAGAGCTCTTCCATGCACAGGGTAACCCTGAAGGAACAAAACCTTCAAGGTTATCCGGTCGCCACACATTTCAACCCCCCATCACCGTGCTCAATAAAAGACTTGGCGGCTACCGCAGCCTTAATGTGCAGAGGTTCTGACCGTGATCGTCAGACAGCCGAAAACCGGCTTATCTTGAAACTCGGGACCCTCTCCCCACACAGTCTTAACATAAGAATGGACCTTTTTTAACCTGTTCCCCTTTTCATTACTTTTTACCAGTTTTTTCAGCCTTCTGTGGCTTTTTTACACTGTGTTCGTTCTGTACTAATGACCAATTTGCCGTGCCTTTCTTCAATGTGTTTCTTCTCTATTTCTACTTCTTTGTTGTTCAGTTGCATTTCTTTGCCACCTGATGAAGAGTCTATACTCGAAACGTCCTGGAATTTTCCGCAAACTTTTAGCACTTTTTACAACCTTTATCGACCTATGTATATATATATATTATAAACCGAGTCCGTGTGTTGGATCATCATAGTAAAAATAGTTAAACACGTATCCTCCAAGTAAATGCAAGAAAATGTGCGAAAATATAGAGTGCCTTTCAAATCCAACTGGTTTATTAATGCTCATATAATATATATATATATATATATATATATATATATATATATATATATATAAATATATGTATAAATATATGTATATATATATTATATGAGAAAAATCCACGTATGCTCTATGTAATATAACAAATAATAAAACATAATCCAAAGATGACATAATAGGAGCACAGATACGATAAAAACAGCATATATTTCGGACACTCCTGTGTCCTTCCTCAGCGCAAAATGGCAAGTGAAAAATTACAGCATTTTTCAAACTTAACGGTAAAACAAGTACAGACCAAAACAAATGATAGACAAGCAGGTTTAGTTGACCTTGGCAGCTTGGGAAGGGTTATTAATTACAAAGGGGAAGTCACTTAAGATGCCAAGGTCCTTGTTCAGGCCCCTAATATGAGTTGACAGTTTAACGACCCACTTGCTCTCAGATTTGAGGCGTTCGTTGACAGATTGGTAATATGAACCGAGCAAAATACACTTTAGATTTGAAATGGAATGATTCGGTTCACCACAGAAATGTTTAGCAACGGGGAAATTAACAGATTTATCCTGAATAGTCTTCTTATGGTTATTGAATCTAAATCTGAATTTATTGCTTGTCTGCCCGATATAGTTGCCTTTGTCGCATATATTACAAAAGAGTAAGTAAACCACATTGGGTGTATCGCAGTCAAGGGGAGGAGGACGAACAATGCACTTTGTGCCGGGAGGGGTAAATTCTTTGTCTGTAATAATAAAATGGCAGACCTGACACCTCGGTTTGCTACATTTTGCGTTGCCTATGTTACGGGCACCAAGCAGTCGGGAAGATGTGAGTAATGTTTTGAGACTGGGGGGCTGACGTCTGGCAGTTAAAGGGGGGTCATTGAATAACTCAGATATAGAAGAATCAGACTTAAGAATACTGTAATCTGAACGTATGGTTTTATGCAGCCGTTCAGTTTTGGGAGAATAATCAAAGACAAGGGGGATTCGAGAATTTTCAACCTTTGCTTTATAAGTCAGAAGTTTGTCACATGGGTAAACAGAGGCCTTACGTATTCCTTCCTTGATAATGAAAAGGGGATAATTGTTGTTAAGAAAATACCCAACAAGATTGCATATGTGCTTGTCGTATTCAGACTGAGAAGAGCAGATACGTCTTATTCTTAGACATTGTGAAAAAACAATAGCGCGTTTAACGCTAATATGATGGGAGCTGAAAAAATTAAGGTAACCGTGAGTGTCGGTAGGTTTACAAAAGAGCGTGGTCGCTATGGAACTGTTGCCTAATTTGACCAGCACATCAAGAAAGGAGATTTCCGTCTCCGAGTAATCAAAAGTGAACTTAATGGAAGAGTGAAAGTTATTACAAAACGAAAAAAAGTCATTTAACGAAGGTAAGCCATGTGGCCATAAGAAGAAAATGTCGTCAATATATCTGAAATAATATAACGGTTTTAAGGGGTAACCGGCTAGCATCCTTTGTTCGAGGTCAGCCATGAAAATAATTGCATAACTGGGAGCCATTCTACTACCCATGGCAGTCCCAGATGTTTGTAAAAAGTGTTGACCATTAAACTCAAAATTGTTGTGAGTTAAAATAAATTCAACGATAGAAGTAAAGTCGCT
The DNA here is from genome assembly GCA_029531755.1 of Holothuria leucospilota. Taxonomy (NCBI): domain Eukaryota; kingdom Metazoa; phylum Echinodermata; class Holothuroidea; order Aspidochirotida; family Holothuriidae; genus Holothuria; species Holothuria leucospilota. The sequence goes on along the minus strand of CM055981.1, from coordinate 20,902,583 downwards.
AATGAACGGTCGTGAGAAGTCGTTAGCAGCAAGAATTTTTTTGCATGCTGCAATACCATCGTCATGCGGTATGTTGGTATACAGGGCGCTAACATCAATAGTAACCAGTAGCGAATTGGGTGGGGGAGACCTAATGTCATTGAGAATCCTTAGGAAATGAGTGGTATCTTGGATATAACTAGGAAGGGAAGGCAACAGAGGGTTAAGAATGCTGTCTACAAAGCCGCTTAAATGTTCAGTGAGTGTGTCTATACAAGATACAATAGGTCTACCGGGTGGGAGAATATCCAATGTTTTTGCCAAGTCAAAAATCTTACGAGGGCTAAGTTTGTCCGTATCTAGCGGATCGTTTCTACTAACGGAAGCTAATATATATATATATAACGCTAATTCCTACTGTACGGGGAAATCTATATATCGCGGTTTCGTTAAGGCGAAGAAAAAAACAATAAAATACATAAAAAAATATTTCCCCTTTTGGAAACCAGATATACAACAACGCTTTTTCAATGGCCCAGCATCCGTACGTGTTAAAAGATACGGGTACGTAACTTGGCCAACATTGAAGTAATAGCATGTAAATCATGTGGTGAAATGGACGTTACCATCCGTCTACGTATTCCTATAAAAAGCGTGTGATTTCGCAAAGTCGACCTGATTTTTTCCCCTTTTAGACGATTTCCCCTTTTAAGCACGTTTTTTCATACGATATTTCCCCTTAATCCCAAATTAGCAAAATATATATATATATATGTATATACATATATATATACATATATATATATATATATATATATATATATATATATATATATATATATATATATATATATATATATATATATATATATATATATATATATATATATATATATATATATATATATATATATATATATATAACGCTAATTCCCACCTTAAGGGGAAATTGTTATATCTGCTTGTACATAGGGCGAAAAAAAGATAATAAAATACATAAGAAATAAATTCGCCCTAACGTCTAAAAATATAATTAACGTTATTTCAATGGCCAGCCATCCGTTCGTGTTAACAGCTAGGTGTCCGTAAATTAGACAAATTTGAAGTAATGGCATCTAGTTTGTAAATCTGAGAGGGCGCCCTTGTAATTTTACGTATTCCTATAGAAAAAGTGTGTGTAATAGTTAACGAGAAATTTATATTTCACCCTAAAATTTTTTCCCCTTAAGGTCGACTTTTCAACAACAACTTTCCCCCTCAGAGCCGAATTAGAGATATATATATATATATATATATATATAAATATATATATATATATATATATATATATATATATATATATATATATATATATATATATAATAGTTAAACACGTATCCTCCAAGTAAATGCAAGAAAATGTGCGAAAATATAGAGTGCCTTTCAAATCCAAATGGTTTATTAATGCTCAGGATATTTCGACACCTTCCTGGTGTCTTTATCAACTGTATAATAAATTGAATATAAACATCAAACAAAGAGATTGCGTCTTGGGTGGGCAAAGCGTCTACTTAGTTAAGCGTTTACGGTGCTATACTGCGCGTTCTTAACGTACATAGTGAAACGCGCCACTCAGTTACCGTGACGCCGGTGCGTATACAAGGCGGTTGCCATAGAAGGTATACTTTGTAAACGCAATGGTTGCTAAGTTGTACAAATTTATTACGTGACATGACGTCACAGAAAAGAAATGAATTCAAAGCTTAACTTAATTACAATTTGTACAAAGAAAAGTGAATAACTCCACAAAATTGTATGGTGATCCTTTAAATAATAGTACCTTGGAGTAAGTTGCCATGGTTAGCTATGAAAGATAAGTCTTTGTTAAGACCATTAACATTGCATTTTAACTTTAAAATTAATTTTATCTCAGCAGTTTTCCTGTGGTCGTCCGATTTGAAATTTCCTGCGATAATTGCAAACTTGAGGTGCTGAAGGGAGTGGTCAGGCCTGTTAAAATGCGTGGCAATGGGAAAGCCCTTCAGATTTTTGCGAATGCTGAAGCTATGATTATTAAACCTGAGTCTAAACTTAGTCCCGGTCTCACCGACATAAATACCTTCGGGACATTTGCTGCAAATAAGGATATAAGTAACATTTTCAGAGTCACAGTTGAAGCGCCCGGGCCTGATGGTACATTTGGAGTGAGTTAGGTTCAAACTTTGGTCAATCATCATGTGATCACACACTTGGCATCTAGCCTTGCCACATGGTGTGTTGCCAAAGTTTTCTTTCCGTGAGAGTTTGGTGTGAACTAAGAGTGCTCGTAAGTTCGCGGGTTGTCTAGTAGCTGCAATTGGTGGCTGTAGGCACATTTCACCAAGTTTGGGATCTTGCTTCAGAATTTGCCAAGATTCTTTCACGTGTTTGTGAAGGGTGGGAATACTCGGGTGGAATTTGGTCACGAGGGGTACACGAGAGTGTGGTATATATATATATATATATATATATATATATATATATATATATATATATATATATATATATATATATATATATATATAATATATATATATATAGCCTAATTAGACAAGGTAAAACGTTTCTTCTGAGAAGAAGTAGGCCCAGTGGCTGCACTGCTACCCAGTGCTTCCACACTCAGAATTCATTTTTCCTTGAATGGAATCTAAAGTTACCAGAAATCAGCCATTTCAGGAATAATGATTTGAGAGAATGATTTGCACTAGCTGTGCGACTTGGGGGTACTCTTTCTCAGTTTTTATTCTTATTTTTATTTTATTTTCCCACCTTTTCTTACTGCTTAGAATTTATCTTATAAATGCACAAAGTTGCATCCGAAGAGGTGTTGGCAGGCTTCGACAAATTCTTTTTTCATTACTTGTCCATCGGGCAAGCTGTTCTCTTAGTCTACTTGTCAGCATGAATATCTACTCGTCCACTTTTAATGAGCCTTTGTGGAGGAGACTTCGCAAGGGTACTCTTCGGCGGGCTATGATATTGAACAATGCACTTGCTTGAGTAACTTTTTACTTGTCCCGGACTGTTGGGTGGGAGATTTATCGAAGCCGGGGTGTTGGATATTCTGCTGGAACAGATGACATGATCAACCAAGTCTGTTAAGGTTCACGGTAAGAGTAACAGTATAAAAATAGGCCAACATTCGTGCTTCGTCCTGAGAAATGTCATACCTTGTCATATTATTAGTGAGTAGGCCTAGTATATGTACATTATGTTTTGCTCAGGCATTCGGAGTATTATATAAACTGTACATACACACTATACTATAGGCCCTATATATTAAAAGGTAGGACGGCTTCAACCGTCACTACGCGGCAGTTGCCATAACGTGCGCCACAGGTGTTCGAAACATTACATACATATACTACACACTATAATATATAATAAGACAAGGTAAGTCATTCCTCACAATATGTACTGACAAGAACAAGAAGTAGGCTGAGTCGCACTTCACTGCCAGTGCTTCCACACTCTAAATCGTTTTTCCTGAAATGGCCAATTTCATGTAATTTTAGATTCCATTTCTGGAAAAATGTATTTAGAGTGTGGAAGCACTGGCAGTGAAGTGTGACTGGGCCATAGAATAGGATAAAGAACTAGAAAGCGCACTCCTAATACCGCGTACGTAAATCCGCTGTGATTGCATGGATGTACATGTAGATCAGAGCATTTGTGTACAAACTGTATGGCGGCCGACTTCCCCATGCGATTGCGATCACAGCTGTTTCGGGGAGTGAGCACTCTAGTTCGTATATCCTACTCTATGGACTGGGCCTACTTGTCAGTACATATTGTGAGAAATGACTTAGGCCTACCTTGTCTTATTATATATATGGGTGGTTCCACAAATATGGAGGCCAGCTGAATTTATGCTATTGAATGTTTTGGTTCAGCTGTAGCTCGTTCATGCATACTTCCATACAGTTACTGTTAGAATATTTTGAGAGATAACATACAACAGAAATTACATGTTGTGGTTGAGTAAATTTTCATTGCTTAAAAATTTATATATTTGACCAAAAATCGTTTGGTTTCTCACATTTTTTTAGGGTACCACGTGTGACATAAAAAACAAGCCTTATTCATGATTCAATACAATTTGATTTGGAAGTAGGCATGGTTTCATTTTACTTTTAAAACGTAGACAATTGGACAACCTACTAATGCAAACACCTAATGTAGTGACCAGGCTTGTGTGTTTTTTGGCTGATGAGCATTCATATAAGAGATCACAGTGTAACATTTGGTTTCTCAACATGTTACACGTGAAATCCTCCAAAAATAAGCATCAAATCTCAACAGTGTTAAACTGTATGAAGGCAAATTGCACTTTATTTTTGAGATACTCCTAGCCCAGTACCCTATATCAGGAATAAATCTCAAAAAACATTTGAATTTTGATGAAATCTTCACAAATGAGTATCTCACCGGAAGTTTGGTTTCTCACAAAAGTGTTACACGGTGATTTTTCCTTGCTAAATAAAATTAGTTATCTGAAAAATAGGGAAACAAAACTGGCTTATTTGGTATATCTGGTGGTAGGCAACATAACCTAACTAAAATTTCTGCTGCTATTATCCCCAAAATGAAAATATTCAGGAAAAATGTTTTGGTTTCTCTCTGTTACGCGTGAAATGAATAAACCCTATTTTGACATATTTTGAATGTAAATTAAAATAAAAAAGTATGTTTCTCTACTAGAATGGACAAACTGGAACTTTGAGACAATTTAGGCAGGCATATGAATAACACATGCAAGTTTTATGTTAGGAAGGCTCAATAAGTCATTTCACGTGTAACGGAGAAACCAAATTTGGTTTCTCTGTTACGCATGAAATGTACACATTGTGAAAAAGTGCATGTATCCAGCTTTTACTTGATGGGATTAAAGAAACTACATACACAGGTGACTTTAAACTGTGGACAATGTCTGTATTTACTGTTATGAATTATGTCACGTGTAACAGAGAAACCAAATTTGGTTTCTCCGTTACACGTGAAATAATTAATTCAGTGCTATTTGGGGTGTAATTATAATGCCAAGATGTAACAGAGTTCATGTGTGCATTCTTTTTGCCAAATATAAGTGTTTAAACAAAAGTGGTGGTATTAGAATGGTTTAGTGTTCTCCCAGTGTAATAAATAACATCCAACTTGCCTGCCATCCCATTTTCACAGTTTACTGAAAATTTTTTATGTCCACTACATCTTTTTCGAAAATTGTGCAAAATAGAAAACCCCTAATATGTTGCTACCATATCTTTCACCATTGCAAACACAACAAATTATGGGATTATCCCAAATAGGGATTGTCCTGTGCTTAATGAAGCAATATTTTTGGTTTCTCTGTTACGCGTGAAATATTGTTGATTCTTTTCTTTTGTTACTGCCTGGCATGAACAGATGGAACAACAGAATGGAAAAAGATTTTGGACATTTACTATAGAGGTTATACAGGTATTCAAATTATAACTTGGAAGACAATCAGGCAATCTTTAAATTTTGACTCTCATGTCACACACTGGCCTCCATATTTATGGAAACACCCATATATAGTGTGTGTAGAATATGTACGTAATGTTTCGAACGCCTGTGACCTGCGCAGCCATGCATTTGGGCTCTCTCACAGAATGCATAGGCTAGGCCCAATGCATGCAAGGTAAAGCACAACAGAAGGCAAGTCCGCTTTCAAGATGTGGGCTTCGTCATTCCCCCATCACAACGCGCATCAGTGCAGTGTTGTGAATGTGAATCGCAGCTTCCGCGTGGCGTTATGAAGCGTCCTTTGTCCTACCTTGCCTGTGTGATGTTTCAGACGCCTGTGGTTATGATTTAGGATAGGCTAGGCCTATTTCATTTTTCCCATTACTGAAATTTTTACTACGAATAAAAACATGTTGTGATTAGGCGAATTACCAACTAGGCCTTGCCTTAGTCCGCAGTCTGCTGACCTAGTATTTGGGAAGCTTTGGGGCTTCCCATACTAGGTCAGCAATATACCCATTGTCAAAATTGGGCTACCGCGACTTCAAAAATTTTGAATGGTCTCGATCTTTCTCAAATTCACGTATACTCCTACATAATTGACCTCTACAGGGCCTTATATGTTTAAGACCCTTCATTCTAAGATTATTAGCACTAAGTGTCCAAAAAAAGACCAAAAATTTTGATTTGCACAAACGATCCTGTTTTGTTTTTTTAACATTCTATGAAACTGCCAAATCGTGTAACTAGGACGTTCACACTATTGTATGCTAAATAGCACGCACTGCTGTTTAATTGAGACATAGTCCATAGCTATAGTTACGTTCATACACGCGCATACGCGTATATAGCAACAATCACTGCAGCAACGCACGCAGACGATATTACTCTCACAGTAATATGCGGTCAAAAGTTTGTGTTGCAATAGCCTAGGCCTAGTTCAGGGAGCAAAGTGTACGTGAGAACTAGGCCTTGGTACCCTAGGCTAGCCTTGCCTTAGCCTTTTTGCTCTTTTTGGACACTAAGTGCAAATAATCTTAGAATGAAGGGTCTTAAACATATAAAGGACCCGTAGAGGTCAACTATGTAGGAGTATACGTGAATTTGACAAAGTTCGAGACCATTTAAAATTTTTGAAGGTGTGGTAGCCCAATTTTGACAATGGGTATATTGCTGACCTAGTATGGGAAGCCCCAAAGCTTCCCAAATACTAGGTCAGCAGACTGCGGACTAGCCTTGCCTAGGCTAGGCTATGTTTACACCAATATCATAAAACTACCAACAATTCAACCCAGGGGCGTTTTGGGACGTTCTGCGTGGTCAGCACGTTAGGCTAAGGGTTCCAGCCTAACGTTAGGGGCCTACCAAAACCAAGTAAGACTGCCAACTTGCCTCAAGCCTCTAAAGCCCGCGTGTCGAGTGTTCTCACTCTTCCTCCGCCAAGCTTTATTTGATGCAAACAAAACCTTCCTTTCTCCATTTTCTTCCCCTTCTTCGGGGACACCTGCTAAAGGCTGCCCAACCTGCCCCGATATACTTTCCAAGTGCAGTTTGTTGCCGAAATCTTCCTCAAGTTGCTGGTCTAAGGACAAACCACTTACATAAAGTAGCCGCTGTTGTCGGTCCATTTCGCCAAGACTATAAATATACCGGAAGAATGTGTCCACTAATGGCAAGGCCTATACCTAGCTTGGCCTAGGCTTAAACTTATCCGACGAATAAAATGCCCTTTTTAAGTTTTCTTGATGAAAAAGTGGTCTCCAGACGGACCTGTCGTTGAACTGCCGTACGTTATACTTATACAGCATTCGACTCACATAGTTGATCAGTTGATCACTTTTACTGACATTTCAATCTTAATTGTTATTTAACTTCTTCAAACTTTTCATGAACTTCCACAGTACAGTTGAACTTGGAGGGTCGCACTAATAGTAGCCCGGCGCGCCCGGGTTGCCCTTCCTACGTAAACTTAGCCCGGCTAGCATTATTTTTTCCCAGGACGAACGTGGGCAAATTGAGTTTTCAAAAAAAATTTAAATTTGTTTCAAAATGAAGGTTAAGGTTTACATATAATCAGGTTATTTGGCCCGTTCTTTCATAATCCGGCGTCAGAATTATAGAAAAGGGGTCGAAAAGCTGTCATTTCGGAATTAGAGGTGTGGCCTATTTTCAAGAAGCTGATTGGTTCATTGGTCAGATTTGGCATGACTCGTCCTGGGAAAAAAACTACGCGCCCGGCTTTACATATGGTGAAGAAACCACGAACTTTTTTATATGAGAAGTCCGCGGAACTGGCGGAAGAAACCTAATGAGGCCACGTTCAAATTTCGTGAACCTATCGAAACCAACAAAGCGCGTCAATAACTGCTGTCACAATCAGCGCGTCAATTTCCGATGGAGTACGCTTACCACAAGCTCTCTGGCAAATGCGAGTGATCGTGAACAATCATTTCATGTACGCACAGGCAAAGACATGCAGCCCGGCATGCAGCCTCAAATCAGAGAGTTGCTACAAACTCTCTGCTCAAATATAAGCCTGCACAGAATATCATACAAGCTAACTGCAAACAGCGCCCGCCGGACTTTCGTTCCATAGAGCAGGATGTAGTTTCCTATTTCCTGCTCTATGGTTTGTTCCTATCTTCGGCGTTTCCTATCTTCGGCTTAAAGGCGATCGATCGGATTGTTGCCAATTTCGAATGCAATTTTTTATTGGTGTCAGTTAAAGAGCGAAGGTGCAAAATTTCCTTGTATGTCAAAACACTAACCAGTCAAAACGTCCCTTTACCAAAACGTCCCCGTGCCTTAACATCCCCGGTTTGAATCTTCGGACGTTTTGACTACTTTAACTTCAGCACCTTGGCCAGGCAGGCAGGCACTGTGAGTCTGAACTGAACATAACGTCTACCGTGACAGGGCCGGATTAACAGGGGCGCAAATCTCTGTTTGAGAGTGGGTGGGGGGGGGGGGCGAAAACGAATATGGTGTATGCGTGGATTTGAAACTGTGCACGCGTAGCGTGCACCGAGAGTGCAATGCGCGAAGCCCTCGTGAGTGGGGTCCAGGGGCCCGCCTTAGGGCCCCTGGTGGCCAGATCCAGGGGCAAAGCCCCGGTGAGGGTCCAGCGGGCGAAGCCCCCCAAGCTCCTGGGTTTTAGTATTTCAGAAGCTGCAGAAAGATTATTTCGAAAGGAAGTTTTTTAGTGTAAAGGCTCCTGGGTTTTAGAACATTTACACTTGTCAAAAGGGTTAGTTAGGGCACAAAGTTAATTTATACTACTGATGTGCTTCACGAACCGGGGCACAAAATGCAGAGATAGATCGCTCTGGCCTAGAGTAGGAAACGAAGTGAAGGTATAACTAAGACATGTCTTAAGTGTTTTCGACGGACTGAAAATTGATTCGTCTGCGCCGGGTTTCAGCTTCAGATGATATTCCATACGGCCTTGGCCTTGGTCAACAGACATTCAAATACTAAGTCAGTTATAGCCTATAATTGTATTGTTGTCATGTGTTGTTATCAAAGGGATGTCAATAGAGACCAAGCGGCGAAAAAAATGAGTACTGTATTGCTATTCACATTTTTGGGGGGCCAAATTAGGGTTTGGTTCCCCACTTTTTCGCTTGAGGGGCAAATTAAAGGCCCCCTTGCCCCCGGGATTTGCGCCCCTGCGGATTAACATCAGCAAAATTAGCATATGCTACGGGCCCCGCGCTTTCGGAGCTATATTGCTCTTCTTTTTTTTTTTAAAAAAAACTGCTTTAATATTTTGTCTATAGGCCTATCGGCTGAAGACTATTTTGTCATAACTTTCTTAGTTGGTTAGTGAGTGCTCAGATTCCACGCATTCATATTAATAACCATGTTTGTCAAGTTTGAGCAGTGAGTTTGAGATTGTAATGGAAGAGGCGCGCCTCATTTTGTAGAACTGTGAGGTCGTAGTTTGAAGATTATCAACAACAAACTCAAAGCCAGCACAAACGAAATCGCAAATATGATGATTTCAATGGTTCCAGCACTGTCGACCCACTTGTTGAATCTCAAACGCCTTCTCAGGAGTTTAAAATTAAGCCAAACATTTCTTGTCATTATTGATAGCTTACTCTCTACCGTGACCCTGTCAAAACGCCAGAAAGCTTATGGAAAGTTGAAGGGTGTAGTTGGATTCCTTCGTCAGTTACAGTCGTTTACACATGGAGAGATAACATAACATAACATAACATAACATAACATAACATAACATAACATAACATAACATAACAGCTAGTTAACCTAGCCTTAGCCCTCCTTTGTCCTTTAACAAGGCAAAGGAAGGCTAAGGCCCCATAAGATGCCCTGAAGTCCATACAACCTTAATTGAAAACAAACAACCAACCAACCCCAAACGAGCCCAGCCCAATTAGATTCTACCACAGTTATGGAAAAACTTGTCAATGTTAACCTTAAAGCAGTGCACAGATGTGGAGTTACTACCCACTCAGGCAGACTATTCCACTTGTTAACAACTCTATGGGAGAAGGTGAACTTCCTAAAGTCAGGCCTTCAGCAAAACACTTAACTAGCTTCTTACCAGGGAGTTGTCCAAATAACAACTCCCTATTCTTACAATGACCTTGAACCCGACAATTACTTTGAACCTGAAATTTGTACACCTGAAGCATGTCCCCCTAATCCTTCTCAACTCCAGGGTGGTAAGCCCAAGATGCTTAAGTCTAACATGATAAGGTAGGTGTTTCACCTCGGGTATAAGGCAAATGGCTCTCCTCTGAACCTGCTTTAAAAGAAACTTGTCCTTTTCATAGAAGGGACTCCAAGGCAGTGGCGGATCCAGGGGGGTGTCGCCGGCGTCCGCCCCCCCCCCCCCTCAAATTTTCCAATGTGCCCTTTTTCAATTTTTTTTTAAAAATAGCAAAAAAAAAAACGAGACAGTTTCACAGGTAATGACAGTGTTGTCCAATTCCGAGGAGATTTTGGTTACCCCCATCCAGTATCGATCAATCCACTCGTAAAAGTCTAGCCATGTATCGCAGAAACTTTCGGCAATATATTTGACTACGGTAGTCTATATTGGCCGCCCCGAAACCCGAACAGTGCAATCGTTTTACAGAGAATGTGACTACAGTATGTCTGCGTGACAATCAGGCATTCTAATCACTTTTCGCTTGGAACCACGTGTGGCGTGCTTGGGCATTAAGAGTAATACAAAACACGCAGATATTACGTCATACTCACTAGCTATATGCAACGTATTACTATTGGGTTTTAATATTGATTCCAAAAGGTCACTGCTAGTTTTTTGGTCTTACAAAATAATGATCTGTTCACACTCCATAAACGCTACATCTACGAAACCTTCCCTCCACCCTCTAGTACCCATCCGCTCGTGAACAAGAGAGAGTAGGTAAATATGTTTCGCTATGATATTTATAGTCTGGAATTACTCTCTTCTTTTATAGTGTTGCCCTAGTGATGGGAATAAAAAGCCAGTCTTAGGTAAAGTCCACAGCCAAGAGTTGACCAGAAGTCACAATAGACAAATCGGTGTTTGTTTCATTTTAAAATTACTATATAAAATCACCACCAGGTCAAATAACGCAATGTCAGTCGGTTCAATTTTTTGACTTCTTTGGACCGATGACCGGTCTGCTGTCGCAAATGAAAAGCAAACATTCGACTTCAGTCATCTATTCTGACAGAGTGTTTTTGATAGTCGCGCCGCAACTATATAGGGAACACAACATACAGTATTTTAACCTCCTCCCCCAGTCGAGATAGCGGTAGCGCCAGGTGGGGGAAGGGTTCATGCCCCCCGTCGGGGAAGGCTGGCCCCCTATCGGAGAAGTTTTACAGTTTTGTAGGGGAGTCTTAGTCGAAAGTACGCAGTCCCTGACGACAACTAATCGACGGTTTACCTGTTTTTTGCTCTCAAGAGGATAATTTCTGTAATAAGAACCCAAAATTTTTGGCGCGCTACGCGCGCTGTAGGGTCACTCTATTTTTTCAATAGTTCCATTCCACATATCAGGATAGCACAAGTCCTGCCCACCTTACCAAGTAAAATATGGGCAGAATACATAGTTTATGTAAGGTTGTAACTTTCATTCCATATCGCAAAGCCTATTTGGTGTTCTCTTGTGTGTGTCATTCGGTACAGTCAGTTGGTGAGCGACTTACGGAGCAAAGTTTGGCTATTTCATCGTGTAGTCAAGGTGGTTTCGATACAATGTATGTTACACCCGATACGGTCTACAAACCCTACAGTTTTTTTTTCGTTTCGTCATATGTTTTATGTGTAAGCCTATCAAAAAATTTCGCCCGCTTGACGGGCTTTTCAATTTCACGATCCAGATTCAAAGATCACTAACAGTGCGCAACTCGGATCATGAAGTATTAAGTGATATAATGCAAAATATGCCTGCAATTGCATGGGATAATGAGGCTCCCACATTTGCCCTTCTCATCATACCCTCGAAATAGGGAATGTCGGAACTTGGGGTAGCTGACATGGCCCGGCCCCCTGTTGGAAAAATTCTGCCGCCACCCATGGTCAGTTTACTTCTTTTGGCTTTCATAAGGGTAATTTCTGGGATAAACCCCAAAATTTTCGGTACGCTTTGTCCACTCTTCCTCAGTTCAGTTATACTTATAGCTAAATATAGTACAAACCCTTTCCACCTTTTCAAGTTAATAAGTAGAATACATGGATTTATGTAAATGTCGGGAATTGAATCGCATTTCGCTAAACCTGGTTAACGTTCACTTGTGTCTGTCGTACGGTACGACTAGTGACTCGAGGAGGGAAGTACAATAAAGTTATGCCCGATAGGGCCCAACTGTCCGCTCAATTGTTCTATATAAGCTCTAAATTAGTACAAATTCTTATAAGTGTAGGCTTACCCAAAAAATTTTCGCGCGCTTTGTTATTTCACCGTTTAGATTCCAGGTTTTGATTCCAGTTTTTGCATGTCTCTTGGTTTATCCTTTCTTTGTCAATATGCGGTAAGTTGTAAGTTGTAAGTTATGGGAACCAAAACTTAAAAAAACCAGAATGCAAAAATGCATTGAGGTTTCGATGATATATGTTCTATTCCAAATAATGCCATGATGTCCCATAGCTTTCAGTCACTGGTAAAGTGCTATCTTAACATGTTGGAAAAATAATTTTAGGTTCATATTTGATCTTGGGAATTCCTGGGAAATTTTGCATTTTGCCTTCTGGTGAACCCATGAGACGATCTTGGGAATTCTAAAAATTTTGCTTTTTGACCCCAGATGATGATCTTGGGAATTCTTGGGAAATTTGCTTTTTGCCTTCTGGTGAACCCATGAGACGATCTTGGGAATTCTTAAAATTTTGCTTTTTGACCCCAGATGACCTTTGACCTCCATCAAAAACGATAGAATTCTTCCTCTTACCATAATGCATGTACATACTAAGTATGAAATTTATTCAAGCTTCCTATCTTGAGACATCGTGTTACAAACATTTTCAGTGTTTGACCCCCGGTGACCCTACATGACCTTTGACCTCCACCAAACATGATAGCGTTTATCTTCCCACCATAACACATCCACATACTACCTATGAAATCTATCCAAGCTTCCTATCTTGAGATATCGTGTCAACATGGTTTTCAGAGTTTGACCTCCGGTGACCCCAGATGACCTTTGACCGCCACAAAACGATAGGGTTTCTTACCATAACACATCTACATACTAAGTATGAAATTTACCATGCTTCCTAACTTGAGATATCGTGTTAACAAGGTTTTCAGCATTCGACCCCGGTGACCCCAGATGACCTTTGACCTCCACCAAAAACGATAGGGTTCTTCCTCTTACCATAAAACATCTACATACTAAGTATGAAATTTATCCAAGCTTCCTAACTTGAGATATCATGTTAACAAGGTTTTCAGCATTCGATCCCCGGTGACCCCAGATGACCTTTGACCTCCACCAAAAATGATAGGGTTCTTTCTCTTACCATAACGCATCTACATACTAAGTATGAAATTTATCCAAGCTTCCTATCATGAGATATCGTGTTAACAAGGTTTTCAGAGTTTGACCTCCGGTGACCCCAGATGACCTTTGACCTCCACCAAAAACGATAGGGTTCTTCCTCTTACCATTACGCATCTACATACTAAGTATGAAATTTATCCAAGCTTCCTACCTTGAGATATCGTGTTAACAAGGTTTTCAGAGTTTGACCTCCGGTGACCCCAGATGACCTTTGACCTCCACCAAAAACGATAGGGTTCTTCCTCTTACCATTACGCATCTACATACTAAGTATGAAATTTATCCAAGCTTCCTACCTTGAGATATCGTGTTAACAAGGTTTTCAGCATTCGACCCCCGGTGACCCCAGATGACCTTTGACCTCCATCAAAAACGATAGGGTTCTTCCTCTTACCATAACGCATCTACATACTAAGTATGAAAATTATCCAAGCTTCCTATCTCGAGATATCGTGTTAACAAGGTTTTCGGAGTTTGACCCCCAGTGACCCCAGATGACCTTTGACCTCCACCAAAAACGATAGGGTTCTTCCTCTTACCATTACGCATCTACATACTAAGTATGAAATTTATCCAAGCTTCCTACCTTGAGATATCGTGTTAACAAGGTTTTCAGCATTCGACCCCCGGTGACCCCAGATGACCTTTGACCTCCATCAAAAACGATAGGGTTTTTCCTCTTACCATAACGCATCTACATACTAAGTATGAAAATTATCCAAGCTTTCTAACTCGAGATATCGTGTTAACAAGGTTTTCGGAGTTTGACCCCCGGTGACCCCAGATGACCTTTGACCTCCACCAAAAACAATAGGGTTCTTCCTCTCAATATGGGGCATCTATGTACCAAGTTTGAGAACTGTCAGAGTTTCCCTTCTTGAGATATCGTGTTAACGAGCAAAGTGTCACAAACACACATACACACACACACACACCCACACACACACACATACACACACACGCACATACACACATACATACACACATACGCCATCACGAATGCATTGGTTTCTCTTATCATCGAAACCAAAAATGAATGTGCCCTTTTTATGTTGGACCCCCCCCCCCCTCAGAAAAGACCCTAGATCCGCCCCTGCAAGCCCGGGCTGCATAGTCCAGATGGGGTCTTACCAACTGCTTATACAGATTTAGTACAATTTCTTTACTTAAACTACTGAAATTCCTCTTGATCAATCCAACTCGGTCAAATAGCAACTCCCTGATCCAAGCACCATATTAGCCCTAGCAGCAGCAACTCCCTGGTCTAGGTGGCTTTAAATCGCCTGTAATAACTACACCCAGATCCTTCTCAAAAGTCACATCACTCAGAATACTACCATTCATGTTATAATCATAGCTGAAATTATTAGGACCAAAGTGAAGGACTTTGCACTTATCTGCATTAAAAGACATTTGCCAAGTCTGAGACCAAGAATATAACCTATCCAGTCTTTTTGTAGTAAGGAGGCATCATCCTTATCACTAACCTTCCTATAGAGCTTCGTATCATCAGCGAACTTACTAATACTAGATGTGAGAGAGCTATCAATATCATTGATGAAAATCAAGAAAAGAAGCGGGCCAAGAACAGAACCCTGTGGAACTCCACTTGTAACTTCTTTCCAAGAAGAGAAATTACCATTAACAACAAGTCTCTGAGATCTACCATTGAGCCATGAATTTATCCAGTCAGCACAACTGCCCTTGATGCCTAACCTATGCAGTTTAAACATAAGTCTACCTAATGGAACTTTATCAAAAGCTTTTTGGTAATGTAGGTCATCAAATCTTATCAAATCATATCTGGAAGACTTGGAAGAAAGTCTTGGTGAAGAACTTGTGCAGTTTACTTAACTGTTAAAAACTGATCTTGCCTCTCATACTGGCACCACCCAAGCCCTTGTAGAGTTACAGTTTTACGGTTTGATAATTAACAATTCTTGGAGTCTTGTTATTCAAATGAAGAAATCGCCTTGGGCATCTATTTGTCACTGATGGTGACCGAAACTGCAGTGGAGAACGCTCATTTTCAAAACTGACACTGGATCAAAAATCATTAGGGCCAAAAAAGATTGACCAATCTCTCACTCATGAGCACTCAACGTGAACTTCTGCGTTACAAAGACACATCTAGTATCATCAACAAATTTGCTCGTGCTAAATCTAGAAAATGTAATATTTAAATGGTGGTGTTGTTACTTTTGATACTTACATGTAAGTAATATTATATAGACATATTTTTCATATTGTCTATCTCCTAAGCAAAAGAAAAAATGTAATTACTATGTAAGTTAAGAATGTGTGTATAAATATATATTTATGTTCGTTTTTTTTTTTCTTCTTCTTTTTTTTTAAGGGCTCCTTTATAACATATGCTAAGGCCCCGCACTAGCTTAATCCGGCCCTGATCGTCTAAGCTCTCTCTTCTCCTTCCTCTTCTCTTTCTCTCCCTTCTATCTTTTTCTTTTTCCTCCTTTCCTTTCAGTTCCCTCTTTTCCCTAGCACATTTGCATGCATTTTGCCGACTTGGCGGTGCAGACTTCTGTCGGCTTGATAGACGAGTCAATGTGTATTTCACCCCACGACCCCAGCTACGGCCCGGGTTGATAATGTGGTTAATCGTCGTAATACAAAAATTGGTCAAAAATGTAGGTCAAAAATATGGTCGGTTTTTCTACACAGCGCTTTTACTCCTGCTCGTGCAAGTACATTGTGCAATACGCCCCCTTTATCAACGTCCTCCGCGTATACATATACCGCGCGAGTAGCGCAAAATTGAGGGAATTTTGGGAACATGCCCCCACCCCCCACCCCGTTAAACTTCTGTTGTTAATCACAACTTGCTCTCCATCTTAATGTCCAGTAGCTTCTAACCCTAACCCCTAACCCCTAACCCAAATGAACAAAAGTTCCTTGACAAAACCGACTTGGCGAGATTCATCTTTAACAGAGGCCCAAAATGCGTGGCAGATACTCTGGCGGTAAAAGTTTGATCCCATACAAATTCTTTGTAAAATAGATGACTTGACAAATAGATCAATAAATCACGTGCTATACGTGCTTTTCCTCTGAGGTGAATCATCACGCTCCAAAAAAAAAACAGGAAAGATGTCGAACTTGCAGCTCAGTTCTACTGCATTAGCACCTAATTGTATATTAATTATGCAAAAATGTATGTTTTCTCTTTCTAGATATATAGATGTACATTATAGTTTTTGTTATTATAATGTGTCCTAACATCACAGAACTGGTTTCATCGAGTGCTAAGCTATTTCTTTTCTATTTTGACAGGTAGCATGGAAAATGACATCGGCAAAGGAAACCCTCCGGAGGCAGTTGCAATCTCTCATTGATATCCTTGTGGAGCAAAAGCACAAGGAATGCGTACAGGGATGCGGAGGTCGATGGTCACATTAGCCAATGATATCATGAGACGAAATGGGATTGCTCAAAGTAAATTTGCTAACGCCGTATGGAAGCTGCTTGAGAAAGGCTGCGGAAAATATCGAAATATCCTTATCACAGGACCAGCCAATTGTGGTAAAACATTTATTTTGTTGCCCATAACTATTTCAGGCTTTCTCAAACCCTGCAAGCAGCACATTTGCTTGGGTAGGTGCCGGAAAAGCCGAGGTCATTTTTCTAAATGATTTAAGGTGGAGGCCGGAACTCATTGCGTGGCATGATTTGTTGTTAATGTTGGAGGGTGGGTTGGTACACTTGCCAGCCCCCTAGACGCACTTTTCCAAGGATCTGACCTAAGCTGGGATCACACCCATATTTGCTACCAGCAAGCACGCTGTATTTTTCATAAAGGGTGGTGTTATTGAAGAACGGGAAACAGAGATGAAGTCCGTCCGGTGGAATGAATTCACCTTTCGAAGTCAGATCCCAGCAATCGAGCTAGAGTGCGTTCCCCTTGTGGTCATTGCTTTTCGTTTTTTGTGATTGAAAAGCTCAAAGAAGGGCAAGAAACAGAGTAATATTTTACCATATGAGGACAAGAAACAGAAACTACATTTATTTACAAGAAAAAGGACGATATGTTTATTAACAAAAAAAATACATTTGATTTACCAGATGAGAAAAAAAAACATTATTTAAAAGATGAGAAAAGTTACATTTACTTACAAGAAACAAAAATACATTTGATTTACCAGATGAGAAAAATACCTTTTTTTAAAGATGAGAAAAAATACATTTACAGAAACTACATTTATTTACAAGAAAAACGACAATAAGTTTATTGACAAAAACATACATTTGATTTACCAGATGAGAAAAATACATTATTTAAGAGATGAGAAAAGTTACATTTACTTACAAGAAACAAAAATACATTTGACTAACCAGATGAGAAAATACCTTTTTTTAAAGATGAGAAAAAATACATTTACATTGTAAATTTATAACGTAGGTCGGTGGATGCATGCAAAGCTCTTAGTAAACGAAGTCTTTTCTTAAATGGATGGCAGTATTTACATTTACCTTTACCGTATCATTGACTCGTGATTCGCGTTAATGGTAAACTATCTGGCTTTAGTGTTGCGTGTACTGGTTACTCTTAATCTGTTATGATGATTTACGTGTTTACCATTGCGGATTTTGACAGCACGGTGACATATTAGCAGAAATAAGGTATGTAAAATGTTGAAACGTATATCCTTGGTCATACAATGTAGCATACTTTTATCATATTTCTCTCCGTTACGATAGACCGACTGCATGGTCAAGTGGTCAGAGCATCCGAATTGCAGCCGGAAGGTCCGGGGTTCGACTCCTGGCCGGGTCATACCAAAGACTTTAAAAATGGAACCTACTGCTTGGTGCTCAGCATAAGCAATGGAGTAGGGAAAACAACCAGTGAGCCACAACCGGAAAAGAGGCCGTGGCCGGCCCGACTTAAACCAATTGGTTAGAAACTGAGCCGAAAAACCTCATCTAACTCTAAGTCTCCGTTATTTGACGGTAAACCTGTCATCTCCGGTCTTAAACTCTCCAAATGTTTCATCTTAAATTCTCTTTTCCAAGGCATCTTTTCACAACTTCTTACTGGAAATATGAAAGACATTTTCAATCGGATTCAAATCCGGGCTTCGAGGTGGAATTTTCAAAACACGCAATCCAAGATCTATAAACGCCGCTTTCGTGTGAACAAAATTCTGTCGTTCTGTTCCGCAAGCTTTCTTGGTCCGTGGAAAGTATCTCCTTACAAACGTGGCAAACTTAGGCCCGTCCAATTTCTTGTAAGATTTACACAACACGACACCCTTCCCGTACTGATTCCAAAAAAGAGACTTAGAACTTTTGTTCCAGTTTTAACCTTCACACCCTTTGCAGTGCATCCAAATGCGACCCCCTCACTCCAGCACTCGGTCTCCTCCAAATTCGCCCTTTCGGTGACAATGCCCGTTCCATAGAATTTCTCTTATGCACAAACCCTGTTCCCCCTCTCCCAGCTTGGTTTGCCCTCCCTGCCCCCAAGTCTAGTTACGGGCCTGCATTTATCTTAGCGTTTTTAACAAGAAAGCCGTCAGTCACTTCCCGTTTTCTCGAATTGTTAAACAATTCTTTGTGTACCAGTCTTTTGTCACCCAGTACATTATTCGTTACACACCGTCTTTAAATGTCACATAATTGTCATTAGCATATCAGTAACTGCACATCTCAATCACTTCCAACGATGTGCGTCGAAAAATGATGCGATCGCACCTGGACGACCCAGGCCATGTTACGGTTCGCTAGTTTGTGGTCATTCGGGTTTCGAAAGCCCCATTTAATCCGTTAAATAAGTGCCTAGGGCTTACGAAAGTCTTTAACCCGCAAGAAATATTCCTCATTTTTGAAGAACATAGCCAACTGCAGAAAGGGTGGGTTACTCCTAACTTACCATAGCGCGGATTCAAAGCAGGGCCTCAATCTGCTTTGTTCTCATATGCATTATTTTCCGTTGGCTATTGTGCTCGCCAAATATTGAAAATGTTACTTTCTGATTCTGATCGTGAGGCCTTGAGACCTCTAGAAACCGCATGTAAGGGGGTCATAAGCTGTTTCAGCCAGGTGTGAACGGGCTGAACTTTGTGTCGGACCGCAGTCCTGGGAGAGGGGGATAAGGGAAGGGGTGTCCTCTCCCCTTCAGAAAATGTTTTAATTGTTGCTTGACTTTAGAAGGGATGGAATTTGTTGCAATATATTGTGCACAATTTAAGAAAAATTACTGGAAGTGTTGACATTTTTACAGTGGTTAGAAAGAAGGGGGTTTCGTCCTTGTGCTGTGGAGGAAGGAACCAGACTTCCACATTTTTCGGGGGGGGAGGGGTGAACGCCACCACCTCCCCTTCTCTACGCCTTTAGGGCTAATGTTTACCTTATTTTCGCACCGTAGACTCTTACGTCAGGGCTTCGCATTCTCTGCCATGTTTTGCCAGTTAACGAGTACACGACACCGCCTATTACATTCAGGGAGGGGACGCAGCTTCCCATAAAGTAGACCTTTACACTCTTTAAAAGTTTGGTAAAATTTTCTCGGCAATGTAGAGGATGGTTAAAGTTTTCTCAATGTTGGGCAAAAGAAACGAAAAACTTACTGACCAACTACTGTATTGGTGAAATGCACTCTTAAAAAGTTGGGTAATTTTTGTTACGCACTTTTTTTTAACAACGTTAAGGGTTTTTTCCAAGTTTTGTGCAGTTTTCCCGCTGAAATTTTGCGCACGCCGCATACGTTTATGTGATAAAAGTAGAGAACATATGGACATACTAACGGTACCTACGGATGAACACGTCTCACGTTCACAGTCATAGCTAGCTCATCAAACGACGACATACTCCATAAAATAAGTCTCAGATTACCTTGACTAATGATGGATGGAGGGATTCAGATTGTGTTTCGAAGTAAATATGTGTGTTCATATCGAACTTACAATGAAAACCGTTATTAAAGAAGAACTTGGTGCTGCAAGCCAAGGCTCAATGTACATAGGGTAGGCTGGACTACACTAACCTGTGAATGTGAGCTCGGTTACCTAGACTAGGTTAGCTTAAAGCTGTGGGCGACTTACTAGCAGTAGCAGTATTGATTTTCTCCAACCGTTTCATTATTAGTTCGATGCAAGCACTGGATACTGCGCAAGATACCATGTGCTCTTATTTACTTCAACACAATCGTCGATTCTCAAACCCTCCATTATATATGATAATCTGAGATTTAAAAATGTAATACGACAAGCACATATTTAGGATGTTTTCCTAAATTTATATATTGGGCATCAGATTGCCCAACGAACTTTAACAAGCAACCAATGATTGGTTAAACCACTGCATTTAACTATCCTCATTAACCAATATTGGGTAAATATTTTACCTAACCACTGTCGAGCAAATTATTTATTAACCACTTTTGGGTGAATAATTTAACCAACTGGGTTAGGTGAAATTGATGATTTTACGAATGATTGGTAATATTTTGCCCAACTTGCCAGTTGGGTAAATTTTAGATTACTACATATTGGGTAAAACAAATGCCCAACAATAGATAAAGCAGTTTTCCAACCGACATTGGTCAAATATTAGCCCAACAGTTGGTCGGGCACATATTTCCCCAGTGTTGGTTAAAAGATAGACAAAAAATTTGCCCAAAATATAAGTGTATACTTATAGAACTATACGCTACATATCTTACGTTATTTTAGCAGAGAGTCATCGTAACGTTGCCGTGTAGCGTCCCAAGAAAGTTGCTGCCAAAAGTGCCTCCCAGTGGCATAAAATGGCAAACCGTCCGGTATTTGAAGCCTTGTAAGTTGCATCTTAATATTCCTAACTTGAAGATCATGTTCTCAAAATCAACTCTTTTAAATTAAAACCACAAGAAATGATTCATTTAAAAAAAAATCCGGTAAAACCACATTACAGGGACCAGAATGCAAAAATGCATTGTGGTTTCGATGAATTAGCACTGACATGTGTAATCCCAAATAATGCCAAGATGTCCCAGGTTTCTTTCAGTCATTGGTTGAGTGTGATTTTAATGTGCAGGAAGATTACAGATTACAATTTTGTGTTCACCCCAAATGACTTTTGACCTTCACCATAAACAATAGGGTATTTCCTCTTACTATGTCATCCACATACTATGTATGAAATCTATCAAAGCTTCCTAACTTGCGATATCATGTTAACAAGTTTTTCAGGGTTTGACCCCCAGTGAAACCAGATGACCTTTGACCTCCACCAAAAACAATATGGTTCCACCCCTGACCATAAGGCATATACATACTACCAATGAAATTTATCCAAGCTTCCTACCTGGAGATATTATATTAACAAGGTTTTCAGACTTTGACCCCAAGGGACCCCTGATGACCTTTGACCTCACCAAAACAACGGGATTCTTTTTCTCACCATAACACGTCCACATACCATGTTTGAAATCTATCCAAGCTTCCTAACTTGAGATATTAGATAGCAAGTTTTTCAGAGTTTGACACCTCGTGACCCCAGGTGACCTTTAATCTCCACCAAACACAATAGGCTTCTACCTCTGACCATAATGCATCCACATGCCAAGTATGAAATCTATCCAAGCTTCCTACCGTGAGATATCTTGTTAACAAGCTTTTCAAATTCTGGCCCTCGGTGACCCCAGATGGCCCTTGACCTCCACCAAAAACAACAGGGTCCTACCTCTGACCCTAAAGCACTCTCACATCAAGTATGGAATCAATCCGCGCTT
Organism: Holothuria leucospilota; assembly: GCA_029531755.1. Classification (NCBI taxonomy): domain Eukaryota; kingdom Metazoa; phylum Echinodermata; class Holothuroidea; order Aspidochirotida; family Holothuriidae; genus Holothuria; species Holothuria leucospilota. Next base: position 20,880,343 of record CM055981.1, on the reverse strand, counting down.
TCTTTATTGAGATATCGTGTTAACAAAGCATTGCATCCCTGGAGACCCCAGGTGACCTTTGACCTACGTTAAAAACAATAGGATCCTTCTCACCATAACGCATCCACATACTAATTATGAAATCTCTCCAAGCTTCCTACCTTAAGATATCGTGTAAACAAGGTTTCAGGTTTTAACCCCCGGTGACCCCAAATGACTTTTGACCTCAATTAAAAACATTGGGTTCCTCTTCTAACCATAATGCATCCACATACTACGTATAAAATCTATCCAAGCTTCCTGCCTCTAGATATCGTGTAAACGAGGTTTTCAGAGTTTGACCCTCGTGACCCCAAATGACCTTTGAACCTTTGAACCTCCACCAAAAATGGTAGGGTTCTTTCACTCACTTTCACTTTCAATGCATATACACACTAAGTATGAAATCTATCCACGCTTCCTACTTTGAGATATCATGACAACGAGGTTTTCCGAGTTTGACCGTCGGTGACCCCAAATGACTTGACCTTAACCACAAACAACAGGGTTCTTCACCTCACCATAATGCATATACATTCTAAGTATGAAATCTATCCAAGCTCCCTACCTCGAGATATTGTATGAACAAGGTTTTCAGATTTTGACCCCTGGTGACCCTAAATGACCTTTAACCTCCACCAAATAACAATAAGGGTCTCCCTCTCACCATAATGCATCCAAATACTAAGTATGAAATTTATCCAAGCTTCCTACCCTGAGATATCCGTGTGTACAACGTTTTAAGAGTTTGACCCCTGGTGACCCCAAACGACCTTTGACCTCCAGAAAAACAATTGGGTTCTTCCTTTCAATATGGGGCATCTACCTACCAAGTTTGAGAATTATCAGAGTTTCCCTTCTTGAATTATCGTGTAAACAAGAAAAGTGTCACAAATACACACACATACACACACTCACACTTACACGCATACACGCACACCCTCACACACATACATACACACACGCTATCATGACTGCATAGGTTTCTCTTTTCATCGAAACCAAAAATGGGACGTAGGCTATCCTACATCAATAAACAAAAAAGAAATTGTCCATAATGGATGCTAGCGCCAAAACAAAACATTTTTAAGAAATGTTAGTGATGTTTTACTTCGTTTTTCCATCAAAAGCTACCTATCACACTAAAGTCTTGATATTCTCTCGTCGCCACCTGTCCTTCATTGCTAGCTTTCTACACCAACTCTTGGGAGGAGAGGGCGTGGTAACCCTTGGACACCTTTTGAACCGGTGGCATGGGTGCCCAACTTTAAGCCCTAAAGGTTTACCCAACTGTTTTTGAGTGTGCTACTGCCATCGGCCATCTTGGAGGATATTTGTTGCATGAAAATGGAAGATATGATCGCCTAAACCATATGCATGGTGGTGCTTCGTTAAGAAAACCGTATGAAATTTGTTTATACTCGGAGTTGGCATGCCTACCGCTTCTTTGGCTATGGACCACGGGCCTCGCTTCATTACGCGTACCCAACTCGTGACTCAAAACATTCACTGAGTGCCTTACATATATAAATGCTATTGGAACCGACACATTTTGTTCACACAAAAATGCTTATACTTTTTATGGAGTCGTATGACTACATCTCGATTGCTATTTTGCGACAAACGAATGACTAACACGATGCCATGTACTGATCTGATAGAGTTCATGGTGATTCGTGAATGCGTGAGTTAATATGCGGGTAGTTATACATCAAATAAAGATGCTGGTTTATGACTGCGTGAAATAATATGGCCACATGCCAAAGTGTGTCTGAAATATGTGTGATGGCTTCAGGGTTTATGGTACAGGATTCAACCTTACCAGTAGCTCTGCCAGTCTTTCCTTATCAATATGTTACTGATACACAGTTGAAGTTAATACACTAGCAAGATAATGATGACTTTAACAGAGTACGGTAACACAATCCAAAATTTTATATTGACATAAAACACACAAGGCCTAACGGTTGTTAATGTAAAAATGTGCACGGCTTAGTGGTTACTTGCTATGTGGATATAATTTTTTTTAATGTTGTTCGAAGTTGACACAGTTTCAACTTTCATTATGAATTTAGTCACAGTGCTTTATTTAGCCTTAAGGTTAAATTCCATGAGTAAAGATCAGACAGATAGATTCATGTTAACATGGTCACACATCAATTTTTCTTGGTTACACATTTCATACTGGACAACTCATGATTTGGTTTTCTCCCAACATGAAGTCCCCCACTATAACTCACCTTGCGATATCGTGGTTACGAGCAGTTTTCAAGATATATTGCCCATTGCATTAAACCTAGGGTAGTCCCAAATGACTTTTGACCTCCATCAAATCAATAGGTTTCTTCACCTTACTATGCAGCTGTGACGTACCAAGTATGAGGTTCATAACAATCTCCCTTTTTGGCACATCATGTTTACAAGGTTTACAGTTTGACCCCTGACTACTCTGAATGACCTTTGACAGTGATCAACCAGAAAGCCAAAAGGCTTAGTGATTCCTTGCCATAAGATATATTGTTACAAACACGAATCATCCACATGACAAGCTTAAGATCCCTTAGTTATCCTGCTTGAGATACCGGTATCCCGTTAATAAGGTCAAAACCTTTTGAAATCTTGTGACCCAAAATGAACTTTCATCTCCACTTAAAGAAATAGGGATCACCTACCCTATATGACCATCTACATGCTAAATATGGACAATCCACAGGCCAAATGTGAGATCACTCACAGTTATCCTCCTTAAAATATCATGTTTACAAGGTTTTGAACTTTTGAGACCCCAAATGGCCTTTTACCTCCACAAAAAAGTGGGGATCATCTACTCAATATTAGCAATCCACACGCTAAGTATAAGATCCTTTAAAGTCATCCTTCTTAAGATACTGTGTTAACAAGGTTCGACGTTTTACCTCTTGTGACCCCAAATGACCTTTGACCTCCACCAACCCAAAAGAAAGTATCTCCTCAACATGAGCAATCCACATGCCAGGTGTGATATCCCTCACATTTATCCTTCTTGAGATATTTTGTTCTCAAGGTTTTGACCTTTGGCCACTGGTGACCAGAAATGACCTTTGACCTCCATCAAAAACAATAGGATCATTACTCAATACGGGCAATCTACACGCTAAGCATGAGATCCCTCACAATTATCCTTCTGGAGACAGCGTGTTAAAAGATTCTGACCTTTTGACCTATGGTGACGACAAATGAGCTTTGACCTCTACCAAAAACAATTGGGATCATCTATTCAATATTGGCAATCCATATGCTTATTATGACATCCCTCACATTTATCTTTCTTGAGATATTTACAAATTTTTGACCTTTAGACCTCTGGTGACCCCAAATGACCTTTGACCTTCAAGAAAAACAATAGGAATCATCTACTCAATATGGGCAATCCACAAGGTAAGTTTACAAGCAATTCAGACGTGTTTACAAGCAATTCAGAGGTACTCACCATTTGACCTCTGGTGATCCTAAATGAACTTTGACCTCCACTGAAAAGTGCAGGGATCATCTACTCATCATGGGCGATCTACGTGGGAAATATACGATCCCTCTCCGTTACCCTTCTTAAGATAATGTGTTTACAAGGTTTTAACCTTTTGACCTCTGGTGACCCTAAATGAACTTTGACCTCCACCAGAAACTACAAGGATCATCTACTTAACAGATGCAATGCACAAGGTAATTACGAGATCCCTCACGTTTATCCTTCTGGAGATACCGTGTAAATAAGCAATTTCCAAGGTATTTACCATTTGACCTCTGTTGACCCCAAATGACCTTTTCACCTCCACCAAAATAAATGGGGATCATCTACTTAATATGGGCAATCCACATGATAATTATAATATCCCTCGCATTTACCTTTCTTGAGATATCGTTTCTACAAAGTTTTGACCTCTGGTGACCCCAAATGACCTTTGACCTCCACCAAAAATAATAGGGATTATCTACTTAAAACGGGTAATCCACATGTTAATTATAAGATCTCGCAGTTACCCTTCTTGAGATATTGTGTCTACAAAGTTTTGACCTTTTGACCTCTGGTGACCCCAAATGACCTTTGACCTCCATAAAAAAATAGGGATCATCAACTTAATATGGGCAATCTACACGTCAAGTATGAGATCCCTCGGAGTTACCCTCCTTGAGATATCGTGTTTACAAGCAAAAGCGTCGCATGCACACATACATAAGCGCGCGCGCGCGCACACACACACACACACACACACACACACACACACACACACACACACACACAACATCACCATCGCATAGATTCCGTGCCTGCTTTCGGCAAGGAATCGAAAATTACAGAAACCATCTTCAAAATATGGGCCATACACGTTTCAACTATAAGATCCCTTACGCTTACCCTCCTTGATATATTAAATTTCCAGCCTTCTAATTACCTTTTGACATCTCATGACCTCAAATGACCTTAGACCTCCAACACTAACAACAGGGATCACCTACTCAATATGGGCAATTTCCATGCCACGTATGAGATCCCTACGAGTTACCCTTCTTGAATTACTGTGTTTACAAGCAAAGTGTCACATACACACACTCACACTCACGCACACACGACATCGCCATTGCATAGGTTCCTTTTGCCTTCGGCAAGGAATCAAAAATGGGAGAAACTTTGTTACTGATATCAATTTAATGTTGTTAATAGTCAGACTTTACGGAGTTTGGGTGCAAGGTCTAATAATTAGCTTTGGCAGGCTATAATTCAAATTTGGATCGCCGTCTATGCGTACTTAACATTAACCCTACTCGCCAGGGTTATAGCTACGCCGGTCGGCGCCGTTCGAGCGAACCGGCACTAAAGCTTACCGATCGCCACTCAAAGTAATTTTTCAGCTTACCGACCGGCACCCGATTTCCTAAAATAATGGTATATCGATATCAAATGCATCTTTTCTTTGTCACGTTAGTATATTCTGACTACAGAGGGCAATATCCGTGGCCAAAATCCAATTTTGCATCAGTTTAACACGCTAACAAAGTTTCAACAACAAACATTTTCCGCTAATATTAGCGCCAATTGCACGTTCGACGCGTATTGACGAATCCCTCTTTCAGCACTGATTGTATAAGGCTAGGCTGAGCACTCGTAGTGTGTGGCGGAACGTTTATTATCCTACACATAAAGTGGTTTGTGAAAGTTACGCAGGAGACTTTAACCGGCACTCAAATTGGGCTAGCTATAACCCTGCTACTCGCCGAAGTGTTTGGAGGTGAATTCAGTATAACACAGTATCAAATTAGCTATGCAGCTTCTAATTTTGTTAAAATTATCAAATTCCATAGAAACCGTCTTCAATAGCATTTAAACTTCTGAAGGCCTTTTCGACTTACGATAAAAACTCCGACAAATCTCGCTCACGTTGTCCACCGTCTGTAATATGCATGCTATTTTAAGTAAGGGAACATCTACATGATGGGTTGCGGCTATGGACACTATAATCTATGCCTGAAGTTTTCTTTGGCCTCACATTCTCGGTGAACGCTACCAGTGCCCAAAGTCGTTAATGTTGGGATTTGAGAAAAGACCTTGCTACATTTATAGTACTGTTTGAGGAATACCGCCGCTCTACCATTGCTGTAAAGGACGTGCTCAGCTCACGAGACAAACGGGCCCTTTAACTTTTGAAATTACACGGTACTTTGCCATGGAAGTGTATCATAAGGGGGCACATTCACTAAGCCCCCTCACTTTCGTCTAAAAACACATTACAAATGAACCGTGATGTATTCTGGGTTAAAAATGAAGAATGTTGCACACACTTTAAAGGTGATCAGTCGTCTTGAAATATTCTTTGTGACGTCAGCCTTTTCTTGACATGTTTCTGCAGTCGTCACTGTTCAAGGATACACCGTACAAGCATGGTATAGCTAATCGGTAAGCAAGAAGAGACGGCTTGTAGCTGTATACCTACTAGCTATACCGATGTCATCATAGCTACTTGTACGGTGTATCCTTGAACAGTGACGACTGCAGAAACATGTCAAGAAAAGGCTGACGTCACAAAGAATATTTCAAGACGACTGATCACCTTTAAACGTTAGTAGCTTCTTGGAGGAATGATTTATTTAGTAATGAAAGGAAGTTGAGAAAAAATCTGAAACGCTAGGCGATCTGATCATCTGAAACGAAGAATTAAAGCACTGTGGGATCTTTCAAGCCTTCCAATTTGTAAAGCAGCAGCGTTGGGGGTTTCGGGCATTTTGGTAAGTGTTTTGGGTCTCAACAAAAGCCGATTGTTCAATACAAAGCAAAAACAAACAAAAAACCATGAGGGCAATCCATGGATATGGAAATCTCATCCCCCATATTCTCTACACACTTTAAGGACAAAGAATGTTTCCAACATACTGATAAGCTAATAAAGACAAAAGACCACTTTCAGGTCATTGAAACTTCGATCTCGACCTTTAGCAATAGAATATTCTATTTAACCAGAATGCAAAAATGCATGGAGCTTTCGACGATACATGTTTTATTCCAAATTAATGTCATGTCCCATTTCTTTCAGTCATTGGTCAAATGCTATCTTAACGTATTGCAAAAACACAGTTTTATGTTCATAATTAATCTTGAGAATTCTTGGGAAACTCTAAACTTTGACCTTTGGTGACCCCAGATGACAATCTTGGTTTGCCAGAGTTTGACTCCTGGTGACCCCAGATGACCTTTGCCCCCCCCCCCCAAAAAAACAACAGTTCAAGTTAGTCTCACCATAACGCAACTGCATCCTAAGTATGAAATCTATCCAAGCTCCCTGCCTCAAGATACAGTGTTAACAATGTTTTCAGGCTTTAACCCCTGGTGGCTGGAGGTGACCTATGACCTCCACCAAAAACGATAGGGTTTTTTCTTTCACTATAATGCATCTTCATACAAAGTGAGAAATTTATCAGAGCTTCCCATCTTGAGATATCGTGTTAACAAGGTTTTCAGGCTTTGACTCCGGTGACCCCACATGACCTTTGAACCCCACCAAAACCACTAGGGTGCTTTCTCTTTCCATAAAGGATCTACATACAAAGTATAAAATTTATCCAAGCCTCCTAACTCGAGATATCGTGTTAAAAGGTTTCCAAAATTTGACCCCAATTGACCTTTGACCTCCAACCAAAAACGCTAGGATTCTTCCTTTTACTATAAGGCATCAACATACAAAGTATGAAATTTATCCACGCTTCCTAATTTGAGATATCGTGTTAACAAGGTTTTCATTGTTTGAGACACAGTGACCCCACATGAACTTTGACCCACACCAAAACAATAGGGTACGTCCTCTCACTATAAGGCATCAACATACAAAGTATGAAATTTATCCAAGCTTCCTACCATGAGATATCACATTAACACGGTTTTCGGGCTTTTAACCCCGGTGACCCCAGGTGACCTTTGAACTCCACCACAAACAATAAGGTTTCCCCTTACCATAACGCATCCACATACTAAGTATGAAATTCATCCAGGCTTCCTACCTCGAGATATCGTGTTAACAAGGTTTTCAGGCTTTGAACCCCGGTGACCCCAGGTGACCTTTGACCCCTACCAAAAAGAAGAGGATTCTTTCTCTTACATAACGCATCTACATACTACGTATGAAATTCATCCAAGCTTCCTAACTCGAGATATCGTGTAAACAACGCTTTCAGAGTTTGACCCCCGGTGACCCAGGTGACCTTTGTTTGACCCCACCAAAACAATAGCATTCTTCCTCTTACCATAACGCATCTTCATACTAAGTATGAAATTCATCCAAGCTTTCTACCTCGAGATATCGTGTTAACAAGGTTTTCAGTGTTTGACCCCGGTGACCCCAATGACCTTTGACCTTCACTGGAAACAATAGGATTCATCTTCTCACCTTAACGCATCCACATACAAATTATGAAATCTGTCAAAGCTTCCTGTCTTGAGAAATCGTGTTAACAACGTTTGTGGTTTTTTGACCCCTGGCGACCCTAGAAAGCCTTCAAATTGGAGCATCCAAGGTACATCTGACGGCTGCAGATCCGGGGCTAGCGGTAAAAATGTGGAAAAAAGCCTGCTTGAATGAAGTTAAGTGGGCTCTGGGTGCCTAAAAATTATAACTTTGACCACTATATATTTCTGCATTTTTTTCAGCAATAAAGGGAAAAGGGTGGGTAGCTCCTACTGAGATCATCCCTGGTGCACGCGCTAAGTGGCCAGAAAATTCTGCTTTTGAGCATCTATGAAAATTGAGGGCAAGTCCTTTCACTCCTTTCGGAGGTATCACTACTTTATGATCCCTGGTACAGTGGTGCTTGGCTGCACCTCGGCGAGGATACAGGAGAGCAAAGTTTCGCCATGCAAATTTGAAGGCACCGGTATCTAAAATAAACAGGCGTTAGCCTATGAGAGTAAAGCTATTTAATTATCCTCACATTTATTGGATACGCGTTGAAAAAGGCAATGAAAATCGCTTTTTACCGTTTTCGAACATAAGATCTGACTAAAAGATATTCGATGTGGGAATTATATTGAAGGGAGAGGACCCAATGCCGCAGTAGTCTCATGGCTTTTGAAAATCATGGTTGAAACAACAGTTGTGAATTACATCTCCCAATAAGGCATTCGTACAGTTCAACAAACAGGGATGCGCGCTAAGCGCGCCGAAAAATTGAAGTTTTGAGAACATTTTGTGCAATTTCAGTCGTATGTTTGAGTGTTTAAGTAACAGTGAGTCCTCCTGTTCAAATCGACATATGCGTCAATGGTGTGTTTGTGCATGTTTTTTTTTCATACCCGGTATCTCCTTGGGGGCACACGGGGAAACAGCCAATCATTGAGGGAACGTGCCCCCCCCCCCCTTGGCGACGGCAATGTTCTGTTGATGGAGTTAGAATTGTAAATTGTGTCCGTACCTGTGCAATTAGCAATTACGAATGCAAGAAGTTGGTGATTGTGTGATTTTATCATCCATGATTTCAGTAAAGCTTTTCATACTGATCCCCACATCAGGCGTGCCTTATTATGGTATTAATAAAGAACTAGTTTGCTGTATTTATGTTTTCTTGACAGGTAAAGAAAGCAAAAGGTAGTTTTGGAAGGTGTCATTCTTCTTCTTATCTTACTGGGGACTCTTGTGGGCACTGTCATAGGACCTCTCTTATGCCTAAGTTACATAAACCACCTCCCTGATAATTTGAAATCAACTATCCAGTTATTTGCTGATGATTGCCTCATGTACAAGACCATCTCTTATGCCAAAGACGCTGAAGATCTACAGAGAAACCTCGATCTTTTGAATGCATGACAAAATAAGTGGCATTTTAATCACAGTAAATGTTATGTCATGCACATGTCATCTGCAAGGTCGATAATTCCTCCAAGTTATAAGCTACGTGGGGACACTCTACAAACTGTCCCCTCCCCGCCCTTTCTTGACATCTATCTCCAATCTAAGTGTGAGGTGGGATACACAAATTGCTCGTGCAACATCGGACCCTAGTAGGGTTCTTGGCCATTATAAAGCAGAACCTTTCCACCTGCATCTGCATTACCAGTCTCGTCAGACCTCATTTAGATTATGATTCATCCGCGTGGGACATACACCATGAAGCATTGCAAAGAGCGAATCCAAAGAAATGCCAGATTCGTCAAACATAATTATAGTAAATCTGATGGAACAGTCATTATAAAGTAGTAAACTCCTGCAAGACCGACACTGTAACAAGAAGATCGGCGTGGGGTCCAGGGGACCGCCTGAGGGCCCCTGGCGGGGTCCAGGGGCAGAGCCTTGGTGGGGTTGCAGTGGGAGAAGCCCCCGGAAGCTCTGGGGTATTTACGAAATTGTAGGCATTAAAAATGATGTATAATTTAGCTTCAACTTCAAGTGACATAAGGTGGGGAATTAACATACCACAAAAATCACTATTTGACTTTTTTCAATTTTATTCTTACACCATGTGACTAATGTTCAGTCAGTTAGGATCCATAACACTGAATGCTTGAGGAAGAAGGGAAGAATGGATTATTTTAAGGTTTTCCCGTGGCCTTGGGACATTAACTTTAAGAATAAGAGATCTGGTGTCCAGAATGGGTACGCGCGAAGCGCTCTTAAAAAATCGTACTTTTCATACTTCACAGTAATATGAGTAAAAGAATGCTACGAAAGAAAAGTATCCTAAAGGAAAGGGCTATTGCCACCCCCCCCCCCCCTTCGCTAAGCACCTGTCCCTTATTCCGGTACCGGAAATGACACTTTTCGTGCCTTAAAGCTTGCATCAAAACCATCTGTAAAGAGTCGGATAATATTCACAGATTGATGATAATAAAAATTTTTCTTTGAAAATTTCTGGATGGGGAACTTTCCCTAGGCTGCGTACGCTAATGGCGTCATTGGTGGTTTCAAAAATAATAGAAGACTTCGTACGACTTGACAAGCGGGATGTTTATACAGGAAGTAACCCCGAAACCCCGACGCAATGTTTTAAAACGGATGTGCGCGAAGCGCGAAGACAAAAGCAGCGTTGAGACAGCTTAGAGACATGTAATTGTAACCTATTATTTTTCTTTAAATGCAGTATTTTTATTGCATAAGAAATTTTCCTACTTTCCCCAGGTGCCTGTTCTTTCCATAGAGCAGGATATAGGAACCTATGTCCTGCTCCATGGAGGCATTCTTTAATGTTTCATTTTGTCTAAGGTCTGGGACAAGTGCCCCTTTACCTATTTACTACTGTGAAAAATAAGGTAGTGCCGATTTTGAAGGTTATAGACTATGTGATACTAAAGAAGTAAATGACATCATTTGCGGGTAGTTTTACATGGACATTGTCAGGGGCATCGGCAGTTTAAGTGCCAGGGAAGTAATTTTTATTGGAGGCAGCATCTTGGGAAGTTCTGGCCAGCGAAGCCTTTAACCGCGATCGTGGCAGGCTGGGGACTGAGGGTCCTCCCAAAAATCTTTCTTAAATTTGACGGCTTTTATGTCGATTCTGGACCATTTCTTGAGAAAATCCTGCTTCCACCAGGTGTAATTTGAAATGCTAATCCAATAGATTTTATATGATTATCGCAAATTTAAGCTCATAGTAACCGTCACTCAATTTGCTGCGGATGGTGGTAGTTGGTGAGGCTGGCTTTTTGAGTGGCATGTAGGTTTGTTGGGCAATTGTTTAGTGTCGCGATGCAGATTCTGAATGCAGATTTCGTCAGGGAAATCTTATTTAATGACAAAATTTCGGCGCGCTTCGGGGGCATGCGTCACGGTTTGCACTCCTTCTCATGACCATTAAAAAGGTAATTATACATGGAACTATTCTGATCACAACACTTTCCGAAAACAGACATACATCCCCAAACATCTGAAGGGGCCTCTCATCAATATGGGATCATTCAATCAGTGGCGTACGCAGAGGGGAGGGCCATTCGGCCATGCCCCCCTCACTGATTCCGATTTTTTTCAAGTTCCTAAAAATACATAAATATTTTAACACAAATTTTACTTTAAAAGGTAGCATATTTGGCACCAGACTGAATGTAAGGACACCTAATTTTTCAAAAATTTTCAAAGGGGAGGGGGCACCACCCCTCCCCTTAGACCCCTCCCCCAGCCGGCGGTCACACAACATACTGCATGCCCCCCCCCCCCCATCTTGAGAGAAATCCTGGGTACCCTACTGCATTCAGTCTAATTTGTAGCATGATGTGAAAGGTTGAAAGTACGTTGTTGCCGTTAAAAATTTTTACCGAGCGCTTCGCCTTAGCCATTATCGGTATAGACGGTGATTGTTAACACACTTACGACTAAAAGCATTCTGAAAACGCCCTTGCTAGTCCCTCACACCTTTGCTATACTACGATCAGCTCCAAAAATATCCCAAAGCACCATTTTGCATCTAAACAACCTTAAATTAACAAAAATTTCTCAAAGGGGAGGGGGACGCCCCCTCCCAGGGCGACACATTTATGTAGTGACAAAGGAAGGTCCCCACTACTGTATAAAAAAACGCAGAGGGCATAAACAAAGTGCAATTTACACGCCTCCACTCGGTTGGAAAAAACCCGTCACACCCCCAAACATATCACCCTAGCAACGGGCCTGGTCGGGTCCATGATCTCTGATAATGATCCACGCTGCGAAGCGTGGTTTCAGCTATTTTGGGGCATGATGAAAATATCTTGAAGTATTCCGTGGACTCCGTGTATTTCACCTGTCAGATCATCTATGATGGTCATGTTAACTTTGAAACGATAACTCTTATTAGAATAGGACGTCAGTCATCATAAGGGGGGGGAGAAAGGGGCTATAGGAAGACACCCCCTCTTCAAAACCAAAGGGACTGGTTTGTGCCAAGTCATTATGTCCCCGTCCCCCCCCCCCCCACATTTGAATACGGATTGACGCCCCTGCTACAAGAAGTATTATGACGAGTCAGTTCCACCAATGTTTTACTACGCACAGCTAGCATTACAGCAGTACTAATAAGACATCGATTTATATAAGGGTATACATGGGTAGGATTTGGGATTTTGCTTGCAAGAACCATGGTCAATTTTATTACATACAATAGTACTTCCAGTGACCCTTATTTCATAGCTTCAAGTCGCAATAGTGTGGCGCGTAGGACGAAAGAATTTTACGGTGGAAGAGAAAACGTTCGATTGTATCAGTCAATTTTCTCTGGAGGTGCGCGCGAAGCGCGCCGAGAAAATTTTTCTTAGTAATTTTATGGTTTTTGATATAAATATTTCCTTCATTAAACGTTGCAAAATTTAATCATAATAGTCTATTGAAAATTGTCTAATTACTCCTCTCGTCTCTTTTACTTTCGCACATTTTTTTAATTATTTTTATGTTTTAAGCTCTGAAAAAAGTGCGGGAAATTTATGCAAAATAACTCCTTGGTTTACCCTCAATATTCAATACTTTTATACAGAAAAATAATGGGAAATACTTGTGAGTGAAATATTAGGAGATATGTAAGATTCGGGAGATTTTTGAAGAAAACGTGGGGCACTGTTAGGTGCCCCCCGCTTGTCCCCCCCCCCATATCAATTTGTTCAAAACACTTTCCTGTCAAAACACTTTTCTGTCTAAACTGAGGATTGGGTGACTGAGACGTCATGGCTATGTATAATTCATACACACGCTCATCCCGTACACTTGACTGGTCGTGTGGGCGTGACAAAATGTTTTGTTTACCACTGCACGCACTTGTTTGCTGTACATACTGTACAACGCGCGCACGGTGTAGAAGTCTGTGGCGGGTAGCGGTCGCGTTGTTTACCCATCGCTTGGGGTCTTTTCATTGGTGCAAGACTTATGCATATTCATATTTGTGTCTGTTTGTACGTATTTTGGCCTGGTCCCTATGGGGGAGTGTTGAAAATTTGAAAACAAAGGTTACCATTGGAAAGTTTACATGATAACCAATCCAGCAATGCATGAACATCGATCCAAGCTTATTTGTACAAACAGCAGTAGGTCAAAAGTTCATAGCTATTGCTTGCCATGCAAAAAGCTGCCTTCGAAATCTGTCCAGGTCCCTATGTAAAAGTCAAATAATATCGATATATTTTATGTCATTCAGAAGCTGAGACATAGTAGAACATGGAACTGAATGGACATTACTGTAATTTTGCTACGCAACAGAGCACGAGCGATCGAAAGTTCGTATCCGTACTGTTTTCCACAGAGCGCATTTTCGTTGCGTGGGAGACGCTAACACAAGGTGTATGGGTTTAAGTAACAATCAAATTGATATGCCCGTAATCCCGTCTATGCCGGATAGGGTGTATAAAGTGGTGGATATGGGGCCTCCCGAAGTCTATTTTAAGAAAAAGAAGTCTGAGAAGGCCTAGTATGTGATTCGTTAGGATCCGGGCGGCTTAAAACCATAAAGGACGAAGATACTGCACAGTATTTCTGCAACAGTAGGTTAAATAAGGGTCTTGCAAATGCAAAGAATGACGTCACAAAGATAGTAAACGGTTTTGATTGGTCAAATGTTGTACGTGACAGACCATGTACACATGGTACACATGTCACATTCGAGACCACCTGTTTTGATTTTTATTTTAATCCCGGCCGGGCCCCTCCTCTCAGTACGGCAAATCCTGAAGCTATCACTGCTTCAAAACTGTACACATGGTCTTAGGCCTACTCATCCCAGTTGCAAGTTGCACACACTTTCAAGAAGTGACGATATAAATGTCTACTTACTGAAATTCCTTGGAACCTGCATGTTTGCGTTTTCCAATCGGACATGGAGGGGAGATGCCGTTTAAATCAGTGTTGGGTTCTACCTGTACCTTTTGCACTGTCACTGGTTTTAATTCTTCTTCGTCTTCGTCTTCAGGAATAAAACCATCCTCGTAAGGCTCATAATCCTCAGATACGGGGTATAGGCCTACCGATCGTTTCCCACCTGAGCTCGGACCGGCTACCTCTAGCATTTTATCAAACTCGGCGTTAGTATCGTTTGGTTTTCTACAGCGAATCTCATCGCCCAAGTCATCGACTCCTAAGTCCACAGCCGAGCTACAAGGTACAGAATTAGTATTTCTTCGAAAGCTTTCTAGTAACTCCTGTTCCTCGATTTGAACCTTCACCGAGTATTCGGCTGATTGCGTTATTGGAACAACCCGTGCTTCATATGCCCTGTCCATTGGTCGCGTATTTCGCCTGGTTTTATCCACCATTGAGTTCCTAGTGTAAAGCGTCGTGGGCTGTGTGCGCATGCGGAGTGTACTTTCATCGCTTAGATTTCTTTGAGCATGGAAACGTTTTTTGTTCCGCATTTGCGAAATGTCAGGCGGGCTGTGGGTATGACTTGTAGGCATTACACGTGCTCGATTTAAATCTGGAAAAATAACTGCTCGAGCTTGACATATCTTCCGATCTTGGCAACGAACATACATCTTCCCTGGTCGTTCCTTGTCTCGCACATAAACGTAACCATTGATGATGAATCCGCGGCCCCTGGATGATAAGGCTAATTCTTCTATTGGGTGTAGAACCATTTCTTGACTGTTGCCTCCGTATTTACCCAACTGGCTACAAAAAGTTCTCCGATCCTGGATGGACATTTTACCTTCAACTTCTGCGACTGTCACAGTTTACGAGTTGCGACAGAGCACCGTGAAGGGACTTTCTCCTTTCTCAAATGAGAACTAAATTTTACCACGTGGGCATACTAGTTAAGAAGCGACTTTCCACGTGCAGGTAAGTTTGTATTTCGCTGGCACTAAATCGGATTACAGTAATTGTAATGGCTTCCTTACGTTACACGCAGGGCAACTCTACCACTACTTCGGTGAGAAATGAACGAGATCGCGATTTTCCGGTTTCACCAATCGGTATATCATGTTGCTACAAGCCCTAAAATACGATAGAGATCAAGAATACTACCGACATGCAAGGATCCCATTGCAAAATGTCCAACTTGACAAAATCGTATTGAACTCTCCGCAACGGTCCGTCCACACAGGTTTATGTGCATACAAACGATTTCCTTCTGACGCAAAGGCGGATGCAGGCAATATAGCATAGAGTACCGTCTAATATCCTCACATCCGAAAGCAATAGCTGTAAAGATTCCAGTAGACAAAAGATTGAACGTCATATCACCAACAGAAACCTCCCCTTTTCGATATAAACACGATTTCTAAATAAAACAACAGCCTGCATCAAATCTATTAAATGGTCGACTTATCTTTGTTTATTGTGAAGTTATAATAAGGTTCTCTGACTAAACTGCAGACGAGTAGCTCATAACGCAATCAATGTGTGTGTGATGGTGAAGGTATAGTAACACACAAGTGTCGGCTTATATTCTTAAGCCGAATGTGATTGGTTGATCGAGCAATGATAAACTGGGTGTGCTATCAGCACGATCGCGACCGACAGACAGGAATGTCGACGTAACGATTTGTCATGGCAACCGATGTTATACGCCGTCGAATTCTGTCCGCGTGCTGGTGTGCCTTGTGAAAACAAGATGTTATATTTAGCCAAAGCAATGAGTGGAAAGAAATGACGAAACTGTTAATAGTTCGGTGCAGTCATAAAAGGGTGTCATACCTACCATTTTATGAAATTATTGGTAAGCATGTAGGACAATAACTGATAGAAGTACGTGTCTTCATTGTCGTGTGTTCTGTCCTCCAGCTCCCTGGTAAAATTGAAGTTTTATTTCCAACCTTACTGCACACGCGTTCACTTTTGGTTGTTTTAGAACCGTGGTTCTCATGAGGGTCCATGCCTGGCGTGATGTGTACAGTCTGATATGACATGCTTCCGCAGCAGTGAGTGCGGATTTGTCGAACTGCCCGGGGCGGCCCGTTTGTCAAGTGACAACTGTACTAAAGGCATGCAGTGCTGGTATTGATTACACACGGGCACTGTGTGTTGCTGCCGCGTCTACCTCGCGATATGCACGTGCACAGTCCAGAATTGGGTACACATATATATATACAAACATCAGAGGGGCGTCAAAGGACTCGAGTCGCAGCAGGAGACTCGAGTCATTTTCCCTGACTCGAGTCTTTAATTGGACTCGAGTCATGATATGCTCGAGTCAAGTCAAGTCATTTTGGCTGATGCCCAGGTCAAGTCAAATCAAGTCAAGTATGCGACTCGAGTCGACTCGAGTCCGAGTCAGTGACTTGTTACAACACTGTGAGTAACCTATAGTAGCACTTTCATTTTTGTAGCATGATATGGAAAGATTGGAAGTATGTATTTGTTAGACATTTTTCAAAGCAATTTCAAGGCGCCCTTCACTTAACACCATTGGCGTATCCAGAGGGGGGCCACGGGGGCCATGGCCCCCAATCGAATTCTGAAGAAAAATTAGCTTTAGAAAGAGTGGTCGGCTCTCCAGAACTCAGTGACGTGACTGAAGTGATGATATGTCGGGATATACAAGTTACCTATAACGTATCATAGAACCGTCAAGTTACCATGTTATTGTAAGTAAAATAGGAAACCAGGGATGTTAAAAAAATGTTAAAACTGTTATGTTTTTGCAGGGTATTTTTTCAGTGCTCTTTTGATCTTGAATTCTCGTCAGATCTGTTAGCTCCATCATAATCCAAGGGCGTAGCGGGGGGGGGGGGGGCAATAAATACTCCCAAAATTTTCTAATCCTATCCAGATATCTGATAACTCGAATCAGTAACGATCAGGTCCAACTTCATCCCACTTTGAAGGAGAGGACCTCGGCTATGATCGCCTCGGTCCGCCCAGCCTCTGTGACGACGTCATTTAGGACCGGGCACCCTCGCATTTATCCCCTAATTGGATGACTAGGCATCAAATTCACCTTGTAATTGGCAAACGCATTATTTGGGAACTGAAGATGACTCGGGCAGAGTCTGCATGCAACTTTTGTCATGGAAATAAATGATTCCTAATGCAACATTTTCTCACCTCTGTCACGATTCGCACTTTACATCTGACCATTTTACATTAGGGAAATAAAATTACACATAAGCTTTCTGGCCGAGACTGGCACTTATAAAGCCGTAGCGAGCGGGGGGTGTGGGGGTGACACCCCCCAATATTTGGTCGCCCGTCGGCAAATTTTCGGTCCGTCCGTCGGCAACTCTAGAAAAGAAAGGGAATTAACGGCTTCCGTATAGGTGCACTATTTCGGGTCATATGACATTCTTGAAAAACCACTTTCTGTACATTATTCCTCACTTTTATTATCATCACCATGGAGAGCAGCACCCGATGACCCATGAAGAGTTTATCCTTAGCCCGTCTTCTAAACCCTAACCTGGACTCCAAACACATTTTGCAAACTTCTGAGGATCAAATTTACAAACAAACACCCTGAGAAAAAATAATGCGTGCCGCGCATGTCTTCCCTTCACTGCAATCTCGGGCTTTTAATTTGTGAACACCGAAATGAAACAGATACAGAACCCATCTTCAGATCCTGGCGTTCAAAGCATATTTTGAACGCTTGTGTTAAGATTCTGAACACTTTTTCTCCCTTTTTGAACGCCGGACACCTGTCCACTTATCGTATTTGAATGCATGACGCGTCTAGTGTTCAAATGCTGAACACATAGTGTTCCAGTTCTGAACGACAGGTTCAGCTCCTGAAGTATTGTGGCATGACGGGAGGAATAGCCTAACACATTAGAATTAACCGGAATCTTTGCACTGGATAATGCATTATGAACCAAAATATACCAATCCTGCATGAGACTTAATTTTGTACCGAGAGATTATGTTTACTGTAAACCTCAGAGCTTCCGGGGGCGAAACCCCCGGACCCCCACCAGGGGCCCTAAGGCCGGTCCAGTGTTTTAGCGAGCCCATATTTGTAGGACAATGTCGTATAAACGACACAATGTACCGCTTGTGAAAGCAGACGCAATCCCAATCCACCTTATAAGGCACCTTTAATAAGTTTTTCTTCATCTAAGCCGTTCGATCTTGTTTTTGCTGATATAACCGAATTACCTATTACATCTAAAGGTAACAGATATATTCTGGTATTGATGGATCATTTTTCGAAATACGTTAATGTTTATGCAATGCCAAATCAGACTGCTACTACAGTTGCTCGTTGTATTTTTGAAAAATATATTACGCAACATGGTCTACCATTAAGAATTCACACCGATCAAGGCAAACAATTCGAAAGAGATCTTATTCGCACTATATGTGAAAATCTAGGCATTCAGAAATCTCGTACAACAGCATACCACCCGCAAGCTGATGGCTTAGTGGAACGTTTTAATCGTACTCTGAAGGAACAATTGGGAAGGTATGTTGCTACTGGTTGTTGTGAATGGGATGATATTCTCCCTCAAGTCGAGTTTGCATATAACTCATCCCGTCATAGTACAACAGGGTTTAGCCCATTCTTTCTCCTCCATGGAAGGGAGCCTAGAGCCCCTGCATCGGCATGGTTGCAAATTACCCTACCTATGTCACGGGCCACTGTAGGAACTCCAGCCGACTACGCAGTTTCTTTACATAGAAGATTAGCAACCGCCTTTAGGGAAGCTTCAAAATTTAGCTCAAAGATGAAAGGAATTCAAAAAACAAATTACGACAGAAACACCAGGTTCGAGCCATACTCTTCCGGAGATCTGGTATGGATAGACTTACCCAGAAATAAAAGGGTGAAATTAGCTCCTAAGTGGGAAGGACCCTTTATGGTTTTAAAGGTGCTCCCAAAAGATGTTAACGGACCCCCAGTTGTGTTTCAGGTGAGAGATGTGAAGAATCCTTTGAAACCGCTGAGAACAATTCATTACAATAGATTGAAACCGTATAGGTCATCTCTTCCGAAAAGTAGGAATGGAGCTCCACCTCCAAAAGAGGCAGTACCTTCGGTTGGAATTACTCCTGCCTCAGCATTGTCGGGGTCATTACCCTTTTCATTTAGCCCCTCACTTCCTCACTCTACTCAGGTACCAGCCTCTGTTCAAACTCAAGTTAATCTTGTTGCTCCCAGTAGGTCCTATGACCCCTACCACAAACCTCAAACACGAAGTGGGCGTCAACCTAAGCTCCCCGCCCGCTTCAGAGATTTTAAATTGTATTGAATCTCATTGATACGGTTTGACGGATTCTGACAATTGAAACGAATTTGACTACGGAATATGTATATATGTAATGTTCTTTTGCTGAGTAATGTGGTTAATCGTATACCCTTTTTGGTACTTTTGTGATATTTTTGTATTTTTCTATATGGTCTTAGTTATATCTCTACATGTGCGATGTCAAATATACAAATAACGAATGACTTCTCTCATTGGAAGCATCTTTAACGACAAAAAGAAAACAAAAAAAAAATCAATGAAATATCTGTAATGAATTAATGAAAGAAATAATATAAAAAAAAACAATTATATTTATAAAAAGATGCATCTAAGTGAATGAAAGAATTAGTAAATAAAGGGATAATGAATGAATAAAAATTTGTATATATGTAAAATAATGTACGATATTAACTATTCACGTGTAATCTATTTTTAAACTAACTGAATCATTTAACAAGTAACAAAAAAGTTGAATGTAAATTGATGTAACGCATAAATTTAGAAATGAGGACATTTCTTATTAAGAGGGGGAATGATGTAAGGTTAAAGTTCATGCAAGGCTTGTGTATAGTTTGTTATTCGTGCTATGTTTCATTATGCAAATTAAGGAGTCTGTTATTTCTGTAATGTTTTGTTATGTAAATTATTTCTTGAGTCTTCTTCTCTGTTCGTTTTGCTTTCCAAGATTTTTGTTAGTCTTCCTCGAGGGAGCCGAGGAGCTCGGTAAAATACAGTTTATCGTGAACATGTTGGTGTCCGCCTAGTCTCCAGTCGGTTCTTTTATTTAATGTCTCATAGGCCTACCTAACCAGTTTCCGGCCATGTTCCTGCCCTATATCGGGAACTGAAAACCACGCTACACTTCCGGGGGCGAAACCCCCGGACCCCCACCAGGGGCCCTAAGGCCGGTCCAGTGTTTTAGCGAGCCCATATTTGTAGGACAATGTCGTATAAACGGCGACAAATGTCGCACAAAAAATCTGACAAGCAAATTCGATCTATCCGGGTGTAAATTTTGAGGTTCCTCATTAGGGCAGAAATCCACTCAAATATTGCACCATTTGCGATCTAGGCACCTTTCAAATTCCAAAAAATTCCCCCTCCCCTCCCCTTAGACCCCTCCCCCAGGCCACAGATCAGTAAATATCGCATTGAGAAAATGTCCAGGCGAAAACACTAGAGGACTTTTTGATCCCAACCGCTTAAACTATAGCGGCCTGACGAGAGGGATAGCCTAATACATTAAAATTAGTGCATTATGTGCATTATGAACCAAAACATATCTATCCTGAGACTTAATTTTTCACCCAGAGACATACTTAAACCTCAGAGCTTCCGGGGGCTTCTCCCTCCGGAATCTACTAGGGGTCCTTAGGTAGGCCCAGTGTTTTGACCAGCCCCCATTTGTGCGACAATGTCGCATAAACGGCGACAAATGTCGCACAAAAAATCTGACAAGCAAATTCGATCAACCCGGGTGTAAATTTTGAGGTTCCTCATTAGGGCAGAAATCCACTCAAATATTGCACCATTTGCGATCTAGGCACCTTTCAAATTCCAAATATTTCCAAAGGGGAGGGGGACACCCCCTCCCCTTAGACCCCTCCCCTTAGACCCCTCCCCCAGGCCACAGATCAGTAAATGTCGCATTGAGAAAACGTTCTAGCTAAAGCACTGGCGGGCCTCTGGATCCCAACCGCTTAAACTATAGCGGCCTGACGAAAGTAATAGCCTAATACATTAAAATTAGTGGGGATCTAGTTTGTATTGATGATGCATTATGAACAAAAATATATCCATCCTAGGACTGAATTTTTCACCCAGAGATATACTTAAACCTCAGAGCTCCCGGGGCTGCGCACCCTGGACAACACCAGGGGTCCATTGGCGGGGCCCTGGACCCCACCCGCTAAAGGTCGCTTTCGCATTACGCATTACCAGATCCGTCGGCAAAACATAATCTCCACACCACCCCCCCCCCCCCAAAGATAAAACCTTCGCTACGCCCCTGGGCACTTATCCAAAAATCAGAGGTACATCTCCATTCTCTGTCAGTAGGGGCACGGTGAGGTATTGTTCAATTGAATAATGGATGTATTTTAATGGTTTTCCCAAAATACCAAAATTTTCGTGCCCTCCGCGAACAGTAATCTTCGGTCCTATTTTTATATTCTTTAATAACGTCTCAAACGCATTGAGATTGTTCAACGGTAATGGGCTCTACAACAGTTCTAATGCAAAATTTCGCTCGCTCGCAATTGCCACGGTTTAGGCTCTATACCTCAGAGGCACCGGCATGAAGGAATAGAGCGCATCCCCCTTCGAATCACCCCAAGGGCGTTTAAGCTTTAATCTTGTAGGAGTAGGGTGAGGTGTGTTTTCGACCGAGTCATGGATCTATTTAAAGGTGATCGGTCGTCTTGAAATATTGTTTGTGACGTCAGCCTTTTCTTGACATGTTCTGTAGTCGTAACTGTTGAACGGATACACCATACAAGTAGCTATGATGACATCGGTATACCTAGTAGGTATGCAGCTACATGCCGTCTCGTCTTGCTTACCGATTAGCTATACCACGCTTGTACGGTGTATCTGTTGAACAGTGACGCCTCAGAAACATGTCAAGAAAAGGCTGACGTCACAAACAATATTTCAAGACGACCGATCACCTTTAACTATGTTCTATCACAAATGGTTCTCAAACTATCAAAATTTTTCGCGCGCTCTGCACGCTTTAGACCTCACCTCAATGTTGTCCTTATTGTCACTACCTTCTGATAACGATATCCGGATAAACACAGCAGAAAAAGTTAAACGCTTTGTACGAATCATCAGGTAAAAGAATCGCCTTGTAATTTGCAGATAGGTTTCAATGATTCTCTCGCAATCGTTAGTTTGCACTCCAAGTTCTTGGCCATTATTAAAGTAATAGTACAGTCCCAACGTTTCTTCAACGATAGCTCCATTTCCCATTTAGACTACCTAAACTTAGCAAAAAATTTTCAAGGGGAAGAGTTTGGGTGCGAAAAATATTGGTCACATTTTTCGGGCAAGTCGGTACAGCCCCCCTAAATCAAATTAGGCTCCTACGCCTATGTATTAAATCCACTGGGGCGGAATATTTTGACGAGAATCAATTTATATGGACACCACCCTCGCTCTCCCTAATATAAAAAAATGCTGTCTTCGCAAGTCCACAGCAGCATTTACAATCACTTCGACAGAAATTGCTTGAAGGGACTGGCACTCGTAGGTTTGGGTGTCACACACAAGCTCACGTACCGAGCCTGTGCATATATTCTGCATTGTTTCAAACATTTACCAGATCAGATATATTTGAAACTGCAACATTCCATGAGTGTCACTCCTTTGTGATATCTGTTACAACCGATAATGTAAAAATCAACCGATAATGTAATAACGACCGATAATGTAAAAAAAAATTACCGATAATGTAAAAACGACCGATAATGTAAAAAAAATTTACCGATAATGTAAAAAAATTTACCGATAATGTAAAAAAAAATTACCAATAATGTAAAAACAACCGATAATGTAAAAAAAATTACCGATAATGTAAACACGCTCATCTGCCGATAATGTAAAAACTGTTCTAAAGACGTTTTCATATGGAATTGGAAACGTTGAATTTTATCAAAAAAGTCATATGTCAATTCAGAAAGGTCGTAAGTCATACCCCAGGGGAAGGGGCTCTCACCCCTACTTTACAGCGCCCTCTTGCAGGTATATTTCCCTTAAAAGGTACATTCAAAGACAGCAGAAGAATTAAAGGTCACTTTCTTCTCAATTGTCTGGGTCAAATACATAATGCTGTCATATTTCTCCTTCATATACTTAAAGCGCCCTCACTCCCCTGTTGTTCCGCAAGCTCACCAAAAAGAACATATCTACGATGAAAAATATCATAAAAGCACTGCAACATATTTTATTAGATGAAGGTAGGTCATATTGATGGCACAGCTTATTTGCATAGGTCTATGGTCCAATAGAGGGCACCCTCTAATAAAAACCATATATTTCAAAAACTAAAGGACTGAAAATTATGTTTTTGAGAAATGAGCCTATCCGAAAACCCAGGAGTGTTACTATCGTTATTCTGAAGCTGAAGGAAGGTTATTCCCTCTTACCCATTCCCCACCCCAGGGGAAGAAGGGGATGAAATCGAAGCTACTCACGCTTGATAAGAATTGCGTCCTAGAGGTTATCGACCACGCTGATCACAGATCCGAAGTCAGTCATCCCGTCTCTCTGTCGTAGTGGGATGTGTGGGCCGTCAAAAGGCCTACTTTTAGTGTCAGTGTCCCCAAGAGCAGATTTTAGGCATTTCAAAACACCCAGTTTTCATACTAGATGGTTACCGATTAAAATTTAGGAATATGATTTCGATTGCACTTGTTAAATGTGGAGTGAAAGTTTTCCCTTTCACTACAGCGCAAAAAATTTTGGGTTCTTATTAGGGAAGTTGTCCTCTTGAGAGCAAAAAACAGGTAAACCGGTGGGACGACTGTCGCCTTCGGGGACTGCATGCTTTATCGTAACGACTAAGACTCCCCGACACAACTGTAAAAATTCCCCGGGGGGGGGGCATGGCCCACCTGCTCCCTGTCCCCACCTGGCGCCACCCTTGGAAGGACGGCCCGTCCTCCGAGTGAAAATGACATTGACAACCAATACGTTTTCGGGATTTAGTTATTTTGTTTCAAAATCAGGATTAGGGTTCGAAAAAAGGGCTAGGGTTCAGTCCCCAAGGCATAATCAGTTGAAAAAAGGAGAAAACATCAGGAACACTGTTTCCAGACGAGATAACATCATTAATATCCAAGGTTTTGATTGACTTTTCGGGGGCTTATTACCGATGCGTCCTGCATAAAATAAATATGCCGTCCGTTCTGCTGCGGATTCCACCGTCATTACTCATCCCCGAGACCTAGATCCCTACCCCCTCCCACTCGGCCAACTTCCCATCCCTCCCTCTCGCGGGTTTTTTTTTTTCGTTTTTTTTTTTTTTAGCTTTCCTTCATTTTTTCAACATCGCCCATTGCGTCCCCAAAATTTCTGTGGGGGCACTCTGCCCCCCCCCTCTGGCTACGCCACTGTTTTACTACATGTTCTTAATTCAAACAGGAAAAAAATCTGCTGATAATATGATATCATATGATAATGATGAAACTGGCAAAATATTGCACCAGACTGCATGTAAGGACCTTCAATTGTTCAAAAATTTCTCACAGGGGAGGGGGAACCCCTCCCCATAGCAATCACAACTATACTCCCCTCCCCCCCCCCCTTACAAATTCCTGGCTACGTCGCTGGTATAGACTGATCTTAGTTGGTTTACTATTGCCAAACGCGTTTCGAAGATAAATACCAGGTCTCATCAGTAGCGGTAGAGGGAAAAGTCGGCGATAGAATGCCAACGAGTTGTCACGTAGAATTTGGTGAACCAATTGTGAAATCTGAATTCTCGTATTTTTCGATAAGCTGGAACATAACTGAGCAACAGAGAAAAACAAGTCGGTTGCATGATAACAACACAATTAAGAGTGTTACCATTTAATGCTCCTTTTTGGGTACTGTATATCGAGTTTGTGCCAGTATCGGTTAGAAATATCACGCATGAATGGATATTTACGTAGCACAAACTGCGTCTGTGAATGTTTTACAAAGGATAAAATTGCGGTGAAAGAAGCAAGGATGTAAATGGATGGAAAATTATTTTTCCAAAATAAAGTAGAGCTAATCCTTTGTAGGTGTGGAAAGTTTCCTGAATTTACAGAAGGATACGGTATGTTTCTGTTTTAGGAAGTTTCTCGAGTGCACCATGATAAACCTTGATATGTAAAGTGAAAAACAGTCTTTTGGGGTTTTTGTATTAGCTTTGATAATGGAAATGTCTCATCGGTATGACCAGAGAGGCGAAAAGTACTCATGATGTGAGTTTCTTCAGATAAACAAAGCACATCTCCGATACGACTGATGTTCCGATGAAATTAGAAAACGCTATTATTCAGTGTATTTGTATCCGGAAGAAATTTGGTGAAGTTGCTGTGACACTTTAAATGAAATTGTTACAAACGCATAATACGTAGTGTTCCGATGGGTTGGAAGCGTCGTACGCGTAAGGACTTACAATTCTGTGTTGTAAAAAGATAAAAACTTTAGCAATAGCACAATCGCTATAGCCTACTACTACGTACAGTCAACCAGCTACATAAAACCAGACCCTACACTGGTTTCCTGAAAATTTACTCCTTTAAACCATGAGATATAGATTGACTATTTCTACACTAAATTATTTTATCCCGATATGTCACTACTTTAGTCACGTCACTGAGTTCTGGAGAGCCGATCATTTCCTCTGATTATGCCAGTGCTCAACTCATGGCTTTATTCACATTCTAGAGCCGAAACGATTGGCCATGTTCAGTTATAACGCTAATGTGTTTTGGTAATTTGTTTGACATTTTCTTATAACTGAGTTACACCAACACCCCGGAAAAATCTGCATAGGCTATTGCCTACCCCTCGAGAAAGGCCTGACTACACAACTACACCAATGTACTGACAACCTTTGATTTGCTTAGCATAATTTTTCTTATGACAGTTCAGGGCCGGATCCATAATTTTTCTTATGACAGTTCAGGGCCAGGGATCCAGGGTGCGTACGTTCCCCCCCCCCCCCATTCTTTGCAGAGCAATTTGTTTTTGTAATGGAACAAAAAAGGCCTTCAAATTATGCTAAATGTTGCACCAGACTGCATCTGAGGGTACTTAAATACTCAGACACCCTCTCCTCCTTGACTCCTCCCCCAGGCCGGCGATCAGGTCCTGCGGTTGGCCACCCCCAATCAAAATCCTGGCTACGCCAATCGACTGACGCTCAATATTGCTAGTGGTGAATGTAATCTTTTTACATATCATACTTCTAAATCTACGACCCGTTGATTATACCTGCACCTTTCTCGCTCACTTCCCATTGAACGACGATCGTTCGAAATCTCATCGTTCATAATATGTCCATTTTGTAATTACAACAGAGCTTTACTACCCGCCTTGGAGGGTCCAATGCCAAAGCCAAATACCACTAAATAATGAGACGTTCGAAAGATGTTATCAATTCAAAGTTTTCCAGCGGCGCCTTTTTGCATCTAAACCATCTTACATAAATTTAATAATTTAAAGTGTAATCACTGTGTAATAGCAGTGTAATCACTGTAAAAATAGACGTCTCCATTTTTTAACACGTATATGGCGCTTAAGAATTAGAAAACGAACAACAAAATGGACACGCACAGTAAATGACTGAACGAATAAAAACACATGATTAGGATAATGACGTCAATTAAAGTGCACTCCGCAAACACGTTTACATTATTTATATACATGTTCATTTTTCTTTATTGAAAACAAGTTGATGTTTACAGTAATCATGAAATAAACGCATAAACGTGTTTACGACAGGGGCGGATCTGGTGGGAGACCCGGCCCCGGCCCCCCTTTTTGAAAATGCAAAAAAAAAAAAATGAAAGGGAAAAAAAGAGAGAAAAAAACGGAAAGGAGAAGAGATAGAGAGAAGGACAGAGAGTGGAGTGATAGAGAATGAAGCTGCAATTAGCAACCTCGAAGCATGGGAGTCATAGCGCACAGCAGATCAGTTTGAACGTCGATTGGGACGTTCACACGCATGCTATCTTAGTACACATGATTGGATACAATCAATACGATACAATACCGATACAATACCATCAGCAGCCAATCGAAAAATACCTTACGAGACAGTGCGCATCAGTTGGGATGGGCTGCTATCAAGCCTGGCAAGTGCCATTTCCGGCCGTCTGGGATGTATTAAAACCTCAGATTATCTTGGAACGCTCCCCGCCAACCTATGGTGGCGCTCCGCTTAGATACTAAACGCAGTGGCGTACACAGGGGAGAGGTCATTGGGCCACTTCCCCCCCCCCCTCACTGATACCGATTTTCTTTTTTAGTTCCTAAAAATACGTAAATTTTTTAACATAAATTTTACTTCAAAAGGTAGCATATGTGGCACCAGATTGCATGTAAGGACACCTAATTTTTCCAAAATTTTCAAAGGGGAGGGGGACACCCCCTCCCCTTACACCCCTCCCCCAGGCCGGCGATCACACAACATATTGCGTGTCCCCCTCCCCCCGTGAGAGAAATCCTGGGTACGCCACTGAGTAAAACGGGATTCAAACTTGCAACCCTTGGACCAAAAGTCCCACCAGCTGAGCTAGTCCGTCTCACAGAAATGTGTAATAATATAAAATCAAACTTTACATTTTGTTCACAAAAATTGCACTTCTTGATGGCTGTTATCAAGCCTGGCAAGTGCCATTTCCGGCTATCTGGGATGTATTAAAATCTCAAATTTTCTTGGTACGCTCCGCGCAAACTCATGGTGCCGCTCCGCTTAGATAGTAGACGGGAACCCCCCCCCCCAAACAAAAAATCCTAGCTACGCCACTGCAAGAGAATTAAAATGGAAAATCATGCGAATTACAAAAAGCCCTACAAGTGTCTTTTCCGGCTATCTAGGATGTGCTTTTACCCAAATTTTCTGGTATGCTACGCATAGGAAACGGGAGCGGGGGACGGGGGGGGGGAGGACACATCCCTCCAAAAAATTTCAGTGAGGGGGACGTCCCTCCATAAATAAATTCCTAAGGAAAAAATGAGGAATTATAAATTAAGTAAAAATCAGCAATCAACAAGTATAACCATAATCATTGACAAACTAAATGGTCAAATGCTGTTCTGTCAGTTAATTAACCTTGATTTTTCTCTGAAAGACTTTAAGATTGGCCTACAGTGCACGTCACCAACAAAATTTTATTTAGAAATATAGTGGTCGGATCATTACAATTCGCTCTTTCAGTTTTGGTACTATGTAAGCCTTCAATAATACCATGATTACACTGCCTGGACGTACCCCCAAAACAATGACAGGGCTGCCAAGTTTCGCAAGGGCGGATCCAGCCCCTAGCTGAAGGGGGGCAGTTTGAAAAGGGGGGCGCCAACATCATGCAGGGGCCGCATACTCTTGAATTTGACAGACTACATTTCGGAGACCAACTCCCATTGCCATAGTTATATATAGCTATACGGTTCGAAATTCTGGGGACCTTTTTTTTTTTTTTTTTTTACTTTTCGGGCAGTATGCAGGGGGCGCATTTTTCTTGTACTGAGGGGCGCTAGACTGGTCATAGGGGGGGCAGTTGACCCTAGTTGCCCCCCCCCTGGATCCGCCCTTGAAGTCTCGTGCATTTTGGGTCATTTTCACTTTCTCACTGAGTCCACGCAAAACAAGAAATTAGGCAGAGGGGAACATGCACGCGATAAAACGTACATTTACGCCTACATGTCAATGCAAGGTACCTGGGTCCTGGCAGCAAGTCGAACTAAGACATGGGTCACAAATTTCTCAAGGAAGTCCCTCAATATTCACCAAGTTAGAACATGACTACTTAAGATGTGATTAGACGCCTTGAGCAGCTTGCATTGTAGTAAGGCACTGTGCCTATGATAACTGTCTTCTGTTAATAACTTGTGAAAAAATTAATGTTTTGAGAATTGAAACATGAAATTATGTGAAGCAGAAAATGCAAAAATAAGACATGGGAAGTGCTATTTCCGGCGATCTGGGAGGTCTATTTTGTCAAAAATTTTCTTGTAAGCTCCGCGCCAACTGATGGTGGCGCTCGGCTTAGATGGTATAGTGCCGTCATTCACAGGTCGAACAACTTCGCCCCCCCCCCCTTTCAGAAATCCTGGATCCGCCCCTGCTTATGAAATGGCGTTAAAGGGGCGTCAATGTGTTAAAGTTGGCGTTTTAGACGTTTAATTTGCTTATGTATTTATTGTTTTTTCTGTTACATAAACGCCAAAACGCGTTTTATTATCTGTTACAAAAAAGTGTTAATCAATTTTTACAGTGAGAGGGGGAGGTGGGGTGGACATAATAAGGACAATTTAGTAAATTTTGAGAGTTTGTCAACATGTGATCAGTCCAAAACTTTGCCGATGGTTACATAATATTGCATCTAAGCAGTCTCAAATGAGCAAAATAATCTCAAAGAGAGAGAGAGGACATCCCTGCCATTAACTCCTCCCACAGGACGGCAAGTCTGCACGACGTGACAACGGAAGGACCCGCCCCTGTTGCAAACTGTCGAGGGGACGCATATACAAGTTTTACACCGAGTCTCTGTTTTTTTTTATCAACAGGAGGTGGGGTGAAATGTCTTTAGGGGTAAATGATTGACGTATCTTACCTAAAGTTTAGAATTACAAGAATACATATTTTACATTTTTTTAGAGCTTGGAAAATGAATCTCATTCATCCACCTCCCATTTTCATAGCTTACTCCATTGATGAGATATAAAATGTTGAAATTTATTTAGCCTACTTAATATGGAATAGTCGATAGAGGAATAATTTGTGATGTCCTTCTTAGTAAGGGGTGGGGGAACCTAAGGCCCCCGAGACTATTTTATCCGGCCCGCGAAGCATTTCCCAAAGGTTAATTCAGATCACGTGAAAAGTAATTGATAATTACCACGTTAGACACGTTAGACAGCTCTAATACACAGTTTTGAGCACTTTCTGGTCGAAATACACCAAAATGTGAAAATGTTAGAAACACATTAAATCATGCTCAAAATCATGTTTTTCAATGTTGTCGACCATATTTCAGTGTTTTTAAGCCGATATACGCAGTATTTTGCGGGAGACAGCCCAGATTCGACTTCTCTAGCTTGATCCACCTTCTTACACCAAAACATATTTGCATAATGTTATTTTTCCGATTTTAATTTGAGCAAATTAAAAATGTTCAAGGACACAACTACAACATCAGCATAATGGAGCTAAGATTTTTTGTTTGGGAGGCTCTGGAGGACTGATGGAATGTGAGTGGGTGTGTGTGGGTTTGGGGGGGGGGGACTCCCGTTTAAAAACTGTTTATGCCGGGGACTCCCGGCATAAAAACACTGTAACATGGAACATTGAAAAACATGATTATGAGCAAGATTTAATGTGTTTCTAACATTTTCACATTTTGGTCATTTTCGACCAGAAAGTGCTCAAAACTGTGTATTAGAGCTGTCTAACGGCGTTTTCTCACATTTTGCGGCCGATTTTACACCCATTTCCACAAGTGCGTATATCGGCCTGAAAACACTGTAACATGGTCGAGAACATTGAAAAACATGATTTTAAGCATGATTCAATGTGTTTCTAACATTTTCACATTTTGGTCAATTTCGACCCCAAAGTGCTGAAAACGGCGTACTAGAGCTTTGTAACGCCGTTTTCTCGCTTTTAGCGACTCATTTTGCACCCTTTTGAACAAGTCTGTATATCGGCACAAAAACACTGCAGAATGGTCGAGAACATTGAAAAACATGATTTTGAGCATGATTTAATGTGTTTCTAACATTTTCACATTTTGGTCAATTTCGACCGCAAAGTGCTGAAAACGGCGTATTAGAGCTGTGTAACGCCGTTTTCTCGCTTTTTGCAGCTCATTTTGCACCCTTTTGAACAAGTGTGTATATCGGCCTAAAAACACTGCAGAATGGTCGAGAACATTGAAAAACATGATTTTGAGCATGATTTAATGTGTTTCTAACATTTTCACATTTTGGTCAATTTCGACCCCAAAGTGCTGAAAACGGCGTATTAGAGCTTTATAACGCCGTTTTCTCGCTTTGTGCATCTCATTTTGCACCCTTTTGAACAAGTCTGTATATCGGCACAAAAACACTGCAGAATGGTCGAGAACATTGAAAAACATGATTTTGAGCATGATTTAATGTGTTTCTAACATTTTCACATTTTGGTCAATTTCGACCCCAAAGTGCTGAAAACGGCGTATTAGAGCTTTATAACGCCGTTTTCTCGCTTTGTGCATCTCATTTTGCACCCTTTTGAACAAGTGTGTATATCGGCCTAAAAACACTGCAGAATGGTCGAGAACATTGAAAAACATGATTAAATATTTTTTGATAACTATCTCTCTCCTTTGGTAAGACCTTTTTGTACGAGGTGTCATTTTAGACAAATTGATTATCGATTGTGATTGTAAGTAATTATATTTAGTTAGGCAAATTTGATAACGCTAGGGCAATGTTAACAATTCAGCTAAACCCTGCTGAAACATATGGAATCAGATTCTCTGGAACAATAATTTTATTAAAAGTTGATGGTTGTATCATTATGATAAAAACTTCCACAATGGCAGGTGTATTTCGTCAGGGATCTTTTTAAGGACAACAAACGTGAACTCCTCATTTGCATGAATTATGTAATAATGTTATAGGCCACGACTTAAAATTAACCATTCACAAGGTATTATGGTCTCATTATCTGCTATTCCACGTGAATGGAAGTTGAACGTGTTTGCAGTAAGGTCCAAATCTACCACATGATAATAGTCGCTTACATAATATTAATTCCTCGTCTAGCTTACAACCAGCTTCATCGATAAAATAGTACTCGCCCACCCAGGTCGATTGGAAAAATGGAGTGCACCTCCTTTACACTTTAACTTGGAGGATTGGACAAAGCATTTTTTCGATATTCCACCAACGTCTACTCTCGTCCGAGACACAAAGCTTATTTTATTTTCAATTCAAAAGTTCTCCCATAGAAATTGTTAGCAACGAAACAAAACTTCTGTATCGTATGGAACAAAATTGATAACCACCCGTCTTGTACATTTTGTAAAGGTTGATGAGGAAACAATTGATCACTTTAGTTGTTGGAGCCGGTCCTATTACGTCCAACTTTCTACTTGATATTGAACTTCTTTGGCTTTGGAAGAACAATTCATCCTCTCAAAATCTGATTTGCTTTCTTTGGTTTATAAGCTGTTGCTGCATCACCATATAATTTTATTTTCCTTCATTGTAAACATTTATCTGTACAAGTGTAAATTGAATGCATTACTACCAGATCCTGTAAAAAACTTTTATCATAAACTTGTATTTATAATGAAAGTGGAAAACGTTTACATCTGCTCAAAAAGTACAAGGTAATTCAAATCGGAAGAAAATGTACGACGACGTCATTTCGTCACTGTCCTACTGCAATATTGAGCGGGATATTTTGTTTGAATTCATTGATTATATTGAGTTTTGCCATTTAAGTTTTTCATGAGCAATTTTTTCTTTAAGATTGGTTGTACTTGCGTGC